>OY728131.1:1723143120-1723768120 GCA_963277665.1 Viscum album | reverse complement strand
TATGTTGAAGTTCAATTTTAAAAGGATTTTTTAGTTATACATTTCCTTAATTGTTTATGTTTATTTAAGAATGCTTCTGCTAAATTTTTATCCTTACTGAGCATCTGAGCTCACCCCTTCCAATGTTTTAATTTTTCCAGGATGTGAAGAAGTATATTATGAATGACCTGCAGGGATAGTATGAGGGGATATAAAGACAAGATGTTGTTGTAGTTTGGTTTTTCTTTATGATTTAATGTAAGACTTATTAATGTATCTAGTTTTTCCAAGGCTACTAAACTAATCGGTCTTTCGAGACTTGATCTTTTGTGATCATACCAATGTTACGCAATAATGCGCCGACTCTGGGTAACTGGGGTCGGGGCATTGCACAATATGTGATCCAAATGGGACTGAGATGATGGTGATATGAGTGGGTGTTAAAAAAACATTTTTCCACATTTATATTTATTTATGTTTATTATTGTTGGCTTGTAATTTCTTAAGATTCCAAATAATTTGCTTTTGGGCCTGACCATATTGTGATTTCCTAGGACTCCATGGATTCTATTGATGAGATTGATGACACCGTATGATTCCTAGAGTATTAGGGATATAATATTAAAATATATTGTTGGCATGGTTTTAGTTTTATTAACATCTATTATTTATATTTAATGAAAATTTGGATGCCTAGATGTGGTTCCATCGACCCATCATCAGAGACACTAACGATGTTTGTACATTATTATTAGGGATGACTAAGATTCATATGAAATGATGAGACTATTTATAATTTCTAGGGGATTGCATTTCAATGGTGATAGTAATAAATCATTGTGAATACCTTGGACTAATAGGATTACAATGGTGATATTACATGTATAGGGGGAATATATAACTAATCATGGGTGTTGGTCATCCAAAGAGTGACTATTGGATCCCCTAAATTGTTGAAGAGGATACCATTTGGAATTATGTGGATGTAAAAATTAAGGTTCAACCCAATAGCTGAATGTTATTGAACACCAAGGATATTTAGAGTGGTACCCAAGAGCCTATTCCATTTAATTTTATCGTTTTCCTAGGAATCATCCATGAAGAAACATATAGGATAACTTATGGAATCCCCCTCATAGGAATCAGAATTCATTCTCATATTGAGAAAAACCAGATACTACAATGGTGTTCATTCTAATGGATTAAGTGTGATGGATTTCTGCTCATTTCAAAAGGTTTTCTACTAATCAGGGTAAAGATACGGATCTATGATCCCTATGATGGGGATAAATATATCCCTAAGGTGATTCTCATTCTCAATGACATTTCAACACTACTTAAAGTTGGTGTAGTCGATCGAGGTCAATGTCTTTTGGATCAATGATGGTTTTTTAATTCAATAGCTTAATAATTTATTCATAACCTGGAATATACACATATCACTAAATTTTGAGTTATTTGTGGTATTGTATTGGTGGTTCACTTCCATGTAATTTACTCACACCCTACCCGGGCTACAATTTTTCTTGGGTACTCGAGTAGATATGAAATAGTTTTTATAGGAACATATTGCGAAGAGGTATATGATTCCATGATTAAGTTGAAGCATCCTAGAAGGGAATTAGTGATCATAATGACTTCAGGAACAAGGATGTAAGTGGATCATAATGTATGTTAATTTATATAATAAATTAATTTATTTTTTTATAATTTATTTTTTATTGGCCTAGTGGAATGTAGATCTTCCTTGATAGTGCGTTAGTACTTCATTTGTTATGGCATGTTTTATCTACCTTATAGTTATATGTGTACTCTTATTGTAATTATTATATCAATTATGATTATGAACTCTTGATTATGAGGTACAGTCTCCCCCTGGTACCTCGTTAGATTGTCAAATCTTTTTGGTATCCTCTAACATATGGGATGATGTACATTAGGTGATGTGGTGGTCTGGTCCAGCAATTGTTCAGAGTGAGCCTAGTCGGGGCATTACAATTCTCTGGAAAAATAACTTCTATAAATCATTAAAAAATATTTTATGTTATAAAATTTTATATTTGAGGATGAATAACTTATTTTTAAAATAAATAAAGAAATTTCACATTTTTATTACATATTTTTTTATTCCAACTATAAATTAAAAATGATATTTTTCTCATGAATATAAATACATTAAATTATTATTAAATTAATTATTATATTATATATAGATGACATGTTCCAAAATTTTAATAAAAAATTTGGGTGACATTATAAAATCATCTCTTTTCAAACTATTTTATTGTAGAAGATGAAAATTATTAATTAAAATATTAGATATAAATTTCAAGAAATTATTTCTTTAAAGTTAGCTAAATTTTATCTATTATTATAATGTACATAAAGTTAATTATAATTATCAAAAAAAATTGAAAAAAAATTCAAGATTCATCTCAAAATATATTACTTTTTAGATAATTAATAGAGAAAATTTGTTTTATTTTTAATATAGATATTTTGTTAATTGAAATATATTATATTTTAAAATATTTTTACTAGTATTTATTGACATAGTTTTATGAAAATAAAAGATTATTTTTATAAACATGATAAAAAATTACTGAATTTTATGATTAAATATTCATGGAATCAACTTCCAGTCCTAGAAAAATAAAATTTATTGTCATGAAACAAAATTTAATACAAAGAAAAAAACATTCTAGAAACATATAACATTATCGTAATTTAATTTTATAATCATTTAATAAAATTATTTTTTTATAAAAATTTTGGTCATAAACTATCATAAAACCCCAAAAATATTTAATACTATGTTCAATATCCTACTTAATACGCAACATAGATTATTAAGAGAACCGCGATATACTATTAAAATATTATTAAACAATGTAACAGTTAATGTCTTTCCATCGGATCGGTGAGTATAAATAAGGTTAAACACATTATGAAGTGTATGTATAATGGTTTTAAATAACATGTTTATTAATAATAAAAAACTACCATTTTTTTGTAAAATCATTTTATATTCAAAAATATTTTTTTTGAAAATTGGATTTTATATCATTTATTTAGTGGAAATTTTAATTAATTTGTTCTAGTTTTAGAAATGTTACTTCATGAAAAGAAAATTATTTTCGAAATCATCATACCAAAATCAATAAAGGATAAAATTTTGGTTTTTTGAAGAAATGATTGATTTTCTAGTGAATAATGAAAAATACCGATTTTTCAAATACATTATTTTCATTTCCTTAAATTATGTAATTTAAAATTACAATTATATTTTATTTTTATTCACAATTTTATTTATAATTTATTTTATTTACAATAATATAATTTTAATAAAAAATTCATTAATTTGAAATAATCTAATTTTTATTCTTAAAAACACATTATACTATTAATATGTTTTCACTGTATTTTATGTATTTATATTATAATAAATTTCTTAAACTTATAGAAATATGATATCTAAAAATATATACCAAATTTGGTAAAATTATATTCAATTTTTTTTAAATATGACCATTTTATTTTTAGGAATTATTAATTATAATTGTGAGAAACATTTATCACATCTATAAAGGTTAAATTGGGTAATTAACGTTAATGATAATGTGATAAGGCATTAAAAATAAACCCAAAACATGAAATTATTTAATTTTCTGAGATTAATTCATCCATATAAATACCAAATTCGAATATATAACTATAAAATTCTATTTGGCATTATTAATTATATTTATATTATTTTAACTAAAGATAATTTTAAAATGTATCTCTTTTTATTTTAACCACTTTTATATGTTCACATACTGAAAATAATTTGATATGAATTAATTTAAAATATTTTTTTAACAGAATTAATTTATATTTATCATGGTAATTTATTTTAAATGTTTATTGACTGAATAATTACATTAAATTCTTACTAAACGCCAACACAATATTTATTAAATTTATTTAGAAATAAAATAAATAATAAAAAAACTAAAGATATTATTATGTGGGAAAATTATTGTGTTAAATAATTTTACCCATGAATATATAATATTATTTATTTGTAAAATTAAAATAATATTCTTTCATCTTTCCATTGGTGACTTTAAAGTCAAATTAAATAAATAGTGTCAAAAATTTCATTAGTAAAACTTGAAGAATATAATACATTTAAAATTATTTAAAAATATAAAAAATATTTAAATAAACCAATGGGAATAATATATACTCTAATATTTCGTTCCATTATAATTTTTTAGACAATTTTATCATTTTTAGTTAAATTATAACACTTCAATATATAAAAGGTTGTTTTCGAAATTAAAAATTATTTGTTATCTAAGGGTTTAAACCAAAATATGAGGTTTAAAATGATAGTTAAACCTACATAAATTTCATTTTATTAGGATATTTTATACATTTTATTATTCAAATATATATCTTTTTGGAATCTTTTTGGTGGGAAATAATTAATTATATGTTAACCTTATTCGATATTTCAGGTTCTCCCTTCCCCTCCAATATAAAAGGACACCTATTTCTCTCAATTATTCACAAAAAATTGAAAAATTGAGCTAAAATAAACCTTGTATATTACTCTTATAAAAATATTTATCCATTATATATATTTTTTTCCCTTCCATGATACCATATCTCAGTTACCTGAGTGGAGATCTAAAATAATTCTACCAAATAAGATGTAATCATCTTCACCGAGCACTTTAATTTTTCATCATCTTCAACCACTAGAAACTATATCCTAACAATTCCAATATAATTACATAATAATATAAAAAATATATATTTTATTACTTTTATTTCATAATATTTTTCATTATCCTTCCCCGTTACATAGGAAACAATACCATCAAAGGTGTGTGCGGTAGACTACAACCACATTAACCGTTGTAATTTATTTTCCCTTAGCACCTCACATGGATTGTTATAAATATGGGAGTAATATTTATATATTATATTTATGAAATAATTATACAACTATAATTATATTATCATATATACCTTCTTAAGTTCTAATCTATTAGAAAAATGATAACGTCGATCAGGTGTATGTGTGGACTACCACCTCCACAAATTGATGTGATTGTTTTTTATTTTTTGTTTACCTAGATGATAATAAGGATAAATTTAATAATTATATATTATATTTATTTAATTAATAAAATTAATTATATAATTTAATAATAATCATTTCAAAAAGATAATAACTTATACTATAAAAATTGTTATAGAAAATAAAACTGTTAACACATGAAACATTGATAATACTAAAAATTTGTTAATTATATGGTAATAATAAGTTATAATAGAATAATATATGTTATTATAAATATGAAAATGGTTATGTTAAAAAGTAATAACTTTTCTATAACCACTATATAAAATATTTAATCTTGTTAAACTAAGAGGAAATGTGAAGCATGTGGGTTTTTAACTCAATTTCCATTCATTGGGTAATAATTCAACATCATTGACTATGTCATTCCATGATTATGTGTTAAATGTCCTATTATTATATTATATATTATTTCCATTTATATTTTTTAATTTACATTTTCCACAAATAATTACTTCATGGGTTAAATCTCTCTTCAGCGGAATGATATTTGAAAAGAATTTCATCTCAATTTCCACTCGATTGAGACATTTTTGTTAATATACACATATTATGTTTTATTTAATTAAAATATATATTTTATTTATTTTATATTAATAAATATTTCTTATGTAATTTTAATGTTTCAATTCAATTTTACACTCAGAAGGATTACCAATTGAAAATGATACCAAAGAGGTAATAATTTTTTTATAATCTCATTCTTAGTATTTCTCTTATTTTCATTCATTGATTTTTAAAATATATCCTTCATAAACTCCATATATTTTATTATTATATGAATATTTAATGAGTTTCTATATTTTATTCCAAATTTTCCCGTATTTTCAACTCAATTTAATAAAAAATTAATTCAAATCTTTACTTCATTCTTTTTTTGATCGGGTACATTTTTTTCCATGTCCATATTTGTCAAAACAATTTAATAAAGTAATTTTAATTTACTAAAATGAAATTTAATAGTATCAATGACATTTTAAAATGTTTTTATGGAATATTTAAATTTTTCTAATTTATTATATTTCATCATAAAAAGTTCAAAATAATTTTTTATGGCATACATTATTAACAGAAATTGTCATTGGCATAGAAATTTTATGATATGTAGCTTATTTTACAAATTTTAAAGGATTTCTAATATATTTTTTAATATTATTTTAATATTTCAATTTTTTTTACTTATTCCTCTAATGTAAATAGTTTTATTTGAAAACTTATATTCATGATGAATCGATATGTCTCATGTGAGAAACCAGTTTCCCAGCACTATTAAACGGGGTTTTATTGTATGCTTAAGCATAGATTAAGTTTTATTTATACAATTCCTTGGTTGAAATGATATAATTAATTTATATCTCATGATTTCTAATATTATATATTTCCATTTTTTATATTATTTTTTTATTATCTATGAGATGATTTCATTTGATGTTATCCATGGACAAATACTGACATCAAATGATTGATTAAATGGAATGTGTTTTCATTTATTTATCTTTTCATGTTGATTATGAGTTATTTATTCATAATAGATTCTATATTACTCAACCCTTACTTGATATTTGATCTCACATTTGGTTTTTTATTTTCCTCGGGAAATAAAGACCAAATCATTGAATTAGTTTCAAGGATGTCAAACATTGACTTTTTTATGTTTTATATTTTATTTCCAATATAAAAAGTGATTCATGAAAGTATCTGGATCATCAATACTATTAAAATAATTTGTCCCTCATGATGAGATACCATGTATCTTATGCTAATGTAATATGCCAGACAATAGATATGGTTTCTCGATTTTGTATTGTGACAATTTATATGAGAGGATGTTTATTAGAAACATTGGGAACTAGATTTAAGAAAACATAGATTTGGAGACATAACCGTATTATTAGACTACAATAAATGTCAAATTATAGGATAATATCACAATTATTTTAGTAAGGTAAATATTATGTGGTTTTCCAAGAAATAAAACCCAATCTAGATACTACACTGTGGATGTGGTTTTGGTAAAGATCTGTCTAGTGGTAGTGGCCCTAAAATGAGTTGGTTTGGTATATCTGAACCAAAATTATAATAAATAGTTATTATTACCTTATTTCACACCTTATTTGAAAATCCCGAGGGATATGATTACGTGAAATCACATTTTCAATATAAACCTTTGTAATGTACATGTATATATGATAACCCTGGAGGGACTTGGTTAAACATAATATTTCATTGAGTAAAAATAAGGTGTCCAGATTTCATCATCCTATGAATGTTATTTCATGATTTATAACTATAGTAATAGTAGATAATACTATGATTCTTTATTTCATTAAATGTTTTGAACCAGAAGTAACTATGTTAACATTGAATTTAATGGAAAATGAGGTGATTCAGAGCAGCCAAACGGGATGATGACAAGAGTTAAATATATTATCATTAGGCCTAATCATTAATAAATATATATTAATAAAAAATTTCACTTTAACCTAATCTCAGAATATGAAAATAAGAGAAGGATAGAGTTTGTGGAGCGATTAAGTGATGGTGACCATATAGAAAATATTTATTAATTTCCATTATATCAAAAAATGGAAAGTGGCATCGATAATAACATCCCAAAAGAATGGGAAATTTTTTATCTATGTAAAATAATATCATGGATTAAGGAGTTGATGAGAAAAATGAATAATATGATGGAAGGAAATAAATTTCATCATACAACACAATTAATAGTTTAATTTATTTTGGGTGGAGAATATGGGAATTATCTAAATCTATTCTCTAATCCAAGGGTTAACTCTAAGACTGTGGAAGGAATTATTCTTTGTCAATATTTGATACAGAAGGATTGAAGTGTTTAAGTACTTTATTTTGGGAAACATATTGAAGATGCGTTATATCAATACTATAGTTATAATAATCAGAAACATCCATGGATTTTTTTGGATAACAAATTATTAATGGATGTAAAACCATTAATAGATTATTGACATTGATATAGTAAATTGAATTGTATTTTTAACATTTAAATAGATAAATAAATTGATGAAAAAGTGATTTACGTCATATTTTATGAACTTTATTCCATTTTCTATTTATGTAATACAATAAACAATGTGATTTTATTTTAATAATAATAAATGTGTTAATTTTTGAAGAAAATAAATTTTCATTGAGGTTTTATATTGATTTAAGTCATTATTATATTTTAGGGGAATAAATGATTAATGCTTTCTTATGTTTTCTATGTTAAATTATGAGCTAATTCAAGATGTCTTGGGGAAAAAATTTTATCAAAAATTTAAGATTTTTGGGTTTTTTATTTGGTCATAAATATTTTTGTGGATTCTAAATGTTAACTATTTAATTATTTATTTAATTAAATCATTGAGGGTAACTACAGAGGATTTTGATATTTGTATGTTATACATATTTATATTGGAAAACTTTTGTTATTTGTTTTGGTATAGAGAAAGATAAAATTTATTCTGATTCTTTTTATGGATCATATGATCCAATAAATATTAATTTCAATTATTCGAGACTAAAGAAATCAAATTTTATATTAATTTATTGTAATAATAGATAAAGTGGAAATTTATAAAATAACAACCAAATGAGGAAATTACACTTAAAAAATGGATATAAATTAGGAATGTATATTTTCTTTGTTTTCTATATAAATAATAAAATAATCTATCATATTTAAAAAATTCATCTTTCAATAAAAAACTTAATTTTTTACCTTTATTTCTTGTAAATCATTGATATATTCACCACTCACATATTTATGATTTTTTATTCATTAACCTTCTCATAGCCATGTTCTCAATTACTCTCTATGAGTACTTTTGTGGTATTTTTCACCTCTGTATCTATATTTTAAATTTCTACCAATTGTCTCCTTATTTGGGAACCTTAATATGTGTTACATCTAGTAACCTTTATATTTCCCACTTTCCCTCTTCAAAAATATTTTTATTCTCATTTTTTATAATTTTATTAGGAAACAATGGTATATTAAAATATTGAACCTATGATTAATAACATAAAAATAAAAGGCATTAATTTTTTTTCTGGTAGAATTTAAAACCACCAAAATTAAAAATAGTGTGCTAGATAGCTTGCTCAGAACACAACACAAAACAATAAGTAAACCACAATATATTATTAAAATAACATTATTTTATGTAGAATTTATCTAATAGCTATTTAATTTGAAGGAATAAATATTTTTAACCAAATTATGAAATATATGATTAATTATTTTATATTATAAGAACTCAAGTTTTTAGTAATATTATTTTATATTTAGAAAAATATTTTTTCAATGATGGTTTTTATTTTATTTTGTATATAGAAAATATAATTAATTTATTTGAATTCTACAAGTTCTAGTTTATAAATTGAATGTAATTTTTGAAATTTTCATACCAAATTTAACTTAGTATGAAATTTTGGGATATTTCTAAACTAATTTATTTTTTAGTGAATTATGAAAAATAATGATTTTTTAAATACCTTCATTTATTTTTATTAAATAACATAATTTAAAAGTTTAAATATATTATATATTGTATGTTAATGTGTAATATAATTGAAAATACTTATAAAAATTTATTTTTTTCCCACATTTTTCATTATTTTTATATAAGTTAATTTTCATGCTTAAAATGCCATTTTCTAAAAATATGATTTCAGTATGTTTTGAAAATTTATATGAAAACTAATTGTTTACATTTATAGAAATTAAATATTGAAAAAATGAGAATATATTTTTAATTAGGTGGTTTAAATTTGAAAAATAATTCCCTTTCACATTAATTCATCATTAAGTAAAAATTGTGGTAATGTTTATCTCACCTGTAAAGGGTAAATCAGGTAATTATGGTGCATAATAATGTGATAAGGAAAAACAAATATACTCAAAACATTTATTTTTTTAATTTTATAGAATAAATGCATCCATATCCATCCAAAATTATATTTAATTAACTTTTTCAACATCTAACCATGGTAATGAAATTTATATTGTTTTTAGTAAATAAAATTCATAAATCTAAATCTATTCCTTTTAAAAATTTTATAGGTTCACATAAATAAAATAATATTTTATTAAAAAAAATATAAAAAAATATTTTGAAAATGAATTCTTTATTTTTATCTTGGTAATTTATTTAAAAAATTTAGTGACTAAATAATTACTTTAAATTCTTACATAATTTCAATGTAGTATTTATTTAATTATTTAAAAAATAAAATTAATGATTTTAAAAATATTTAATATAATATAATTAGGAGAAATTCATTTTTTATGTAAATTTCAAAGTTTAATATATAATATTAGTGATTTATGAGATGATTATAATCTAATGCTATATTCTTCATGGTGTCTTTAATGTAAAATTAAAAAAGAAGTGTCAAAAAAAATTAATAACATTTTATGATAAAAATATTTTATTATATTATTTAAAAAAAATTAAATACATGAAACATGATAGGGAGGATAATATATAGTCAAAACTATCACCCTTTACCATTTATGATCCAATTTTTACCTTATAAGTATAATTATTCCCCATTTATATTTCAAAAGTTATTAACAAGTTAAAAATAAATATTATTTAATAAAGGGGTTAACTTTAGTGATAAGGTTTAAAATGACAAAACAAATAATCAAAATTTCATTCAAGGGGGTTATTTCGAACATAAAATGTTTTTAATTAAATATTTATCCATTATGATGCATTTTTATTGATAATTCATAAATTATATTTCAATAATTATTGAAATTTCAAGCATGACGTTTCACTCCCTTATAAAAGGAAACCCCTCTCTCATTTATTCACACCACTTTGAATAATATATATCTATAAAACCCTATCCATTTATCTTCAATACATTTTTATCGAGGTTCTATAGGTTTATTCTTTCCAAAATACCATCCCAGAGGCCCTTAAGAAGATATTTAATGGAAGTCTAAAGATGAATAGGTAGTCATCTCTATCGAGTGCATTCATTTTCCCCTTATTTTACAACATTAAATTATATACTAACAATTAAAATATAATAACAAAATTATATACCATATAATTAGTTTTTTTATTCCATAATATGAGTTAATATCCTTCTCAATCACCTGGGAAATAAAACTATCGCACATGTGTATAAAGGATTATCATATAATAAACTATTTTAATTTAATATCCATTACTACGACATATGGATTGTTTAAATATTTAAAAATATTTATATATTATATGTTGGAAATAGTTATTCTTATTTAATTATAATATCACATTTTCCATCTTCACATCTAATCTATTGGAAAATGAAAATGTCACTCGTACATATGGGTGGATTATCACCTCCACTAAGAAATGTGATCATTTTGTCATTTTCTCAACAAATTGATAGAAATATTGATATATTTAACAACAATATATGATATTTATATCATTTTTATAATCATTGGGTTTATAAAACCATAATCAAAACATTCATAAGAAAATAAAGTTTTTAACACTTGAAACAAAGATAATAACAAATAATTGTTAATAAAAAAAGATATTAAATGTTTTTAGAGGATCATATTTTATATTATAAATATTATTATTATTATATAATAAATTAATAACATGATTAAGACTATTATTTATTTGATAAAATCATGTTCTACTAAGTGGAAAAAATAAGGTAAGGGGTTTTATAACCGGATTTCCATTTATTTGGTTTTATTTCTTCTTCATTGACTATGTTATGTATTTATTATGTGTAAAATAAAATTTGGTTGTATTATTTATTATTTACACAAGTATTGTTTGGAATAATATTTTTCACCCCAAATTACATCAGCGATTAATTCTCACATCAATGCTTTGATCATTTTAAGGAATTCCATCTCAATTTTCACTCTATTGAAACATATTTTGTATTATGCACCAATTTAAATTTATGTGGTATATATAATACCCCATTAATATATTTGAAATTAATTCATATTTCTACATGATTATTAAATTTTCAATTCAATTATACTCTTTAATGGGGTATTAATTGGAAAATGTTACCAATTAGGAAATAATTTATTTTTAATCACATTTTATGGGATTACTTTTATTTTTCATTAAGGAATATTATAATCAATCCTTTATAATCTCCATGTATTTTTATTATATGAATAAATAAGAAGTTTCTGCATATTTATCCAAAATTACAACTCTTTCTCACTTGAATCAACAATAAGAAATAAAAAAAATACAATATTTGTTCTCTCTTTGATCATGTACATTTTTCTTTCATGTCAATATTTGAAAAAAAAAATATTTTATAAAATTATTATTTATTTACTCAATGGAAATTATATGTTATCTATGAAATTTTAAAATTCATTAAATTAGTATTTTAATCTTTTTCCAATAGTTGTGATTTTATATTTTTTTACAAAATAATAAAAGGAATGTTTCTTAACATATGCAACATTAAAGAACTTTCCCACTGCTAGAATCATTTAATGATATTTGAATTATTATACACATTTTCAGTGGTTTAAAAAATAATTAAATAAGTATCTATTTAATATTTATCTTTCATTTTCATTATTTCTCCAAAAAATAATATTTTTTTTTAAATCACATATATATATATGTGAAATCGATAATCCTAAGTTCTTATATCAATGTAAAAATACTTGTTTCTTATTACTAAAGCACATGCAGATTAGAGGAGGCCTATAGTGAGTCTAGAGGGGTTAAAATTCTAAAATATGAAAGATATCATAATACATGATGTGTAAGGGGTTTTCATGTTGTGTAAGTGAATTTCAGGGATTCTTAAGTATGGCTCAAAATGTGCTTCATGATGTGTAAATTTTTTTGGTTAAAATATTTGAGGTGGCATATTTTATGATGTGATCTAAAACCCAATGACTAAAAGACCTATAAGCATTAACCATTGTGTAAATACTCTATGCATCCCTTCTTTTAAGGGTGTATCTGCTCTGTTTTTTCTTAAATCATTCCCTCCTCTCAGTATTTTTACTAGCTAGTGGAGCCTCCCTTCTGAGTTTTGAGATTCCTTTAATGGGTATTGATCATTGGATTACTTGCATTGATCTGTAGTGATCCAAGGTGAGTAAAACCTCCATTTTTTGGGGTTTCTTATTAATAAATTTAGTTATCCTACCTTTTCTTATTTCCATGCAATGGAGTATAATCTACCATATTTCTAATGAATTTATTTGTTTGTTTGTTGTTGTGGTTCTTTCGCGGCATCCTTGGATAAAAGAAGCATCATGCAAGAGTGATGATCAGTATCTACAATTTTGGTATGTTATTGTGTAAGGAATGTTTATGCATTTTAGATAAGTTATGCATTGATTCTATTAAATTATTTACATCCAATTGTAAATTGATCATGTCTTATCCCTTTGAATTACATTGACTTTATCCTATTAATGGTTGAATTAGATTAAAGAAATTTGTGGTGATCACATGTCAATGTTTCTGATACATTATACCATTATAATGGGATGCCTCTTGTTTTTCTATATTGTGTGATATCTATGATACTATTTGTTATCATTTTTTTGTCTTAAAGAGGCATATGTAAATTAGTACAGAATGTAAATTTGTAAATAATTGATAATAAATCATATTTAGAATTAAAGATGATTAATGCTTTTAATCAAGTGTTTTTTAGGATTTGATTTTGATCAAATTGATGATATTATTCATGTTTAATTGAATTATTTAATCAATGAGATGATTAAATTGGTTGATGAACTAGGATCATGACAATATTTCATGATAATAATTGAGAGTGGTGAAAATTGAAAATGGAAATTCTCTAGGTTAAAAAATGACAAAATGCGAAAATAAAATTTTGACACTGATAGACTGATATATGTTGATTCCTTAAGTTTCCCATAGTTAGAACCTATGAATAATTAATCTGTTAATTCATGTTTGAATTAGAACCTATTTTTTATTAAATATATTTTCTAATGCCTGAGTTATCCAACTACTTGAGAAGGTTGAGTTCCCTGTTTTGGAGCTGTGAATTTCTTGTTTACATGTGAAGGACTAATGGCTTATTTTTAGGGATTAGTTTCCCTATTGGATACTCTTTTCTGTTTCCTACTTACTTTGAGATGTGGTATGGATACATGTCTTTTTATAAGGGGTGGGGATGCCCATATTTAATATGATCTTGTTATGGATGAGAATGTGATCACTGATGTGATATTTTTGTGATGATTCCTAGATGATGTGGTGACATTTGATGCTTGTGATATAGAGATGCTTCAGGATATGTGTGTGGTTGACGGGGATTGAACCAATTATTATAGAATGGGTTGAATATGGGCATACCTGTAATTATGATATGGAGATCTTGTATGCTCATATAAGAATATATTTAATATTGATTATTTGGATTCTTGTTTTATCTACAATCCTATCCCCACTACTTAAGGTAGTTGTATGTGTTTGGTTTCATGTTTCTTCGTAGTGGTATATTACGTTGGTTTTTCTAAATTTCAAGGTTTGTGGAATAATTCGATTCATAATTAAATAATTATTAACCTATACGGTTGGTGTTGATGGAATAAAAAATCATAATAGATGTAAATCTTGATAAACCGAGTCCTCTATTTGTAATATGACGAGAGGGTATCGACCTTACTCTAATTAAGTAAATGTTATGCTATATGGAAAAATTATAATGGTTAAATAATTTATTATGAATTAATTAATGAATGTAAAATTATAAAAATGAAATAATTAATATAATGTTGCTCTTTAAAATGCTTGTATGTTTATTGGATATGTAGTCTTAGTAGTGGTAGCCAAGAATATGAGAAAAGTTATCTATAGTTGAGTTTAAGACTAGGTTGTGCCCATAGTGTGGTTTTGAGATATATTATATCGTGTATATTATATGATTTCATAAAATTCCCCTCCCATTTTTGTTAGGGAAAATGATTCTGGGTGGCCTCTGGTAGGGTGTTTTCCCTAACATCATGGTGGGAGGATAGAAGGATGACTACCCTATCTAGCCCCACTCACTTCTCTTGGAAGTTACTTGTGCTAGTTTGCACAGTGGTTATTTTTCCCATATATGTGTATTGAGGATTTTCATGTCTGTTTAGTATTTGAAACACATGTATTACTAGATATATTATACAATGGATTATTATAGGTAAGATGTGTACATGTTGTGGCGGCTTGAGGTACTTACTCGATGTATCAGATGCTATTTCTTGATTTATAATACCCTATGTTTGATACAGGTCATATGGGTTTTGGTGGATCCGAGAAACAAATAGATTACTATATGGTTATGTGGATGAGATTATGTTACTATGTGCTTCATTTGGTGCATGTTTTGATTCCTTTCCTTGGTATCTTCATGATGGCCTATTTTGGAGAGAGATGACTTCGAACTTCAGATGTTGGGTCATAGAAGAATACTAGTGGGGAAGTGGGAGTGGGGTACCCTTTGTAATTCATTATTATATTATCCACTCTCCTTGTATGATATTTAGTAATAGTTATCCATGGAGAGGCTGGGAACTTGTTACATATATTTAAATGAATAGTTAGTTTCACTATTGTTCATTGTAATTAAGCGTATTTTCTATGTCTTTTGAAAGAGAGTATCTATGTTGGATCTTACTGAGTATATATTTCTGCTCTCCCTATGTATACATAATCTATTTTTTTGGTTAAATAGAGCATGTTTGAGATAAATATGTATATTATTAGATGATGATTTTGTATGAGTTCTTTGGGCCATTTGGTCATTGTTATATTTTCATTTTTGGAATGTATTGTTTTCCATCAGTTGTTCAATACTATATGACATTACATGTTCGCACTTGGGATTTCATTATATATATATGTGTGTGTTTTTTTATTTATGTGAAGACGTTTTAAGGTGTATCCTTCTCTCTCTCTCTCTCTCTCTCTCTCTCTTTCTCTCTCTCTCTCTCTTCTGTATGTTTCCCTTAGAATGTAATGCCTCACATGTGCATGTTTATTACACTCTCAATGCTAGTCACTAACCTGTGGCCTTTTTGTGATAGGACTCATGCAGTTTTTATCTCCCTTCCCTGATTATAGTATATTTTTGGGAAGGGGGTCAAGTCAGAGTGGTATCAAAGGCTCAGGTTGAGTGATAGGATATATTTTGGAGTTAGTTATATGTGTGGTTTCAATGGTTGTTAAGGAACTATTGTTATTTATGTTTAAAAATAAATGTAAAAAAATTGTAGAATAGATGAGACAAGGGTATTTTGGGCTCACTATGATCTTATGTATCAAAATTTATGTTTATTGATCCTACTAAATGAAAAGATACCAGTTTCATGGTGGAGACATAAGAAATGATAATGCATCATTATTATTTGTGCATGTGTTTGGAATGGGTGGAACTAGGGATAGGTTAAAACTTTACCATGAAAAAAAATAATGTCATTTTATGTTATTTATTCTACATTCCAATTATATGAGATCTAACTATTTTCCATATTGTAGGCATGGATCTATGTCAATTTCTATATGAGGTTCATGAAAAAGATATTTGGCATGTTGGGCCAGTAGATCATTGTAAATTTGGGATTGTAGATGATTAAACTTAGATAAGTACACACTGAGAGTTTTGGTGCTAGATTCCGAATAAGTATGAGGGTTCTATTTCTAATACATTCACAGAAGTCTATTTGGAGGAGGATGTGATAATTTTCTTTTTGATCTGTAATTATACGTAGCATTGTATATCATGGTCTATGACGATTCTAAATTGAATTGTGAGGAAGTGGTGGTTCTTGTTGCTCATGGATCACAAGGAGTTTTTAGTTTCCTTAGAGAAGTTTTGAGAGTAGTTACGAGTATATTTTATTTCATCAACTATGAAAAAATATAGTCTCCAGGACCTTCTTATCCTTCATCATGGGAGTTCTAGAGTGTGAGATTTTGAAATCTATTTCAGGACCCTTATTTTATATTATTTATAACTGTTACTAGATGAGGAGGATAGGGAGAATAATTTTTAGGATAATTTTCGTACAGATATCCAGCAACTACTCACCATATTTAAACATAGGATGTATCTTGGGGAATTGGAAAGTGAAGAGGTTATAGATATTATATTTTCCAGAACTAGTTCTCCAGAATAAGGAAGTCATCAAGATTCGTTGTAAAAAATATATATGGTTGGGGGTTCCCTATTTTCCGGACATAAGAGTTTTTAGTCTACTTGGCGAAGGTCCCAACCCTAAACATCTGTTTCTTTAGGTTCAATGGATCCCATATCTATGATAAGGGATTAGATGCATGTTTTTCTTTTAGAGGATGAGGGCATCAGTGGTGTGACTCTATATCCTGTATGGTCATTTAGTGTGTGGTGGGTGTTCCACTTTAGGTTCCTATATTGAGGCAATTTTAGTTGAGGTAGGAGTAGAAGGGTACTCTTGTTGGGATTAAGAGAGAGGATATGTGGTAGGAATAGTACATCTTTGAGATTCTCCCTATCCTCATAGAGTAGAGTGTTTTTTTCTAGGCGGTAATCATTAGGGTTGGATAGGACGTAGAGAAGTTCATGGTCAACTTCATGATTTATCATTTCAAATTCCATGAGATCACTACATCATTCAGAGTACCCTTTTCTGATTTCTTATATGGATGAATACTTTTTTTGACTTCGTGTTAAGACACTCCATTATATAAACTATAAAAACCCATGATTTTGGACATGAGTTAGATGGGATTCTAGTTCCCTTGGAATTTAATATTCCATTTAGAGGTCAAACTAGAATGTATGAGGAATGTAGATACTAGGACCTGGTTCGGAGTAAGCAATTTTCTTGGGGATATTTCATAATTATATAGATACATCCATATGAAATCATCATCGGCATGTATTGGTTGTATTCTATGATGTTTATCATGGAATTATTTAGGAAGATGTTTTGTATGATATTGAAGGAGATCAAGCAGTGTTTGTCAATGAGAGAGACCCTCAACTGGGTCATATGCAAGTTTTTTATTTTTCTTCATTGATGGATGAGTTTATTTTGATCTAATCAAAGGTTCAGAAGATTATATATCCCATTGTTGTGGAATAGTACTCTAAAAAATTTCTAGAAGAGGTTTTAGAATTACCCCATAGATGGGAGAACAATTTTGTGATGAGATACTCTTACGTGTGTCTCCAATTTTCATGTCTACATATAGGATGAATCTATATGAGTTGTTAGAGATATATTTATATCTTAATGATCTTTTTTAGTGAGGTTTTGTTCATTCAAGTGTGTCACCTTGGTGTGCACCAATTTTTTTCATGGAAAAGGTATATGGATGTTTATATATGTTTATTGATTATTCTATCTTTAAGAAAGTGACTATGAAGAACCATTATCTTCTACCAAGTATTTATTATTTATCTGATCATCTAAAGAGATAAATTTGGTTCTAAATAATGATTGGTAGTTTTTGATATCATCATATGAGGATGAAGGAGGAGGATATGTATAATAATTTTTTCTGTTGTCATCATGGTCATTAAGATTTTGTTTTTATGTCATTAAGTGTGACAAACAATCCACCCATGTTCGTGGGGTTGATTAATGAAGTGTTCATAGTGGTCTTAGATTATTTCCAGGTGATTTTCCTCAATAAAATCCTTATATACTCGGTGTCTGAGGATGAGCATACATAGAATCAATGGGCGGTTTAATGAGTTTTTCATCAAGACAAACTATTCATGAAGTTATCTAATTGTGATTTTTGGGCTTGCAAAGTCCATTTTTAGGGTATGTGGTATCCCCCAGAGAGTATCTGTGGATACATAAAATATAGAGGTGGATTTTTCATGGGATACCCCAAAGATAGTGGTTGCGGTGAGGAGTTTTCATAGAATTATAGGTTATTACATGAGGTTTGTAGCTGATTTTTATCGGTTTTTGACTCCTATGATATCCTTGACAAAATAGTATTCCACATTCTTGTGGACTAACTATATTCATGCATCAATTGAGAACCTAAAAATGATCTAGGTTAGCACTCAATTCCTCTATTTTCCAACTGAGAGAGTTATGATTGAGGTTATATATTACTCTTTGAGTATTTTATTGGGATACATTCACATACATCATATATTGGGTGTTTCTTAGTGTTCTTGTTACTTACATACCCTTGGGCATAACTATGACAGCCATGATCTTGAGTTGTAAGTAGTTGTGTTTGATTTGATGTTGTGGTGACATTACCCTATCTATGAACATTTTTTATTTTCTACCTACCATAAGAGCATGAGGTGTGTCTTATCTCAGGGTGCCTTTAAATTTAATTAGTGTCAGTGGATATAATTCTTATAGGATTGTCACTTTTATATTTCATAAATTATAGGTAAGGTAAATTTTCTTATCAATGTACTGAGTAGGAAGGTAGGAATTGATTTCATTTATGAACCTTGATATTCTAGGAGAGAGATGGGTGAACTCTCAGTGATGCATCTAAATATGAGAGATGTTGGAGGTATAAGATGTTGGTCCTAGATGACAGTGCGTTCATATTTGGTGAAATAGGGGTATAAGTCGCGTTTATGGGATCCTGAGGTGGAGGTATGAAGAGATCGAGTTGTTCATGGTGATTCCCCTAATGGTTGGTTTTAGGATGGAAAACATCATCTGTATTTCAATAGAAGGAATTTATACCTTTGGTGATGTCCGATATGGTTCTTTATAAGCTCCATAGTAAACTATTAGTGGTAAATCCTAGCTTAGAAAAGATTTTTGTAGCTTTGAGAGGTTAGTTTTGGTGGTTTGGGTTAATCACACAATTGTTGAGTTGGTTTTAGGATGTTTTTTCTACCATAAGGTAACAGTCAAGCGTCGTTCTCCCATTGGTTTTCTTCAAACATTAGATGTACCCTATTGGAAGTGGGAAGACATATTTATGGACATCATAATCATTTTTCCTCAATCTCAGAGAGGATATGATGATATATGGGTGATATTGAATCGTTCTACAAAATCAACACACTTTATAGTAATCATTGAGTCAATATCAGTATATTTTTTTAGGTAGTATTTGGTGGAGATGGTGGGACTCCATGGAGTCTTAAGTATGATCATTCATGATTGAGATAATCATTTTACCTCTAAGGTGTGAAGAGGTATTTGGTGTTCTTTTGGAACTTGGTTATTCCTTAACACTACTTTTCATACATAGAAGGATGGTCAAATAGAGTATACCATCCAAAGTCATGAAGACATGTAGCTCACTTATGTCTAGTATTTTGGAGGCGAATTGATGATGTGCCTACCCATTGTCGAGATTTATTACAATAACATTTTATACTCCACCATTGGTATGGTACCATTTTAATATTTTTATGGCTGACCTTTCTATTCGTTATTTTGATGGTTTGGATCAGAGAGTCATGTCAGGAGCTATCCACTAGGGCCCGT
Source organism: Viscum album (assembly GCA_963277665.1). Taxonomy (NCBI): domain Eukaryota; kingdom Viridiplantae; phylum Streptophyta; class Magnoliopsida; order Santalales; family Viscaceae; genus Viscum; species Viscum album. Next base: position 1,723,747,535 of record OY728131.1, on the reverse strand, counting down.
TATGTGACCACCCTATGCCCACCTCCCATAGGTCAGGGGCTGGAAACTTGCACTGAAAGGCATATTCCCTAAAACTGGGAAGGCATTGACTTTAATCTGTACACACACACAACGAAGGAAACAAGGAAATACAAACACAAGTAAATTTTATAGTAAAAAGAGTTAATACAGTATGAAGAAGGGGATAAAATACAATCCCAACTGGAACATACAAGAAAACAGAAAGTACAAGTAAAACTGGAACATCTCCTGTGAACTCCCACCAAGGATCCTACCTGATGGTAGGTACATCTCTTTAGAGTCTGTCTCTGCGGTACGCCTCATCTAATGTCCACCTCGAAGCTACCTCTAGTCTTAGTAACATCTTCCTCAGTCAGTGTGGTCTGTCGTCTGCACCAGACACAACAAGGTGCAAGCATAACCCATGCAGGGGTGAGTATAACAATACTCATTAGGGACCCCCATACCCTCGAAGGTATCAAAAAATCCACAAAGGATAAACCACGAATCATGATAAAAATCTGACAACTCTACGTAGGTATATACCCATACATATACATATGTTTTCATATATACTTATCTCATTCATGAGAAAACCCAAGGCCCAACACATTAGCCCGAGACAAATATTCCACGAAGGAAAGGATTCCATGAAGGTAACACCACTAAGGTAAGAACCAAAAATGTAACGTCACACATAAGAATACCTCAAAGGTATCACCGCGAAGGTAAGTACCACAAAGGTACGTTACACAGAATAATACTACAAAGGAACCACCAGGAATATATATACCACAAAGGTACACCACACAGAAGATTACCACAAAGGTAAAGACTCACCTTACACAGGTATAACATAGGTACGGTAGTAAAGATGATTAATGTAACTACTTAATTATCTTACTATGTTAAGAGGCAGACCCACGTAAGATCCTAAATCATCATACCCATGTAGGATCATAAATCATTAGACCCATGAAGGATCCTAGTACAGCATACCCATGTAGGATCCTAGAGTGGTCCCATGTGGATTACTAGATTGGATCCAATTGGGACTCTCGAACAAAAACCCACGTAGGATCCCAAAGCACAGACCCACATAGGATCCCTTTCTCATGTTACATCCAACTACAGGGTTACCACACTAAGCTCGCTTGATTTCAAGAGGGTCAGATCCAAAAGACATAGGTCGATACTCCAAATTCCACAAAGTCCAATACAGAAGTATCCCAAAGGACAGCCATGTAAAATGGGTCTCAATGCAACAGATGGTGCGTCAATCGGGCGCCTGGTCTGTAAGTAATTGGCCTTTTAGTATCGAGGTCCCAGTTCGATTCATGTCCGATCCAACCTAGACATGTACCAAATTTATCCAAATCACATTTGGGGAATACCAAAAGGATCGTCTTGATCCAAGGATTCTGGAGCCACAGACGGTTAGTCAAACAGAAGCCCGCAGCTCAGGTTGTTGCCAAAAGAGAGAAAAGAGTCAAAATGGTTCGGGTCTAGTCCGACCCAGCCTGACCCAACCTGGGCTGACCCAACCCATTTTGGGTCATCCCAGCTTGACCCAAGTCTAACCCTGGGTCTGACCTGACCTATTGGATCTGGCCCGCCCAGCTGGCGCCACCCAATCGGCTCCTAGTTGGCAGGACGGCCAGCCTCCTCTGTGTGGCGCGGTCGCGCACCGCGCCATCACTAGCAACCTTCAGCGCGCCGACCGCCCCTCCATTGCCACCGTGGCCTCATGCCATAACTTATTATCGTTGGGTGACACAGACACGTGCCTCCACCCCCATCACGTGGCTAGTCGTATGTCAGTCGCCGCCCTCACTCTGTCGCGGCCGACGGGTCACATCCCTTCTCTGGAGGCGCGGTCGCGCCACCGTCGTCTTCACGGCCAGCCGGAGTGCCAGCCTCCATTCTAGAGCCCCATATGTTTTGGTCACATGTGATGTTCTTCGGATAACCAGTCACTACCCGGTGACTCGTTCTTCATTTTGTGTACATTCGAACTTTCCTTGGAACACCTCCATTGATTTAAGACAACCACAATCCACATGGGTTGCTGAGAGTTCTGGCCATGTTCCTTTGGCCCAAACTCTCTACGTTAGAATGGTAGAAAGCAACTTATTTGTTCTTAAATCATATAGATCATCAAGTACGGGTAAGGGGTATTCAAAAAAACAATAAAACATACCTAAATTACTTTTTGGAATATGTCTCGAGTAAGAATATGAAGTCTTTGGGGATGGTGACATCGGTGTTTGTCACTTCCGCAAGATGCTTCTGATCCGGGCTTAAGTGTCATCCTTGTTCAATGATTCTAGAGTGTGTTCTTCATTGGAGAGGGAATTCTTCATTTGGAGGAAATTTTTCTTCAATGTTCTCCATGGCTCTCTCCCAATTCTAATTTTCCAACCAATCCTCTCAAAGGTAAACAGGAGAAAATATAAATTAAAATGTGTTTATCTATTCAATTACCCAATGGAACAATTAAAGATAACAAATTTAATTAATTGAATTTGGATCATTTAATTAAATGGAGAGTTGAATGGCTTTCCCCCACTAAGAGGGGTTTGGGTGGTCCCCACCACTAAGATTAAAAATGGGGGTTTTCTTTCTCAGGTGCTCCCCTCCTTCATAACACTAAAATAGAGGTTTCAAAATTAAAATAATGTTTTTTTATTTATTTTATTTTTATTTCCACAAAAAAAATAAAAATAATTTTAACCCACATCCTACCACGGTCGAGGCGAAAGACTCCTTAAGATAATACCGGCGTTTCAAGTTCAACGGTGTCCTTGGATTTTAATTCCGAGCACCGGTTCAAAATTTACAAAAACATGCATGCATGTTTACTTAAGGTACCTAAAAAAAGTTTAGAAATTAATTTTAGGCAAACCGGACCTCAAAATTACACACCATCAATTTTTTCGAACTCATAATATTCCTATATAATAAAAAAATTACATGGAAAAATCTCGGTCTTTATATTCTCCCCACCTCAGAGATTTGCGTCCCCAAAAATCACATCCTGAATACTATGAAAATAAGTGGGTGTAATGAGAAGGAATCTAAGCCTCCCGCTCCCATGTTATCTCCTTAAGTTTCATGTACGTCCATCAAATGCGCATTAGAGGTATCGACCTCCGACAAAGGACTCTCTCTTGTCGATCCACAATCTCTGTTGGAACCTCCGTAAACATCTCTCCATTATTGATGTCAAGCTCGCCCAAGTCAATGATGTGTGATGGGTCATGCACGTATCTCCTCAGCTGGGATACATGGAAAACGTCATCCACCCCGTGAAACTGAGGGGGAAGTGCTAAGAGGTAAGCCACCTCAGCAACTATACTAAGGACTTGAAAGGGTCCTATGAACCTTAGAGATAACTTGTAGCCCAGGCCAAATCTCTAGAATCCCCATCGAGGTGAGACCCATGGAAAGAAGTGGTCAACATCCTCAAACTCCAGAGGTCTCCATCTCCTATCAGCATAAGACTTCTACCTACTCTGTGCAGTCTTCATCTGCTCCTGGATAATCTTCACCTTCTCCATTGTAGCCCATACCATATCTAGTCCCATGAGTGCAGACTCCCCTAGGTCAGTCCAGTATAAGGGTGATCTGCAAGGTCAACCTTACAATGCCTCTAAAGGTGTCATACCAATAATGGAGTGATAGATGTTGTTTTATTCAAACTCTACCAAGGGCAAGTGATCCTCTCAACTTTGACCAAAGTCAAGGATGCAAGCACACAGCATGTCCCCGAGGGTCTGAATGGTCCGCTCAGTCAGGCCATCCATCTGAGGATAGAATGCATTTCTCAAATGAAGTTGTGTCCTAAAAGCCTCATGCAACCCCTTCTATAGCCGGGAAGATAAACGTGTATCAAAATTGGATACAATCTTCAATGGTACTCCATGTAGCCGCATAATCTCCTGCACATTGAGGTGTCCCAATCTCTCTACTGAACCCTGCTCTCTAATTGGTAGGAAGTGGGCTGACTTGGTGAGTCAGTCGACGATCACCCAGATAGAATCATGTCCCCTGGATGTATGTAGAAATCCTGTCACAAAGTCCATTTATATCCCATCCCACATCCACTATGGGACATATAAAGGTTGAACTAATCCTACTTGTACATGATGCACTACTTTCACTTGCCGAAAAGTGAGGCACTGAGAGACAAACTCTGCTACTATTTTCTTCATTCCCGGTCATCAGTGCTATCATCGGAGGACCTGTTACAAATTCTACACTCCTAGATGTACTTCTAGATTGGATGTGTGGAACTCCCTCAACAATTCCTCATGAAGTGACACTAGTACCATGGTACATCATCTGAAGAGGATGACGTGCTCCACACCTTTTGAAAATCCATCAAGTTCCTATCTTGTAGATATCTGAGCACGTCGATCCTTGCAGTCAGTTTCCTTATGCTACACCTCCATGACTCGCTAAAGAAGAGGGGAATTGACTATAAGATACTGAGAAAGTTGATCTATCTCATTTCACAATGGATATCTACAAAGCAGCCAGCTACTCTATCGCCTCACCTTGTAGTTGTATACCAGATCTCCTGCTAAGTGCATCTACTACAAATTTTCCATTCCTTGGAGTATAGACTCTCTTGAAGTCATAGTCTGGGAAGAACATAAGCCAACGCCACTATCTCAGGTTCAGGTCCCTCTGGAAGAAGATATACCTAAGACTCTTGTGATCAGAGTAGACTGCAAAACATTCAACCATCTAGTAATGTCGCCACATCTTCAAAGAAAAGAACACTTTTCCTAACTCCAGGTCATTGGTAGCATAGTTCTGCTCAAGGTGTCTCAGCTATCAAGAACCATATGCAATCACTACTCTCTCCTGAGTCAGAACACATCCGAGTCCGGTCCTTGATGCTTCACAGTAGACTATGTACCCAACGCCCTACTCTGGAAGCCTCAAGATGGGGGCACTAGTCAGCCTCTGCCTCATCTCCTGAAAACTCCACTTGCATCTCTCTGACCACACAAAGGGTTTCCCCTTATTCCTCAATACTGATAAAAGTGATACAGCTCAGGAGAAGTTTGGTGCAAATCTCTGATAGTATCCGACCAAACCTAGGAAACTTCGTACCTCTATCACACTCCTAGGTGGCTCTCAAGCAATTACTATCTCAATTTTCACTGGATCCACCAAAACTCCGTCTTCTGAGATGAAATATCCTAGAATGTGAACCTCTCGGATCCAGAACTGGCACTTAGATAGCTTACCATAAAGATGGTTCTCTCGGAGTGTGTCCGGAACTATCTGCAAATGATAAGCATGCTCCTCCTAGGTATATGAGTAGATTAGATTGTCGTCAATGAAGAATACTACAATGTGATCATGGAATGGCTGAAGGATTTGGTTCAGGAGTCCCATGAAAAATACAGGAGCATTGGTCACACCTAATGGCATAGACAAGAACTCGTAATGCCAGTATTGATATTTGAAATCCATCTACTGCACATCCTCTCCTCGAACTCTGAGTTGGTGATAGCCTGGTCTAAGGTCTATTTTCATGATCTATCGTGCTCCCTTTAGCTGATCAAAGAGGTAGTCCATCCTTGGGGGTGGGTACTTTTTATTCACAGTCACCTGGTCTAGGAAATGATAGTCAACACGATTTCTCAAACTCCCATCCGCCTTCTTGGAGAACAAAATTGGGGCTTCCTAAGAAGAAACACTAGGCTGGATGAACCCCTTCCGCTATAAGTCCCCTAGTTGTACCCGCAACCCACGAACCTCTGTGGGAGCCATCCGATATACTGGTGTGGATATCAGTGTTGTCTCAGGGTACAAGTTAATGTAAAATTCTACCTCTCTAAACGTATCTAGACCCAGAACATCATCAGGGAAGACATCCGCATACTGGTCCACCACTATAGGATTTCTCAAACTCTGCACATCAACTGCTCTGAGGGTAAGGCTAGCCAACTGATTAGTGATCGCTGTACTCTCCTCTGGGTATGTCCATCCTATGCTGAAAAGGCTCTCTTCTCACTGGTGAAGGTATACCTTGTCTAATCCACGTGGACACACCACACATTGTGCCTAATATAGTCAATCTGAGCATGGAATGTAGATAACCAGTCCATAGTCAAGATTACGTCATAAGGCCTCGATGTCACTACTAAGATATCACATTTGAAGCTCTAGCCTACCAGAGTAATCTCACACTAATAGAACCAGTGTTTGATCATCGAATACACTCTCTTTGGAGTCTCTATTCATAAGGATTCAGCCAACGGCTCCACCGGAATCTCTGAGCTCCGAACGAGGGCAGTGGAAATAAAAGAATGACTGGAACCTGTGTCTATAAGTACTGCAGCTAAGGTGTAATAGACAAAGTTCCTACCTCGTATCATCTCCAGAGCACCATGGTCATAGGCCTCTGCTACGTAGGGCTGATCTTGCCCCTATCCACCTACTCCGTGTGGTCGGGGTGGACCACCTCGTGGTGGTGGTGGTAACACCTAGAATCGTCGCACACTTCCATCTGCACGACCAAATCATCTTCTATATCCGCCTACTCCCTACAGACCTCCTCGATCGAACAACTGTCTCTTCCTGGGCGGTCCTTCAACAATCTTCTGATCATTCAGACTTGGGTCAGGCATTCATGATCCATGTGACCCTACCCACTGCATGAGTAACACGTTATACTCCTTGCACGACTTTCTATGTCTCTGGTGCCCCACATGACCGAACCAGAATCCTATGTTTGTCCACCTATAGGTCTGGTCCTCTTGGAAATATGTGACATTTGTTTGGTGCCAGCTGCAGAAGACTCTGCTACATGATTCCCACTACTGGGTCTCAATACTGTTGACTGCTCAACAAGAAAACTATCCAATACGAGAGATCGCTCTAACACCCCTGTAAACATCGGGATACTGAGAGAAATCATTGAAGACCTAATCTCCCGCATGATTCCATGATAGAATGTATGGTCCCTGAAGAATGGGTCCCTCATCATGTTAGTGGAGTTGCATGAGAGGTTTTTGAACCTCTCATAGAACACTGGTCCATAGTCATGCTGCCCTGCTGCAGATGCGGAAGATTATATATGCGCACTGCGCGAAGTGTTGTTGGGACAAACTCTGCCTGAAATTTGCTCACAAAGTCTCCCAGATAAGTGGCACCTCATCATGTTCTTGGATTATCAAGCTCCACCATCTACTTGTTGCTTCCTGTAGAAGAATGGAGGCAAGGATCACCATAAGATCAGCTAGTGTTCCTACCAGTCGGAAGACCCTCACCACGGCCTCCAAGCAATCATCTGCCACTTGTGGGTCCGTCTCAACCCGGAACCTGGGTGGCATCTGGTGCTAGAACTAGAGATATATTCTCAAGAGGCATGCACTCTATACTACTGGGGATGGCGGAATCTGTGGCCCATATGTTAATGGTACCGCTGGTGCCTCTGTTGGGGCCTCTACTTATAAAGGGCCCTACATTGAGGCCACATCGCTCGGTGGGCTGTCATCACTTACTCTACCAGGAACCATAGATGTCTCTCTGCGTAGAGGAAACCTAAAAGAAAATAGGTGCACCACTGTCAATAATTTATACCTGGTGATATGACTCAAAAAGATCACAATGAAAACTTTTTGAAACACACACGCAATCAGTGTTGTCTTGCACTGAGTCAGAAATTAGAAGTCAGGGTCCTGGTGTATGGATACATCGGCTGACACACCAACACTGGATTCCCTAATCTTATAACCACACTCACTACACATAACACTATTTCCATTAAAATATTAGAGTCCACTTTTATATGGTATAACTGACTCCTCTTATACCAATTTGTCACGACTTGTCCCTTGGGGACCATGTCGTGACTACCCCAAGTCCACCTTCTATAGGCCATGGGCTAGTGACTATCACCGAAAGGTGTATTCCCCAAAACTGGGAAGGAATTACCTTTAATATGTACACACACAAAACCAAGCACACAACATGATACGAACACAAGTAAACTGTATAGTAAAAAGAGTGAATACAGTAAGAAGAAGGGGCCAGAATACAAGCCCAAGTGGGAAGAACAAGAAAACTGAAAGTACAAGTAAAAGTGAAACAGATCCTATGATCTCCTACCAGTGATCCTACCTGAAAGGTAGGTACATCTATCGATCGACCTTCACTATGGTATGCCTTGTCTAATGTCCACCTCCAAGCTACCTCCAGTCTGGGTACACTCTTTCTCAGTCAGCAATGTTCATCGTCTGCAACAGACAAAAAAAGGTGTGGGCATAACCTGTGCAGGGGTGAGTTTAATGATACTGAGTAGGGACCCTGAGACCCTCTAGGGTATCACAAAATCCAAAAAGGATAAATCACAAAGAAAGAAAACCACTGACAACTCTACTTAGTATATTACAATACATATTCCTTTTATATCAAGTATACTTATTTCATTAATGAGGAAAGACAAGGCCCAACACATTAGCCCAAATCTCTTCTATTATATGAAGGAAAGGATACCACGAAGGTAACACCAAAAGGTGATAACTATAATGGTAACACAACATAGAAGAATACCACAAAGGTATCCACACAAAGGTAAGTACCACAATGGAATGTCATATAGAAGAATACCATAAATTTATCACCATGAAGGTAAGTACCACAATGGTACACCACACATAAAATTACCACCAAGGTAAAGACTCATCTCATATTGGTATAACATAGGTACGGTAGAAATTATAATTAGTTATAACTACTGAATCATCTTACTCTGTTAAAAAGTAGACCCACATATGATCCTAAATCATCAGACTCGCATTTGATCCTATATCATCAGACCCATATAGGATCCTAAATCATTTGACGGACGTAGGATCCTAAATCATCAGATCCACATAAGATCCTATTACAGCAGACCAATGTAGGATCCTAGAGTATTCCCATGTGGATTCAAAGATTATATCTAAGTGAGACTGTCAAACATAGACCCACATAGGATCCAAAAGCATAGACCCACAAAGGATCCCTTTCTCATGTTACAGCCAGCTACAAGGTTCCCACACTAAGCGCGCTTGATTCCTGGAGGTTCTGCTCCTCAAGCCACAGGTCGATACTTCAACTAACATGAAGTCCCATGAAGATTATCCTAAAGTAATTCCATGTAAAGGGGGTCTCAACACAATACCCGGTGTGTCAATCAGACACAGGATCTATAAGTTATTGGCCTTATAGTTCTGAGGGACCGGTTAGATTCATGTCCGATCCAACACATTTGTACCCCAACATTATCCAAAACTCAAGTGGGGTATACCAAAATGACCATCTTGATCCAAGGTTTCTGGCACTGTAGACAGTTTGCAAACAGAATTTCTTAGATCATGTTATGGTAAAAATAGTGAAAAGGGTCGAAACTGGTTTGGGACCGGTCCGGCCCGACCCATTTTGGGTCAACCCGGATTGACTCGGGTCTGACCCTGGGTCCAACCCCTCCCACTAGGTCCGGCCTGACTTGCCGGTGTGGCCTGGCCCGCTGGGCGGCCCACTCGGCTCCCCGGCTAGCCGGACATCCAGCCTCCTCCGTAGGGTGCGTTCGTACGTCGCGCCATCACCGGCAGCCGGCAGCGAGTCGGCCACCCCTCCATCATCATCGTGGCATCATGCCACAGATTCTGCATGTCGGGTAGCACAGACGCGTGACGCCACCCCCATCACGTGGCCATCCATAATCCATCTGCGAACCTCGCTCCACCGTGGCCCAAGGTTTGTGTCCATTCTCTGATGGTGTGGTCGTGCTGCCGGCATCGTCACGGCTGGTCGGAATGTCGACCTTCGTTCCCAAGGCCCAACAGTTTTGGTTGCCAGCATGGTCACCGGCGACATTCTTCGGGTCACCTGTCATGCCCCGAGGGATCTTTCTTTATTCCATGGACATCCACACTCATCTCGAGACATCTCCATTGATTTAAAACAACCACAATCCACTCGGATTGTGGAGAGGTTGGGTCGTGTTTTTTTGGCTCAAACCCTCCATGATAGAACGGTATCAAGTGGCTTATTTTTTCTTGAATCATGTAGAACATCAATGATAGGTAAGGCGTATTCAAAACAACAATAAACCCTACCTTGATTTATTGTTGGAAGATGTCGTGAGGAGGAAGATGAAGTCATTGGGGATGGTGAAATCAGCGTTCATCACGTTTCAAAATGCTTTTGATTCAGGCTCAACTGTCATCCTTGTTCTTCGATTCCAGAGTATGTTCTTCGTTGGAGAGGGAATTATTCATTTGTAGGAAATGTTTCTCCGAAGTTCTCCAAGGCTCTCTACCAATTCTCTTTTTCCATCTAATACTCTCAATGTAAAAGAGTATACAATATAAATTTAAATAGGTTTATCAATTTAATTACCCAATGGAACAATTAAAGTTGAAAAATTTAATTAATTATAGTTGGATCAATTAATTAAATGGAGAGTTAAAAGGTTTTCCCCCATTAAGAGGGGTTTGGGTGGTTCCCACCACTAAGATTCAAAATGGGGGTTTTTTAGCCCGGGTGGTCCCCTAATTCCTAAATATAAAAGAGATTTTTTAAAAATAAACTAAAAGTTTGTTCTATATTATATTTTTATTTCCACAAAAAAAACATGAAAACTAACTTTCACCCGCATCCTACCACGGCCGAGGTGAATGTATCATTAAAAGAATATTAGCATTGTGAGTTCAATGGTGTCCTCATATTTCAATTCCAAGCACCGGTTCAAAAGTTACAAGAACCTGTTCTCACATTTACTGAAGGTACCTAAAAAAAGTTCAGAAATTCATTCCAGGCACACCAGGACTCAGAATGACACGCCTTCAATTTTCACGGACACTTAATATTCTCATATAATAAAAAAACTACCTGAAAATGCTGGGCCTTTACAAGGAAATTATTATTATGTTTGAATTAGTGTAGAATATGAAAAGGTGGTTCATGTAATTCAATAAAGGATGAAGGAGGTGAAGGATCATCATAAATCCTATGTTGGTCATAAGAGGAGACTTATGGAGTTCATGATTGGATATAATATGTTCCAAAAGGTGACTCCTCATCATGGGAAGTGAATTTTTAGTTATAGGCATATGATTTCTCCTTAGTTTGGGTTCCTTTTGATGTGTTGACTAATGTTAGAGCCATGGTGTATCAGATAGAATTCCTCCATAGATCAACCAGATACATGGTGTTTTTTACATGTTTTGGCCCTTTATCATCTTAATGATGACACACATGACATTTATTAGGGTGAGATAGAATATGATAATGATTAAACCATAAAATAGTGGACTTTGGAGATCCCAATACACAAAGATAAGTGTTTTGTAAATGTTTTATTCCCTTGGATTGTGCCTTATAGAGTTACAGTGTAGTGCATGAGAGTACCTAGAAAAATAATTCATATATATGCACTCATTATCATGATAATTTTGAAGTTTATCTCTTTTCTTGTAACATTTTTATCTTTTTGATGTTGAAATTTTAGTTTATGAGGTGGTATCATATTGTTAAAAAAAAATTCTTGTCTCTAGTCTAATAGGTATCTCCCTTGAGAGAGTGTTCAGGATCTATTAGTTGTTGCGTGCTTTCATGTTGTTCCTATGCTGAGGTGGTTGAGCTCCTCAAATGGAAGAATATTTGAGAGTTATATCATAGGGTAGTTTATCATATGACCACGTTTTATTTCACCTATGGGTTTGGTTATAGATTCTCAAGGATGATTATTTTTTGAGAGGTATCAAATGAGAGGGCTTGGTTTTATGTACAATGAAACATTGTGTGTTACTAATGCACATGGTTTTCAAAGGAGTCCTTGAGTGTGTCTATAGGGTTTGGGATTCTAACCGTTAGAATATGGGATAATTCATGATGTGAAAGCATTTTTTACATCATGTATGTGCTGATCAAGTCTTTCTATATGTGGTCCATGGGGTGCCTCATGACATGTGAAAATTTGTGGATAAAAGGTTCAAGGAGACACATTTTTGTGGGCAGATATAAATCCATTTTATTACATGATGTGTAATCATTCGATTACATATAAATCCCATGTGATGTAAATCATTAATGGTTGTATCCACTCTGAAATTTTTCATTCCCTACCCACCTCTATCTATTTCTAGCGGCCAACATCGCCTCCCTTCAATGTATAGAGATTCATTTTAAAGGGATCAATCCTTGGAATCTTGTTTTAGATCCACGGTGATCCTAGGTGATTTATACTGATATTTCTTGTGGTTTATTCTTGTTTTGCCTCATTTTCTTCCCATTTATTCTATCCATGTGATGGTGGATCATTTATCATGTCTCTAATGTTGTTTTCATAATTTTTTCGGTGAGGTTGTGTCATAGAATCATTGGATAGAGGAAACTTCTAATAGAATAGATGATCATGGTCGACAACATTATTCAATTATCATGTAAAAAACATTAACTACTAATAAATTTCATTTATTTATAATTCAGTTATTATTATCCATCAACTTATTTCATTTGATATTATCCTTTGATTTAGTTTGTGGTCATGTGATTTATAAAATTACGTGTATTTTAATTTATTTACCTTTCTAAATTTATTATGACATTTTTTCTCATAATATATTCTATTCTACATAACCATTAATAAGAAAGGGATCACACCATTAATTTTTTATTTTCCATCGGATATGAAGAAGAAATATTTGAATGAGTTTCAATAATGTCAAACATTTTCTTTTGTTTTTTTTTTCAATTTTATTTAAGATTTAAAATGGAACCAAAAAATATATTTTTTTATTCCAGACTTGTACACAGATCGGTCCTTGAGGATATGTTTTATTTTATCATATGGTAATTTAATAAAGTAGACACACATATTGGTTGACTGGATTAGTGGTCGTTACAAAAATCATGTATGAATTTATATTTTATCATTGGTACAACACTAATGGAGGCTGAAAAATGAACTAAGGAATTTTCTATCCTATGATTACCCAATTTATGGAGAACCATGAATGTTAAAAGTAAAATAGGTTTAGTGGATATGACATAGTAATACTTTTGAACTCATTTATTTTAATAATACAAAATTTTTAAAAACTTGTTTTATATTTTTGTATGTATTATAGAGAACAATGATGTGAAATACTCACCTCTACTTATAATATTAATAATGTAGCTTTCTAAAGAAGAATAATTTTTGTTTTATTAATATTTTGGGGGAAACAATCTATACGTTCTTGGATAATATATTTTAATATTTATAATGTAATATTTTCACCATTTTCACACAAGTATGAAAATTGTCATCATTATTATTCATGTCAAGTTGATATAAATTTAGATTAGTCAATTAAATACTTTTTAAACACTTTTTATAATTAATGTATGCCTTAATTCAAAAATTATATAGGATTTCTGATTGGATTGTATCATATTATATGATATAGGGAAGTTGTGTGGTATGAAATTCAATACATAGAGCCATATCTTTTCTATTATTGGTATATAATTGGAATAGATATCATTAAATATTATCACTCCACATAATACATATCATAAATTTTAAAAATCTTTTATTGTAGGGAAGGTACATTAGTTAATTTTAACGTATCATTAACAATGTGGTTGGATGTCAAGTTTTATCATTAAGATCATTTCCATTTAATGATATCATCAATCATATGTTAAAGTCCAATGAATGCATTTCAATATTAAAATTAGGAATATTTTGGGGGTTATAAACTTTTTGTAAAAACATGAAATTTAAAGAATTTTTTATAACATTTGGGAACATTTATGAAGGATTGAAGTGAATATCCTAAGACAGTACAAATTGAAAAAATATCATAGAATTGGTTGTAGATTTCATACAAAGTCTATATAGTTGAGGATATCATCTTCATCCTTAAGACCTGATATACTGAAATGTCATTGTTGAAATGAAGATCCTACCCATGTGTTGGGTGATGCATCCACGTATGGATACCTTAGGATAAAATATTATTTTTATTCTAATTTTATATAATCTTAATAAATTGTGTAATTAATGGAGGATAACAATCATGGGTGAATAATACGATTATTATTTTATATTATGATTTTTTAGGTTTCAAATCAGGAATGGCCATTTTGTGTGGTTTATCTTGTATTTTTTCTTGAGAGTGTATTATTTAATCCTAATAAACCCATAGTCATTTCACATAAGTGTTTAAAGAGATGAAAAATTATTTGGACCTCTCATGCATGAATGGTGACAATTTGTGGTTCCCCATGGAGAAGCTTCATTATTTATTGAAAGTTTTCATAACCCAAAAATTACTCCTAATCATGTTATCTAAAAGATTTATATATATTTCACACTGAACATATTTATTTGAGGAATCTGATCACAACCATAGGTTGTATTAATGTAATACCATGATTGAACTAATTCAAGAAATCATGTTTTTTATGAATAAATATAGATAGCATATTTGATATCAAAATATATTATATAGATCTTTAATTGTGGATTGTTATAAAATATGAGATACCTTAATTTTTTATTGGGTAGCCCCATATGATATATGATACTGTAACGTAATAGGTTTTAAAATACATTAGATTTAATATATCTTAATGTATTATATTGGTTACTCATATTATGTAATAGCCCATATTTTCAATGTGTGGGTTTTATAACACATAGCCTAGAATTGTAAAGGAGATTTCATGTATATAAAAAAAGTTCCATCAGCTAAAGGATATGTCACTAGCCATAGTTCACATGCTTCTAAACACAGCCCTGGTTTTGAGCAGGATAACAGAGTACAATATAATGTATATCATTATATATGATATAAATGAAAATTTAAATTTTCCATGGTTTCCATTATGTGTAGAGTTATATAAATTATAAATTGTTAGTTAATTATGCAAATTATATTTATAGATATTCATTTAATTTTTAATTTCTTCATAAATTTCTTAATTACAAAGTGTTTACAATTAACCATTTATTTATTTGGGAATATTTAATAAATATATTTGACTAATATTAATTAATAATATTCAATACTTATAATATATAGATAATGAATTATAATTTTGGTATAAAATATTTATTTTAATATTTTAAGAAGTTTTGTATTTTTTATAAATTAAACAATACTACAAAATGAAAATAATTGACATTAAATTAGGATTTTTTCATAATTTCTATTGTAAAAAGATCAAATTGATTCCCTTGGATGATAAATTTTAGCAAACATGTCAAAAGGAATTTAATAATTGATATGATAAAGGATTACAGAATATTATGAATATAATATTTTAATTATTTATAATTTTTAATTAATATATGATATATACGTAGGGAATATTACTAGTATATATTTCAATTTATTACCATAAATTTAAATATAATTATATTTTAATGATAATATAAAGGTATTTTTATAATAATTAAATATGATTTATTTATATTTATATCATTATAGAATATACAAAAAAATAATGAGTTATATTAATTTACAATTTATTATTTATGAAATGTTACAAATTTTTTTTCTCATTACATTATGAAATATTTATTTATTTAGTTTAATCCTTTATTAACTCATGAATATAAATTATTCATAATTTGAATTGATATATGATTTATTTTAAATTTATTTAAACCGAATCATCGAATTATTAGATACACATATAAGGATTTACATGATCGGTATGATAATTTATTTAGTATTTTTTTAGCTTCACTTTGAATTAATTAGAAATTGTGGGCTTAAAATTAATGGTTAATTATATTTTGAATATTTTTATAATTTATAATTGAAATTATGTCTTTCTTGAGTACTGTAACATGGGTAAAATAGAATTAGGTTGGATTTCTCACTAGATGAGGGATTATACCCTTTTTAAGAAAACAATCAGTCGATTGTTTGTTGTACCATGCTTACTCATGAGGGAATTTTTGATTTCATATGATTGTAATACATTATATTAAAATGATATATGTAACTCATGAATTTGATGCATATTGATATTCATTAATATAGTTAGATTTCAATTCTGGTTAGTAACAAAAGTTATCAGTTTGGTAAAAGGGTTTCACATCCATGTGGTTTTTTTTAGGAATGGTGATTCAAAAAAATTCTTAAAAAACATATTAAAGGTAAAGATATTAAATTAGGTAATGTAAAGATAAATTTAAAATTCAATAAATAACTATGTGTTACATTCCTTTAAAATAAAACATGTGTTGAGACCTTAATAATATAGCTGTGTTGATTCATTCTAAATCTAGATTCCATTATATTATCTTGTATGAGCATGGTAGATATGGTCAAAATTCAGAGTTAGGAAATAAAATACCACTATGATATTTAGGTCACACATAGATAGGAAACCCTAAAAGATAGGATCCTGGATGAATATATAAGAGATAATGTATATAATTGATTTTATATGGAGTTGTCAACTCAACCATCCAAGATTTACATATGATATGATTGATGTGATGGTTTATATAAAAATTTATATTTTGGGAAGAATAATATAGTAGAAAAACCATTCTAAAATATATATTTATGATCCCTTATATTTATGATGAAATCTAAGATGTGTCATTATATTAGTAGTGGAACATTTAATAAATTTCATGATTAAATGAATATAAAACATCATAGTCTTCTTATAAAAAATAATCATAGATTACAAGAACCATAATCAAAAAATTCATTGAGATTATTCTTTTAAAATTATAATCTAAATATATAAAACAACATATATTTTTATAATTCATATTAATTTTTTTAATATGGATGAAAAACTCTATGTGTTATAGAAATATTATCTTGAGAAGTGAAAAATTGAATATATTTCAACAAGTGAATCTATGTGATTATGAAAATTATAAAATAGATTCCCATTTTTTTAAGGAGTATTTATTACTAGAATAAAAAAGAAATTATATTTCAATTCATATAATCAATATGATTTGATATTTTTTAAGATAAATAGACTTGATGTTCTATTTAATGGAATATTATTTGTATGTAATTAATTCTGTGTTTATTATTTCAATTGTTATTAAAATATTAAAGATTTTGTTAATTTTTTACCTATTTCATTTATCTTCTAGAGCATAGTTGAGCATGTAGTGAGATGTATTGTATGTTATGTTGTTTTAAAGGTATATAAATGTAAAAATATTATCCCAAAAAGTTCAATTGTATTATCTGATTATCAACAATGGTTATAGAAGATTATCATAGGTTTCATGAAGGTATTTTCATTCCATTCTCTATAAATTCCTTAAATACATTAATAAATGAAATAAACTACATAGGGAGTCTATGTATTGTATTAATGTTATAAAAATTGATTAATTAATTATAGTGGATATGTTATGATAGATTTTTGTTTTTTAATTGTTGAAAATATATAGAAAATGAAAATGACGGAAAATATGGATAAATATGATAATTTTCAATCATATGATAAAGAAATGGTTAATAAAACATGGAGTTGAATAGAATTAAATATTTCAATATTATATGGATCTATATAAAGGATATTTATTTTCATCTAATTTATCTTATATTAAAAGAAAATTTTTTGACAAATTTTTTTTTGCAATAAAATAATATCAGATGATGTATTTTATACACATGGGTTATGATTAATCAAATTCTATAACAAGTTTTAAAGAAGATAGTGGTAAAATGTTTTTTATTTTATGATTAAATTTATTTATTAATGATATTTTGTTTCAATAACATGTGAAAATATTACAATAAATTTAGTGTCTTATTTAAAACAATAACATCAAATTCTCATAATAATGATCAGAATACATAAAACGTAACATAAGATAAGGATCTTAGATGTTTATTTATAAAATATTCACAGCAAAGTAAATATATTTTATTTAATAAAAAATTACGAATTTGGTTTATTAGAGTGAAAATTTGGAAATATTATAGGGTATTTATGAAGAACATAAAAAATTGCAATTAGATAAATGAATTTAATAAATTATAATATTTTATTTTGTAAAGAAAATAATTTTCAATACAAGTTCAAAGTGATGACAGTTGGGAATATTATTCTTAATCTCAATAATATTAAAAAATATATTTATTCATATGTGTTTCTTAAAAAATAATGTTACTATGAGGCTTTATTAGGTGGATACATTGATATGTGTAATGAATTAAATAGATTTGTAATAAGTTTAATAAAAACCGAAATTTTTTAAAAAAATATAAGGTTTTTTAAATGTTTTATCATATAAGAAAGGATTGCACTAGTTATTTTATAGGGTTTTGGTTATATTCATAATAGTGTTTAGAAATTTGAAAGATACAATGTTATTCAAAGGTTGTCTCATGTTTATAAGTATTTCATATTTTAAATGATGAAGTATTATGATATCCAACCTCTCAATGTATGACATTATATTACCTAAATAGATATTCATCGTATATTTTTATACTTTAATGACATGAAATTCCTACTTCGACTCAATTGTTTTTTATAGTTTTTCCTTGTGGTTTTGTTTGCTAGTTCACTCTTTGAAAATTCCCTTATATTTTGGTGATGATGTTTGTGGCATGAAAAGTGATTTTTCATTTATAATTTTCTTTCATGGGAGGTGTGATATGTATGTCACCTCACATTTATCTTTTATAGGTAGAGCTTCACCATAATATTGGGTTTTTCATCACATTTTATATTGTCTTAACTATTGAAATAGAGACTATGGTTTCATGTCCCAATAGGGTCAAAAAAAAACTTAATAGATTTGACCTTGTTTTACAGTGTTTTATGAAGATATTTTATAATTCTATGTTATTTGTGTATTTAATTAACCATGGTACATTGAATCCAAATTATTCATGTTACGTTGTGATTTTAGACTTCCATTGTAGAGTTTGGGAATAATAATTAACATTACAATAATATTTGGATAACCTAGTTTTTCATTGTAAATAATGAAAAAACTCTATCTCCTGTTATTTTATTAATTGAATTACATTACCTTTTTTCTTATCATGGTTCATTTTTTGATGTTGTAGACTTCTTGGGTGATCTTTTAATCAACAATCATCATTTAATGATCAATTGACACTCTGGTATTATGGGTGGTTATGGAATACATGAATATGATAGATATATATGTACTCCATTCTCGTCTGAATATTTTTATCACATTATATATTTTTGAATTTATCTACTATTATTTTATTATTTTATATCGTATCACATATACAAATCCTAATCGATCTTTATGTTGATTTTCCATTCTTAGAAACAAACCCTTATTGATTATTTTACATATTATATAACATATTGTTTAAATGTTCCATTGAATCCACGATTTATTTTTATTTTTAAATTGAGTAGAATCCACTGTCCCATGTAGTGTTGGATTACTAAATCAGTTATATAGATTAAATTTGTGTCGCGGATTATATTTTTTTTGTTTTGGAAAGATAATAAAAACAAGTTGGTTCTTTGTAGAGTCATATTGTTCTATGAATTGGAATATCGTACTTTCACGTACGTCCTTATTAGTTTCCCCTACCCATTATATATGGATCACAACAAAGTACTCTAAGTTACACCATGACAACCCATTCACAGTGGTATATAAGGAAATAATAGGTCACTGAGAGGTAATTGGATTAAATGTACAATAATTCGATTCGTATTATTGTTTATCATATGAATATTGTGATGTGATATGAAATTATAGTTTATATGTAATGGTCATAGATGTTGTGGGGATTCATGTTTAAGGGATCTGAAAAGTACACATAAAATTAAAGATAAATCACTAAATGGGGAGGTGAATTAGTGAACCTAATTCCCTTTAATTTTTTATAAAAAATTCATCACCTTCAAGAGTGAATAAATTATTAACATTTCAGACACCAAATAACAAAAAATTAATAAAAATAGTTTTCTTATATGGTTTTAGACCCAAAAGAGGAGTTACTAATTGGAGTGATTGAAAATCACCAAAGACTATAAAATCCAATATTATCATCATTTTAAATTAAAATATAGTATTTTTTCTTCATAAAAAATGATACATAAAATTTATCCCAATTATTTAACATGATATTGTAAAAAAATGATAGAGAATCCATATTCCACAAGAGTAGGTACTTTAATAGGAAAACACTCATCATATTGCTTATGTGCTTCATATTTTATTCATCTTCTTCCACATCCTATTCTACATTCCCAATAGTAAGTTATCTCCCCTTTAGCTACTTCACTATATCATAATCTCATGTAGTGTAATCATATAAGGCCTTTTTAACATCTTTCATATACAATAGAAACACATTTATATAAATTAAAATTTTAATTCCAATTGAAATTCAGATTACAACTTCTTTCAACAACTTCTCAACTTATCCTACATCATTTTGAGCCTTTAGAACATTTAATACTTCTTATTAAACATTGATGTGGTTGATTCCAAAAATATTGAGTATTAGTTACCCTTGAGTCATCAAATAAACCAAGTCATCATATTTACTCAAAAATATATCTCTCTCTTCAAATCAAAACATTATCATTATTAAATATATCTTATTATATTTAATTTGAGGAACTTTTCACTGACAATTTATTTCACAGTGATGTTTCATATGTCATTTTAGTCTAACCACTACGAAGTTATTTAGATCCAATACCACATAGCCTTGTCCCATAGTTCGATTTTTCCTTTACCTTTCACAAAAAAAATATTCTCATTACATTAAATGTTCAACAATTTGGAAGTCATAGTTTATAAAAATAACCAATATCCCAATTGTTTCACTTCCAAATAAAAAACCCCTTATATTATCTTATGAATTCGATGAAATTCATAATATCTAGACCATGATGTGATCTTTTAAATTTTGACTTCTATAAAATAAATCATTTATGTATAATGTAAACTTTAATTTATATCAAAGATAAGAATATTATGTATCACCTCGTGTATGATGACTATTCCAAGATTCCAAAATCACAGGTGATCCACCACAACATTTTCTAGCCCTGTTTTTCCTAACATAAAAATTCACATCTAAAATTCCTTTTAAAATACCAATTTGTGAGAGTATCAAAATTTCCTTTCATGTTTTTATTATTATTTCAATACAGTGTCATCAAACTATAATTTTCATATTGTGTCCTGTCCAAACACACTTTTCCTATGTAGTCGTGACATTTTATCTTCACAGACCATCTCCACAACCATTTCATTTATGACCACATCATTATTATATAACATAAAATTGAAAAAATTATGTTCAATGTAATATTTTCTTCCATAATCCTATAATATCTCATAAAAACTAATAATAATATTTCAAAAAATTAAATGTCATAATACACTTGGTATTGAGCACAGTTGATGTGTTGATAGTAAAAGATAAAAAATAATCATATCCACTTGATCATTTCACTTACACATATTATTCATCTTAATTCTACCTTCTTCATCATTCATGGGATAAAAATCTATTGTATTGAATTTTTTAAAGACACATCTAACAAAAATAACTCTTCAAACTCTTGAAACATACAAATGAATCAAAATTCCATAATTATGATCTTATGTGAGTCAGATCAATTTGGGAAAAATAACATCGATAAATGGGTAATATTATCAATGATAGTGACTTGAATACACTTTTTCATTGTATCGATAGAGTATGAGAATAACTTCACTTCACTAGTATCAAATTCCTATGAAAATAAACTCTTCCATCCACTTCTGAAAAAATCATTCCTTCAAACCTTGGGTAGCATGTAGCATATACATTATCACCAAACATGTTAAAAATCTTGACAACCATGATGACATAATGGTCCATCACTTTGTGAAACATCCTATAAATTTATTCTTTTCATAACCCCATTCCAATAAAGATACCACAATTCGGGAAGATAGATAATGAACCCTGAGTCCCACCTCCTATGGGCCCCAGGTTGGTGACTAGCACCAAGGGTGTACAAATATGACAATATGGGAGGCATTACCCTTTATTAGAAAAAATGGTTGGGAGATAGAATGAATCATCCACATCAAATCCTAAACATAATATTTTAGTGAAACCAATCTCCTATCTCAAGCATGTATAATTACAACTAATATAGATAAAATCCTCTAAATTAATTACACAAAAGTAAACCTAATGTGGTGACACAAAAAAAATCAAGGATAAGATCTATTATGGTCTATCCTAGCACACAAAATTCTCTTGGAAACATGAAAATAGTTTTATATACATAGGGTGAAAATATAAGTATACTATATAAGAAAACCGAAGTCTCTTGTGAAAATGTGAATGAAGAAAACTAATGCAACTGTGAGGAAATACCTAAACAAAACAGTACCTAAAAAAGGAATACTAACCATCCCAACCACACCATGGCATTCCCACAAGATAATTAACAGTATGTAACCTAATATAAAGTAAAGAACACTGAAAACAGGGTATTTCACACAACATTACTACTAATTAGCCTCTCTCACACCACAACAAAAAACATCCAACCACTACCACTTCTTCTGAATATATCATATCACATACATCCCGCACATACGTAGGAAATCACAAAACATCCCACCCAAACACACCTAGGCTATCATAAAACATCTCATCTCTACCGCAAACACCTAGGTTATCAGAACACATCTCACCGGGAAGACACTAGGTGATGCATATCACATCTCATATCGAAGACACCTACGATGAGACAAAACAACTCACCTAAAGACACTCAGTCCACTATCACCTGGAAGAGGTAGTAAGAAAGAGGAGGTAGTCATCCATCCATCCTCTCATTGGGATGTTGGAAAATGCATCCCCTGAATGAATATGTGGGTGTTTGGGACATAGTGCTCAATGTGGGTGGGGTACATATTGAAATACCATGGAAAATACAAGTATATATGTAACATCAAACACTCAAGCCCAAGCTATGGGTTCTCAAAAAAACTAAAAAACTCAAAACCTCATCACCTTTACTTCTACTTCTAAATGAAATTATTACTATCTATAATAGTCATTTAAAAATGTGAGGATTTGTGATAATATAATTGGGATTCATATTTCCTCAACTTTTAACACCAATTCATTTCATTTTTTAGAATCAAAAACATTTGACCACAGAACAAATCATTTTATTTTCCTTCAAAAAAACATCCTATTAACCAAACCAACCAAGGATATTTTAAAAACTATTAAACATTAATTTATTTTATCACCACTCATTCATCTATCACAATATAATAACAAATCACACGAAACATTTCATCCCCAACAACCTCACCTTGTATCCCCAGAAGCATAACCCATAGACTACCACCTCACCACCCCAAAAGCACGGTACACAAACCATCAGCCCGACATGTTGCAGCCACACATAACAATACAACAAGATCCATTTCATGATTTAAAAAATACATTTTATCACCTTCCACATTATTTTTGTGATTTCATCACACAAATCATAATCCTAGGGAAACCAATTTATTATCCCAAAATAAGTGGTTAACCAATTTCAATTCTTATTGTCATGTCACAATAATCTCAACCAAAGAAGAAATCAATAAACATATATACAATGAAAACAAATACCCCAATGGCCAAAGTTTTTAGTGGGGAATCATGCATGTACAATCCAAAATATAAAAATAATATCAAACCTATAAAATCATAAAAAACCATTTAACCATAAATTTTAATTTAATATTTTTTTTATCTTTAATAAATCCATTCAACCCACAACCCATAGGTAAAAAAAGAAAGCCCCTCCCACATTATAACAATAAAGAGAAATGAGGTAAAATTTTACCTCAAGAATCTTTTCAGCTCATTGTGCACTGTAGGGTGATAAGTAACACAAGAAAACCACAACCGCACTATGAATATATTTGGATCAAACTATACCACACCAAAATAAAATCAATATTTAGATGAAACACACAGCCCAACCAAACCATACCAAAATAAGGAAACCCTAAAGAATAATGAAATAAAAATGATGAGAATTGGTGGATAAATTACCTTTGTTTAAATACGGGAGCCCAATGATCAACACACAATGAAAAGAATAAAAAAATGATAAATGGGAAAGTCATAAAATTATTTAGAAGAGATAATAATCACTATACATTGTGTTAGGGAAACCCCTATGTGTAAGCAGCCTATAAAACACTACATTAAAATATACTTGATCTAGAGCTGGTGCCAAAAAATGAGTGTTAATGCACAACTAGTTTCTCATTCCATGGATATATTCATTGGTAAATTAACAATATCAATATAAACTATTATTAATGGAAAAATAATTCCAATTAGAGTCTATTTTTGTATATAGATCATGGATATCATAGATAAATCCTATAAATACATATGATAAATAAATATATGTTATTTATAAATTAACCCTTTAATGTTATAGGATTTTCATTTCTGTGTTTAATATTTTGAATATAATCTTGTATAATTTTCTATTTATTCTAAAAAATGGGTGGAAATAGGGTGAACTGAGTAAACAAATAAGGTTAAGGGGAAAGTGACAAATAAACAAACAAGATTCCTTACATTATAGAAACTCAAGCAACCCATCTTGTTATTTTTTCAAATGAGATAACAAAATTCATTGTTAACAACTATCACATAGTTTAATTTAAATATATTTAAATGAAAAGGAGGTAAACATTTTATAGAGGTTTATTTGATAAATGTGATAAAGAAAAGAACACTCATTTTCCTTAGTACAAAAAATGTGGAAGGAGTCACTAAAGGGATTTTACCAAAGGAACTAGTAGTTTTTTTAAGTGTTGAAGGATGGGGTATAATTTATCCATTTATCATGTAAAATGAATAAAGTGATAGATGTGTATAAAATTCAATCTAAGGTACTATATAATGTTCTTTTCTTAATTGAAGAATTTGGTAACTATCCAATAAATTGATATATTCTAAGGGATGAAAAGCATGATGAGAATCAACAATATCCCAGAAAAAGGGAGCAAAGTAAGTCATAAAATTAGATGGATTATAATGAATGAAGTATATATATTCTCTACATCATATTAATGTATTTAAAGTTTTATTTAAATTTTATCCATATTAACATATCATGTATGTTCTCTATGAACTTCAAGTCAGCACCCCTAATGATTTTATATCATCAGGGAAAAAATTATCATTATTGTTTTATGTGTTAATGTTTATATAAATGTTATTCTTGAATATATTATTATTCAACTTTTAGTGGAATTTGGTTTTATCCATGTTATGGAATGGCTCTCCTTTTATAAGGCCAGACAAATTTCTAGGATAAGTAATTGAACCTTAATACCACAAACTACCCTTAGATTATATACCTGTGCATGGAGAAGTTTCAATAATAATTGGTATTATATTCTCAAGCATGGATATTATATCACTACGATCAATATATCAAGATCAAATTATTTGGAACAAAAAAAAATAATCCTTGTGATATACTGTTGTGAGAAAATATATTGATCTGTTTTCTGAATAATTTCATGGTCACCTTCCAAAAGGATAAATTGAGTTCATAATCGATCTTATACCTAAAACATGTTGCATTACTGTAACACTTGAAGATTTTATAGTACGTTATTTCTTAAAAGAAATTCAATAACTTTCACTACACGCAACACTGAGTTCAAGTGCACCACGACATACCAAACTAGATGTCCAAAAGCGGTTATGAATAGCACTAACTGAATTTTTAACTTTATATAATCCTTATAATTTTATAATCCATATTATAATTTTCCTAGACATAATGTAAGAACCAATTCATTTTTTTCAAATAAATAAACTATTTTTCAAAAAATGAAATTTTACCACCTTTTAATAGCGAACCCTTTTTAAATCCAATATTTGAAACATTTATATATTAAATTTTACAAAATATACTTCTTCTTTAGAATAAGTAAATAATAATTTAGGTTGCATAATTTTTTGGTTTTTTTATGATAACTTTCATATTTGGGTGAATAATGAAAAATACTATATTTTAACTGAAAACAACTTTTTTATTCAAGATAATTTATACTGTTGAATTATAAATTTTTCTGGTATGGAAGTATAATTAGATTTTATTTTTACCATTTCATCCAATAATGATCATTGAAAGTAATTTTCCTCTTAAATTGTACATAAACAAGTGTCAAGATTTTGATAGTTATTATTTCATAGAAATACGCTTTTTGGCTTTGACAACATGAATTAATTTTAAACTAATTAATGAAACTACTATTATTTTAAATTTGTAAAATAGAATTCATTTTTGAATTCAGAATATCAAAATTAGCTTAGGGGGAATTTTTTGTGTTTTTCTAAAAACATTAAAAAAATTTATGAACACTGAAAAACATGGAGTTATTATTTAAAATCAACTTTTTATTTTAAAAATTATTTATAATATTTAAATTTATTTTAGGTCAAAATAGATACATAATACCTATATATGTTCAATGTAATTTTTTGGAGTCATTTTATAATAATTTTATATATATATATATTTTATTGAATCTTTTTACCGTCTTTACCAACCTCCTAGGAGCATTTAAAAATATACATAAAACATAATTTTACCACTTTGGTGAGATGAATTTTGAAAATATGAGAATCACGGTTAATATAAAGGAGTAAAATTTAGTTCAATAAGATAAAAATAATGTTTGGTGAATATTAACTTTTTACTTTTATTTACCACGGTTAAAAGTAAATTGGGTAATTAAGTGTAAAAATGATATTATTATTACCCAAACACATGTCCTAATTCTATTAGATAAGTATAATTCGACCAAAAACAACATTAGGAATAAAATATGAACCTATTTGGTCCACTTAAATTAGAATAGGACATTTATTGTTATTTTATTTGAAGAAGAGTTAAAAGAGTTAAAATCAATCTTTAAAAACTAAACATTTTAATAATAGGGTTATACATAAGATAAATTCGACTATAAATATTCATTTGAAATCTAATAATATTTCTTACATAATGGTATTTTATTTATAATTTATAGATATTAAATAATTAAATTTATTTATGACATAATGATGATGCAGTAATAATCGTATTAATGAAAGATTAAAATAATTGATATTATAAATATCCAAATAAATGTAATTTGAGATTTTTTATGAATTCCTCTTATTTTATAAGTTAATATGAAATGTTAGGGTTGGTTAGATGAATTTGGTTCGAAGTAATAATGATGTTATGAATTTATCAAAAACAAAATACAAAATAGTGACCAAATTGACAAAAAAGAGTTTTTAAAACCAATATTATATTATTAATTGATATTATATTCCTAAAAATCGAAGGTTCAGCCAAAATACTTATATAATGATAGGTGTATCATCAATTAACCACTTGGGGTTTTCTTGGAATTATATAGTATGTTTATTAACCATATAATATAAAAATACAAAGAGACGTGGTAAATGTCAAACTATTTAACTAAGAGTTAAATATAAAAGATAAGGTTAATATAGTGACCAAAACCTGTTTAAAACATATTGGTAGAGTGGTTTTTGACCCATCCCACCTTAGCCTTTAATTAATCTACTTTGGAGCCATTATAAACCGAAAATGATTTTATTATAAATTAATATTTCTAACATTTTCTAAGGTGCCCCTCACCCCTCTTATAAAAGGGAACTCCCCATTATCTCTAATTCACATCATCAAAGCCATTTGGCTCAGCCAAACCCTTACCAAATACCCTCTCAAATGTCCTCCCTTCATCCTATAGGCCTTTAGTCAAAAAACAAACCTAATGATCCCTTTTGATCAAATAAAAAGGAAGAACCCAAAGAAGAGGAGGTTAACCTACCCTCGACTAAGGAAAAGTACATGGTAAGGGTTAATTTAACAATCTCTTTATTATCCGAGATTATTTTTATGTAAGTCTCTACTAGAATATCTTTATAATCCACATCCTTGTTTTCTTCAAAATGTATTTCAAAACCTTTTTCATATTTACTAAACTATGCGTTAAAGTCATTTAAACACTTATTTGACCTTATATGATTTGAAAGAAATCTTTCCATAGTTTTCCAAACAAGGTACTTTATGACCATTACGATACAAATTAAGGTAAGAATTTCTTTTTAACTAAATACGGTGGGTGTGGTTATTCTCCGCCGTTATAACAACTTTGAATCTTCCCTTACAAACTTATAAGAATATTTTCAAAATTAATGTTTTCTTTATAATTATGTGAATCTTAAATAATTTCAAAATAGAAAGATATATTTCTCTCAAATAGATTTGATTTCATCTATGTCAACATCCTTTGATAAATGTACACTTGATTTAAGTTGATTTATTATGATAAAAATCGTCCATTTTTTATTTAAGGTTTTGTGATATGTTTGACTGCGAATGAGTTATTTTTATTCCTTTCATGGTTTATGATTAAAGTATTGACATTTCGTATGATAGTTTTCATATGAATGTCTATGTTATATTTTGAAATTTTCATATGATGAATTAATTGGACTAGTATGTTCTCGGTTAGGGACCGGTAAAATTAATCCCTCCGGGTTGGGGTCTGGTTACAGCAGACCCTCCAGGATGGAGCTCGGTTACATAGGCTCTCTGGGATGGAGTCCGGTTACAGAGGCTCTTCGGCTTGGAGTCAGGTTACAGAGGCTCTCCGAGATGGATTCTAGTTACAGGGGCTCTCTTGGTTGGGGTCTAGTTATAGTTAGACCTTAGGTCCTATAATGAGGCCTTGACATAGAAATTAAAGTTCGGCAGTATGCATTCCTTCATTATGAAAGTGACTATTGATATTTATTGTGATTTTTCTATTAGTAGAATATCCATGTGAGTAAGTGAAGGGAATTATTTTTATTTATATTATCAATATTATGATGAATTTTATGTTGAAAAGGATTTTGTTTTAGTTATATACATTGCCTTAAATATTTATGCTTATTTATGAGAGTTTCTGCTATATTGTTATCCTTACTAAGAAATTGAGCTCACCCCTTTCTATGTTTTATTTTTCCCAGGATGTGAAGAACTATATTATGACTGGCCTACAGGGATACTCTATGAGATCTTAGTGTTTTCCACGGAAACAATGTTGTTTTAGTTTTCCATTGTATGATATAATATAAGCCTTATGAATGTATCTAGTACTTCCAGGGCTACTAAACTAACTGTTTCTTAGAGTCATGATCTTTTGTGATCATTCCAATGTTATGTAATAATGGACCAACTCTAGGTAACTAGGGTCGGGGCGTTACAGTTGGTATCATAGGAAGGTTAGTACAAACCTTGGAAATTGGATTTAGAAAAACTCTGATTAGAGCATATAGCCCTAAGATAGGCTTTGAGGATTAGTATAGAATAACTTGCCTGAATTTTGGTATTGTAGAGATTTTGTGAGTTTTCCCAGAAATGCATCCCTGTCTAGATACGAGCAAGTTGAGGCGACTCTAGAAAAAATATAACTTAGGGAAATACCCAAAAACACCACATTGAGCTAGACATAAATAGGAATTGGTGCACGACAATGGGCCGTACTACACTCATGGTTACGACACTCCTGGGGGATATGCTTAGGATAATTCTCATTTTCTTTACAAATCATTATTAAGGATTTATGAGTATATACCTCCTCAATGAAAATATTTTTATGATTATGGATTATATCCATAAACTGTTCAATTTATGTTAGTTATTTTACAAGTTTGTAATTATTCATTGCAATTCATACACTGACCTAGTGTATGCCATTGTATACAAATGGCACTCAGTAGACGGAATGTGAACTCCATCAAAATGTATGATCCAAAGAGTAAGAAAGATCATATCTTTCATAGTATTAAGATAATATTTAGAAGGAAAATATTTTCCCATGTATTCTAAACATATGAAGAAATAGTATAATGTGTTAATAAGATAAGTAAATAATTCTCTGATTCCTATGGCTTTGAAGGTAAGCAAGAGAAGAAAATTATTGAAGAGATAAAGATGGATAAAGGGAAGAAAGAAAAGAAGGATTTTCCCATATGTGATAACTGTGGAAAGAATAACCTTGGTAAATGCTTGAAATGAATGTGAGTTTTTTATAAGTGTGGAGAAAAAGGACACCAAGTACGCGATTGCAAGGGTAAGAAAAAAGTTTCAAATGTACAATGCTTCATATGCAAGGCATTGGGACACTATGAGAATAAGTGAATTAGTCACCAGAGTATACCTTAAATGATATTATTTGATAATAATTAAGTTATGATACTACCTCAGATGAAGAAGAATGACTAGTGTTATTATTTTGTTATTATATAATTATTTTATTTGAGTGTTGTATAAATAATATATTTGTTATATGAATTATTGATATAAATAAAGATTGTACTAAAGTACTATTTTATTGAGGATTTGAGATTATATGATTCTAAAAAAAGTGACTTAATAGTAAGCTACACTTTTTGGAAAAATATATGGTTAAAAGAAATGTAATCTTTAATATGGCCATGATAATGAGTTAGTGATTTTGGAATAAGAAATTGTTGATTTGGATAAATTATATTGGATATTCTTGACTTCCTTGGAATTTATTAATTGTATTTTAATTTAATAATTATTGGAATATTTTATATTTTTGGATATAAGGGATATATCTAGTATTATATAAAGGATATGGGAGCATTAATGTAAACAATAAGGTTTTATGGTAATTCAGTTTGTTACCAAGTTTTAAAATAATACTTGATGAAGGTGTTCACATGTTATTACGTGCAAAAAAGATTTTTATTGTGTTTAACTTCCTTATAAATTTTCAATTATGATTTTGTATAGAAGTATTTTGGATAAGTATAAAGGTTAGAATGGATTAAATTTGAAATTGGATACTATTTTTAAGGTTATTTTTGGATTTTTATAAAAAGGACAACACGCAGACCGTGTGACAACCCGTCACGTCAGACAAAGCTGTGGGAATCGAACCCACGACCATAATGCGATTAGGATTTATCGCCTACCACTAGACTACGTCAAGTCCCTGAATTATATAATGTAGTTTTATTTTTTAAAGGGTTTTATAGGTGAATTATAAATTCATTTTTTAGAACCCTATATGAATAGGATAAATAAAATATTTTTTAAGTTCTATTATCTTATAGTCTGAAAGATGAGTTTGTGGTAGAAATTAGTTAAAGGATGGAACTCTAGTTGTCAGGTATATATATTTTTTCTTATCTTATTTTATGAGAAATTATTTATTAAATTTTAGGTAAGGGATCTTAAAACTAAAAATGTGTTATCCTAATACCTTATGTTTTGTTGAACCGATGATATTTTTAATCATCATAAATTGATGGCTTTGAGGCCCTCAATTCAACAATTGTTTGTGAATGATGACCTCAATCACTCCCTATAAATATTTATGTTTTTACTCCAATTATTTGTCTCTAATTGAAACCAATGTTCTCTTAATTGAGATCATAATTTGGTGGTGAATTTTTCATTACCCTTTTCCTCTTATTATGACTAATTTTTATTAACCCAAAATCCGATGTGGGTTTTCCCACAAAGGTGTTTTTTATTCTAAACCTTGTATTTTTGAAAAACAATTTCAAATTGCGAGGATGCAATTTATTGAAGGAGGGACTAATGTAACACCCCATGATTTCATAGTACGTTATTTCTTCAAAGTTATTCAATAACTTGCACTACACAAAACATTGAGTTCAAGTGCACCATGACTTACCAAACAAGCCGTTCAAAAGCGGTTATGAATAGTATAAACTAAATTTTGAACTTTATATAATACTCATAATTTTAGAATATATATTATGAGTTTCTTAGACATAATTTAAG
This sequence comes from Viscum album, assembly GCA_963277665.1. Classification (NCBI taxonomy): domain Eukaryota; kingdom Viridiplantae; phylum Streptophyta; class Magnoliopsida; order Santalales; family Viscaceae; genus Viscum; species Viscum album. The sequence goes on along the minus strand of OY728131.1, from coordinate 1,723,715,624 downwards.
AACCAATTCATTTTAACTGATAAAATAAGTATATTTTAAGAAATGCAATTTTACCGCCTTTTAATTGAGAACCTTTTTCTAAATACAATATTTAAACTTTTATTTATTAAATTTGACAAAATAAACCTTTTTTTAGAATCAGGACATATGAATTTAGTTTCAATAAATTTTCCATGTTTTTTGATAACTTGCATATTTGGGTGAATAGTGAAAAATACTATATTTTAACTGAAAACAACTTTTTTAATCAAAAATAATTTATAGTGTGGAATTATACATTTTAATGTTTTATAAGTATAATTAGATTATATTTTTACCATTTAATCTAATGATGGTCATTGTAACTAATTTCCCTTTGAAATTGGACATAAACATGATTCAATCTATTGATAGTTATTATTTTCTAAAAATACGCCTTTTGGTTTTCACAAGGGGAATTAATTTTAAATTATTTAAAATAAACTTATATGTTTTGAAATAGGTAAAATAGAATTCATTTTTGAATTCAAAATATCAAAATTATCTTCGGGTAATTTTTTGATATTTTTCTGAAAACATTCAATTTTTTTATGAATAGTGAAAAAGACCAAGTTATTGTTTAAAACCAAATTTTTAATTAAATAATTATTTATTTTATTTAAATTTATTTTAGGTCAAAATAGATACATAATAATTATATAAGTTCAATTTAATTAATTGGAGTCAGTTTATAATAATTTTAGATATATAATAATTTTATTGATCTTTTTACCGTCTTTTACCCACCTCCTAGGGGCATTTGCAAATTTACATAAAACATAATTTTACCGGTTCTATGAGTTGAATTTCTGAAATCTGAGAAACATGGTTAATATAAAAATTTAAAATGTAGTTCAATAAGATAACAATTTTTGGTGAATAGAAACATTTAACTTTTATTTACCACAGTTAAAAGTAAATAGGGTAATTAAGTGTAAAATCGACATTATTATTACCCTAACACATGTCCTAATTCTATTGGATAATTATAATTCGACCAAAAAAAACCTTAGGAATAAAATATGAACCTATTTGGTCCACCTGGATTAGATTAGGACATTTATTATTAATTTTTTTAAAGAAGAGTTAAAAGAGTTAAAATCAATGTTTAATAACTAAAACATTTTTATTATAAGAATTTACAAAAGATAAATTCGAATATAATTGTTCATTAGAAATATAAAACGATTTCTTACATAATAGTATTTTATTTATAATTTTTATACATTAAATAATTAAATTTAATTATGACACAATAATGATGTAGTAATTACCGTATTAATGAAAGATTAAAATAGTTGATATTATAAATATCCAAATAAATGTAATTTGAGACTTTTAATGAATTCCACTAAAATTATAAGTTAACATGACATTTTAGGGTTGGTTACATGAGTTTTTTCGAAGTAATAATTATGTTATAAATTTATCAAGAACAACATACAAAATAGTATTGTAATTGACATTAAAGAGTTTCTAAAACAAATAGTATATTATTAATTTATATTCCATTCCTAAAAATCTATTGTTCAGACAAAAGACTTATATAATTATAGGTGTTTTATTAAGGAACCACTTGGGGATTGTTTGGAAGTATATAGTAATTTTATTAGCTATATAGTATAAAAATACAAAGAGACATGGTAAATGTCAAACTATTTAACTAAGAGTTAAATCTAAAAGATAAGGTTAATATAGTGACCAAAACCTGTCTAAACCCTATTGGTTGAGTCTATTTTGACCCATCCATACCTTAGCCTTTAAATAATCAATATTGGATCCATTAGAAACCGAAAATGATTTTATTATAAAATAATATTTCTAACATTTCATAAGGTGCCCCTCACTCTTCTTATAAAAGGGTACACCCCCTTCTCTCTAATTCACACCTTCAAAGACATTTGGCTCAGCCAACCCCTAGCCAAATACCCTCTCAATTTTCCTCCCTTAATCCTAAAAGCATTCATTTATTCAAAAATCCAACCTAAGGAGCCCTTTGGATCAAATCAAAAGGAAGAACCCGAATAAAAGGAGGTTAACCTACCCTCAACCAAGGAAAAGTACAAGGTAAGGGTTAATTCCACAATATCTTTATTATCCAAGATTGTTTTTACGTAAGTATCTACTAGGACCTCTTTATCATCCACAACAGTGTTTTATTAAAAATTTATTTCAAAACATTTTTACAATTTACTAAACTATTGGTTAAAGTCATTTATACACTTATTTGACCATATATGTTTTGAAATGAATCTTTCCATCGTTTTCTAAACAAGGTACTTTATGATATTTTTTACAAAATTGTGGTAAGAATGTTTTTTTAACTTATACGGTGGGTGTGGTTATTATTCACCGTTATAAAACCTTTGAAGCTTCCATTAAAGGCTTATAATAATATTTTTAAAATAAATTTTTTCTTTATAATTATGTGATTCTTAAATGATTTCAAAATAGAGAGAGATTTTTATCTCTAATAGGTTTGATTTCACTTATGTCTACATCTGTTAATAAATTGTGCACTTGTTTGAAGTTGATTTATTATGATACAAATATTCTATATTTTATTTATGGTTTTGTGATATGTTTGACTATAGATGAGTTTTTATGCCATTCATGGGTTATGGTAAAAGTATTGACATTTCATATTCTAGTTTTAATATGAATGTTTATGTTATATTTCAACATTTTCATATGATGAATGTATTGGACTAGTATGTTCTGCTTTGGGGACTGATAAATGTAATCCCTTTGTGTTGTAGTCCAGTTACAGCAGACCCTCCGAGATTGAGTCTTGTTATAGAGGCTCTCCGAGATGTAGTACGGTTACAGTGGATCTCCGGGTTAGAGTCCGGTTACAGAGGCTCTCTGGGATAGAGTCCGGTTACAGACACTCTCTGGGTTGGGGTCCAGTTACAGTTATCCCCCGGGTCTTGGAATGAGGCCATGAAATAGAAATTAATGTTCAACGTTATGAATTACATCATTATGAAAGTGACTATTGATATTGCATGTGATTATTCGACCAGTAGAATATTCATGTGAGTAAGTAAATGGCATTATTTTGATTTATAATTTCCATATTATGATGAACTTTATGTTGAAATATATTTTGTTTTAGTTCTATACATTACCTTAAATATTTATTCTGATTTATTAAATATTCTTCTATATTTTTATCCTTATTGGGCATTTGAGGTCACCCCTTTCTATGATTTATTTTTCTCAAGATGTGAAGAAGTATATTAAGACTATCCTATAGGGATTTTATATGGGATCTCAGTGTTTTCCATGGAAACAATGTTGTTGTAGTATTCCTTTTTATGATGTAATGTAAACCTTATTAATGTATCTAGTACTACCAAGGCTACTAAACAAATCGGTCTTGCATGACATGATATTTTGTGATTGTTCCAATGTTATGTAATAATGCACCGAATATAGGTAACTAGGGTCAGGGAATTAAAATTACTAGGGTATTTCATCACCATAAATTTGATATTGGTGGACCCTTTGAAGATATTAGCAATTGAGGTATGGTCAGGGACAACATCTATGATATAAATCTATAGTTTCCATAGACTAGCTGGGTCTTATTGACAATTATTAATAAAATACTCTTGATTCTCAAACACTCTAACCATGCTAACATAGAATGGAGTCAAGTGTTTTGGAATAATAAATGTGAATGGAGATTAAAGGAGTTGAAAATGAACCTTATCGTTGAATCTGTTCTTACACTACCAAAAATTAGAGAACTCTTTGTTGTATATAGTGATGCTTAAAAGAGTGGATTTAGATTATTTACTAATACAAAAAGAAAAAGTGATGTCTTATACCTCATATAAATTGAATTTTCATGAACATAACAGTCCAACGCAAGATCTTGAGTAAGCTTCAGTAATGTTCATACCGACTAATAGAAAATTGAGTACTTATAAATTATATAAAATCATAAAAAATATTTATTTTAATTTGTTTAACACTATTAATTTGTACTAATCCAATAACTTTGTGATAACTGTTACATTAAATACTAATATTTTTATAGTATATCACGGTTTTCCTAATTCTTAGTGTTGTGTGTTATGAAAATTATCAAGTATTGTTTCATAAATTTTCTAGGTGATACATTCTACCACCTGAAATAAATAACACCATTTAAATTTTACCTTGGTCAATAAATGTTCAATATTTGAAAATAATGTTACTGAAAAATCATATCTTACAACAGGATAATAAAACTCCCTTTGATAAAGGAAAGAGGGAAGTCTAAATATTACCTGATATACCACGTATTCAACCCTATAAGTTGAAAACTAAGATATAGGTATGGAGGATGAATTTTACATTCATAGACTAATGGAGTTTAATATAGAACAATGTTATGAAAATTTTAATATCCATAAATCCATAAACCAATAATGGGTTAGAAGACAATCCAATAAGGGAAAATAATGCTAAAATTATAAAAAAAAATAATTTCAAGAACTTTTCTTAGAGGGTTCTTTTAATTTTAATATAGAGAACCTTATAATATGTACATAAATTATTTATTTCAGTTTTATAATAAACATTTCCTCGATTGGTAGTCCCTCAAAAAATTTACATTTTATAACTTATTAAAATGAATAAAGATTCTTCATAATTTTTTTATTCATGGATTATTTAAATCAACTTCTAATAGACCAAAAAATATAAAAAATAATTATTATATATTCCACTTATTATTAAAAAAACTATCTCCATGTAAGAAAATTTTAAAATTAATAAACTTTAATATGAAGAAGTAATACATCAATCTCTGAAATTCCAAAATAAAACAAACGTTTTGACATACATTATTCCATGAATAAATAACCTAATATCCCATGTATCCTCAGTAACCACAACATTAATGCTATTTTAAACCTCAAATGTTATATCATTCACCTTAGATTACACCACCAATAAATTAATATCATAATATCATTCTTCCTAAATAATCCCTTATATTTATGAAAAATATTATATATGCCTCATGCAAATAAAAAAACTATGAAAAAATCATTAATCACCTAAAAAACAGTAAAAAATAAAAAATACTTGATCATATATTAATATTCCCAAATAAAATTAATCTTTAATATATAAATAATTTAAATAAAAAACAATTTCATATAAATAAAGACATTATACAGGCTAGTAGTAGCTGTTCCATGCATATCACTCTTCAATTGTGGGTTCTAGCCCCATGTACTTCACGGATGCAACAATATGTCATATAGCCTATAGATTTTCCTTTTTAGAAGGCATTAATAATATAATTCTAATAACATTCCCAAAAATATTGTTAAAATACACACAATAATATTAATCATTAAATATCTTTTTAACTACAAAGGTTTTCTATACATCTTATTATTCTCCCCAAAAAAATAAAAAAAATCTAAGTTGATAATTTTTTCCCTTAACATCAATGATACAATTAACACTAATTTTTATAAATATTTGTATACTAATTTGGAAAAAATATAAAATATTTATTTCTAAAATAAAATTTTCACTAAAATATATATGAAACCAAAGGGTTTTATTCTAAAAAATGTATCCTAGAATATCCTTAATCATGTCAAACTTCAACCACATAAAACCTCAAAATGGGAATCTATTCCTTTAAACATATGATCATCCATAGTCCTTTATAATTATATTTTATGCAAAAATTTCAGGATTGTTTAGTAAAATGATTTTTGGAAAATAAATAACAAATATGACCACTTATTTTATTTTTTACTTGTTTTCTGATTTTTGTAATGATAGAACAAATATTTGGAAAAGGAGGGAAATATATTATTTTCTTGAGTAAAAGATAAGTCATACCGCAACATGAAGTGGTCCACAGTGAAAATGGATTTTTTAAGCGGAAATTTGAAATCAAATGAAGTTATTGTAGGTTGTAATATTTCAAAAACGATTTTTCCATGTATTCTAAACATTAACTGATATGTAGTCATCAAGAGAGAATCTATCACCACTGCCATTGTAATGACCCAAACTTTTATGAATAAAATAACCCTTTTGATTGAATTAAATATCTTTTGGTTATAAAAAACACATATACTTTTTTTGTTAAATCCAATTAGATTTAAATTATCGTTATGTATCTTTACCATTGATAATATAGTTGGTGAACAATGATCCCCTACCTTGAATAAATATTGGTTTTCATAAATAATTTTGACATAGAAAAAGTGATGACCTCAACGAGTAGGATCATACACATTGATGCCCACTTATCCAATATTCTACGGGAGGTATAATTCCTGGGTATTTACTTATACTCGGCCTAGGATGACATCCTGCAACTTAAGTATGTGAAAAACCATTTACTATATATGTTCAAGCTCATTGAGATCACAACCCAAACCATGCCCCCAAACAGCCTCTTGAAAGGCCCTCCATCGCACACCTTACTCTTATAGAATATGATGGTTTAATAATGAGATATGTATCAAGACCCTAGAATTAAAAATATGTACATTAATTTTTTTATAAAATAATGAATATATTTCCATCATATTACTTACACTTTTTAAATTATTTTTGAATCACAAATAGTAGTTTTGGTTAGTATTAAACTCAAATTAAGAATTATTTTTTAAAAAAATTCATGAAATTATGAATTAATTTATTTTTTCAACAAATAAAAATTTAATTGAATTTTATTATCTACTAATATTTATCAAATATAAATGATCATATAATTTGTATTATTTCAAATATAATTTTTATATGGCCTCAAAAAACTATTATTTGTCTGAACCCCTCCATTTCCAATAATTGTTGGTTATTATTTTAAAAGTAGAAATTAAAATATTTATAAAATTATTTGGATAAAATGGATATTATTTTTTAATTAGGACATAATAATTTTCCAATGATGAATTTTTCATAATACTAAGAGACAGTCAAATGTTTTGGTAAAATTTAAATACCCTATAATTATATTGTGTGTTTTTTGACAACATAATGTCCCAATAATGATATAATAAATTCTATAAAATGTATCCTAGTCAATGTATATGTTATTCCATTAAAATTATGTGTTTATAGGCTTATTTAATTTATTTTATCATGCCTCAGTGATTCCTCCAAGACTTATCTTGTAGTTTAAAATTTTAATTTATTTCTATGAAAGATCTGACTCACCTTCACCTAATAAAGGTAAATATTTTATTATCTTTATCCCATGGACTTATAAAATAATTTATTTCAGTTACCTTTTCCAAAAACCACAATAAAAACCCATGGGGTGGATTGTTGTTTTGAATATTTTATTAACTGGAATCTGAAACCAAAATAATAAAAAAATCTCATTCGTTTCCTATATAAACCACACAAGATCCCATTTATCTTCACTCAAACTTCGTTAATCATATACAAAAACTTCTATATACTTTTTATAGTCCTATCATGGCTCCTCCAATATTCCAAGATGCCTCTCTCAAACCCTTGGGGTCGACCATTAAAGTAAGGGACCCTCACATTCCTCTCTATTTTTTAAATCAAGAGGCATCTCTTGAAATTACCCTATATATATTTTTAATTGGTTATGATTTCATTCAAAAATTATCATTATAACACTATTTAGTTAATTTTATTTTAATTAGGTACAATTTATACTCCATCAATTGGACCGGTACCTATGTTGTTACTATGCCAAAATTCTGAAAGGAATCTTCCATCAACCTCTTTTATCTTGAATTACATCAATGTAATGTCTTCTAATTTCATTTTTCATATTTTTGGTTATGTTCACAAATATCCCCCCTTAAATTCCATTTTAAATCTAAATTACGAGATCCCCTTTCACTCTTATCAACCCTTTTTACGAATTTCTATATGATGTCATTATACTACAGAAATTTCACCTTGATTTTCTATGCCAAAATAATTGGGTAGTGAATACCATACCCATTTCAATATCAAGGGTATTCTCCTTTATGAAAATATAAATATTTATTTGGGACATACATGTATGTATTATATATTCCTTTATCATGTAATAAATTAATATGTTTAATGAATCAATGTTATATGATCTATGTGGCACACTTAATCATGATAATTAAATGATTATGAATGGTGTTCCCTGATAGTGCTCCAATGAATTGAGTAATGGTCAGTATGATGATACGTCATGTTGGGATATGGGATTTACCTGTTTCACTAATGGGACTTTTTCCCACCATGATTTGTTGGATAATATATACATGACCTATATTTATGATGCAGTTTTTTTGAGTTGTTATCTCATTTCCCATGTTATGAATATCATGCTCTATCATGCATTACTATTCATGCTCCTTTTATGCTCCACTGATATCCTTATTATCTAACTTGTATTGTATTAATAATTTTATACCTTTTTTCCTTTATCTGGCATTATCACTCATCCCTTTTTATGTATGTCCTCAGGTTACCCCATGATGTTTAAATTACAAAGGATTGAATTGGTCATGTTAATGAAGTTTTCAACAAAGATGGTTCATTTTATGTTCTAGGTTGTTACGTAATGTACCTAATTTAATAAAGAAAATAAAATATTTGATCTTATAAGTTATATTATTTTAATTTTTATGCAATAAATCATGTTTAAATATGATATAATGTTCGAGGTTTTTATATTTGGTATCAGAATATAGGTTTAGTTATTTTAGGGATTCGGACTAAAAAACCCATGTGAAAACCCATAGGGATAAGACTACATGTAATAAAATATACCTACATTTTGGTAAGTATGGATTAATTTATTTATCAAGAAAATAAATCCCGAATTATATACTACAAGTAGGAATTTATTTGTCATAGATGTATCTAGGAGTAACAACTCCATCAAGGTGTTCCGGGCCTGACAAGGTGTATTCGGGTACACAACAATGGGCCTTACACCACAACTGGTTTGACACTCCTAAGGGATATGACTTTTTTAAAATTCATAATCTCATTATAAAACATCATTAAGTGAAAAAAAAATTCCATAATATTATATGTTAGAAAATTGATCATGGATAACGTAGATTGCATCCTTGAGACTCATAAGTGACCGAGTTAAATGTTAATTATAATTTATCCATTTAATTTCATAGGATTCCCCTTTATGTTTTTAAGTGTTTCAAATAATCATACCAAATTCTACTTTTATTCAATCCAATGGCTAAAAAGAGGTAGAATCGAGATAATTATCGATGTGAAGGGAAATGTGATCATTGTCCCAATAAGATGCCCATTTTGATGGGAGTGGGAATCAAAAAGATGGTCGTGATACTCTCTCAGAAAACTCTTGTGCTGAATAGAAACCAAGATCAAGAAGAGTTCCCAAACCCCCTAATATAGAACAACCGAAAATTGAAATCTTTATCATATAAAGGAATCCTAAATTTAATGGATCATCTAATACATTAATCACTAAGAAATGGATAAACACCATTTACAATTTCTTCACCATCATTCAATCCTCTGAACAAGAAATGGTTCTTCTAGTTCTTTATCATATGGAGGGTGAAGATTATCAGTGATGGAAATTGATCAGTAATATGAAGCCCAAGGATGATATCAAAGTAATATATTGGATGTAATTACAGAAAATGTATTTTTTTAAATATTTTCCCCGCGCCCTACATCATAAAATGGTATGATATTTCATTGAGATTAATTAAATGGATGATGAATCAATTGGGGAATATGAAGTAAAATTCCAATGAATTTGGAGATATGCCTTTGGTTTTGATATTTCCCCCTAAATTCAAGTTTAATCGCTTCTTTGGTGGAATAAATACTTATCTAATAATAGATTTGTAAATCTATGACTTTGATTGCTATGAGGAAATTTTCAGTTGTGCCCTAAAAGTCAGTATAAAGATCATATAATCTCAAGGGTATCATGGGGATAAGAAGCATAAAGTGTATTTTAATTTGGACAGTTCAAAGGATAAATTCGATGATGATAAGAAATTCCATCATCCCACTTGTCATCTACGTGGAAAGAAGCACCAAGAAAATTGCCTAAGGGGAACAAGAAAAATCCTTAGGTGTGGATGAGAAGGGAACCAAGAGAATTATTTTTGAAAGGATAAAACCACATAAATGATATATTAGCATAATGAATCTTTCAACCCTGAATGTGTTGTTTAATACTTCAACTACAAGGAACGAATTCACTTTTCAATCCATTTCACCAAGCCAAGGGTTTTTTGAGGCAACCAACAACTAACAAGGTACAAAGGGAAAGATTTTTTTCTCACTACTACTGTAGTGAACCCCGAAAATGAAGTGGTGATAGGTATGCTAGTTATTAATTCAAGAATAATGAAAGTACATTTCAATTTGGGTTCTACGCATTCATTTTTATCATGAATGTTTAGTAGAATTATTTAAACACCACCACCAATCATGGAAGTAGAGATTTCATGGAAAATAGAAAATGGGGAAATTATTATATCCCAAGTATATAACTCCTCCCATGTCAAAATTTGTGGGATGAACATCCTGGTGAACCTTTTCATATTCCCTTTTGTAATTTGATGCAATTCTAGGCATGGATTGACAATCCCATTATAGAGTCAACATAAATTTCCATGAGAGTGAATCACTCTCCATATAGAGAATCGACCCCGGATTATATACATGTTCAAGGAGGATGAAAAATCTTATTTAAAACCATATTGAAATGCATGGATTAAATTTCCATAAGAGAAATAATATCTAGCTCAAATGATAGAGTCTAAAAATGGAAACATTCCTGAAGACATGCCTTTTGTGATGGAATATGCTGATGTGTATCTTGAGTAATTTTCAGGTATTCCTCATAGTTGAGAGGTCAAATTGTAACGCCCCGAACCCATTTACCTAGAGTCCATGCCTTATTACATTACAATGTCATGATACAAGGAATCATGTAAGGATAACAATATAGCAGATAATTTCATGAATAAGAATAAAAATTAAAAAAATGTATAAGACTAAAACAAAATATTTTTAAACATAAACTTTTGAATAATATGGAAAATATAAAATAAAATAATTCTATTTATGTATTCACATGGATATTCTTCTAGTTGAATAATCACATGTAATATCAATAGCCACTTTTATAATGATGGAATGCATAATGCCAGAATTAATAACCACAGAGTCAAGGCCTTGTGCCAAGACTATAAATAATATTTTTTCAAGGCCTTGTTCAAGGACACTAGTTGGTCTCATGAGACCTACCGATGCATCGAGGAGCTATAGCGGGCTCCAACCATCACTTACTAAGTCCAATGCATTCCTCATATAAAAAGGTATAAACATTACATAAGAATATGTATTAAAAATATATTACGAATTGTAAATACGTTATCCATAAACCATGAATGCGGTAAAAATAAAACGTCCACATTCAAACATTTCATAAAACATTCAATACAATATGGAAGAGTTTTATTATAATAAATCAACTTCAAACATGTTTAAAATCCATCAAAAGATGTAGACATAGATGAAATAAAAAGTTTTTTAGAGAAATATGTCTTTTTATTTTGAAATCATTTAGAAGTAATGTAATTATAAATGTAATTATCCAACCCTAGTTACCCTATAACACCCCAAGCTTCTAAGTTATGCTTCTCTTTGGATAATACAATAGTGTGTGTTGTACGCAACTTCAAGTTTTAACACACAACAACCAATCAAACTTGTTGTTATGAATAGTAATACCCACTTTTTGAAATTTTATAAATTTTATTATTCAAAATGGACTTCATTTTTTTGATTCGAAATATCAAAATTAGCTTAGGGTGAATTTTTGGTATTTTTCTAAAAACATTAAATTTTTGATGAATAGTGAAAACTGAGAGTTATAGTTTTAAACTGAAATTTTATTTAAATAATTATTTATTTTATTTAAATATATTTTCGGTCAAAATAGATACATAATACCTATATAAGTTTAATTTAATTCATTAAAGTCAGTTTATAATAATTTTAGATATATAAAAATTTTATTGAACTTTTTACCGTCTTTTACCCACCTCTTAGAAGCATTTGAAAATTTACATAAAACATAATTTTACCACTTCTGTGAGTTGAATTTCAAAAATCTGAGATAAACGGTTGATTTCAGTAATTAAAATATGGTTCAATATGATGAAAATAATTTTTGGTGAATTGTAACTTTTGACTTTTATTTACCGTGGTTAAATGTAAATAGGGCAATCAAAGGTAAAAATAATATTATAATTACCCTAACAGATGTCTTAATCTGTTAGATAAGTGTTATTCTACCAAAACAACCTTATGAATAAAATAGGATTCTTTAGGTCCACTTGGGTCAGATTAGGACATTTATTTTTATTTAATTCAAAGAAGAGTTAAAGGTGTTAAATTAGGGTTTTTAATAATAAAACATTTTTAATATAAAGACAAACACAATATAAATTAGACTATAAATATTCATTAGAAATATAAAAATATTTCCTACATAAAGTTATTTTATTTATAATTTTTAAATACTAAATAATTAAATTTATTTATGAAACAATGATGATATAGTAATTACATTATTAATGAAATATTAAAATAATTAATATTATAAATAACCAAATAAATGTTATTTGAAACTTTTTATGAATTACACTAATTTTATAGATTAATATGACATGTTAGGGTTGATTAAATAAATTTATTTTGAATTAATAATTATTTGGTGAATTTATAAAAAACAAAATACCAAATAGTGTCAAAATTGACATAAAAGAGTTTTTAAAACAAATATTATATTATTAATTGATATAATATTCCTAAAAATATATGCATAGGCCAAATAAATTTTATAATGTAATATATATTAATAATTAACCACTTGGGGTTCTCTTGGCTTGTTATATTATGTTTATTAACCATATAATATAAAAATACAAAGAGACATGGTAAATGTAAAAACTAATTAAATAAGAGTAAAATCCAAAGGATAAGGTTAATATAGTGACCCAAAAAAATCTAAAACCTATTTTTTGAGTGTATTGAGACCCATTTCCACCTTATCTTTGAAATAAATCAATTTTGAACCATTAGAAACCGAAATAATTTTATTATAAAATAATATTTCTTGCTTTTCGTAAGATGGCCCTCACCCCTCTTATAAAAGGGTACTTCCCCTTATCCCTAATTCACACCTTAAAATCAATTTGGCTCGTCCAAACCCTGCCCAAATACCCTCTCAACTATCCTCCCTTCATCCTATAGGCCTTTCTTTACTCATAAATCCAACTTATGGAGCCCTTTTGATCAAATCATAAGGAAGAACCCGAAGAAGAGGTAAATATCTCACCCCCTCTTTCATGTTTTTTCTTCTTCCCCTTATTCATTACTTTTTATTTCCAATAAAAAATAATAACTCAAGTATATTCTATATAATGTAATTTTATTATAAATATGGTACAACCATATTCATTTTTCTATCCATCCTTTGAATGACTTGTCACCATACGTGCATACGTACAACTTACTGTCTCAACATCATGGTGTAGTTTTTATTCAATACATTATTATTTGGATGGGTATAATAATGATTTATAAATGATGTAAATAATAAATATAACATGATAATGATTTTTTATATATGATATACCATTCAGTTATATATTATTTTAATATCAAAATAATGATATTGTCGCACGTGCGTACATACAGATTACCGTCTCCACGAACACGATGAGACTCATTCTCCATCAAATCCATTAAAGACTAATTTTCATTAGATGATTAAAAATAACTTTTAAAGACTTAATATAACATTTAATATGAATAAGATAAATCCTATCCAAAACAAACATTACTTACATAACAAATCATATAAAGAAAAACCAATCAGTTAACACCTGAAACGACGATAACACTAAAATATTATTAACAATGAAATTTTAAAAGATCATATATGATATCATATTAATTTATATAATTCCTATATAATTTAATAACATTTAATATCACCATTATACAGGAGGTTAACCTACCCTCTACCAAGGAAAAGTGTAAGGTAAGGGTTAATTCTACAATCTCTTCATTATCTGAGGTTATTTATATGTAATTATCTACTGGGACCTCTTTATCATCAACATATGTGTTTTCCTAAAAATATATTTCAAAAGTATTAATATTTACTAGACTACTAGTTAGATAAATTTGTACCCTTTTTTTACCTTCGATGTTTTTAATGGAATATTTCGGTCATTTTCCAAACAAGTTACTTTATAACCTTTTCAACAAAATTAATGTAAGAATGTTTTTTATATTATACGACGGGTGTGGATATATTCCACCAATAAAACATTGTAAAATATTCCTAGACAAGTTTGTAATAACATTTTCAAAATAAATGATTTCTTTTATAATTATGTATCTTTAAATGATTTCAAAAAAAATGAGATATTTCTCTCAAACTGTTTTAATTTCATCTATGTCAACATCCTTTAATGGGTTTTAATATTATTTTAAGTTGATTTATTATGATACAAATATTCCATTTCGTATTGAATATTTTGTTATATGTTTGACTATGGATGTGTAATTTTTCTATCATTCATGGTATATTTATAATGTTTTTACATTTCGTATGCTAGTTTTAATATGAATGTTTATGTTATGTTTAAATCATTTCATATGAGGAATGAATAGGACATAGTATGTGATGGGTGGAGCCCGCTATAGCTCCTCGATGCATCGGTAGGTCTCATCAGACAATATTGTTTATAGGAACAAGGCCTTGAAAAAATCATATTTTTACTCTTGGCATAAGGGCTTGACTATGTGGTTATGAATTATGGAATTATGCATTGCAACATAATGAAACTGTCTATTGATATTTCATGTCATTATTCTACTATTATAATATCCATGTGAGTAAGTAAATGGAAAAATTTTGATTTATATTTTCTATATTATGATGAATTTAATGTTAAAAAGGCTTTTGTTTCTGTTTTATACACTACATTAAATGTTTATTCTTATTTATGAAATTTTCCTCTATATTGTTACCCTTACTAAGAATTTGAGCTCACCCCTTTCTATGTTTTATTTTTTCCAAGATGTGGAAAAAAATATTATGACTAACATGCCTGGATAGTCTATGGGATCTCAGTGTTGTCTATGGAGACAATGTTGTTATTTTTTTCCATTTTATGATATAAATTAATCCTTATTAATGTTTGTAATACTTCCAAGGATACTAAACTAATTGGTCTTTTTAGACATGATCTTTTGTGATCATGACAATGATACATAATAATGCACCGACTCTCGGCTTCTAGGGTCGGGGCGTTACAATTGGTATCAGAGGAAGTTTTGTACAAACCTTGGAAATTAGATTTAGATAAACTCTGATTATATCACATATCCCTAAGATAGACTTTGAAAATTAGTATAGAATAACTTCCTAGAATTTTGGTAGTGTATGGATTTTGTGAGTTTTCCAAGAAATAAATCCCTTTCTGGATATGAGTAGGTACAGGCGGCTATGGCACAAATGTACCTAGGGGTAAAACATGAAAACACCTCTTTGAGCTAGACTCGAATGGGAACTAGTGTATGAAAATAGGCCTTAGTGAACTTTTGTTTATGAAACACCTTGGAGATATTCTTAGGATAATTATAATTTTCTTTACAAACCATTATGAAGTGTTTATGAGTATATAATTTTTCAAATAAAACATTTTTATGATTATGGATTATATCCATAAATTGTTCAATTTATGTTAACTATTTTTCATATTTTGATTTATGTATTGTGATTTAGAAACTAATCTAGTGTATTACATAGTTTATAAATTCTGCCTAGTAGAAATAATGGAAACTGTATCAATGCACACACTCCATTTATGGATCACCCTCCTATCAAAATAATTATAGTGGAGATGGTGATACAATTGGTGTTGATCCTCTTATCACTATACTGGGACAACTAACTCAGGTTATGAGTAATAACCTTACCCATATAGAGAACCCTAATCCACATTGTGGAGGATGAATGTTAGATCACTTCATGAGGCAACAACCGCCAACATTAAATTGGTGTAAAAATCTATTAGTAGTTGAGAAATGAATAAATTCCATATAGAAAATATTCCACACCTTGGGGAGTAGTAAAAGGGAAAAAGTTGTCATAGTAGTTTACCACCTCACTGAAGATATTGACCAATGGTGGTCATTGATTAAAAACAAAAAAGAAGATGATGAAGTATCAAATATTGAATGGAAGGTGTTTAAGGAAATTTTCATAAAAAATATTTCTTTATGACCATCGAGCAGATATGGAATGAAAATTTCTAAGTCTGAGGAAAAAGGCGATGAAAATGTCACAAAGTATGAAGCTATCTTTATAATGTTAGAAAGGCATGCTGCATATTATATACGTAACCCAAGATGTAAGATTGGTCATTTCTTTGAAGTTTAAAACAATTTCTCCATCGAGCATTAGTCTCACAAAACTCCTCGTTGTACGAAAATATTGTCTCATGTGCTATCAAGACAGAAAAAGAATTCTCTATGTCTAATGACTTTAAAGAAAAGAAATAGAAGAAGAGATATTCTAAACACTCTAGAAATGGAAATAATGGGAACAAGGGAAAAGTTGAATATCCATCCTGGAGTAAATATGGGAACGAACTCCATGGTACTTTTCTAAAAAGAATTGGAGTATGTTATAAGTATGGTGAAAAGGCCATAATGCTCGTGATTGCATAGGGAAGAAAGAGGTTGTTAATGTTAAATGCTAAAATTGTAGATAAAGGGGACATTATAAAAATGAATTTACTAAGCATTAGAGGAACTTAACTCTGAAAAGGCCAGGAGATAAAGGCCAATCTTATGATATCACTACTGCTAAGGTTGAAGCTCCGAAAGACATAGTGGCAGGTAATTTAATGGTTTCGTCCAGTTTAGCCAATACATTATTTGATTCTGGATCATCACATTGTTTCATATCTTCCCAGTTTTCTAAGAAAATTAAATATTTCCAATTTGATTTAACAAAGGAGATGTCAGTAAAAACTCCTAAGAGAAGTATTAGAGCAACAAAGTTTTATGAATTAGTCCCCATTAGTTTATATAAAGGTTATTTATCAGCTGATCTCATCATCAAACCCATGATTGAATTGGATATAATCCATGGTATGGATTGGATTTAGAGCCATGATGCATAATTTTATTGTAAGAAGAAGAGGTTACACTTTTTTATGATGATAGAGTGTAACATATCTTTAGAGTATAAATGTCACCACCTAATTCGTATCTAGATCCACCCCCGAATAGCTCAACTAAATTCAATTATTGGGGGGAAAGAGAATGTAATAACAGTGGGTGGGGAAAGGAATGTTCAAATAGAGGATGTACCTATTGTGAAAGAATTTGTTGACGTGTTTCCAGATGATTTACATGGACATCCTCCAGAATGAAAAATTGAGTTTTCCATTGACTTAAATCCTGGTTCAAGGCCCTTATCAAAGACCCCTTATAGAATGTAAATAGTGGAATTAGTGGAACTAAAGAAACAAATAGAGGAATTGGGTAATAAGGTATTTATTCTCCCTAGTTTTTCAAAATGGGGAGCCCCTATTATTTCTGTTAAGATGAAAGATGGATCTATGAGGTTGTGCATTGGATATAGGGAGAACAATGCTATAAATATAAAGAACAAGTATCACATACCTTGCATTGATGATTTATTTGACCAACTTCATAGAGCACGATACATTTCAAAGATTTAACTTCATCCAGGATATCATCAGTTGTGTGTGAAGAAGCAAGACATTCCGAAAACAACATTTCGAACCTGGTACCGGCATTATGATTTTACAATAATTCCTTTTGGATTGACTAATGCACCTTCTGTCTTCATGGATCTAATGAATAGTGTTTTCATGGAATATCTTGATGAATTTGTATTGGTATTTATTGATGATATATTGGTATAATCCAAAAGATATGGAGATTATGAAAATCACTTGTGCATTATTCTAAAGAATCATAGAAGACATGAATTATATGGGATGTTTAGAAAATGTTAATTCTGGCTTCAAGATATTTTTTTCTTGGCCATATTGTCTCTAAGGATGGAATCATTATTAATCCTTCTAAGACTAAGGCAATACATGAATGGGTAGCTCCAATGATTATAACCGAGGTAAGCAGTTTTTATTGGTTTAGTAGGTTATTATTGGCGATTCACCAAGAATTTTACCCGATTGGCTAAACCATTAATGAAGGTCACATGTAAAGGGGTTGAATTTTTTTGGACAAATGAGTGTGAAGAATCTTTTGAAGAATTGAAGATAATTTTAGTCAGTTCCATTATCTTTACTCTACCATCGGGGAATGATGGGTTTGTTATTTATAGTGATGTATCAAAGAAGGGACTTGTTTGTGTCCTTATGCAGAATGATAGGGTTATTTCATATGCATCACGACAGCTATAAACTCATGACGAAAACTATACTACTCATGATCATGAGTTAGCAGCTGTTATATTTTCATTAATGATATGGATACATTATCTCTATGGTGAAAAATGTGAGATATATATCGATCACAAGAGTTTTAATTATATTTTCTCACAGAAGGAACTCAACATGAGATAAATGAGATGTCTTGAAATACACAAGGATTATGATTTCACCATACGCTACCACACGAGGAAGGTAAATAAGGTATCAGATGCTTTGAGAAAAAAGGATCATGGGGTTTTGAACAAGATGAGAGTTGAAAATGATCCTATATACAAGGATATAGTAAAGATGGACATGAGGATAACCATGGAAGGTGAAACATCAAAAAAATTTCAAATAGTGTCCAAACCATTATTACTAGAAAGGATAAAGAGTTCTCAGACTGATGATGAAGAGTTTCCAAAGAAGATTAATGTTGTGAACTATGGTAGATTGAGTGACTTTGTGTATGAAGATGGAATTTTGAAATTTGGGAAGAGACTTTGTGTTCTAGATATACCTGGTCTAAGAAGGGAATTGTTGGATGATGCTCATAGTTCCAATTTCTCTATACACATCGGTATCACTATGATGTATAGATATTTGAAGGAACATTTTTGGTGGTACCACATGAAGAGGGAGATTTCTGATTTTGGGTTAAGATGAATGGTTTGTCAACAAGTGAAAGCTGGAAGGAAACATCCTGGAGGAATCATGCAACCTCTTACCCTACTTGAGTGGAAATGGGATAAATATTATGATGGAATTTGTTATGGGAATACCAATGACTCCTAGAAAGAACGATGTATCATGGGTAATTGTTGATCTTCTTTCCAATTCAGCACATTTTCTTGCTATTGGAGAATATTTACCACTTAAACGTCTAGAAAAACAATATATTAATGATTTTGTGAGACTTCATGGAGTACCCCTATCTATTGTTTATGATAATGATCCATATTTTACATCAAGATTCATGAAAAGTCTTCAAAAATCCCTGGATACTGAACTTCATTTGAGCACTGCCTACCACCCCCAAACTGATGGACAATCATAACGGACTATTCAAACCATAAAAGACATGTTGATATCATTATCACTTGACATTCAAGGAATGTAGGATCAATATTTACCTCTGGTATAATTTTCCTATAACAAGAGCTTCCATTCAAGTATTTAGATGGCACCATATGAAGCGTTATATGGAAAGAGATATTGCACACCAACCTGTTGGAATGATGTCGGTGAAAGAATATTCATATGCCAAGAAATTGCGGAGAAAACTATTGAAAAGGTAAAGGTAATCCAAATCCACATCAAAGTAGCTCAATGCATGCAGAAGATCTATGCTGATAAACGAAAGAAGGATTTTGAATTTCAGGTAGGAGATTGTTTTTTCTTAAAGATATCTCTATGGAAGGGTGTTATACATTTTAGTAAGAAGGGGAAATTAAGTCCCAGGTACATTGGACATTTTGAAATTCTAGAATGAATTGGGATGTAGCTTACTATTTGTAAATGCATCCAAGTCTCTCCAAAGTTTACGATGTGTTCCACGTATCACTGTTGAAAAAATATATGTATGACCAAATTCATTTACTCACCTATAAGGAATTAAAACTGGAACCCGATCTATCTTACTGCAAAGATCCTTTCAAGGTTCTTGATACAAGAGAACAAGTGCTGAGAAACCGGATAACTCGTCTGCTAATAGTTTTATAGAGAAACCATAAGATTGAAGAGGCAACACTGGATCCCGAGGAACATATGATAATGAACCACCTGAGCCTTTTTATGCAGTAATATTCTAGAAATTTTTAGCACTAAATTATTTTTAGGAGGGTATAATGGAATACCCCAATCTTCTACAGTACGCTTCTCTTTAAATAATACAATAGTGTGTTTTATACAGAACTTCGAGTTCTAACGCACCACAACCAATCAAACAAGTCATTATGAATAATAATTACTACTTTTTTAAATTTTATAAATTTTATCTTTCAAAATAGACTTCATTTTTTGATTTTGAATATAGAAATTAGCTTAGGGTTAAGTTTTGGTATTTTTCTGATAACTATCAATTTTTGATGAATAGTGAAAAACACTGAGTTATAGTTTAAAACTGAATTTTTATTTAAATAATTATTTATTTTATGTAAATTTACTTTAGGTCAATATAGATATATAATACATATATAAGTTCAATTTAATTTATTTGAGTCAGTTTATAATAATTCAAGATATATTCAAATTTTATTGAACATTTTACCGTCTTTTAACCACTCTTAAGTGCATTTGAAAATTCACATAAAACATAATTTTACCACTTCTGTGAGTTGAATTTCAAAAATCAGAGAGTCACATTCGATATTAGTAAGTAAGATATGGTTCAATGATATGAAAATTATTTTCGGTGAATAGTAATATTTTTCTTTTATTTACCGCGGTTAAAAGTAAATAGTGTAATCAAAGGTAAAAATTATATTATAATGACCCTAACACATGTTTTAATCTTATTAGATAAGTTTTATTCGACCAAAAAAATCTTAAGAATAAAATATGATCCTTTAGGTCCACTTGGATTAGATTAGAACATTTATTATTATTTAATTCAAAGAAGCATGACAAGTGCTAAATTCATGTTTTCATTTCTAAAACATTTTTAATTTATGGTTAAACACAATATAAATTATAATATAAATATTCATTATAAATATAAAAATATTTCCTACATAATTGTATTTTATTTATAATTTTTAGACATTAAATAATTTATGTTATTTATGACACAATAATGTTGCAGTAATTATTATATTAATAAAATATTAAAATAATTAATATTATAAATACCCAAATAAATGTAATTTGAGGCTTTTTATGAATTAACTAATTTTATAGGTTAATATGACATGCTAGAGTTGATTAAATAAATTTTATTATAATTAATAATGTTGTTGTGAGTTTAGAAAAAACAAAATACCAAATAGTGTCAAAATTGACATAAAAGAGTTTTTAAAACAAATATTATATTATTAATTGATATAATATTCCTAAAAACCAAATACTGGTTCAAATGACTTAGATATGGTTATATATATTAATAATGAACCACTTGGGGTTCTCATGGATGGTTATAGTATGTTTATTAACAAAATAATATAAAAATACAAAGAGACATGGTAAATGTCAAAATAATTAACTGAGAGTTAAATCTAAAATATAAGGTTAATATAGTGACCCAAACCTATCTACAACCTATTTTTTGATTGTATATCTACCCATTTCCACCTTATATTTGAAATAAATTAATTTGTAACCATTAGAAACCGAATATTATTTTATTATAAAATAATATTTCTAGATTTTCCTATGGTGCCCCTTACCCCTCTTATAAAAGGGCACCTCCCCTTCACTCTAATTCACACACTAAAATCCATTTACCTTAGCCAAAACCTGCCCAAATACCCTCTTAATTGCCATAAATTCATCCTAGAGGCCTTAGTTTAGTCATAAATCCATCCTAAGGTGCTTTTTTGATCAAATCAAAAGGAAGAACCTGAAGAAGAGGTAAATATCTGACCACCACTTTCATGTTTTTTCTTCTTCTACTTCATCTTTATTTGTTGTTTCCATTCTAAAATAATAACTCTATTATCTTCTATATACTATGATGTTATTATAAATATGTTATAACCATATTCATTATTCTATATATCCTTTGAATGACTGGTCACCATACGTGCGTACGTACGGCTTACCGTATCCACATCGTGGTGTAGTTGTTATTCAATAAATTATACTTTGGATGGGTATAATAATGATGTATGAATGATATAAATAATAAATTTAACACGATTATGATTCTTTATATATGATATTACATCCAATTATATATGATTTTAATATCAAAATAATGATATTGTCACTCGTGCGTACGTACGGATATCCGTCTCCAAGAACACGATGAGATTAATTTCCCATCGTATCCATTCAAGACTAATTTTCATTATATGATTAAAAATAATGTTTAAAGACTTAATATAATTATTAATATGGATAAGATACATCCTATCCATATTAAACATTACTTACATAACAAATCTTATAAAGTAAAACGAATCAGTCAACACCCGAAATGACGATAATACTTGAATATTATTAACAGAGCAATATTAAAAGATCATATATGATATCATATTAATGTATATAATTATTTTATAATTTAATAACAATTATTTCCCCACTATATAGTATGTTAACCTACCCTCTAATAAGGAAAAGTACAAGGTAAGGGTTATTTCTATAATCTCTTCATTATCCGTGGTTGTTTATATGTAATTGTCTACTGGGACCTATTTATCATCCACATCCGTGTTTTCCTAAAAATGTATTTCAAAAACAAATTACTATTTACTAGACTATAGTTTAAAAAAATTTATACCCATTATTGACCTTCGATTTTTTGAAAGTAAGTTTTCTGTCATTTTCCAAACATGTTACTTTGTGACCTTTTCGAAAAAAAAATAATAGACAAAAGGTTTTTTAGCTTATACGACGGGTGCAGATATATTCCGCCGTTATAACATCGCAGATGTTTTTCTTAAAATCATATAAGAATATTTTGCAAATAAAAGTTTTCTTTTATAATTATGTAACTTTAAATTATTTCAAAAATATAATGTGATATTTCTCTCAAATTGTTTCGATTTCATCTATGTAAACATCCATTAATGGATTTTAATCTTGTTTGAATTTGATTTATTATGATACAAATATTCCATTTTTTGTTGAGGGTTTTGTGATATGTTTGACTATGGATGTGTTATTTTTCTACCATTCATGGTTTATGGATAATGTATTGACATTTCATATGCTAGTTTTAATACGAATGATTATGTTATGTTTAAAACTTTTCATATGAGGAATTCATTGGACTTAGTGGGTGATGGGTGGATCCTACTTTAGCTCCTTGATGCATCAGTAGTTCTCATGAGACAAACATGTGTCTTGGCACAAGGACTTGACAAAATCTTATTTGTAGTCTTGGTGCAAGGCCTAGACTATGTGGTTATCAAGTCTGGCATTATTAATTCCATCATTATGAAAGATTCTATTGATATTGCATGTGATTTTTCGACTAGTAGAATATCCATGTGAGTAAGTAAATGGAATTATTCTTATTTATATTTCCCATATTAAGATGATGTTTATGTTGAAAAAGATTATGTTTTAGTTTTATAAACTGCCTTAAATGTTTATGCTTATTTAGGAAATTTTTTTTCTATATTGTTACTCTTACTAAGCATCTAAGCTCACCCCTTTATATGTTTTAGGTTTTCTAGGATGCGAGGAATTATATTATGACTAACCTATATGGATATTCAATGGGATATTTGGGTTGTATATGGAATCTATTTTGTTGTAGTTTTCCATTTTATGATGTAATGTAAACCTTATGAATGTATCTTGTACTTCTAAGGCTTCAAAACTAATACGTATTTCGAGACTTGATCTTTTTTTGTCATGAAAATGATACTTAATAATTCCCTGACCTTGGGATTTTGGGGTCAAGGCGTTACATACCTAGAGTCGGTGAATTATTACATGACATTGGCATGATCACAAAAGATCAAGTCAAGAAAGACCGATTAGTTTAGTAGCCTTGGAAATGCTAGATATATTCATAAGTTTTACATTAAATTATAAAATGAAAAAGAAAATAACACAGTCTTGATAGGCCACACTCATATCCCATAGACTATCTTTATAGGTCAGTCATAATATGCATATTCACATCTTGGAAAAAATAAAACATAGAAAGGGGTGCTTAGATGCTCAGTAAGGAAAACAATATAGCAGGAACTTTAATAAATTAGCATAAACAATTTAAGAATTGTAAGACTAGAACAAAAGCGTTTTAAACATGACCTTTAGAATAATATGGAAAAGGTAAAATCAAAAAATTCCTTATACTTATTCACATGGATATTCTACTACTTGAATAATCACATGCAATATCAATAGCCACTTTCATAATTATGGAATTCAAAATGTCAGACTTCATAACCACATAGTCAAGACCTAGTGCAATGACTACAAATAATCTTTTGTCCAGGCCTTGTGCGAATACTCTAGTCTATCTCAAGAGACCTACTGATGTATCGAGGAGCTATAGTGGGCTCCACCCGTCACTTACTAAGTCCAATGTATTCCTCATAAGAAAAGGATTAAATATAACTTAAAGAGTTTTACTAAAACTAGTAGAATAAATGTCAATACATTATCCATAAACTATGAATGATGTAAAAATAAAAAATCCATAGTCAAACATATCACAAAAGCTTCTATAAAATATGGAGGTTTTGAATCATAATAAATCAACTTCAAATAAGCTTAAATCCATCAAAGGATGTTGACATAGATGAAATCAAAATTTTTTTTAGAGAAATATCTCTTTCTATTTTGAAATCATTTAAAAGTCATATAATTATAAAAAAATATTTATTTTAAAAATGATTTTATGCTTTTAAGGGAATATTTGATGATGTTTTAATGGTGGAAAATAGTTTCACCCGTCGTATAAGGTAAAAAAACATTCATACCTTAATTTTGTCGAAAAGGTCACAAGGTGCCCTGTTTGGAAAATAGCGGAAAGATTCCTTTCAAAAAATTGAAGGTCAAACAAGGGTATAAATCTCTTTAACCCATAGTGTAGGAAATAGTAATTTTTTTTTTAAATACATTTTTAAAAAAAAAGTATTTGGATGATAAATAGGTTGTAGTAGATAATTACGTAAAACAACCACGGATAATAAAGATATTGTTGAATTAACCCTTACCTTGTACTTTTCCTTGGTCAAGGGTACGTTAACCTACTGTATAAAATTAAAATCATTGCTATTACTTATATAAGAACTATATACATAAATATGATATCATATATGATCATCTAATATTGCTTTGTTAATAATATTTTAGTAGTATCATCATTTTAGGTGTTAGCTGATTTGTTTTCCTTTATATGATTTTTTAGGTAAGTAATGTTTATTATGAATATGATGTATCTTATTAATATTTATAATGAAATTATGCCTTTAAACATTATTTTTAAAACTCAAATTAATATTTATCTTGAATGGATATGATGGGGAATTAATCTCATCTCGTTCGTGGAGACGGTAATCCGTACGTACGCACGAGTGACAATATCATTATTTTGATATTAAAATCATATATAATTTGATAGAATATCATATATACAGAATCATTATCCTATAATATTTATTATTTTTAACTTTTATACTCATTATTATACCCATACAAATGTGGAAATGTTTGAATAACAAACTACACCACGACGTGGAGACGGTAATCCGTACGTACACACATATGGTGACTTTGTCATTTATAGGATGGATAGAATAATGAATATGGTTTTAAAATTCTTATAATAACATAATTTTATATATATTATACTAGAGTTATTATTTTAGAATAGAAACAAAAATGAAATATATAGTGGAAGAAGAAAAGAACTTGAAAGAGGTGATGACATATTTACCTCTTCTTCAGGTTCTTCCTTTTGATTTGATCAAAAGGGCTCCATAGGATGGCTTTATGACTAAAGTAAGGAATCTAGGATTAAGGAAGAAAATTTTTTAGGATATTTGGGTAGTGGTTGGCCAATCCAAATGGATTTGAAGGTGTGAAGTTGAGATAAGGTGATGTTTCCTTTTATAAGAGGGGTGAGGGGCACCTTAGGAAAAGATTGAAATATTATTTTATAATAAAATAATTTTTGGTTTATAATGCCTCTAAAATGAGTTATTTAAAGTCTCATGTTTATATTGGTCTAAAACCCATCATATAATTGGTTTTAGATAGGTTTTTGTCTCTATATTAACCTTATATTTTAGATTTAACTCATGGTTAAATAGTTTTACATTTACCATGTCTCTTTGAATTTTTATATTATATTTTTAATAAAATTGCTATAAAATTACAAGAGAACACCAAGTGGTTCATTAATGATAATAATATCATTATATATTTCTTTTGTCTGACCCTTAGATTTTTAATATTATTATATCAACCAATAATATTGTATTTGTTTTAAAAACTCATTTATGTCAATTTTGACATTATTTAATAATTGATTTTTGTTAAAGACATAACAAATTTATTACTTAGAAATAAATACATTAAATATATATTAACATGTAATAATAACCTTTAAAATTATTTTTATTCATTAAAAGTCTAAAATAAGATTTATTTGGATATTTATAAAATAAATTATGTTAAGCTTTCATTAATATGGAAATTACTGAATAATCATTGTTTCATAAATGAATTTAATTTTTTAATGTATAAACATTATAAATAAAATACCATTAAGTAATAAATATATTTTTATTTATAATTAATATTTATAGTCGAATTAATCTTATGTATAACTCTATATTAAAAATGTTTTAATTATTAAACTTTGAATTTAACTCTTTTAACTCTTCTTTAAATAAATTAGTAATAAATGTCCTAATCAAATCCAAGTGGACCAAAGAGATTAATATTTTATTCCTATGGTTATTTTTGGTCAAATTATACTTATCAAATAGAATTAGGACCTGTGTTAGGGTAATAATAATATCATTTTTACCCGTAATTAACCTATTTACTTTTAACCGTGGTAAATAAAAGTAAAAACTTACCATTCAAAAAAATAATTTTCATCCTATTTAATCAAATTTTACTTATTAATATCAACTATGTCTCTTGTATTTTTAAAAATCAACTCACAGTATATGTAAAATTATGTTTTATACAAATTTGGATATGCTCCTAGGAGGTGGTTAAAGACGGTAAAAACTTCGATAAATTTTTATGTATCTCAACTCATTATAAAATGACTCTAATGAATTACATTGAAATTATATAGGTATTTTGTATCTATTTTTACCTAAAATAAATTTAAAAAAAATAAATAATTATTTAAATAAAAATTTGGTTTTAAACAATAACTCGGTTTTTTCACTATTTATCAAAAATTTAAAGTTTTCAGAAAAATACCAAAAATTCACCCTAAGTTTATTTCGATATTATGAATCAAAAAATTAAGTCCATTATGATAGATGAAATTTATAAAATTTCTAAAAGTGGGTATTACTATTCATAATAGCTGGTTTGATTGGTCGCGGTGTGTTAGACTCTCAAATTTGCGTACAATTCAAGCTATTTTATTATTCAAAGGGTAACGTATCGTGGATGCTTGGGGTGTTACATTCTTCCCTCATTATAATAATTTTGTCCTTGAAATTTATAGAATATTACTGAATAAAAATATTAAGGTGGTTCTTCATCATAAGTTCCTTAGGTTCCCACGTTGCCTCTTCCATCTTATGGTTTCTCCATATAACTTTTACAGGATGTGTCGTCCGGTTTCTCAGCACTTGTTATCTGGTATCAAGAATGTTTATTGGCTCTTCACAATAAGATAGATCATGTTTCAGTTCAATTTCCTCATAGCTGAGTACATGCGTTTGGTCAGACATGTATTTTCTCAATAGTGATACGTGGAACACATCGTGATCTTTGGAAAGACTTGGCGGCATTGTCAACAGGTAAGCTACAACCTCAATTCGTTCTAGAATTTCAAAATGTACGATGTACCTGGGACTTAGTTTACCCTTTTTACCGAATCATATAACTCCCTTCCATGGATATACCTTCAAGAAAACATGATCTCCTACTTTAAATTCCAAATCCTTCTTTCGGTTATCATCATAGCTCTTCTGACTACTTTGTGCTATTTTGATGTGGTTTTGGATAACTATCACCTTTTCCATCGTTTCCTCAACAATATCTGGGCCTATGAGTTTTCTTTCACCAAAATCATCCCTACAAGTTGGCGTGCAACATCTCTTTCCATATAATACTTCATATGGTGGCATCTGAATTGTTGAATGGAAGCTATTAATATAGGAAAATTCTACCCGAGGTAAATATTGATCCCACATACGTTGAAATTCAAGTGAGCAAGATTTCAACATGTCTTCTAAGGTTTGAATTTTCCATTTTGATTGTCCATCAGTTTTATGGTGGTAGGCAGTTCTCAAACGAATTTTAGTATCTATGGATTTCTGAATACTTTTCCAAAATCTTCTTGTAAAATGGGGATCACGATCAGAAACAATCGATAGGGGTACGCCATGGAGTCTTACAACTATATTAATATATAGACTTCCTAAATGTTCAAGAGGTAAATCATCTCTTATAGCATGAAAATGTGTTGATTTGGTAATACGATCAACAATGACCCATATTGCATCATTCCTTCTTGGTGCCTTTCGTAGCCCCATGACAATGTCCATCATAATATTATCCCATTTACACTCGGGTATGGGAAGAGGTTGCATGACTCCTCAAGGCTATTGGCTTCCATCTTTCACTTATTGAAAAACCCTACATTGTGACACAAAATCAGCAATCTCTCTCTTCATGTTGTCTCACAAAATATGTTCCTTCAAATTTCAATACATCTTAGTGGTACTAGGGTGTATAGAGAAATTAGAGTTATGAGCATCATCCAACAATTTCCTTTTTAGATCAGGTATGTTAGGAACACAAAGTATCTTCCCAAATTTCAAAATTCCATCTTCATATATGAATTTAATCAATCTCTCATCATTCATAGCTTTAATTTTCTTTTGAAACTCCTCATCATCAGCTGGAGGAATTTTTACCTTTTCTAGTAATGATGGTTTGGCAACCATTCGAAAAAGTATTGATATTTCACCTTCCATGAATATTCCCATATCCATTTTCACTAAATATATGAAAAAATGATCCCTTTCCATTATAATATTATTCAAAAATCCATGATCCTTTATGCTCAAAGCATCTGTCACCTTTTTTTACTTCCACAGGTGGTAGTTTATTTTAGAATCATAAACCTTGAGTAGTTCAAGCTATCTCCTTTTCCTCATGTTGATTTATTTCTGTGAGAAAATATACTTCAAACTCTTATGATTGGTATGTATCTCACTTGTTTCACCATGGATATAATGTCACCATCTCTTCAAAGCAAATATTACAGCTACTAACTCAACCCCTTGAGTCGGATTGTTTTTCTCATGAATCTTTAGCCATCATGATGCATAGAATATAACTCTATCATTTTGCATAAGTACACAACCAAGTCTTTTCTTTGAAGCATCACTATAAATAACAAACCCATTATTCCCAAATGGTCGAGTAAATATAGGATCGCTGAATAATTTTCTCTTTAGTTCTTCAAAAAATTATTCACTCTCTTTTATCTAAACAAATTTAACCCCTTTACGTGTGAGCTATGTTAATGGGTTATCCAAACGGGCAAAATTCTGGACAAAATGTCGATAATAACCTGCTAAACCAATAAAACTGCATACCTCAGTTGTACTCATCGATGCTGGAAATTCTTGGACTTCCTTGGTCTTTGAAGGATCAACAATGATTCCATCCTCAAGGACAATATGTCCAAGAAAAGAAATCTCCTGAAGCCAGAATTCACACTTGCTAAATTTCACATATAATTCATCTCTTTTATGAGTATTTAGAATAATGCGCAAGTGATTTTCATGATCTTGTATCTTTTAGATTATACCAAGATATCATCAATAAATACCACTGTAATGTCATCAAGATATTCCTTGAAAACTTTATTCATTAGATCCATGAAGATATAGGGTGAATTAGTCAATCCAATAGGCATTACTGTAAACTCGTAATGCAAGTACCTAGTTTGGAATGCTGTTTTTGGAATGTATTCCTTTTTCACGCACAACTGATGATATCCATATTGAAGGTCAATCATTGAAAAATATTGATCACCATGAAGTTGGTAAAATAAGTCATCAATGAGAGGTAGTGGATACTTGTTCATTATTGTTTTAGTATTGATCTCCCTGTAGTCAATACAAAACCTCGTAGATCCATCTTTCTTCTTAACAAAAAGAATAGGGGCTCCCCATAGAGAAACACTAGGGAGAATAAATCCTTTATTACTCAATTCTTCTAGTTGTTTCTTTAGAACCACTAATTCCATAATGGATATTTAATAAGGGGTCTTCGATATGGGCCTTGAACCAGAAATTGAATCAATTGAAAAATCAATTTCTCATTATGGATGTTGTCCAGGTAAATCATCTAGAAACACATAAACATATTATTTTACAATAGGTATGTCCTCTATTCGAACATTCCTTTCCTCGCCCATGGTTATTTCATTTTATTTTTCCACAATAATTGAATTTAGTTGAGCTACTGGGGGTGGATCTAGATAAGAATTTCGTGGTGACCTTTCTGCTCTAAACATAAGGTACTCCTTGTCATCATCGAGAATTATATCCTCCTTCTTCTTACAATAAATTTTTACATCATTGTCTGAAAGCCAATACATACCAAGGATTATAAAAAATTAAATCACAGGTATGATGATGATATCAGTAGATATATAACATTTATATACCCTAATGGGAACTGATTCACAAATATTTGTTGCAATGATACTTCCCGTAGGTGTTTCGACTGACAACTCCTTTGTTAAGTCAAATTAAAAATATCTAATTTTCATAGCTAACTGGGAAGATATGAAAAAAACTAGATGATCCAAAATCAAATAAATCATTTTCTAAACATGAGGAAACTATTAAATTACATTCCACCATGCCTTTCGAAGCTTCAACCTCAGTAGTAGTTATCGCAAAATCATGGACTTGATCCCTTTTCCTTTTATGAGGTAAGTTTCTCTGATGCTTTGGAAAGTAATTATCATAATTCCCCCTTTATCTACAATAGTAGCATTAAAAATTGACAACCACTTTCTTCCCCTTGAAATCACGAGCATAGTGTCATTTTCCACCACACTTGTAACAGACTCTCATTCCATTTAGGCAAGTACCAGGGTGTTTCCTCCCACATTTTCTACAGGATGGATATTCAACATATACCTTCTTCCCCTTATTTCCATTTCTAGACTGTTTATCCTATCTATTCTTATCTTTCTTTTCTTTGAATTCTTATGACATAGAGAATTCCTTTTCTATATTGATAGCTCAGGAGATAATATCTTCATATGATAAGAAGGATTTTGATACTGATGATCGCCAGAGAAATGGTTTTAACCCATAAAATAATCTATTAATCTTACTCATTGGGTTACATATATAATCTACTTCATTCCATTCTAGCCTTGTAAAGTTAGCCTCATACTTTGCGACATTCTCATCCTTATTTTTCCTCAGACTCAGAAATTGTCTTTCCATATCCGCTCAATGGTCATGAGGAAATTATTTTTATAATAAAAACTCTTTAAACTCCCTCTATTCCATATTTGATACTTTATCATCTTCCTTTTTGTTTTGAATCAATGAACACCATTGATCTTCATATCCCATGAGGTGATAAAATACCATGACAAATTTTTCCCTTTCTATACTCACCAAAGCGTGAAATATTTTCTCAAAGGAATTTATCCATTGCTCAGCTACTAATGGATTTGTAATCCCATTGAATGTTGGTGCTTGTTGCCTCATGAAGCGGTCTAACATTGATCCTCAACATTGTGGATTAGGGTGATTTATATAGGTATGGTAATTATTCATAACCTGAGTGAGTTGTCCCATTATGGTTAAAAGATGATCAGTTCCAATTGCCTCACTAGATTCACTATAATTTTCTTGAGTGGGAGGGAAATCCTTACATGGATTACGTTCATTGATACAATGTCCACTCCTTCCACTAGGTTCCATTTATAAACAATGGCATACACTATATTAGTTTATAGATCACAATACATAATTCCAAACATGTAAAATAGTTAACATAAATTGAACTCTTTATGGATATAATCTATAATAAAAAAATTTTATTTGAGGAAGTATATACTTATAAACTCTTCATAATGGTTTTTAAAGAAAATTAGAATTATCCTAAGAATATCCCTTAGGAGTGTCATAACCAAAAGTGCAACAAGGCCCATTTTTGTGCACCGGTTCCCGTTCGAGTCTAGCTCAAAATGGGGTTTTTGGGTTTTACCCCTAGGTACATATATTCCAGAGCCGAATCTACATTCTCGTATCCAGATAGGGATTTATTTCTTTGGAAAACTCACAAAATCTATACATTACCAAAATTCTATGATGTTATTCTATATTAATCCTCAAATTCTATCTTAAGATAACGTGATCCATTCAGAGTTTTTCTAAATATATCTTTCATGGTTTGTACTAAACTTCCTCTGATACCAATTGTAATTCCCTAAACCCACTTACCCAAAGCCGGTGCATTATTTCATAACATTTTCATGATCACAAAAGATCAAGTCTCGAAAACCCGATTAGTTTAGTAGCCTTGTAAATACTACATACATTCATAATTTTTACATTACATTATAAAATGAAAAATACAAAAATATATTCTTCATAGGACACACTCATATAAAATATACTATCCCTACAGGTCAGTCATAATATACTTATTCGCATCCTAGAAGGAATAAAACCTAGAAAAGGGTGAACTCAGATGCTCAGTAAAGAAAACAATATAGCAGAATCATTCATAAATAAGCATAAAAATTTAAGGCAATGTATGAATAGAACAAAATCATATTAAACATGAACTTTAGAATAATATGGAAATGATAAAATCAAAAAATTCTATTTACTTATTCACATGGATATTCTACTAGTCGAATAATCAAACGCAATATCAATATCCACTTGAATAATGATGGAATGCATAATGCCGAAATTCATAACCACAAAGTCAAGGCCTTGTCCCAATACTATGAATAAGATTTTGTCCAGGCCTTGTGTCAAGACACCAGTTTGTCTCATGAGACATACCGATGCATCGAGGAGCTATAGAGGGCTCCACCCATCACATACGATGTCCAATGCATTCCTCATAAGAAAAGGATTAAACAAAACATAAACATTAATATTAAAACTAGTATACGAAATGTCAATACTTTATCCATAAACCATGAATGGTGAAAAAATAACAAATCCATAGTCAAACATATTATAAAACCTTAAATACAATCTGGATGTTTTGTATCATAATAAATCAACTTCAAATAAGCTTAAAATCCATCAAAGGATGTTGATGTAGATGAAATCAAAACATTTTTTTAGAGAAATATGTCTTTCTATTTTGAAATAATTTATAAATCATATAATTATAAAAGAAAACATTTATTTTAGAAATATTCTTATAAGTATTTAAGGGAAGCTTCGATGATGTTATTATGGCCGAAAATAGCCACACCCACCATATAATTTAAAAAAACATTCTTACCTTAATTTTTTCGAAAATTCCATAAGGTACCTTTTTTGGAAAATGACGTAATGATTCATTTCAAAACATCGAAGTTAAATCAAGGGTATAATTTTATTTAACCCATAGTATTGTAAATAGTAAAAAAATTGAAATGCATTTTTAAGGAACAAGGATGTGGATGATAAAGAGGTTCGAGTAGATAATTACATATAAATAACCTCACATAATAAAGAGATTATAGAATTAACCCTTACCTAGTACTTTTCCTTGGTCGAGGGTATGTTAACCTCATATATAATAGTTAAATCATTGTTATTAAATTATACAATAACCATATACGTAAATATTATATTATGTATGATCTTCTAATATTTCTTTGTTAATGATATTTTCGTAGTATCATAATTTCGGGTGTTAATTGATTCATTTTCATTTATATGATTTGTTATGTAAGTAATTTTTTTATGGATAGGTTGTATCTTATTCATATTCAGAATGATATTATGTCTTTAAAAAAAATAATCATCAAAAGAAAATTTGTCTTGAATGGATACGATAGGAAATTAATCTCATCGCGTTCGTGGAGACGGAAATCCGTACATACGCACGAGCGATAATATCATTATTTTGATATTAAAATCATATAAAATTGGATGGTATTTAATATATAAAGAATAATTGTATTATTATATTTATTATTTTCATAATTTATACTCAATATTATACCCATCCAAATGATGAAGTGATTGAATAACAAACTACACCACGACGTGGAGACGGTAATCCGTACGTACACACGTATGGTGACTTTTGTAATTTATAGGATGGATATAATAATGAATATGGTTGTAAAATTTTTATAATAAAATAATAGTATATATAAGATACTATAGTTAATAATTTACAATGGAAAAAACAAATAAAGATGTAGTGGAAGGAGAAAAGAACTTGAATGAGGAGATGAAATATTTACTTCTTCTTCGGGTTCTTCTTTTTGATTTGATCAAAAGGGATCCCTAGGATAGATTTATGACTAAAGGAAGGCCTGTAGAATGAAGGTATGATATTTTAGAGGATATTTGGGCAGGTTTTGGCTTAGCCAAATGGATTTTAACATGTGAATGTTAGAGAAGGGGAAGTGCCCTTTTATAAGAGGGGTGAGGGGCACCTTTGGAAAAGATTGAAATATTATTTTATAGTAAAATAATTTCATGTTTCTAATGTCTCCAAAATAAATTATTTAATGGATAAGTTAGGTATGGGTCGAAACCTCTCAACCAATATGTTTTAGACAGGTTTGGGTCACTATATCAACCTTATCCTTTAGATTTAACTCTCTGTTAAATAGTTTGACATTTAACATGTCTCTTTGTATTTTTATATTATATGATTAATAAACATAATATAAACTTCCAAGATCACCCCAAGTGGTTCATAAAAAATACACCTATCGTTATATAAGTGTTTTGGAAAAACCTTAAATTTTTTAGATTATTATATCAACCAATAATACTGTATTTGTTTTAAAAACTCATTTCTGTCAATTTTGACATTATTTAATAATTGATTTTTTTTCAAGTCCTAAAAACATTATTACATATAAATGAATAAATTAAATCAACCCTAACATGTCATATTAACTTAAAAAAATAATTTATTTAATTAAAAGTCTCAAATTAGATTTATTTGGATAATTATAATATCAATTATCTTAATCTTTCATTAATATGGTAATTACTACATCATCATTGTGTCATAAATAATTTTACTTATTTAATGTATAAAAATTATAAATAAAATACCAATATTTAGGAAATAATTTTATCTTTCAAATTAATATTTATAATCGAATTTATCTTATGTGTAACTTTGTATTAAAAATGTTTCTGTAATGAAACATTGAATTTAACTCTTTTAAATCTTCTTTAAATAAATTAATAATAAATTTTCTAATATAATCCAAGTGGACCAAATAGGTTAATATTTTATTACTAAGGTTTTTTTGGTCGAATATTACTAATCCAACAGAATTAGGACATGTCTTAGGGTAATAATAATATCATTTTTACCCTTAATTACCCTATTTTCTTATAACCGTGGTAAATAAAAGTAAAAAGTTACTATTCACCAAAAATTATTTTCATCTTACTTAACCACATTTTTACTTACTGATATTAACCTTCTCTCTCGGATTTTTTATATTCAACTCACTAAAGTGGTAAAATTAAGTTTTATACAAATTTGGAAATTCTCCTAGGATGTGGGTAAAATACGATAAAAAGTTCGGCAACATTTTAGATATCTAAACCAATTATAAAATGAATTCACTGAATTAAATTGAAATTATATAGTTATTATGTATCTATTTTGACTTAAATTAAATTTAAATAAATTAAATAATTATTTAAATAAAAAAGTCTGTTTTAAACAATAACTTAGTGTTTTTTACTATTCATCAAAAATTGAATGTTTTCAGAAAAATAACAAAAATTTACCCTAAGCTAATTTCGTTATTCCAAATAAAAAAAATGAAATCTATTTTGAAAGATAAAATTTATAAAATTTATAAATGTGGTAATTACTATTCATAACGACTAGTTTGATTGGTCGCGGTGTGTTAGAATCTTGAGGTTTCGTAGAATGTAAGATATTTCATTATTCAAAGGGAAACCTATAGTGGGATCATGGGTTGTTACAATAAAAGAAAAAAATTATATTGAATATATTCTTATAATCTTGTAAGGGAAGCTTCTATGGTGTTATAATGACAGAAAATAGCTGCACCCGCGGTATAAGTTTAAAAAACATTCTTTCCTTAATTTTGTTAAAATGTCATAAAGGACATTGTTTGGAAAACGATAGAAGTATTTCTTTATAAACATTTTATACAAATTAATATATGGGTATAAATTACTTTATCCTATAGTCTAGGAAATAGTAAAAAACATTTTGAAATATATCTTTAGGAAACATGGATGTGAATGATAAAGAGGTCTCAGTAGATACTTACGTAAAAAAACCTTGGATAATAAAGAGATTGTGAAATTAACCATTACCTTATAAATTTCCATGGTCTTGGGTACATTAACCTCTTGTGTAATATTTAAATCATTGTTATTAAA
Organism: Viscum album; assembly: GCA_963277665.1. Taxonomy (NCBI): domain Eukaryota; kingdom Viridiplantae; phylum Streptophyta; class Magnoliopsida; order Santalales; family Viscaceae; genus Viscum; species Viscum album. The sequence continues at coordinate 1,723,678,663 of OY728131.1, read as the reverse complement.
TTATACAATAACTATATATAAAAATATTATATCATATATGACCCTGTAAAATTGCTTTGTTAATAATATTTCGGTAGTATCATCGTTTCAGGTGTAAACTGAATCATTTTCCATTAGATGTTTGGTTAAGTAAGACATGTTTGTTATAAATATGATGTATTTTAATCATATACAGAATTATATTATGTTCATAAATATTATTTTTAATCATAAAATGAAAATTATTCTTGAATGATTACGATGAGGAATGAATCTCATCGCGTTTTGGAGACTGTAATCTATATGTACGCACGAGCGACAATATCATTATATTGATGGTGAAATAATATTTAATTAGAGGTTATATCATATATAATGAATAATTATCATATTATATTTATTTTTTACATCAGTTATATTCATTATTATACCCATACAAAATAATGAAGTGTTTTAGTAAGTAACTACACCACGACGTGGAGACGGTAAGTCGTACGTACACACGTATGGTGACTTTGTCATTTATTGGATGGATGGAAAAACGAATATGGTTGTACCATATTAATAATGAAATAAAAATATATAGCAGATACTGAAGTTATTATTTTATAATGGAAACAACAATGAAAGAGGACGTTGAAGAAGAAAAGAACTTGAAAGAGGTGATAAAATATTTACCTCTTCTTCGAGTTCTTCCTTTTAATTTGATAAATAGGGATCCTTATTTTGACATTATGACCAAATTATTGACTATATAATTAAGGGAGGAACATTATTTGGATACTTGGGCAGGGGATGGACAAGCCAAATGGTTTTGGAGGTCTGAAATTACGAGAAGGGGAAGTACCCTTTTATAAAAGTGGTGAGGGTCACTTTACGAAAAGTTTGAAATATTATTTTATAATAAAATCATTTTCAGTTTCTAATGGCTCAAAATTAATTTTTTAAAGTCTAAGGTGCTTATGTGTCAAAAACATATCAACCAATAGGTTTTAGGAAGGTTTAGGTAACCATATTAACCTTATCGTTTAGATTTATCTCTTAGTTAAATAGTTTTTCATTTACCATGTCTCTTTGTATTTTTATATTATATGGTTAATAAAGATAATATAACAAGAAAAAAGAACCCAAGTGGTTCATTATTAATATATATAACCTTATCTATGTCCTTTAGCTGAACCTCAGATTTTTAGGAATATTATATCAATTTATAATATAGTATTTGTTTTATAAACTCAATTTTTTCAATTTTGACACTATTTAGTATTTGTTTTTTGTGAAAATCATAACAGCATGATTACTTCAAAAAAAAGATTTTATCATCCATAAAATTTCATATTAACCTAGAAAATTTTTGTAATTCATCAAAAGTCTCAAATTAAATTTATTTGGATATTTGTAAAATCAATTATTTTAATCATTCTGTAATAAAGTAATTACTTCATCATCATTGTGTCAGAAATAAATTTAATTATTTAATGGAAAAAATTATAAATAATATACCATTATGTAGGAAAATTATTTTATCATTATAATGAGTATTTATAGTCTAATTTATCTTATGTATAACCCTATATTAAAAATGGTTTAGTTATTAAACATTGAATTTAACACTTTTAACACTTATTTTAATAAAATAATAATAAATGTCCTATTCTAATCCAAGTGGACCAAAGAGGGTAATATTTTATTAATAAGGTTGTTTTTGGTCGAATTAAACTTATCCAATAGAATTAGGACATGTTTTAGGGAAATTATAATATCATTCTTACACTTAATTACCTTATTTAATTTTAACCGTTGTATATAAAATTCAAAAGATACTATTCACAAAAAAATAATTATTATCTTATTATCCACACATTACTTACTTATATTAACTATTTTTCTCAGATTTTTGAAATTAAACTCACAAAAATGGTAAAATTATGTTCTATGCCAATTTGAAAATGCTCCTAGAATGTGGGTAAAAGACTGTAAAAAAGTTCAATAAAGTTTTATATATCTAAACATATTATTAAATGACTCCAATGAATTACATTGAACATATATAGGTATTATGTGTCTATTTCAAACTAAATTTAGTTATAATAAAGGAAATAATTATTTATATTAAAATTCGGTTTTAAACAATAATGGTGTGTTTTTCACTATTCATCAAAATTGAAAGTTTTCAGAAAAATTTCAAAAATTCACTCTAAGATAATTTTGATATTCCAAATTCAAAAATTAAGTTAATTTTGAAAAATAAAATATATAAAATTTAAAAAATTGGGTATTACTATTCATAACGGCTACTTTGATTGGTCGTGGTGTGTTAAAACTTCAAGTTGCGTATAAGGAAAACTACAACATTATTCAAAGGGAAACATATCGTGGAAGCATGGGGTGTTCCATTCTTTACTCCTTAAAATAATCTCATCCTCAAAATTTAAAGAATATTATTTCATAAAAAGATCCGGGTGGGTTTTCATCATATGTTTCTCAGGTTCCCACATTGCCTCTTCCATATTATGGTTTCTCTATAGAACTTTTACCAGACGAGTCGTCTGGTTTTTCAGCTCTTGTTCTTTAGAATCAAATATTTTGATAGGCTCTTCACAAAAAGACAGATCAGGTTTCAGTTCAATTTCCTCATATGTGAGTACAGTAGTTGGGTCAGGCATGTATTTTCTCAATAGTGATATATGGAACACATCTTGAACTTTGTAGAGACTTGAAGGAATTGCCAAAGGATAAGCTACAACTCCAATTCGTTCTAGAATTTTGAAAGGTCATATGTACCTGGGACTCAATTTTCCCTTATTGACAAAACATATGACACCCTTCCATGGAGATACCTTTAAGAAATCATGGTCTCCTACCTGAAATTCCTAATCATTCCTTCAGTTATCTGCATAGATATTTTTCCTACATTGGGCTTCTTTGATGTGGGTTTGGATAACCTTCACCTTTTCCATTGTTTCCTCAACATGTTCTGGGCCTACGATTTTTCTTTCACCAACATCATCCCAAAAAATTGGTGTGTGACATCTCTTTCTACATAACGCTTTATATGGTGACATCTGAATACATGAATGGAAGATATTATTATAGTAAAATTATACCAGAGGTAAATTTTGACCCACATTCCTTGAAAGTCAAGTGAGCATGATCTCAACATGTCTCCTAAGGTTTAAATATTCTATTATGATTTTCCATCGGTCTGAGGGTGGTAGGCAGTACTCAAATAAAGCTTAGTATCCAGGTCTTTCTGAATAATTTTCCATAATCTTGATTTAAAATAGGGATCATGATCAGAAACAATAGATAAGGGTACTCCATTAAGTCTTACAACTTTATTAATATATAGTCTTTCTAAACTTTCAATTGGTAAATCTTCTCTTATTTCAAAAAATGTGCTAACATGGTAAGATGATGACTAATGACCCATATTGCATCATTTCTTCTAGGATTTTTTGGTAGTACCATGACAAATTCCATCATAATATCATCTCATTTCCACTCAGGAATGGGAATAGGTTGCATGTCTCCTCTAGGATGTTATGTTCCACCTTTCACTTGTTTTAAAACCATACATCTCAACAAAAAATTATAAATATATCTCTTCATGTTGTCCCACCAAAAATGTTCTTTCAAATATCTATACATATTAGTGATACCATGGTGTATAGAGAAATTAAATCTATGATCATCATCTAACAATTCCATTTTCAGATCAGGTATATCAGGAATGTGAAGTCTCTTCCCAAATATCAAAATCCCATCTTTATATATGAATTCGATCAATCTCACATCATTCACTGCATTAATTTTATTTTGATACTCCCAATCATCAGTCTGAGAAATTTTTACCCTTTATAGTAAATAATATTTAGCAACAATTTGAAAAAGTATGGTTGTTTCACCTTTAATGGTTATTCCCATATCCATCATTATTATATGTATGAAAATTGTATCCCTTTAGAATCCCATTTTGTTCAAAACTCCATGATTCTTTCTGCTGAAAGAATATTCCACATTATTTTCCTTCCCCAGGTGGTAGTTTATAGTGCAATCATAATCCTTAAGTATTTCAAGCCATCTCATTTCCCTCGTGTTGAGGTCTTTTTGTGAGAAAATATACTTTAAACACTTATGATCAGTATAAATCTAACATTTTCACCATAAAGATAGTGTCTCCATATTTTCAGAAAAATGATTATAGCTGCTAACTCAAGATCATGAGTGATATAGTTTTTTTCAATAATTTTTAGCTGTCGTGATCCATAGGAAGTAACTCTATCATTCTACATAAGGACAAAATTAAGTCCTTTCTTTGGAGCATCACTATAAATAACAAACCCATCATTCACCGATGGTAGATTCAATATAGGATCATTGACTAATATTCTATTTAGTTATTCAAAACATTCCTCACATTCGTTTTTTAAAAAAAATTAACCTCTTTACATGTGAGCTTGGTTAATGGATTTTCTAATCTGGAAAAATTCTGGATGAAACGTCAACAATAACCTGCTTAACCAATCAAACACCATACCTTAGTTATACTCGCCGATACTAGACATTCATGGATTGACTTGGCCTTTGAAGGATCAACATATATTCTATCCTTAGAGACAATGTGGCCAAGATAATAAATCTATTGATGTAAGAATTCATACTTGAAAAAATTCTCATATAATTCATTTCTTTTATGAGTCTTTAGAATAATGCGTAAGTGATTTTCATTATCTTCATAGATTTTGGAGTGTAACAAGATATCATTAATAAATATCACTAAAAGGAAGTCAATTTATTCCTTAAAAACTCTATTCATTAGATCCATGGAGACAGAGGGAACATTAGTCAATCCAAAAGTCATTTCTGTAAACTCGTAATTCACGTACCTGGTTCGAAATACATTTTTTAGAATGTCTTTCAACATCGCACACAACTAATGATATCCAGATCGAAGGTTAATCATTGAAAAATATTGAGCTCCACAAAGTTGGTCAAATAAATCATCAATGAAAGGTAAGGGATACTTGTTCTTTATTGTTATATCATTGATCTCACTATATTCAATGCACATCCTCATAGATACATCTTTCTTCTCAACAAAAAGAATAGGGGCTCCCCATATAGAAAAACTAGGGTGAATAAATATATTATTACTCAATTCCTCTAGTTGTTTATTTAGTTCCACTAATTCCATAGTGTTCACTCTATAAGGGGTCTTCAATATGGGCCTTGAACTAATAATTAAATCAATAAAAAACTCAATTTCCCATTCTAGAGGATATCTAGGAAAATTCTCAATAAACACATCAACATATTATTGCACAATAGGTACGTTCTATATTTGAAAATTCTTTTCCTCACCCATAGTTATTTCATTCACTTCATCCCTAGTAATTGAATTTAGTTGAGCTATTGGGGGTGGATCTAGATAAGAATCTGATGGTGATGTTTCCGCTCTAAGATAAGGTACACCTTATTATCATAAAAAATTGTAACCTCCTTATTACAATAAATTTTTTCATCATGTTCTGAAATCCAATCCATTCTGAGGATTATATCAAATTCAATGATGGGTATGAGGATGAGATCAGCAGATAAAGATCATTTATATGCCCTAATGGGAACTGATTCACAAAACATTATTGTGATGATACTTCCCTTTGGTGTTTTGACTGAAAACTTCATTGTTAAGTCCAATTGATAATATCTAATATTCATATAAAACTAGGATGATATGAAACAATGTGATGATCCAGAATCAAATAAATCATTGTCTAAATATGAGGAAACCAATAGATTACCTGCCACCACGTCTTTCAAAGCTTCAAACTTAGTAGTATTGATCACAGAAGCATGGAATATCTCCCTTGGCCTTTTTTGGGGTAAGTTCCCTTTGTGATTATAACATTCATTTTCATAATTCCCCTTTCCTCTAAAATTTTATCATTCAACATTGACAGCCTCTTTCTTCCCCATGAAATCACGAGCCTGGTGGCCTTTTTCACTACACTAGTAACAGACTGTCATTCCCTTCAGGCAAGTACCAAGGTGTTTCTTTCCATGTTTACCATAGTATGTATATTCAAATTTTCCATTCTTACCTTTATTTCCATTTCCAGATTGTTCAATAGATCTCTATTTCTCTTTCTTTTCTTTAAATTCATAAGACTTCAAGAATTTGTTTTCTTTCTTGATATTGCATTAGACAATATCTTCATACACTGATAACAATTGTGAGACTATTTCTCGATGGAGAAATGGTTTTATCCCATAAAATAATTGATCAATATTACTCCTTGGTTTACGTATATAATCTTTTCCATGCCTTTCTAAACATTTAAAGTTAGCCTCATACTTTGCAACATTCTCATTCTCCTTTTGCCTTAGTCCTAGAAATTGCCTTTCCATATCCGCTCGATGGTCAAAATGAAAGTATTTTTCAATGATAATATCCTTAAAATCCATCCATTACATGTTTGATAATTATTTATATTACTTTTTGTTATGTATAAATGGCCAACATTGATCTGCATCTCACGTGAGGCGATAAACAGCCCTAAAAACATTTTCCCTTTCGCTACTCTTTAAATGAGGAAATATTTTCACTAAGGAACTTATCCATTTATCAGAAAATAATGGATTTTTAATCCCATTGAATGTTGGTGGTTTATTTCCTTATAAAGCGGTATAATTTTGATCCTCCGCATTGTGGATTAGGTTGCTCCATATAGGTAAGGTTATTATTCATAACCTGAGTGAGTTGTCCTAGAATGGTGATAAGTTGATTAGAACCAGTTGCATCACCAGCTCAACTATAATTATCTTAAGTTGGAGAGTTATCCCTATATAGATTACATGCACTGGTATGTTTTCCATTCCTTCCACTGAGAGCCATTTCTAAACAATTTCATACAATAGATTAGTTTATAAATACTGATTCATAATTCCAAACCTGTAAAACTCTTAACATAAATTTAGAAATTTATGGATATAATCCATAATCATAAAAATGTTTTCTTTGAGGAGGTATATACTCATAAACCCTTCATAATTGTTTTTTAAAAAATGAGAATTATCCTAAGCATATCCCCCAAGAGTGTCATAACCAAGAGTGCAGCAAGGCCCATTATCGTGCACCCGTTCCCATTCGAGTCTAGCTCAAAGTGGTGTTTTTGGGGTTTACCCCTAGGTGCATCTGTGCTAGAGTTACCTCTACTTACTTGTATCCAGAAAGGGATTTATTTTTTGGAAAACTCATAAAATCTCTACAGTACCAAAATTCTAGTGATTTCTTCTATACCAATCCTCAAAGTCTATCTTAGGATAGTGTTTTCTAATCAGAGTTTTTTTAATCTAGTTTCCAAGGTTTGTACTAAACTTCCTCTGATACTAGCTATAACTCCTTGACCCCAATTACCTAGAGTCAGTGAATTATTACATAACATTGGATTGATACAAGGAATCATGTCCTGAAAGACTGATCAGTTTAGTAGCCTTTGAAGTACTAGATACATTCATAAGTTTTACATTACATCATTAAATAAAAACATAAACAACATTTTTCCCCTTTTGAACACACTTATATCATTAGCATATCCCTGCAGGTCAACCCTAAAATACTTCTTCACATTCTGGTAGAAATATAACATAGAAAGGGGTGAGCTCAGATGGTCAGTAATGATAACAATATAGAGGAAACTTTCATAAATAAGCATAAACATTCAAGGCAATGTATAAGACTACAACAGAATCCTTTTAAACGTAAACTTTAGAATAACATGGAAAATATAAAATCAATTAATGACATTTACTTATTCACATGGATATTCTACTGTTCAAATAATCACACGAAATATCAATAGCCACTTTTATAATGATGGAATTTATAATGCCAGACTATATAACCACATAGTCTAGGCCTTGTTCCAAGACAACAAATATGATTTTTTCAAGGCCTTATTCCAATACACTAGTTGGTCTCAGGAGACCTACTGATGCATATAGGTGCTATAGCAGGATCCACACGTCACTTACTAATTCCAAAGCAATCCTCATATGAAAAGGTTTATACATAACATAAACAATTGTATTAAAACAAGCATACGAAATGTCAATATTTTATCCATAAACCATGATTGGTGTAAAAATAACACATCCATAGTCAAACATATCACAAAACCGTAAATGCAATACAGAATATTATTATCATAATAATTAAACTTCAAACAAGTTTAAAATCCATCAATGGATTTTAACAAAGATGAAATCAAAACTTTTTGAGAAAAATATCTCTTTCTATTTTAAAATAATTTAGACATCATGTAATTATAAAAGAAAACTTTTATTTTGAAAATATTTTTATAATCTTATAAGCGAATCTTTGAAGGTGTTATAATGGTAGAAAATAGCTGCACCCTCCATATAAGTTAAACAAATCCTTCTTTCAATAATTTTGTCGAAAAGGTCATAAGGGACCTTATTTGGAAAATGTAAAAAAGATTCCTTTATAAAATTTTTATAAAAAGTAAAACAAGGGTATAAATGACTTTATCCTATATTCTATAAAATTGTTAAAAATGTTTTGAAATATATTTTTAAGAAACATAGAAGTGGATGATAAAGATGTCTTAGTATGTACTTACATAAAAGCAAACTCGGATGATAAAGTGATTGTGAAATTGACCCATAACATGTAGTTTTCATTGGTTGAGGGTACTTTAAAATCCTATATAATAGTTAAATAATTGTTATTAAATTATAAAAAAACTACATACATTAATATGATATCATATATGACCCTCTAATATTTCTTTGTTACTAATATTTCAGTAGTATCATCGTTTCGAGGGTTAACTGATTTGTTTTACTTTATATACTTGGTTAGGTAATCCATGTTTATTATGGATAAGTTTTATATGATTAATATAAAGAAATATATTATCTTCATAAACATTATTTTTAATCATAAAATGAAATTTATTCTTAAATGATTACGATAGAGAACGAATCTCATCGCGTTCGTGGAGACGGTAATCCGTACGTACGCACGAGTGAGAATATCATTATATTGAGGGTGAAATAGTATGTAATTGGAAGCTATAAAATATATAAGTAATCATTAACATGTTATATTTATTATTTAGATCAGTTATATACATTATTATACCCACCCAAAATAATGATGTGTTTGAATAACAATCTACACCACGACGTGGAGACGGTAATCTGTACCTACGTATGTATGTTGACTTTGTCATTTATATGATGGATAGAATAACGAATTTTGTTGTACCATATTTATAATAACATCAAAATATATATAAGATACTGGATTTATTATTTTAGAATGGAATCAACTAAGAAAGAGGAAGTGGAATAAGAAAAGAACATGAAAGAGGTGATGAAATATTTACCTCTTCTTCGGGATCATCCTTTTGATTTGAACAAAAGGACTCTTTAGGATGACTTTATGACAAAATGAAGGCCTATAAGATGAAGGGAGGAATGTTGGAACGATATTTGGGTAGGGTTTTTCTGAGCCAAATGGCATTGGAGGTGTGAAATAAAGAGAATGTTATGTACCATTTTATAAGAGAGGTGAGGGTCACTTTAGGAAAAGCTTGAACTATTATTTTATAATAAAATAAATTTTGGTTTCTAATTGATCAAAATTATTTTATTTAGAGTAAAAGGTGGGGATGGTTCGAAAAAATACTCAACCAGTAGGTTTTAGATATTTTTAGGTCACCATATTAACCTTATCTTTTGTATTTAACTCTTTGTTAAATAGTTTGTCATTTACAATGTCTCTTTTTATTTTTATATTATAAGGTTAATAAACTTACTATAACAAACCAATAAAACCCCAAGGGGTTCATTATTAATATATATAATTTAATCTTTTTCATTTGTCCAAAACTAATCATTTTAGGAATTTTATATCAATTAATAATATAGTGTGTGTTTTAAAAACTGAATTATGTCAAATTTGAAATTATTTAGTATTTTATTTTTGTGAAAATTGTAACAGCATGATGACCTCAAAAAAAAATTTAGTCAACCCTAAAAGTTCATATTAACCTATAAAATTATTATAAATCATCAAAAGTCTCAAATTATATTTTTTTGGATATTTATAATATCAATTATTTTAATCATTCATTAATAAGGTAATTACTGCATCTTCATTGTGTCATAAATAAATTTAATTATTTAATGTCTAAAAATTATAAATAAAATACCATAATGTGGGAAATCTTTTTTGTTTTTTAATTAAAATTTATAGTTGAATTTATCTTATTTATAATCCTATATTAATAATAGATTAGTTATTGAATTTAGCACTTTTAACTCTTTTATAAATAAAATAATAATAAATGTCTTAATCTAATCCAAGTGGACCCAAGGGGGTCATGTTTTATTCCTAGGGTTGTTTTTGGTCGAATTAACCTTATCCAATAAAACTGGTACATGTGTTAGGGTAATTATAATATCATTTTTACCCCTTATTACCCTATTTACTTTTAACCATGTTAAATTAAAGTCAAAAGTTACTATTAACCAAAAATTATTTTCATATTATTGAACCAAATTTTACTTATTGATATTAACTATGTCTTATAGATATTTGTAATTCAACTCAAAAAAGAGGTAAAATTAAGATTTATGAAAATTTTCAAAAGATTCTAGAAGGTGGTTAAAAGACGGTAAAAAGTTACATGAAATTATATATATATATACTTATTATAAAATGACTCCAATAAATTACATTGAACATAAATAGTTATTATGTATCTATTTTGAACTAAAAAATTAAAATAAAATAACTAATTATTTTAAAAAAAGTCTATTTTAAACAATATGCATGGTTTTTCCCTATTCATCCAAAATTGAATGTTTTTAGAAAAAATCAAAAAATTCACCCTAATATAATATTCAAATCCAAAAAGAAGTACATTTTGAAAAATAAAATTTATAAAATTTCAAAAAGTGGGTATTACTGTTCATAATGGCTACTTTGATTGGTCGTGGTGTGTTAAAACTCCAAGTTGCGTACAACTCAAGCTACTAGATTATTCAAATGGAAACACACCATGAAAGTTTGGGGTGTTAAACAAATTTTCAATAGATTTTATACCTGGGGAATTTCTAATTTTCAGGCCTCCATATATGATGGATTTTTTGAAACATGATGAATTGAAGTAAAAACTACAAGGCAATCTTGAGAAGGGTTTCATATGCCCAAGTGCTTCACCATGGGGTACACCAGTACTCTTCATCAAGAAGACGGATGGGTCAATGTGCCTTTGAATTGATTATCATGAGATAAACAAGATCACGATAAATAAAAATTATCCTTTTATATATATTGATGACTTGTTTGATCAACAATGTGTTGAAAAATACCTCTTTGAGGTTGATCTATAGATACGATATTTTCATGTTATCATGAAGATAGAAGATATCCCCGAGTCTGATTTATGTATGAGGTATGGGCACTATGAGTTCATAGTGATACCATTAAAACTACCTAATACAACATTAATATTATTGGACCTGATTAATATTTTATATTCATATTACCTTGAAAAAATTTGGGAATTATTTATAGATGATATTATATTATACTCCAAACCAATATGGAGCATGACGAACATCTAAACACAATTCTAAAGTCCTTGTGAAAGGAGAATCTGTATGAAAGGTACAATAAGTGTGAGTTCTGGTCTAACGAAGTATCATTCTTGGAGAATATCATCATAAGAAATGAAATATTGGTTGATCCTTCAATGAAAAAAATTAAGGGATGGTTGAGGCATAAATATATGGTTTATATTTATAACATACTTGAGTTAGCTATACATTATGGCCTATTTTTGAAAACAATTTCATGTTTGTAAAACTCTCATACAAAGATAACATGGAAGGGAGTAAAATTTTTGTGGAATTATGAATTTGAAGAAAGTTTCAGAGAGTATAAAAGGAGGATTATCACTTCCATTATTCATAAACTTCCCAACAGTATGAATGTTTTTTCTAATTTTCAATGATGCTTTGAAGAACAGATTGGGTTGTGCGTTCATGAAAAATAAGATAATCATAACATATACCTTAAGGTAGTTGAAAATTCATGATAAAAAGATTCCCTTACATGATATAAAGTTGGTAGATTTGGTAATTTCATTTAGAATATAGTGAAATTATCTTTATATGGAGAAGTGTGTGATATATACATATCACAATAGTCTAAAATATATATTCACACAAAAATATATTAATATGTGCCAACAAAGATGGTTAGAGCTAATCAAGGATTATGAATACTTGATCCACTACATCTTGGGAAAGAGAAAAAGGTGGAATATATTATAAGTAAAAGGATCCATCAATATCATCAATGAGAGTTGAGAGAGATGTGATCTTCTTATATTTAATGAGGATGGACATGGGAATCATAAAGAAAGGAAATAATCAATCCTTCCACCAATTATTTCTCAAAATACATTTCTTGAAAGGTTAAAGGATGCTAAAAATGATTATGTGGGAATTCTGAAGATAGTGGAAACTATAAGGAAATGGAAATCATCAGAGTTCAATGATAATAAATAATGAATTGTGAGATTTTGTCCAAGATAATGTGTTTAATAAAATCAAGAGTTAAATAGGTAACTATTGGATGATTCACAAAGCTAGAACTTCTCTATTCACCTAGTAAACCCGAATATGTATTGAGATATCTGAGAGAACTGTTGGTGGGATAAAATGAATATGGAGAGAACTGATTATACATCAAATTGCCTGAAATATTAGCATGTGAAGGATGAAAGGAAAAAATTCAAATGGGGTGATGAAACCATTACCCATAACAATATAGAAATGAGAAAACATCACTATAGAATTTTTCACTGAACTTCTATAGACATCCAAGGGAAGAAATGCTATATGGGTTATTGTGGTCCATCTAACAAAGACTATGCAGTTCATTGTAATTTGAGATTACTTCTCATTGGAACAGCTAGCATGGATACACATAAAATAAATGTTAAAGATACATGTAGTACAATAATCAATTGTTTCTAATTGAGATTCATGGTTCACCTCTATGTTTTAGAAAATTATCTCACATGATATAAACACATAGATGAACATTAAAATAGATTACCACCCTCAATAAAATGTATAGTCTGAGAGGATTGTTTCAACAATTGAAGACTTCTTCAGATCATGATCAATGTACATTAAATGAGGATGGAACCAATATCTACCATTAGTGGATTTCTCTTGAAAAAAATGTTTCCACTTGACAAGAAAATAGATCCTTATGAATATCTTTATGGGAAGATATTCATAACAAGAACATGTTGGGATGAGTTTGGGGAATGAAAACGTCTAGGACATTAAATGGTTGAGGAAATGGTGGCATATGTTGTTGTCATTCAGCCTCACATCAAAGATACTAAGAGTAGACAAAATATCTATGTTGACAATCATTGACGTGACCTAGATTTTGATGTTAGATACATTATATTTTTAATCATATATCCATGGAAGAGAGTGATGTGATTTGGGAAGAATGGAATGCTTAGTTTATGTTACATCATCCATTTTGAGATCCTTGATCACGTCTAAGTAGTAGGTAATTGACTATCACTCCCACCGAACCTATCTCATGTACAAGATGAATTCTATGTATCCCACTTGATAAAGTAAATACGATACCACTAACATGTACTCAATTCATATCTGGTATCATTGGATAATTAATTCCATATAATGATCACCTGGAGAAGATCATAGATCATAGATAAAAGGTCCAACAAAATAAGATAATTCCCCTAGTAAAAGTTTTGTGGAAAAAACACAAGTTTGAAGAATAAATGTGGGAACCAGAATAGGTGATAAATAAAATGTTCCCTCATATGTTTTAGTATGGGAAACTAAAAATATTAGGGTAAAATTTCTTTACGGGGGGAAATTCTAATAACCCTCACTTTTATGAAAAAAATCCCATTTATGATTGAATTAAATATCTTGTTGTTATAGAAAACACATAAACTTATTTTTTGATTTTATCCAACTATATTTAAATGACCATTAATTATATTTACCACTAATAATATAATTATTGAAGAGTGATCACATGATTATTATAATTATAGGGTTTTAACAAATCCTTTTGACATAAAGGAAGGATAGCCTCAAATAGTTGGATCATTCCCTATGAAGCCCATTTATCGAAGATTCTGAGGGAGATTGAATTTATATAATTTTCCCCAAACTAATCCCAATATGAGATCCAAAATCTTAAGCATGATCGAAATCATTTACGGGAGAATTTAAAGCTCATAGAGTTCATGGCCCAAACTATGTTAACCGAACAACCCCATGAAAGCCCCACTATCTCACATCTTACACTTATGGTATATAGTGTAGTAAATAGATATGTATCAAGAAAATATAATTAAGAATATGTATATTATTTTTTATAAAATAATAAACTTATATTTTCTTTCGATTATTTTAACTTTCTAAATTATTTATAAATTACAAATAGCATTTTTAGTTAATATTAAATTCAATTCAAAAATCAATTTTGAAGAATTAATGAATTAATGAATTAATGGACTTTTGAAATTAATAATATTATAATGGAATATTATTATAAATAATATTTATAAAATACAAATTCTTATATAATTTTTATGACATCATGTGTAATTTCTTTAAGGCTTCAAAAACAACTATTTGTCAAAAACCCAACATTTTCGATAAATATAGGTTATTTTTTTGAAAATTGAAAATTAAAATATTTATAAAATTATCTAGATAATATTGATAACATTTTTGGAATAAAGATATCGATATTACCCAATTATAAATTTTTCATAATTTTCTGAAACATGTGAATTTTTGGATAAAAATTAAATACCATATAATTATATGGTGTGTTCTACGACATAATAATGGACCACTGGTGATGTAATAAATGCAATTAAATGTATCGTCATCCAAATATATTTTTCCTTAAAAATAATTTAATTTTAGGATATTTTTATTTTAGGATAATTTGATTTATTTTATAATGAATTTGTGAATCCTCCAAGACATATAATATAATTTAATATTTTAGATTTTTTTCATTGAAAGTGTGACTCACCTCCACATAATAAAGGGAAATATTTTATTATCTTTTTCCTCTAGAGTTATAAAATAATTTAATCCCCTAACATTTTTCAAAAAACATGGGATGGTTTTTGGTTTTGAATATTTTCTTATGTAGTGTCCAAATCCAGAATAATAATGAAATCCCCCTCTTTTCTTATATAATCACACCCAATATCCAATTTATCTTCACTATAAATCTATTAATAATGTCCACCCGTTGACTTATACTCCCTAGAGTCCTCCCAAGGATCCCTCAAGCTCCCACGAAGCTTCTCTCGAACCATTGGTGTCACACATTCAAGTTAGGGATCCTCACCTTCTTTCTTTTCATCAATTCAAGACCCCTCTTTTAAAATTACCCTATATAATTTCAATTGGTTTTGTCTTAATTAAATGATTATAATACCCTTACATTATATTTCATATTATTTTAATGAGAAACCATTTATACTCTCTTATTTTTACCCCTACCCAATTCATTACTATGCCAAAATTCATTAAGGAATCTTCCACCTCCTCTTTTATCAAGCAATCCTTTTATGTTATGTCTTCTAATTTTCTTTTTCCAATGATTTGATATTTTCTTATATATACCTCTTACATTAAATTTCATGTCTAAATGATGATTTCATCTTTCACTATAATCCACCCATTTTAATAATTTCTATATGACATCATTGTTGTTCCAAAATTGCACCATGATCTTCCATTCCAAAATAATTATGTATTGAATACCATACCCATTTATCTATCAAGGGTATTCACCATTATACACAAATACTTATTTATTTGAGACATAAATGTATGTATTCCACATTCTTTAATCTTGCAAAAAAAATTCAACAAAACTAGGTTATATGATATTTGTGGCACACTTAAGCATGCAAATGAAAGTATTTGAAGGGTGCGCCCTAATAGGGCTCCAATGAATTGGGTAATGATTAGTATAATGATACACCATGTTGGGATATGGGGTTTACCTGAATCCTTTATGGGTCCTTCATCCACCAGGATTTCTTGGAGGATTTAGCCTTGACAAATGATTTTGATTTAGTGTTTTATGTTTTTCCACTTTTCCCATGTTATTATTATCATGTTATATCACGCCTTATTATTCATATTACTCTAATGATTCATTTATATTCTTATTTTCTAACATTTATTGTATTCTATATGTTATACCTTGTTTATACCTTTAATAGGCTTTATATATCACCCCTTTCTTATGTATTTCCTCTAGTTTTCTTATGTAATGTTAAGTATGAAGAAATTTTTTTGTCATGTTAAAGAAATTTTAAATAAATTTTTTTCATTTCATATTTTGGGTTTTTATGTAATTTAACTAATTTCCAAAAGACACTTGATATTTTGATCTTATAAGTTGTATTAAGTGAACTTTTATGTAATAAATCATGATTAAATGTGAAATAATGAGTAAATTTGTTATATCAATTTCATGTCATGAAGTAATTGAAACCATGAGAGTCCATTACACATCATGTAAAAAATACATTACATGAAAATATTTAAGACATAAGTACTTTGTAAAAGATACCACCATTTCATGTCACATGATGTGAATAATATAATTATCTTGAACTCATCATAAATGATTAATTTAGATACACTAGGAATGATGGTTTTGACACAGTGCATATTTATTAATCTCTTTGGTCTCACACTATAGGAATATCATGAAGAAATATTCGACAATAGATGACTGCTAGAGACTGGAAAAACCAAGGATCTCTGTTTCACTACCTTTAACATGTGGGTATCTATACTAATCATTATTTTCATGTTTATTCGGGGTGAATTTTTTCTTCAATGTCAGGTGTTGTGATCATAAGGGGGAGTGTTTATTATGGATTATTTAAATTTTCCATTCATGTTTTGAAGTGATACAACTCATTTTATTAATTATTATTCTTCTTCATTTTGTATTTTAGGACTATTTTCTAGGTTCTAAGGAATATTATTTAATTAAACCAATTAATTTCCATAGTATATGTGTGAACATTATAAATATTAGGTATATTATGTTTAAATATGATTTTAGGTCACCTATTTTTTTATTTCACCGAGTAGATGACCATTCCAATAGTTTAATTACTAGATTAGTGTTTGGTTCACAATCCGAGGATCCCTAGAGACCTAATTTCAACACCAAATCATGAATTAATGCACAATAAATTGAATCTGTTGTGGAGGAACCTTAAAGTCACTAAACATGGAATACCACATATCTTGATTTAAAACCATTTATTTCCTATATTATTCAATTTATCCAATCATCTATATAGTTTTAATTATAATTCCTTTAATTTATTTGACAAATGGTATTTTCAATATGGATTTTACATTTGGTATTTCCATGTACTAAATTTTCAATTTGTTATCTATGAATTGTTAGTTTTTAAATTTTTGTATCCCCATAGGAATTTAATGACACCCTATGGGTTATCAGTTCTCTAAAGGTAATAAACTTTCAGTAATCCCATATCATTATGAGATATAATTTGATTCTATATGTTTTATTCTCCCATTCATTATAATGATTTATAAATTAAATGTGAAATATCCCTATCATATCCTATATGATTTTCAAATTTAGAATGTAGTAAAATAATACTAATCATGCACCAAATTGTGATCGAGATATAATCATCCCATTTTTTTTGCAGAGTTATTAACCATAGATGAATCTATAAAAATCTATGTACAGATTTAGTATCTTGATACTAATGTATTTCTTATAAAAACAGATAATCTAACATTAAAAAAATATGATACTATTATATAATTATAAATATCATCAAATTTTTTCATAGGGTTATGTTCCCTAATCCATGATTTCTCAAATATACTTCAGAAGGCTTCTACTAAACATCCTATAATACCAATAGTAGAAACCCAAACTCTAATAACCTATAATTTTTTTCCTACATTGTTACATTGGCATAAGATACAATATATATTATACTGATGGACTAATCAGTTTAGAAGACTTGAATAACCAAATACAATGGGAATTCCTATATTAAAATGGAAATATAAAATACATAGAATAGTAAAAATTATCACATACTTGATATTATTCATAATATCCTTTATCATATCTTGCGTAAAGGAAAATAAAATAAGGGTGAGCTCAAATTCTAAATTCAGGTTATATACAGTAGAATATATCTAAATTAAATATGGTTTAATCAATATGGTAAGGTAAATAAAAGGAAAAAAATTCCATTTTATCAATAAATTGAGGATTAAATGCATTAATTGAAAAATTAAAATGAAATAATCTCAAAGATAATAATTAATAAATTATTTGTATAGGAAATATAGAATGTTGGGTTTCATGATCTCATTCATCTAGATATATTTACATCTAAGCCTATTCATGAAGATAGTTTAAACTATATGAAGGCATACATGGAAAAAATATTTAATAAGGCTAGAAAAAAAATTCTTTATGTGACCTATTAGTGCATCGAGTGACTATAAAATTATGGGTCCCACCAATCTGTACATTCCCAATTCCTTCCTCATATATTTTATGGTCAATTAAATTCATCAAAAATATTTCTTATCAACAGATATCTATATTGTGTAAATAATATTGAATTTGAATATTTCTCCTTCCAATAAAACAATATTCATAGTGAAACATTATATATAGAATTGATATATGATTTAAGTAAAAAGCATATCAATGATACAAAGAATATAGATATCTAAAAGAAATTTAATGTATAGTAAAAAAATATTATAAGAAATAGAATTCTTGAGGGAGATTTAATGACTTAAAATTAAGTTGAGATATGGGAGGTGACCATCAATTAATTAAAAATGTGTATTTTATGTATAGTCTTGTATTTTAGAGAATATAAGAAAACGAAATATAATATTTTAAAATAATTTTTCATACAATAGTTTTCTTTATAAAACCATTGAAATATTTTAGAAGAAGATAAATAGTTTATTATAACTCTGTTGGTAGGATAATCAATTGAAAAGATGTACATTAAAAAGTGGCATTCATTTTGGAATTTTATTAAGATATGAAAAAATGACCATTTTTGGAAATAGTATAAAGATTACATTGAACCCTTGTAAAAATTCAAATATAACATAAAATTTCCTTGATAAATAATTTCTAAAAATAGAAAGGACTTTTGTAAATTAAATTTGTAAAATTTATGCATGGAAGAAAAATATAACCAATCAAAGTTATCAATAAGATAAATATTTATTTAAATAATTTCATGGATTTATTCTAGTTCTAAATAGAAGGAATGTTGGAATAAACCATAAAAACTTATTAAATATAAAATGAAAAATATAAATACATGGAGCTTATGATATATATAGTATAATATTCCTTCGACAAAAATAATAATAATCAATCATAGAAAAAAGAGATTGTAATATATATTATTACTTCATTGATAACTTTTATATTGTCACCCCTTCAAAGAATTAAAATTAATTGAAAATTTAATTAACATGAATAAATATATATTAATTTTAATTACATTAAATAGGTCGTATATATACCAAAAATGTGTAAATTGGTTCATAATACCAAATATGTCTTAATAGAGTTGAAATTGAGATGAAATTTCTTACAAAGATCATATCATTGATGTGAGAATTAATCAATGATGTGATTACGTGTAATATGTTTAAATACACATAAAACAAGTAGAGATAAAGAATAAAATATTTAGTGTTAATTATACAAATAATCCTATAATTTCAAATACAATGATTGAGTAATGTAACCCAATGAAAATAAATTGGGTTATTAATCCCCTTACCTCATGATTGAATTTCCTTATAAGTGATTTTAAACACCTATATAATAAATATATATTTATAATACATATATCCATAACCATATATATATATATAATTATATATGATAGAATTATAATATTTTATCAACTATTTTTTTAAAATTATTTATTCTTATCATTATTTTGGGTGTTTACTACATTTTTTTCATTTATGTATTGATTTGGCAGCATTGGTACATGAATCTTGATCATGATTCCAACATAACTATAATTTTATCCATGGAATTAATATAATACATATTCAATATATTTATATTTAGAGTCATTCATAAAATATAGAAACTAAAAAATGTATTATAATATTCATGGTGATGGTAGCTGTTACATACACATGAAAGTTGTATTCACATATTGATAGAAGGGACAAAATAAAGGTAAAAATAATAAAAAATTTAGAATAATTATTATCTAACATATGTAATATATTTTCATTTAAACAATCTTTGTTACCATATATTTAATGTGCAAAAAATGAATCACATCTCATCATAAAGGTTGTTGTCCACACATACATGTGTGCGACGTTTTCAGTTTCCAATAGATTGGAAGATAAGAATAGAGATATCATATTATAATTTTAGAATAAAATTTATTTAAAAAATATCATATGTATCTTTTAGTTATATACTCATAACCATCCAAATAAAGTGTCCATGAAAAAAAATTACATCGCTTATTAGTGAAGGTAAGTCATACATATAAATGAGGGATGTTTTCACTTATTTTAGGGAGGTAAAGAGATAGAATATGGATGAATCATAATAGTAATAACATATAAATATATTTATGGTTCTTTATTTAGAATTTTAGGATATTTAAAATATCTTTAGAGGAATTATAATAATAAATAAACTGTAAAGAGTTGATATTGTTTATTACCTCTTCTTCTGTAAGATTCCTTTAGATATCCTCTTAAAGGACTTATTATTGGTTATTTGGAAATAAAAACACCTCTATAACAAGGATAAGGATTTTTATTTGATAAATGGTCATATTTTTTCATTTAGTATTCTCAATGTAGTGTAAATAAAAAAATATGATGTGTTCACTTCTATAAGTGAGGGGAGGGGAATTCTTAGAATTTCAAAATGTATTAAATTAAAATATATTATTTCTCAAGTCTAATTGGATCCAAATAGATATAATTAAAATATTATATAATTTTGAGTCAAATTAATATCATAAAATAATATTTTTACATATTTTGGTTATTTGTCACTCTTATATTTTAGATTCCCCCCCACCCCCACGTTAAGCCTTTTTACAATTACAGCAACATTAATGTTTTCCTCACATTAGGGTAAAATAATGTTAAAATAAAAAGATAAAAGACTCATAAACGGACAAAGTATGATGGTTTAAACCATATACCATTCATTTTTTTTAATATATTATTTTAATTAATTCTATATCATTTAAATAAATTTTTTATTATAAAATATCATTAATTTCATTTTTAGAACTATTCATTTAATTCGAATTGGAAAACAAAATTATATAAAATAAATTATAATATATACCTTACACACATCCCAAATATGTTATGAATATATATATCTAAAAAATTTCGGTACCGTATAACACACATAGCCAAAATTATTTTTATATTTATTAAAATCATTTACATGATTTTCCTATTACATGCACAAGTATTGTGTCAGCGTTGAGTAAACATTTAATGTAATTATTTCATCACTAAAAATTTAAAATAAATTTAAATATTAAAAAATCATTAATATTTCAAATATATCTTTATAATAGAGAATAATTGTTTCTCTATCACAAAATATGATATATTTTATACTAAAAAAGTCATTTTTTACACTATCATTTTTAAAATTATTATAATGGTCAAAATAAAATAATAAGGGAAAAATTATTCAATATTTTAGAAAAATGAATGTACGTATAAGAACTATAATAAACCAATAGGATAAATTTATGTGTTATGGAATTTGTAAATCCTTATCCCAATGTCTTAAACCAGTTTTAACAATTTTAACCTTACCGAGATAACAAATATTTACTAAGTTTATAATTCATAATGGCAAAAAATGGATATTATTTTCAAATTTTGAACCTCATAATTATCGATATGGTATATATTTTTTAGTATTCAATATCTACCAGTGGATGAAAAAAATTATAATATAAATGTGTAAATCACAATGAGATATAGTATTGTAGAATAATACATTTTTGAGAATTAACTTCTATTAAAATAAAAAATATTGATAATTAAAATAAAATTACTTAAATTATTCATAATAAAATGAATCATATTTCACTTTAATACCAAATCCAAAAAATAATGTGACTTTTAAATTACATTATTTAATGATAATAAATGAGAGTATTCACAAAATTTTTATTTTTCAGCATTCATTGTAAAATAAGTTTCTTTGGAAAATTTATAAAATTTTAACCTAAGATAATTTTGATATGCTAATTAAAAAAAACCATCATTTTAAAAAACACATCTTCTGAAATTTTAAAAATATTAATTATAAATCACATTCATAATATGAAATAGAAACTTTTTTAAAAAACATATTTTGATGTATAAAATTATTTTACAGAAAATTGAGTTTTTACAAATGATATAAATCCTTTATAAATAATTTTTATAATTTTTTTAACACAATTAATTCCAAATAATCCAATGTCTATTTGATAGTTATTATAATAAATAATATAATTTGAATAGTATATCATGATTCGTTTAATATCAGTGTTGCATGTTGAGAAAGCTATCGAAAATAGTTATCTAAATTTTCTGGCTGTTACACTCAATATTGTGATTCAATTACAAAACCACTCTAATGGTGTAATTCATATGGATAAGAAAAAATATTTCTACAAAATATTATTCTTGAATATTGATAATTAGCTTATTTTTTCAACACTTGTGTCAGTTTCTTTCAATGAATGCGAGCAGGGATGATAAAGTAACATCAATCAAGGGGTTGATAAGATGGGAAATCTAATCTGGGTAGAAGATTTAACTAAAAATATTCCCTTCCAATATTTTATATCATTAAAAATATGCAACCCACATATAATGAAATAAAATATTGCGGTATGTCACTAGTGTTGAATTTTATTAACTACACTGCTTCAAATAGGGACTATTTAATACTTATATTCCTTCACAATTATAGGCAAATTTATTTTTTTATCTCTCTTTCTAGTTTCATGTATTAAAATTTTAATTATAGTATATTTAACCTTTCCACAATAAATTTCTTTCAAAATGATAAAATTCATTCTTTTTATTGGTTCTTACCCAACATCATTATCCTCACAGACCACTAGAATATCTGGGTGCATTTAACTACTCATGAGATGGGGGGCTTCTTTGATTTAACTAAATTTATAAAAAATATTATTTAAAACTATGATACTGTTGGTCATCTTTTCAGACGTAATTAGTTCCCCATATTCCATTAACTCCTTAAAGAATGAGAATTTTGCATGGATTGAGGCTAGTCCGTACACAAATGATAGGTTGATTGGTGAGATGAATATCCCCTAAATATATAATAAAAATAATCATAGATTGATAGTACATTGGTATCCTTACATAAAGAGGATACGATATTAGGGACCCTTATGGGTTTGTTATTTTAGCATGTATAGACAATATTTGATTGGTACACCAACTAAGTGAAGTGATCTTGGCCCTCTTCCATTGATAATTTATCTATAATGCCTACAGTATTATGATTTATTTTATAGACATAGACTCTAAACATACAGTTTGGTTCTTGAAAATAGTAAATTTATCACACTAGATAGAAACATATATCTTCAGAAAATGTAGATTATTGATGTATTTTCCCATAAAATATCAAACATGCGTGGAAGGAGGGGAATATGATGCCACACTCATTTTCTCTCAGAATTATCTCAAAATAGGGGACCAAGGTCCTTAATTTCATTGTATATACTCCATTAATTTGTAAATGAATTATTCATGAGAATGTCGTGTGGACCCCCACTTAATACCACTTTTACTGATGTATTTTTCTAAAGGCATTGATTCCACTTAATAAAATATTTTATGATTTCTATATGATATATAATTGTTATATGTCATAAGAGAATATATAAAATTACATTAGAAATATATTAATATATGATATGGATTTATTATAATTTAGTATTACTGGTTAATCTTATAATATGAATTAAATGGATGTTGGATATTGAATAGTAACATTTAGATATATTCTATATAATGATATAATTAAATGTGTCGCATAATCTAACAAATGCATTTATTTGATAGATGTATGAATAGTCAAAGGGTAAAAATAGTTTGTAACTCCATGAAATTTTCCAAATTTTATATAAAATTATAGAAAATGAATGAATGATCTAGTGAATATAACACCCATAGTTTCATTTTCATTTAGAAATTTATTATCTATTTATTTATATCTAAAATTATCTATTTATTTATTTTTAAATTTTTTTCTATATTAGGGTTTTCTTAAGCATTGGGCTAGTTTTAGTTCACACAATGTCCAAGGAGAATTTAGGTGTGATGGCTAGATTAATAATATGATGCTACAAGAAATCAGCTGTGGAAAAGAAACATTATGGCATGAAGGACTTGAGGTAAATTATAATTTTGTGGATAATTAAGGATCACACCATTGCAAAGGGGAATGATGGTGTGATGGGATTTTGGAAATAAAAAAATATATTAATATTCCCATATGTAATGGTAGGAATTATGTAGGGGGTAATATTATATAAGGGGGTACCTATGTGTAAGTATGTATATATTATGAAATATGTATTCTAGAAGTAGAGTCCATGTCATGGAAAAGGTAATGATATCATCATGGGTGTCTCTAAATCTAGAAATGGATAAGTTTAAAATATTAAAGTCTCCATGTATGCGGTTTTATTCAAACATATGGGTACTCTCATATGTAAGGGTCTCTATGTGTAAGATTTTACACATATGTGTCGGTATACATATATATAAGGGTTCTAAATGAGATGAAAAATCAAAATGAAGGGAGGATCATGTTCTGTTCATTATGCATTATATTGTGATGAGAATTCATCCAGTGAGATGCATGCAATAAAGGAATATCCATACATGTCTTTTAGAAATTAAAGAATATCACTACTGTTAATTGGTACATTTGTGATGGGGAATTTGCGATGGGATCTTGTCAAAAATTCCAATTTGCAACAGGGACCCATCGCAAATTCCCCATTGCAGAAAAGGGCGTTGTAAATATATTTTTTTCGATGGATCATTAAAAAAATAAAATATTATCAATAGGATGTGGATATCTCTCAAATAGCTTCCCCATGGATATTTAAAACACTTTTTGCGATGGGGTGGTAGATCCATCGCAAAAAAGGCTTGATGAGTTTTTGAAATAATTTTTTGTAACTCGACCCATCACAAAATGTGTAAAAAATAAAAAAAAATAGTATAAAATAATATTACTATTAATGAAATAACAATATTAATATTCATAAAATAAAATAAATAATAAAATAATAAAATAGTAGTCATATAAAGATCATAACAATAATTATTATTTTTATAATATTATAATAACATTATAATTATTATTAATGAAATAATAATATAAATATTGTTGATATAATAAAAAATTATAAAATAATAAAAACCTCAATATTCAAGAAAAATGTAAAAATAATAAAAATAATAAAAATAATAAAATAAAATAATTAATAAAATATTAAAAATAATTAATAATTAAATAAATAAGGAAAATTTAATATTTGAAACAATATAAAAAGGAACAATATATATAAATTAAGATAGTTGATATGAAATGAAAAATTTACATTCAAATTTTTTATCATAAAAAATAAATAGATCCCTGAGGGGGAAGTTCATTTGAATGAGTTGGAGGAGCTAGAGAAAAATATGTGGAGAGAAATCCATCCATAAACCATGAGTTAGACATCGCATGTACTCCAAATAATCCTACTCATGCTGCTGCTTCCATCGACAGATCTCTTCATTCATCTTATGCTACTGTTGTTGTTGTTGCTGCTACTATCGTAGTAACTCTTCCAGTTGCTACTTCTATCATTAACAAATCTCCTGCTGCTCCCTATGCGTACTCTCTATAATTTCACTCTAAACTTGCAATTCCTCCTGATATTTTATAGAAGATGATGTTGACTCTCCATGAGATCCTCTTGATATGGATTCTGAAATTGTAGCGGCTCCATAATAATCTGCATGCATCAATTGAGAGTCAATACCAACAACCTATTCATTATCAAAGGCATACAAGGTCTCCGGCATCCATGATGTCTCATCATATCGGTGGGCGCTGGTCTGAGTATCAGTCCTGACCTGACACTCAGTATGTGTGGAGATGTTGTGGCCTTATATAAATTCTTCAATTTCAATTTTAAAATAAAATATTTAAAATATTATTTCCATTTAAATTTTAAAATCAAAAATAAAATATATTGTTCACAATCTGACACTTTTGAGAACCTCTAATCTCACTCGTGGTTGGATCACTCTGCATCGTTCAATAAATGTCAAACTCCATAATATCAGGTTGTTCGACCACCTATATGAATATAAAATAAATCATTTATTTTAAAGTTATGTGATATATTTTAAAAATTTACTTTCCATATTCTCTATATGTGTACATAATGTATGACTACCAGGTTGATGTGTCACCTGTTTCCTCCCCCGATTTCATCGACCAATTGATGATCTACTCTAAAAACGACCACCATAATAGTTTGAAAATAATCAATCTCAAACCTGAGATGAAATGTAATTAGGTCAGTGGGTGCGACATGACTCATCAAACTCCACTACTCCTACTTTTTCCATTGATTTCCTTCTCAAATTGTAAAAAATATGATGACAACACTAATGCATAGTCCACGGTCATGCCTTCTAGATAGTTTCACCCATGTTCTAATCAATGGGATTCCATAAAACATACAAATAATTTATAATATCATTATATTAATTAAATTAAATTCAAAATGAAAATTATTTATTTACATACTATCAAACTATCAAAAATGATGTGTTTCACAACAATGGGAATCTGATCCCATGAGACCCATGATTTAGGAAAAACATTATGAAATATAACACTCTCTATTCCAATATCTATATGCATAAATATTTGAAAAAAAAGAAAATATAATCAACAAATTATTGTGTAAATAATTTATTGAAATCTAATTAAATACATGGGGAAGCATACCTCTATATGTGTGGATAGAATCCAAGATGTGGAAATTGTTTGGGGATAGGGTCATGAGTCATCAATCATGCAAGACCATGCCTCCTCCAAGTCCCCACTGAACTGCCAATAGTCTAAGGGTCAAATGCTCCAATATCCTGCTCGTCCAATGTTCAATCAGCTTTCTGCAACAAATGTTACAAATCCTTGTCATTTTAAAACATGAAATGAATAATGTAAGAAAACTATTTAAAAATACTAATATATATATAGATATATATTATATATTACTATAAAAAGAATTCAATTTTCACAATTTTCATTTCCATACTCATATTCATATCTGACGATGTCAATGTCTTCATATTCCTCTTCAGCATCATAAATTTCTATATGATTTTTGGTGTCATCATCTTTTTTTATTTCAAATTCATTTTTAACTTCATTGAAATCATCATCACTATCTACCCAATACTGCGGGGTTTCATCATCGATGTCCTTGTCTATTTGTGAAAAAAAATTGGATCAGTCTATTGTAATATTTCAATTCCGTCTACTTTAGTGAAACCACATTCATTTTGAGTAAACTGATTTTCCCAAGATTTAATTTTTATTATTCTCCACCAATCAATCATCTCTCTTTAAGTAGCATAATATTTTGAATAATAATTTTTATGATCCTAATGAGCCAATAAAAATAGGTCATTTACTGAAAAGGTCTTTTATATTTAATATCAACGACTCCATGGGTTGGATGAACATGAAAGCTTCTCTTTGTATGAAACCATTGGTATTTTAACATCATTTTGTAATGTTGTCCTAGATAAAACATTTGAATAATTTCATCCATCATGCCGTAAAATTTATCTTTAGTTTCTCTATTAAGAGATCACCACTATTCATTGTTTTTTATTCCCCATAAGCACATGTATGAAATCGAAAACCATTCACCATGTGTTCATTATAATATTTTACCATTTTTTATGGTGGGTTACATAATACACACAATCAATTATTAATTTTATCATAATTTTAAGATAACTGAAAATTTGTAAAAAATTAATAAATATAAAGGATAATAAAATTTTTTATAAGATAAACCAAAAATAATTTATGTTACTAATTTTTTAAACTAGTAGGAAAAGTTTTTTTTATCAATTTTCTTCTCGAGAAACTGTTGTAATTTGTGAAAGTTGTTTCTTTATTTGAATATCATATAATATACATATAAAATAATAATAATTTAATTTAAATAAAATGATAGAATGAATTATAGGAGCACTCATTGTAAAAATGGATTCATTTCATCACAACTGAGACGAACATATATACGAGCTCTATGACATTCATCATCTGAAATCCATCGTTCACAGACTCCACAAAAGCCATGTTTGCGCTGATTGAAAACCGATAATTGATTTCTCATTTCAACATAAACATTTCCATTATTATGGATTATATGGTCGAGTGTTCATGGATATTGAGATAGAATGTAATGAGAGAATAAATAAAATTCCTCTTATAATTATGCTTCTACACATGAACCATCATCTTATGCTTCGTTACATAATTTTTTCATCAATTTTTTCATGCATAACGCCAATGGGTAAATCCATCAGAACTGTAACATACCTACACATTTTTCATTATGTGAAAAACTTAATATCAAATGTTTCATTCAGTCAAACAAAATACGTGGGGATATTTTTTCCAATTTATTAAAAAACAGTATCTTCTTATAGTATGCTAAATGCATCGTAGTCACTTCTATCCATACAAATGTCTCAGAATAAATTTGATATGTCTACTAGCTTATATAAAATCATTGAATTCAACAAACCTCTTAATCAAATTGGTAGTTGGTTTTTCATTATAACATGATAGTCCTGACTTTTTAATCTGGTAATATTACCATTTCTGACACATCTTCCCAAATTAGAAAAATTACCATCTATAGGTCTCAAATCTCCAATCCATTTATAAAATAATTATCTATTTTTTTAGAGAGTTTATAAACTTTTCTTTGGCTTTCTTAGCATCTATTATTAGATATTTTTAAATAGTTTAAGTTCTGGTCGCCTATAAATTTGGGAAATATCTAATCACCACTTTACATAATCTTTGTTCTTACCTACTATATCCAAAATTGTATGAAATAAATTATCAAAATAGTTATTCTCAATATACATGAAAACCAACATGTTATGGGCCAACAAATCGGTCCAATGTGGAAGATCGAAAAAAATGATCCATTTATCTAATTATGTTCCTTCCCAAAGTCATTAATTATCAATTAGTTTATTGTCGGTCCAAACGTGAAGGGAGGTAATGAAAAGGTAGTTGATTTTAATTTTTCAACTAAGATCATTGTTAGTTCTCCATTGCTTTTAATTATTAATTTTCTGAAATGATTTTTCTTCATCTGAAAATGATGATCAGTTCGAAGAAATATTTGATGACTGTCGAAAATAGAATGTTTTTTTTTCTATTGATGAGAAAGAGAATTTTGGTGTCTCTCATATATTATAAACATGATTTTGGATCATGTGTACTCTATCCAGATAACATTTCATATGCTGGAAAGTCAATAATTGTCCACATCATTGCATCTTTTAGAAAAAAAAATCACAACAACATCAAATGTACGAACACCATTACTCTACAATTAATTTAAATCATCACTAAATTGTTTCATATAAACAGAAATATTAATTTTTGGATGTCGTAGAATTAATAACATAAAAAATATATTTGTTTCCTTCATCAACATCTAAGAAGGTAAATTGTGTGGAGTTTTAATGATAGGCCAACCTGAATAATAAATATTTTAAGAACCAAATATACACAAACCATTATTATGAAGACTCAATCACACATTTTAGGATTTTAAATAGAAATACGGAAGCACTTGGTCAACATGATTCAATAAATCACCATTAGTGGGAAAATTTAATGTTTTTCAGTTGGAATATTGGTTTTGTGCCCTGACATCAATATCGTCGTGCTCTAAGATGTAAATGAATGCTGACATCTGGGTATAAGAAGGAAATGTCTTAATTTGTTTTATTGGAATTAGAAAAGACATCCCTTGTCGAGCCTCTTTATACCTAGATTGTCCATAAGTGGTACCACTATCCAATAACTCATTTTCACCATAATATAAGATGAAATCATTCGAATATGCATGATTCTTCTGTTAACCAAGACCCAGGTACGAAAATAGCCTCTTCCTCTCATAAAAATTTATAGGCCACACATTTCCATTAGGAATCAGTGTTTTCACAAAAGATAATATGTAATCAAAACATCTAATTGAAATTCCAATATCTGATTTAATAATCATAAATTTAGCAATGAATTCATATTTTCTTTTCCTTCAACCATGATATAAGACATCCTTAGTGGATCTCAACAACATATAAAAATGATATGATTCCACTTCCAGAGTTAGATTAATATCATCATGAGTTTCATCTTGTTGAAAAGATGGACATGCCACATCATGTACTTAATTTGGAAACCGTGCTGGATCTAGAACCAAATTATTAGTATCTTCTTTAGAACCTAATTCACCATGTTGATACCAAAAAACATAATCTGGTTGAAAACGAAAACACAAAAAATGACCCCAAACGTTTTCAAATGTGTCAAACATCCTTAGAGAACATTTCTTACCAGGAAACATAATTTTCCCTTCTGAAAAAAACATTATTGTTTATGATACTGATGATAATAAATCTTCAACACACTCAATATATACAAGATTTAAACCAGAACTGGCTGGATTCTTATGCTAATTTATCTAAGAATAGTCATATACAAATGATTTTTCTTGAATTTTTTATTCTTTATTTCTTTAATAATATTAAATAATTAGTTTTTTTGTATAATGTAATATAAGAAAAACACTATTCAAAAAATAGAATACAATTAAATTCCTTTTTCTATGAAACTATAATAATTTCTATTATTTCATACATGTTTCTAGTATTTTTTTAATAAAATTATAGTATTATATACTAAATAATAATAATTTATACCAATTAAAAAAAATTATTATTAATTATAGCTACTTTTTACTAAAAATTTATAATTACAGGTGACACAATTTCTATTCGATTGGTGGCAGTTACTTTTCTCGATGACTCATCTCCACAGTCTCCAACTGAAACTACTATGAATAATCTACTACGACGTATAGATATCAATTTTTTTATATATAAAGAGGGAGAGTAGGGAGGCCACACCACACGACTCTCTTTTCCCCTTTATACAAAAATGGATATTTGTATGTGTGAGGTGATTTTTCATATTGATTTCAATAGAATAATTTTTCAAGGAGATGGTTTTTTTGGAAAAAAGAGCCTCTTTTTTACAATATATCAGCTCTATACAAATTTATATGGTAGAAATTAGTATAAAATATCTACTCTGATGTATGTATATCCATTTTTATATGCATGAGAATGGATACCAGGAAGGCCTCACAATGCTACTCACTACTCTCATTCATAAAAAATGGATATCCATATGTGGGGATTGATTTTTCATAGTGATTTCAGTGGGAGAAATTGCATGGAGATATGGGATCAGCTAAAACAAAGATGCCAATCCGCTAAAAATTGTTCCAATTTATTACAATTTGTTAGAATTTATTACAATTTCTTGAAAATTATTTCTAATTATTGCTAATTATTAGAATTTATTACCAGTTATTACAATTTATTACTAATTATTACAATTTATTACTAATTATTGGAATTTGTTAAAAATTATTAGAATTTAATACCAATTATTTGAATTTATTAGTAATTATTACTACTTATTATATTTTATAACTAATTATTAGATTTATTTACTAATTATTATATGTTATTACTAATTATTTGAATTTATAAATAATTATTAAAATTTATAACTAAATATTACAATTTATTAATAATTAATAAAATTAGATATTAATTATTACTAATTGTAGTAATTTATTACTAATTATTACAATATAATACTAATTATTACAAGTTATTAACAATTATTCGAATTTATTACCACCACAATCCATTACTAATTTTTAGACCTGATTACTAATTATTAGAATTGATTACTTATTATTTGAATTTATTTCTAATTATTAGTATTTATTCTTAATTATTATATTTCATTGCTAATTAATATAATTTATTACTAATTATTGCTAATTATTAAAAAAAATTACTAATTATTAGAATTTATTACAAATTATTACAAATTGTTGTAATTTAATACTATTTATTTTAATATATTATTAATTATTAGATTCAATTACTAATTATAATAATTTATTACTAATTATTACAATTTGTTACTAGTTATTACAATTTATTTCTAATTATTACAATTTATTACGAATTATTAGATGTTATAGCGAATTATTAAAATTTGTTACTAGTTATTAGAATTGATTACTAATTATTACTAATTGTTTTAATTTGTACTAATTAATCAAATTTATTACTAATTATTACAATTTATTTCTAATTATTAGAATTTATTACTAATAATTACTAATTATTACTAATTATTACAATTTTCTATTAATTATTAAAAAGTATTACTAATTAATAGAATTTATGACTAATTATTAGAATTTATTAGTAATTAATACAATTTATTACTATTTATTAATATTAATTAATAATTATTAGAATTTAATACTAATTATTATAATTTATTAGATGTTATTTGAATTTATTACCAATTATTTCAAAATATTACAATTTATTAATATTTTTTTAAATAGAAGTGTTCTGTTCAAAGACCAAAACACTAATTTTATTGAAAAAAATTATAGAAAACAATTACATGAGTCTAAAAGACATGAATTTTTTGCAGTTCGTATCTTAAAGAGAAAGTAAGTCAAAAGTGAGATCATTTAGGCAAGTAATTTCATAGTTGAATCACATATTAGTGACCCCATATGCATCCTTGTTCGCTTCATGATATGTATCAGTGACAATATAGTTGGTGTCTAAGAGCGAATGTAGATATTCTACCCAATGTGAAGTAAATGTCCATGCAAGGTGTACTACACCATTCCTACCAGCCTTCACAATGGTTGTCGAATCGCTTTTGATCCAAATATTTTTTCAACCAAGATGCTTTGCAAAATAGATAGCATGAATCACACTCAGCATTTCAGCTTCCATAAAAGAGGCGACACCACAACTTCCATAGATGTAGCCTAGAGTCTACCCATAATGGTTGCGGTAGATAGCACCACATCCCTTGGGTCCTGGGTTTCCCTTATATGCACCATCAACATTAATTATGATCTATCCTGGAGGCGAAGCTTTCCAGAATACATCAAAAGAGCATCCAGGTTGGGGATAAATGTCTATCAACCTAAGCTATCAGAGAATCCCAAGGCCTCTAATAGTGTTATTGAAAAGATTCTTTTGAATCAAGGCGGTTTCCCGAATGGAAGTTAGAATTCTCATTTTACCTTCATTAACACTAAAAGAGTAATTTTTATGTATATAAGCATTTCTTTTCTACCAGATCACATTGAGTAGCTCATCTATATCTACTACAAAAAGATTCTTGAGTTACTTGGAGTCAGTAATATCCACACAACACTGTAGTTAAGAGTTTATGGAGGTAAAAAGTGACCATCTTCACTCAGAAAGATAAAGGACATAATTTCAAAGGGCAGTAGTCGTAGAACAAGAAAGAAACAGGCGATTAGTGTCTTCTCGATATTGTTGACAAAATAGACATTTAGTGTAATGTTGATTCCCAAAAGATCGAAGGAAACTTCCATTTTGAACCATTTTTTCATAATACGCCAAACATGACCGAATCTCAGGGGCTTTAACTATACCTTATTAAAATAAATAGCCAACTCAAATTATTGGTAGAGTTGTTAAAAAGATGATCATAAAAAAAATTGGTCAAGCATGCCATTATGAGCACGTTCCCTATTGATTATTATAATTTATCACTACTTATTATCATTTTTTACTAATTATTAGAATTTATTTCTAATTATTATAATTTATTACTAATTATTATAATTTATTAATAATTATTTAAATTTATTACTAATTATTACTAATTGATTTTATTTATTACTAATTTTTCAATTTATGACTAATTATTAGAATTTATTTCTAGTTATTAAAATTTATTAGTAATTATTAAATACATTCCTAATTATTAGCATTTATTACTCATTATTAATATTTATTACTAATTATTACAATTAATTACTAATTATTAAAATTTATTACTAATTGTAGAAATTTATCACAATTTATTCCTAATTATTCTAAATTATCACTAATTATTATGATTTATAGCGAATCACAGCAATTTAAATCCAATTATTACAATTTATTACGAATTATTACAATTTATTACCAATTATTACAATTTCTTATAAATCACTACAATTTATTACAAATTATTTCAATTTATTACTAATTATTACAATTTATTACTAATTATTAAAACTTTTTACTAATTATTACTTTTTATTACTAATTATTAGTAATTGTTGAAATTTATCACTAATAAATACAAATTATTAATATTTATTAAAATTTATTGCTAATTATTATAATTTATTACAATTTATTACTAATTCATGCAATTTATTACTAATTCTTGCAATTTGTTCCTAATTCATGAAATTTATTACTAAGTATTACAATTTATTATTAATTACATTAATTTATTACAATTTTTTACTAATTATTACAATTTATTAAAATTTATTACTAATTATTAAAATTTAATACTAATTATTACAATTTAATACTAATTATTACAATTTAATACTAATTATTACAATTTAATACTAATTATAACAATTTAACACTAATTATTACAATTACATACTAATTTTTACTAATTAATAATAAATAATATAATAACTATTAATTAATACTAATTCATACTAATAAGACGTAATTATTTGTAAAAATAAACATAAACGATGACAAATAAAACTATCTAATTTTAATTTAATTTAAGTTCACCTTATTAAAAATAATTATAACTAAAATAAAATAAATTGAATTAAGTAAAAAATAAAAGAAATAGATAAATACCTTAAAACTGTAGCTTTTAACGAATATAAGCTCTGAATAATGCCCTGAATTACAATTTTAAACTACGATAAATTTTGAGAGAAAATTTACAACTAGAGAGAGAGGAGTAGAGAATTGAGTGAAATGAGAAAAAACAGGTGGGGTGTATATTTGTTAGATTAGATGTGATGAGATTATTTACGACGATTCACGTCACAAAAGTCCACTGCCACTATTAATTAGGGGTGGTGGGTAAAAAGTCAATTCTGGCGGGATTTATATCCCGTCGCAAATACTATAAAAGCTGCTTTGTATTTGTGACGGGAACCATCTCCCCATCAAAAAAACCTTATCATTTGTGATGGCACGATGCTCCCATCGCAAAAAGCCCTTTTAATTGACTATTTGTGATGAGACACTGACCTATCACAAATGCCCACTTTTCCCATAGTGAATGATGACATCATGACATGACCTTGGGTAGTGAAGTCATGATTTTTATTTGTTTTGTGGAAGGTGTATCCCCATGAAAAAAGGAACTCCCATCCTGGCCTTCTATTTCATGTTTTTCAGAAAATATG
The DNA here is from genome assembly GCA_963277665.1 of Viscum album. Classification (NCBI taxonomy): domain Eukaryota; kingdom Viridiplantae; phylum Streptophyta; class Magnoliopsida; order Santalales; family Viscaceae; genus Viscum; species Viscum album. The sequence continues at coordinate 1,723,642,778 of OY728131.1, read as the reverse complement.
TTATGAAATAATTTTTTGATTAATTAAATGAAATTTAAAATAGGGTTTTCCAATTTTGAAAACTTGTATCTTGGAAAAACACTTACTCAATACTATCTTGTTTTAGGCACGGGTATTCTTCCTTCTTCTCCCCAAATAATTGATTTAAGTGTATCAATCAATAAAGAAACATCAAGTACGTTGTTTTCCTTGACCATTTTGGTTATATTATCTTATCTCCCAAGGGTTAATTTATTATCAATGTCTATAATGACATAGTGTTTTTGTCCTATGAATATAGTAATAATGATTTAAAATGATAGGTATTCCCTCTTCTTCCTTGGTGGACCCTGACCATTGGCCTATTCTTTTCACCAGTTTAAGGTAGGAGATTCCATGTACATCCATTGATTCAATAACGATATGTTCTAGATATTTAATAATGATGTTATATATTGATTCAATGTGTATTATTCTGGCCTTTATACTGAAATATATAATCTATTTTTTTAAAATTATCCTTCTAAGATGAGTGATCAATGTGATTTTAATTGCATGTTTTACATAAGTAAATTGTAGATACCTTTTATGTATAATATGATATGACTATATCTATAAAAATGGGTTTTTGACGAAAAGAGAATCCTATGAAATGATTTTGCCTCCTAAGAACCCTAGGAGTTTGGTTAGGGAACCTATGGAAAGTACCTTTATTTAGATTGATGCTACTCTACCTAGCCACTTCTCCCTAGTTATGATGACACTTGAGCTATTAGAGATCTTACTACTTTAGTGTACCATTTTCGATAGTGGCATTGTGTGAACTTTAAGAATTTGAATGTTGATTAGTATAAGGATCCTATTATCATATGGCCTTAGTTATCCTCATGTATATTCCATGATTGTTGGTTGGAAATGCATGTTTACATGGATCTTTTCATTTATCATTGAATGTAATAAATATTGATAATTTCTATATAATATCAAATGTGTACCTTAATATTTATTTTTAATTCTATAATGATTAGTTAAGCTACCAAAGTTTTATCATTGAACACATGGTGTGATTCTATTAGGATTTCCGTGATCACATGCCACATACACCTATTAGTTGTTTGTATACCATATTCTTACAAATATAGGTAATGTATTGGTAATTCATTGAGTTGTTTTATTATCATGATAGATTTGATTTGGTTATAGGATGTGGTATTTTAGGAGTGATCAGTCATGTAACATAAAAATTGTTAGTGGGTTTTAATGTAGTGGATGTGTTATAGATTTATTATATTGTATTGATATCTTACCTTTCCATATCATTCCCCTTTTAATATAATTTATTATTTCCATATGTGTATATTTTTTTTCTTAATTAATTAAATGTTGTGTGTCTTGGTTTCTTTATTCTCTCTCTTATTGAGTATATCACATAATAAATATTGGAATGGTCATGTCATGTTCTTAGTTTGGTCCATCTTGTTTATGGATTGATTTATTAGTGAAAATGGTTCCAAAAATAGTCTCTATAATTCCACGGAACTAGTTTACATCATTTTTGGGAATTAGAAAACCCCTAGAGACTTTCTTTGAGTCAAGCCATGGGACAAGTCTAGGGTATACTTGGTTGGATTATTACAAAATGGTATCAACAGCTGATTTTGATTTAAGATTAATAGGTAAGATTATGTATACTAAAGATAAGGGTGTTTTAAATTATTTTTTGGGTTATCTAAGAATATTTTTATAGAATTCAGAATATAGAGTCTTGAGTCATCTTATTTTATTTAAAAAAATATTATTTTTTACTTATTCTGATTAAAATTTATGACCTTATTCTTTCAAAATTGTTTCTTTTCTGATTCCTATTATTGTTTTATGACCATTTATAATTCTAATTGATATCATTTTTCTATCATAACATTTTTTCAATTCATTATATAATTCAATTTAGTACTATGATTTCATTAAGATCTCATATAAATGATATAGTTGGTGTTTTTTATTATTTTATATGAGACAATAATCTAGTGAATCAAAATACTATTAATATAAGTGAAAACCAATCATCCCATGGAATATGTAGTGGAACCTATCCTATATCATATTTAAAAGTATGTTTCAATAATTTTTTGAATAGAGTATATGGTTAATAATTTATTTTCTATTTAAACACGTAATGTTGGGAATTAATTAGTCCACAAGAGTCATAATATTGATGGAATGTTAATAATGAATTTTTTAATTATTCAAGTCTCTTATTAAAATTAAAGGAAAGTATAATATTTTATACATAATGTTACCTACCAAATGTTTCAAGATTCCATTTCTCAATCTAACATAGATATGAAAATAGATTTTAATGAGATTAATTATATATTACCTCTATATTTCTTTTAATAAATATTGGCTTTGGTGATGTTTAGAGAAAATTTGTTCCCTCTTCACGGAATTTGATGGTGGGGGAGTATGGAAAACACTTTGATGATATTTTTAATTTCAATACTAAGATGGTTTAAAATAATAGATTAAATTATTTATGGTTTACTATTGTCCTTTGATCTCAAATATTATTCGATTTCATATGGTGAACAAGTCTCATTGATGGAAAAGTGTTGGATCAAGCCTTAATGGTGAAAATAAATCAAGTCTGGATGTCAAGGTTATTTTATGCTCCTTGCATGCTTAGTATAATTAAAAAAGGATTTTCAAAAATGAAATATATCTGTGATGAAGATATAATGAGTGGTAGTGGGGGATCATTACTTTCATTATAGTTATATTCTTCTCCCCTAATTAAAAGAAAACCCTCTTTTACATGATGAACAATGTAGGGTTGGGCATATAAGAATCCATTTTATGGAAGCCATCAATACTTTTCATACATGAGGTAGAATTATAAATCTTCATCATATTTTAGATATTAACCATATTCACATGATAGTGTGGTCTACTAGGAATTCATTGTATCCATTCATAATTCTAATACTCTTTAATAAAAATGGTTCTGACCACAAAGGTGTGGAGGTATAAGAAATTCATCTTATGGGAAGAAATAGTTAAGGCCCAAGACTTAATATGCTAATAAGACTCAAGCCCATTCTAAATGTAGGTATTTTCATGTAGTGTGGAATTTTAATGTTTGATATTATGTTTTATTTTAGACTATGTGATACACAATTATTATCAAACCATCTATAGATTTTAATTTATTTGATTTATGTGACCCTTTTTCATTTTTATCCCTATGTACTATTTATTTGTTAAGTATTCTATTTGAGATAATTTCATATCTAATGGATATGTCTATAACTCTAAGGAATAAAATCAAGATTGTTTTATGAATTACTTTAAGTATTGTATCCATATCAAAGGTGTGTTTATCATGGGACTTAGTTATTCTCATGATTTTCCTCTTGGATGTTATTCATGGGATATATTAGACAGCCATTTTTAAATATTGTATTAGTTATTATCATAGGGTGACCGTCAACACCCTCAAATAAAACTATCAATTATTATAAGGAGAATGGGATGCATGGTCTACATGATAATGACCCTCACATACCATGTTTTGTATGTCGATATTTTAGAAGTTATCTCTTCTTATGGGTACTAAAGCGGGGTACATCATTAGTGAATAACATCCAATTTTCTCATATTTTCTCACAGTATTATCGGATAACAAAATAGGGATACCTTTAATGTGATAATTAATGTTTTTTCATATACGATTCCTTTATTATAGTTGATTTTATTACTCAGTTAGCATATTGCACCTAAAAATTGAAAGCGGTGAAGATTTAGTTAGATGATCTGGAAGAAAATGGATTCATTCAACTGAGTTTCACTCTAGAGAATGCTTCTATACTGTTTTCTATAGAAACATATGGGACTCTTCACATGTGAATAAATTACAAAAAAGTTAAATCAGATTAAAGTAAATATTAATTACCCATTTACCTTAGAACAATGACCTTATCATTGAACAAAAATGAGAAATTTTATTCTAGAAGATTAATCTCTAGTTATGATATCTTCATATCAAGTTAAAGGTGTCTACTGTCCCTAAGAGTTCTTATATATTCATTTATATAATTTTAGAATACATTGTAATTCCATTTTCTTTACCCATATTCCTGATCTATTCATGTGTATTATGGACTATATATTTCATTAACACATCAACCCCATTATTTTGGTAATCATAGATTAAAACATTATTATATCGATAACTGAGGTGGAGTATGAGTATCACTTCAAGATTTTGTAGGGAAATAATCATGGTGGTATGAAATTTAAATCGTTATCAATTTATAGATTTTGAATTTATGAAGTTACATTATTGGACGTTTGGGGTTCGAAAGTGGAATTCCAGTAGATCATGATAAGACAATATCTATTTTATCTTTGGAAGATCCAAAATATTTCATCAAGATAAATAGATTCTTGGGACTTACAGGTTGTTACAAAAAATCTTTCATGTAATTGAATAATTGTGAATCTTTAATGACCAATCTTTCTTAATATGGGTGAAATTTTTAGTAAGACGTTTTACCCAAGGATATTTCAATGAGTCGAAGTGAAATTTAACATCAACACCAATTTTTTTACCTATGGATGAACGTGAATATTTCAATTATTTTCCCACATTAGATATGGTGATATGTTTTGTACATATACATAGTGATCATGTGGTGGTTCATATTCCTGATTATATTTATGCATTTTCAAATAATTAATCAACCCATCACCTTGGGCTAGCGATGGTGATGTATTCTCTCCAATGTTGGTGACCAGATCACATCGGGGATAAATATATAATAAATAACAATTTTTAAAATCGTGAGTTATCTTTTATATCTATATGAATATAATATTAAGAAGATCATATAGATATATTACCATTAGTAATGTAAATTTAATCAAGCTTATGCACCATGTAAGGGTAATTTGGTAATTGATTCCTTTAGTAGAAAATTTACATCACAATCCTTCAATGAATTTGGTAATGTGTGAAACCTGATGATAATATATTTTAGATTCCGCTAAACATGAAATAATTGGATAAGGATATGTTTCCAAATAATATTCTATTGAATCCTTCACATTATAAACATATTCTTTTATATAAAATATGTTGTGATGATTTTAAATGTATTTGGAGGTCTTTATATGGTGGGGAGGCCATTAGTGAGTTATCTCGATATTCGTAGAAAATTAACTATTTTAAGGATAATTATATGGTTACTTTATTTATGAGGAATGTTTTTATTATTTATTATAATTTCATATAATTTTAGTCATTACAAGAGAAAAAATATGTATGATGACAAGTGATAATGATATAGGTGTCCTGATATAAGATGTAAAATAATATATTTTTTATCATGATTTTATACAAACTATTAGGTTAAAGTGGATCATTAAAAACCATCTAGTTTGTTTCAAAATGATCATTTACTTACTGGAAAATATCATGAGGCATCCATATATTTCATTATTAAGATACTTCATACCCATTATGAGAAAAAAAATTCTCTTTTTTTTTATTGGTCAATTGATGAAATCATATTATTTTAATAAAATCCAATATTTTACCAAGTTGTGGGCTCTTAGAATCTTGTATATGGAGGAGATAATGTGACTTCATAGGCGTCCTTTTACTATCAATTATAATAGATATCCCCAGTTATTAATTTCCCCTTAATGATTTCAAGTACATTAATACTCTTTTTAAAATATAATTTTTTTATATTCATGTGTTCATGACTATCTCTTTATGTTCATAGTGGGTTTTATTTCTGAAAGGGGTCATAAGTGTTCCCATATTTTTTAATTCAATTGTGGACTCAAAACTATTGTTAGAAGGGACACATGTTTTTCATTAGCAAGTTAGTGAGGGACACAAACCAACTTATGAGAACATTTTAGAAGGGGTTCAATAAAAAAATTCATTGGATAGCTAGTGTTGTGTCTAAAGATACAGTCTTACTTCCTATACAACCAGCTGACTAGGGAAATTCCACCAACCAAGAAGTCATTAGACCATATATAAAAACATTCTATGCTATAAAAGTGTGGGTTATTTTTGTATTGCTACTGCCTAAAATGATTTTTTTAATTCTAATTTAATATTATTTGACCTGAAAATAGTTTATTTGGCTTAGATACTCTATTCATACGTTCTAGGATCTCTCAACATAATTTAATAAAAGATTAAATCTTAGAATGAATCTATATATCTCTCTCAGTATGTTTATATCATTTATAATCATTTACTTCCTTCTTATTTCAATTACCTTTTCTTATCAATGTGTGTGGGACTCAAAAATGGGTATAATTATTTATCATGGTTTATAATCATTTTCCTTATATATTTTTTGGAAAGTTGAGGGGTGTTGATTGGATCTTGAATCCTCATATTGTGTTGATTAATAATTGGTCTGTTAAGTGTTCTCTTTTGGTCGTATTAGTCCAAAATCACGTCTATTTGAATAATTATAGTTGTCAATTCATGATCTAGGATCCCTTCATGATTCCTATGTCCCTCAAATCATCATGTATTATTATGCACAGTGGTCTCTGTTATTTCAATGTGTTTTAGTGTAGTTAGATTTTTTACTTGGATTTATCATGTGGCCCTTGACTATATTCATTCCTAAATTAATTTATAAATATGGTTAATGGTATGAAAATAGATTTAATGAAATTGGTTTGTTTTGAATATGGTTTTGAAAATGGAATATACCCTTAGTGACTTTATGGAAAGGGTTTAAAGAATGATTTTTCTAGTTTTAAAAATTATCTTCCCTTGAATAACATTGTCATGTTAAACCTAAATGTGATCGACGATGAGGTAGAGATATATCTTAATTGATGAACTATTTATTACCTAGACCTATAAATATAGGCTAATTTGTGCATTAGGTTTACAATATTATGGTAGGGATTTTCTATCGAGACCATTGCATCACCCATAGGACCAACTCTACTAGATTAATATGAACACGAAGTAGAAATGTGATCCAGGTAATAGAACAATGACCCACACTGAATTGAAATTTATCATTCTCGGGGATTTTTTTTTTTGTTATCATTGAAATGGAATATTCATATATGAAAAAGAAAAATTATATAATACACTTAGTGTAATTCTTTGTAAAATAATGGGAGGGAGATTTTATCCTTGGTTTATGCTAAATTTTATAATTTGAACTCATTTAAATTATAAGATTATTATTTTTTTCTTCTATAATGTATATTTATATACCTTTAGTGGGATCCCACTTGGATATTTTTATCACATCCAATATAAAACTTTGGGGATATATAGAGGTTTTTGTTAATTATTTAGGAAACTGAAATAACCCATAGAGAGGTGGTTCGTTTTTTCATTAGTAGGGTGGGAGAGACTAGATGTGACATCATATCACTTGGTGTTTAGTTTTTATGTTTTTGAGTACTTTGGTTTTTTTATGTATCTTGAAACTTGTTTTCCCATATAATTGTATATATGTGATCCTATTTTTTCTCTATTAATAATATATATATAATCATTATGTTAGGTTAATTATGTAAAATTCATTCTCTATGGTGGGTCACGATTCCCCGGTTCTTTTCACCTACCAATACGAATTGGGAACACCCATCCATATATTTCAGAATATTTTCATGTTATTTATGATTTAGTAAATCTATGTTGGTTTGTAGAAAATTTGTATCCAATTGTAGTTATCTAGTTTCTATTACATTATGCATTTTTAGGGATGTCTGGGTAAACAAGATACTAGAATGTGGGAACATAAGGTTTAGGTTGTGAGTTAGTGTCTTTCTCTCTATCCTCATATAGATCCATGGGTTAAGATGTGCTATTAAGAAATGTTTTATATTTTATTTTTCGTGTTTTAATCATAGTATTCCTTTTTCTATGCTCTTGATAATTCTAGATGAGTTTTTATATACTAAATCAAAATTGGTTCCTATATATCACATTGTTTTTCCTCTTTCCTATTGATATTTAGTACCACCCCTCCTATAATAAATATAAGATTCCCATAGGATATGTTTATGAATTAAAAATCTATGGTGAATCCCATAAATTATCTAATCTTGATTAATGTTTTGGTACACATGGTCCAATCTTCGCACAAATGTGTAACACCATCCTTGGTTCAGGCTTACATGGTTAAACCAGGATGGGATGGGGATATGATTCATCAATAGGAATTTCTTCTCCAAATTCCACCTTCTTTATAGTGGAATAATAATTATTATGAGCTGTTTAATTAGTTTTGAAATATATATTGTCTTTTAAAATTCATGGATAATCCTAACTCAGTCATGGTTAGAGTCTGAGTAGATGGTTGTGGGAATCAGTTGTCTTAGCTAATAAGCTTGAGGTATTAGAGTGGGGGAGCTATAAGGAAATATTCCAGAATAATTTATACCTTAAATCTATGACCATGGATAAATCAAATGAGGTTATTAAGCTTGATCAAGAAGATCGATCTATGATGGAGTATACAAATTACTTAATCGAGCCCTTAATGTTTTCTTTTGAGGTTGTGTCTAATGTGAAGATGAACTCTTATATGTTTCAAATGGGTCATTGATATTATATCTAGTCATATGTAATTATCATAAATATAACCACCTATATTGTATTGGTGGAGAGGGACTACAAGGAACATAATGAATTGAAAAGTCATATTTGTTTTATCGGAGCTTCCCTGACATCAATTGGTTGATTAAGTGATCCTTTCAAGGGTAAAAGGAAGTGAAATGAGTTTTTGTTGGAAATTGGGGATCTATTTCTAAATGGCCTCTTACTAAACCACCAAAATAGGAAAATGGATTGACATATTACCATTGTGGGAATACTGGACATAAGAAATGATTTATCTCTATGCTTCTGAAGGTTTAAAAATAATGTGGGTAATGTGGACACATGAAAAAGAGTTTTTGAAACCTATATTATTCTAACTTTGGTAAAACCTCATCATCACATGGAGTATATTTTGTATATACAAATTAATTAAGGACTATATGGTTCCATCCACACTACTTTAAAATGAAGCAGTTACATGTAGTTTGTAATGACCCAAAGTTTCATTAATGAAAATCCATCGTGATCTAATTAAATGTCTCTGTATGTTTATATAAAATGGAAACTTATTTGGTTTTATGTTAAGAATTTTGACCGTTGCTAATATAGCCCTTGAACAATGATCACATAATTAGTATAAATATAGGGCTTTAACAAATCCAATTTACTCAGACAAAAGAAGTGATGGCCTCATCCGGTAGAATTTCCCCATACGAAGCCCATTTGTTAGAGATCAAAAAAGAGGTGGTGTCCTTGGGCTTCGCTCTTGACCAAGACCAAGCTGAGCTTCATAATGTTATTCTCAAACGGGACCATCTACGGGAAAAGTGGAAGTTGATAGAGATTACCACTCGAGCAATGTTATTCGAGCCACCCCAAGAGTTTGTCACCATCGCACACCTTACCCTTAGGTCATATGCGGCTGTTTTAAGGGGTTATGTAAAAAATCGCTAGTACTATGTTCATGTATATTATTTTTGTATATAATAATAAATATACCTTTTTGTCGTTATCGATACATTGTAAATAGTTTTTAAAGTACAAATAGTGTTTCCATTTATTATTTAATTAAGAATTCTATTTTTTTTAAATTAAGGTATTTCTTAATTAAGTAATATTTTAATAAAATATTATTAATATTATTATTTAATTAAATTTTAATATAAATGATCTTATAGTTTTATGAATGCAATTATAATTTTTATTAAGGTTTGAAAACCATTTCTGTCAAAACCAGTGAATTTTAGATAAATGTTTGTTTTTATTTTAAAAGTGAAAATTAACATATTTAGAAAATTATTTAGATAAAATAAATGTTATATCTGGAATCAGGATGTAGAAATTATCCAATGGTGAATTTTTCATAATTTTCTGAGACAGTAAAATTTTTGGGTAAAAATTAAATTCCATTAAAATATATAATGTGTTTATGACATCATAATGACCCAATAGTGATGTAATAAAATATTATACTCTTTATGTTAGGCCAATATATGTTTTAACATTAAAATAATGTTATTTTGGGTTTTTTTGACTTACTTTTCAAATCATTAATGGACCCCTCAAGGCTTATTAAACACCTTGTCTTTTTAAATTAATTTGCATGGGAGTGTGACTCACCTCCATATAAGCAACCCCATTATTTTAAGAATATCGGACTTTTTACTTATAAAATATTTTTTCCCTCTTCCCTTTTCCAAAAACCATGGGCAAAAACCAAAGGATGGTTTGTGTTTGGGATTAATTTAATATAAGGGGTCCCATGCCTAAATAATAAACAATTCCCTCACCTTCCCTATATAAACCCACCCAAGCTCTCAGTTATTCCTCACTCAAAGCCTTTTGAGTTCATAAAACCTCTGAACTAATCTCTATATAATCCTCCCATGGTGCCCCAAGCTCCCAAGAATCCTCTCACATGCCTCTCTCTAGCCTTTGGAAGCATACTTCGAGGTAAGGGTTTTTTCTTCCTTTCTCATTTTTGTCCAATTTTATTTCAGTTGTTTTTTCCTTTTAATTTAAATTATGAAGGTTGGGGTATTGTTTCTCAGCTCCCTCGTACTGATCTCTCTATGTTTTAGTGATGGGAGACCCCTTTCTCTCTCATTAGATGCCTCCCATGTACACCCGTTACTATGCCGAAATTCTGAATGGAACTTCTCTCTCCTCATTTACATTCAAGCAATACGCTTGTATCATGAATCTAAATTCCATTACAATTGTTGGGACATGTATCTATATGACCTCCATATTTTCCATTACATGTAAATATTATGAGGAACCTCTTTCTCTCTCATCAACCATTTTTATGAATTCTTATGTCACGCCGTTACGATGCCGAAATCGCACCGATTTTCTAAGCCAATGTCATTGTGTAGTGAATACCATGCTCATTTCTCCATCAAGTGTATTCACCTTTATGCACATTTACTTATTGATTATAATGTTTCATGTATGAATTCAACATTCCTTTGTTGTGGAATAAATGATTATATTTTATGAATCCATGTTAAATGATCCATGTGGAACACTTATGCATGAAATGAAATTTTTAAGAAGGGTGTGCCCTTATAGCGCTCCAATGCATTGGGTAAAGTATAGTATCATGAATTGTCATGTGCAATGAGTGTTGGTTCATGATAATTTAATTGCAATAAGGGTTTACTCATGCTTCATGTGAAATTATGATTTACTCATGCTCCATGTGCAATGAGCCTTGGCTCATGCTTATTCCATGTTATGTGTTGTTTCCACATTTCCATGTTATGATTATCATGCTTTATCATGCCTTTATTTTCATGTTTCTCTTGTTCTCTATTGATATTCCTAATTTCTAACATGTATTGTACTCCTCATGTTATTCCATGTGTATTCCCTTTATGGGATTTATAGCTCACCCTTTTCTAATGAATTTCCTCAGGTTATCCCATGCAATGCTAAGTACGATGGAATGTAGTGGTCATGTAAAGGAAATTTTCAATAAAGATGTTGTATTTCATGTTTTATGTTTTTATGTAATGATCCTAAGCCCCAAAGACACTAAACCTCGTGATCTTCATTGTTGTATCAAGTGTTGTTTTTTGTAATAAATCATGTTTAAGTTTTTAATAAAAACCAGGGTTGTCATAGCTGGTATCAAAGGATAGGTTTAGTTATTTTTGGGATTAGGATTAGAAAACCCTAGTAAAGCCTTATAGACAAGACTATGTATAATAAAAACATCCATAAGTTTTGGTAAGTACTGGTTATGTGGTTTATCAAGCAAATATATCCCTGTCTGGATACGAGGAGGTATAGGCGGCTCCGGCACAGATGTATCCTAGGTGTAAAACCCAAAAACACCGCTTTGAGCTAGGCAGAAACGAGAACTGGTGCACGAAAACAGGCCTTACTACACTCTTGGTTATGACACTCCTGGGGGATATGTTTTAAAAAATTCACATGCTTAGTATGAACCCTTATTAAGAGAATTAAAAAAAATCCCCTAATAATATATGTTAGAAAGTAGATCGTTAAAATTCTAGATTGAAGCCTATAGACTGATGAGTTAATGAAATAAAAGTTTTTTTATAAATCATCAACTTTTTTCTTTGGATTACCCTTCATGTGTTACCCCTAACTTTCCTTTTATTCCAGCCAATGGCCGGTAATAGGAGGACCCGGGCTAACAACCGTTGTGAAGATCAGTGTGATGACTGTACTAATGAGATGCCCAACCCAATGGGAGCGGGAATAACGAACTTTTTCATGCTTCTCTCTCAGATAACTCATGTTTTGAATAGAAAAATGGGTCATGAGGAATCTTCAACCCCCCTACGAAAGCAAAAGTCGCTATCGAGAGCTTCATGAGACCAAGGCCTCCTACTTTTAGTGGATCATCTGATCCCATGATCGCTGAACAATGGATCAACTCTATTGAAAACATCTTATCCATCCTTCAATGTTCTTAACAAGAGAAGATTATCTTGACGGCTTATCGTATGGAGGGTGAAGCTGATCAATGGTGGACTTTTATCAAAAATACGAATCCTAAGGAGGATATCGAGGCGTTGTTATGGAAGGATTTCCAGAATATGTTTTTCGATAAATATTTTCTGTGCACCCTATGTCTTAAGATGGAAAGGGACTTCCTTTCCCTCAAGCAAAAAGACGAAGAATATGTTGGAGCATACGAGGAAAACTTCACAAGGCTTGCACGATACACTTCCGGCATTGTAGTTACCCCCGGATACAAGGTTGAACGCTTCATTGGTGGGCTGAATCCTAGCCTGTGGAAAGCATTGGCGATCCGTGACTTCGACAACTATAAGGAAATTGTCTGATGTGCCCTCAAGGTCGAAATGGAGATCAGAGAATCACAAGGGTATCACGGGGATAAGAAGCGTAAGGTGGAATTAAATGCTGGTGGTCCGATTGATAAATCCAACGGTGCTAAGAAGATCCAGCACCCCACTTTCCAAAAGTGCGAAAAGAAGCACCCTGGAAATTGCCTTAAGGGGACGAGGAAATGCATCAGGTGTGGAAGAGAAGGGCACCTAGCTGTTAACTGTCGGAAAGATAGACCCGCGACTGCGGAAGAGGAGAGGAACACTCCGTTTAAACCTCAATACTTTTTTCAATGATACAAAATCAAAGAACCGGGTCATTTTGCATATCAATTCCCTAATCCAAGGGTTTTTGGAGGCAACCAACAACCTCCAAGGTAGAAAGTAAGAGATTTTGCCATCACTTCTGCCGAAGTGAACCCTGACAAAGAAGTGGTGATAGGTACGCTAGTTATTCATTCAAGAATAGCGAACATACTTTTTGATTCAGGTTCTACTCATTCTTTTATATCTCTAAAGTTTAGTAGAACAATCCCAGCACCCCAACAAATCATGGAAGTGAAGATGTCAGTGAGTACAAAAAATGGGGCAATCATTGCATCCCATGAATATAAGTCCTCCACTATTTTAATCTGTGGATTGAATTTCCCATCGAACCTCATCATACTCCCTCTGGTGGAATTTGATGCAATTCTTGGCATGGATTGGCTTTCCTTATATAGAGCCAACGTAAATTGTCGGGAGAGGGAAATCACACTCTATATGGAGAATCGACCCTCGATTCTTTACAAGTGTAAGTAGGAAGATGAATCTCATTTAGCTCCATCGTCTCAAGAATGGATATTAATACCCTATGAGCATGCGTATCTGGCTCAGATGATTGATTCCAAGAAAGAAACCATCCTTGAAGAAATTCCTATTGTGAGGGAATTCGCTGAAGTGTTTCCTGAGGAACTTACCAGTCTTCCTCCTAGAGGAGATGCTGAATTCTAAATAGAACTTATACCCAGGGCATTACCAATATCCAAGACTCCATATAGAATGGTTGTTTTAGAGCTTGAAGAGCTGAAGAAACAACTACAGGAGAATCTGGATAAAGGATTTATATTCCCAAGTGCTTCACCATAGGGTGCACCTGTACTCTTCGTCAAGAAGAAGGATTGGTCAATGGGCTTTGCATCGATTATCATGAACTTAACAAAATCATGATAAAGAACAAGTATCCTCTCCCATGAATTGATGACTTGTTCGATCAGCTGCATGGAGCACAATACATCTCCAAGGTGGACTTGCAGTCGGGATATTATCAAGTAAGGGTGAAGAAGGAAGATATCCCTAAGACTACTTTTCACACAAGATATCGGCACTATGAATTCATAGTAATGCATTTCAGACTCACTAATGCTCCAGAAAACTTCATGGACTTAATGAATAGAGTCTTCAGAGATTACCTCGACAAATTTTTGGTAGTCTTTATAGATGATATTATAATATACTCCGAAACCAAGGAGGATTATGAAGAGAATTTAAGAACTGTACTAGGGACTTTGTGCAAGGAGAAGCTCTATGAAAAAGTACAGAAAGTGTGAATTCTAGTTAAATGAGGTCTCATTCTTGGTCCATATTATCACAAGTAATGGGATATCTATGGATCCCTCCAAAACAGATGCAATTGAGGGACGGTCGAGGCCAACATCGGTAATGGATATCCGTAGCTTCTTGGGGTTAGCTGGATATTATCGATGATTTGATATAAATTTCTCACGATTGTCCAACCCTCTTACCAAGCTAACTCAAAAGCGAGTAATGTTTTCTTGGAGTGATAAATGCGAAGAAAGCTTCAAGGAGTTGAAAAGTTGGCTTATCACTACGCCCGTGCTCACTTTACCCACAAGTGGGGAACATTTTTTTGTATTCAGTGATGCTTTGAAGAAGGGCTAAGGTTGTGTGCTGATGCAGAATGATAAAGTGATATCCTATGCCTCAAGGCAGTTGAATATCCATGATCGAAACTATCCAGCGCCTGATCTGGAGTTGGTAGCGATGATAATTACCTTGAAAATCTGGCGGCATTATCTCTATGGGGAGAAATGTGAGATATATACTGACCACAAGAGTCTTAAATATATATTCACATATAAAAAGCTTAATATGAACCAGAGAAGATGGATAGAGCTCATCAAGGATTATTAATGTTCAATACATTACCGCCTTGGGAAAGCGAACATGGTGGAAGATGCCCTAAGTAGAAAGTACCCATCGATTCTATCAATGATGATAATTGAGAAGGATCCAATCTTCTTAGAATTGATGAAAATGGACCTGGGAATCATAAAGAAGGGAACATCATCAATCCTTTCACAAATGATTGCTCAACCATCTCTTTTGGAAAGGATAAAGGATGCTCAAAAAGATGATGTGGGAATTTAGGAAGAGGTTGAAGCTATCAAAAAAGGGAAATCCTTGGAGTTTAATGTTAATGAAGAAGGAATTGTGCAGTTTGGGAAATGACTATGTGTTCCATCATGTCCGAAGCTGAAGAAGGAACTTTTGGATGACGCACATAGTTCATATTTCTCTATTCAACCAAGGATTACAAAGATGTATCAAGATATCCAAGATAACTTTTGGTGGGATAATATGAAGAAAGAGATCGCTGAATATATATCAAAGTGCCTGGTGTGTCAGAAAGTGAAGGCAGAGAGGCATAAGTCTAAGGTGATGATGAAACCATTGCCCATACCAGAATGGAAATGGGAGAACATCACCATGGACTTTGTCACCGGACATCCAAGGACATCCATAGGAAAGAATGCAATCTGGGTTATTGTGGATCGTCTTACAAAGACTGCACATTTCATTGCTATTCAGGAGGATTTCTCTTTACATCATCTTGCACAGATATATGTCAGGGAAGTGGTAAGGTTGAATGGAGTACCACTCTCTATTGTGTCTGACTTACATCACAGATTCACCTCCAAATTTTGGAAGAGTCTTCAACATGCTCTGAATACTGAACTGAACTTCAGTACGACATATCATCCTCAAACTGATGGACAATCCGAGCGTACTATCCAAACACTTGAGGACATGTTGAGAGCATGCTTAATGGACATTAAAGGAGGATTGGATCAACATCTTCCTCTGGTTGAGTTCTCTTATAATATTAGTTTCCACTCAAGTGTCCAAATGGCCACATATGAAGCCCTTTAAGGGAAAAGGTGCAGAACACCGACGTGTTGGGATGAGGTTGGTGAACATAAGTAGCTTGGACCAGAAATGGTCAAGGAAATGGTAGCGAAGGTGAAAACCATTCAGCAGCATATCAAGGTAGCCCAGAGTCAATAGAAGAGTTATGCATATAATCGTCGACAAGACCTTGAGTTTAAAGTTGGAGACATGGTTTTTCTACACATATCTCAGTGGAAGATGGTCATGAGGTTTGGAAAGAAAGGGAAGTTAAGTACAAGGTACATCGGCCCCTTCAATATTGTTGATCGTGTTGGGGCTGTGGGCTATCTACTAGCACTTCCACCTACAATGGCCAAAGTACATGATGTATTTCATGTATCCCTCTTAAGGAAATACACGTCGGACCCTTCACATGTACTCTCTTCTGAGGTGGTACAGTTGGAGGATGATATTTCTTATGAGTAGCAACTAGTGAAGATCTTAGATCGTAACTAGAAAGTTATATGAAATAAGAAATTTCCTCTTGTCAAGGTGTTGTGGATAAACCACAAGTTTGAAGAAGCGACTTGAGAATCAGAGGAAATGATGAAGCTGAGTTACCGACATCTGTTTTGGTGTTTGAAAAGGAAAATATCGAGGGTGAAATTTCTTAAGGGGGGAATATTGTAACGACCCAAAGTTTCATTAATAGAAATACCTCTTGATCTAATTAAATGTCTATGTATCTTTATATAAAATGGCAACTTCTTTTGTTTTATGTTAAGAATTTTTCCCATTGCTAATACAGCCGTTGAACAATGATCACATGATTAGTATAAATATAGGTCTTTAACAAATCCAATTTACTCAGAAAAAACAAGTGATGGCCTCATTTAGTAGAATTTCTCCATACAAAGCACATTTTTCAGATCTTAGAAAATAGGTGGAATCCTTGGGCTTCTCTCTTGGCCAAGCCCAAGTTGGGATTCATTATGTTAAGCTCGAATGGGACCGTCTATGGGAAAAGTGGAAGTTGATAGATATTACCACTTGAGCAATGTTATCCAAGCCACCCCAAGAGTGTGTCCCCATCGCACACCTCACCCTTAGGACTTATGCGGCTATTTTAAGGGATTATGTAACAAATCACTAGTAAAATGTTCATGTATATTATTTTTGTATATATTAATAAATATACCTTCTTTTCATTATCGATACATTGTAAATAGTTTTTAAAGTAAAAATAGTGTTTTTAGTTATTATTTAATTAAGAATTCTATTTTTTTTAAATTGAGGGATTTTTGAATTAAATAATATTTTAATAAAATATTATTATTATTATTAAATTAGTTTTTAATATAAATGGTCTTATAATTTTATGAATGCAATTATAATTTTTATTAAGGTTTGAAAGCCATTTTTGTCAAAACCCCTGAATTTTCGATAAATGTCGGTTTTTATATTAAAAGTGAAAATTAACATATTTATAAAATTATTTAGATAATAAAAATGTTATTTCTGGAATCAAGACATCGAGAATATCCAATGGTGAATTTTTCATAATTTTCTGAGATAGTCAAATTTTTGGATAAAAATTAAATACCGTTTAAATATATATTGTGTTTTATGACATCATAATGACCCAATAGTGATGTCATAAAATAATATAATTTTTATGTTCGACCAATATATGATTTACCATTAAAATAATCTGATTTTGGGTTCGTTTGACTTACTTTTCAAAGCATCAATGGACCCCTCAAGACTTATTAAACACCTTGTCTTTTTAAATTAATTTCCATGGGAGTGTGACTCACATCCAGATAAGAAACCCCATTATTTTTATAATTTAGGACTTTTTCCATATAAAATATTGTTTTCCTCTTCCCTTTTCCAAAAACCATGAGAAAAAACCATGGGATGGTATGTGGTTTGGATTAATTTAATATAAGGGGTCTCAAACATAAATAATAAAGAATTCCCTCACCTTTCCTATATAAACCCACCCAAGCTCCAACTTCCTCCTCACTCATATCCTTTGTAGTTCGTACAACCTCTTCCCTACTCTCTCTAAATCCTCCCAAGGTGCCCCAAGCTCCCATGAAGCCTCTCACAAGCCTCTCTCTAGCCATTGGAAGCACACTTCAAAGTAAGGGTTTTTTTCTTCCTTTCTCATTTTTGTCCAATTTTCATTAAGTTTTTTTCCCTTTTAATTTCAATTATGAATGTTGGGGTATGGATTCTCACCTCCCTAATACTTCCTTCTTTATGTTTTAGTGATGGGATACCCCTTTCTCTCTCATTAGATTCCTCCCATGTATACCCGTTACTATGCAGAAATTCCAAAAGGAACTTCTCTCTCCTCATTTACATTCAAGCAATACTTTGTATCATGATTCTAAATTCCATTAAAAATGTTGGGACATGTATCTATATGACCTACTTACTTTCCATTACATGTAAATATGATGAGGAACCCCTTTATCTCTCATCAACCATTTTTATGAATTCTTATGTCACGTCGTTACGCTGTCGAAATCGCACCGATTTTCTAAGCCAATGCCATTGTGTAGTGAATACCATTCTCATTTCACCATCAAGGTTATTCACCATTATGCACATTTACTTATTGATTATAAGGTTTCTTGTATGAATTACACATTCCGTTATCGTGGAATAAATGATTATGTTTTATCAATCTATGTTTTATGATCCATGTGGCACACTTATGCATGAAATAAAATATTTAAGAAGGGTGCTCCCTTATAGAGCACCAATGAATTGGGTAAAGTATAGTATCATGATACGTCATGTGAAATAAGTATTGACTCAGGTTAATTAAAGTGAAACGAGGGGTTACTCGTGCTTTATGTGCAATTAGGATTTACTCATGCACCAAGTGCAATGAGCCTTTGCTCATGCTAATTCCATGTTAAGTGTTGTCGCCACATTTCCATGTTATGATTATCATGTTTTATCATGCCTTTATGTTCATGTTTATGTTGTTCTCTATTGATATGGTTAATTTCTAAAATGTATTGTACTCCTCATGTTATTCCATGTGTATTCCCTTACTGGGCTTTATAGCTCACCTGTTTCTTATGCATTTCCTCAGGTTATCCCATGCAATGCTAAGTACGAAGGAATGTAGTTGTCATGTATAAGACGTTTTCAATAAGGATGTTGTATTTCTTATTTTATGTTTTTATGTAATGATCCTAATCCCCAAAGACACAAAACCTCTCAATCTTCTTTATTGTATCAAGTGATGTTTTATATAATAAATCATGTTTATGTTTGTAATAAAAAGAACGGTTGTCATATAGTTGAGGAGTTTCTAATGGAGGTTGATAAGGGTTTTGTGAGTGAGAGAGGTAATATTTATATTTATTATACATAAGAGAAAACTTTATTTTATATAGGTTCCTATAACCCCTTAATATAAATTCTTCTATTGGATATTCTACTACATAAAATAGAATTCATGCCTTTCATTAGGGAGTTCTAAATGCCTCTCTTTAAGAAGAGGAGTATGGTATTCATTGTACATTGTGATATTTCATTATGTGTGATGTATATATATCTTGGTATTTATTAGTTATAATCATTAAATTTATTGGTTTTATTACCATGATATATTTGTTGTTAAATCCCAAGTACCATATCATTTTTTACCATTGGTATATATTATTGACTACTTTCTATGGGAGCTCCTATGTATTCCAAGGAAAATGAGATCCATGGTCTGGTAATTTGGGGTTACATTTCTAGATTTGATTAAATTATTATCATTGTCTATGAATATATTAAAATAATAATGTATTAGTAGTAACCTCCCTCTGGTTTTCATTGAATTTATTAATTTGTTTCTCAATGGATTCATGATTTCATCCACAATATAAGGTATTGTTACTAATTGAAATAGTTACCAAAACTCAAAATATATAAATTTCATCATAACCTATGGATCTATATGAATTTAAAGAATATACAACATAGTAGGGTAATTTGAGATTTAGGTCATTATATGTCTACGTTTATCCCCTTATACAACCCCTATTCTTTTTTCCAACAAGTATTATGGAATTCTTCACATATACATGGATTATCAGAAGCCTAATCATGTGTAAATCAATAATATATATCCATTTCATCACATTTTTGACTTATTTCACCATTTTAATGGGATAATGTTTTATAAAATAAGTCATAATTCTAGTTACAAGAAACTAAAAATTAAAGTGTTTGATGTTCATAAGACTACCTTTATAAGTTTTATGGCCATTTTTAGTACCTTGTGATTTCATTTCATCAAACTATTACTGATTTTGTATTTATATAATTTACAAATAGAATATTCCATTATTATTTGGACAAATTTTTCATAATTTTTTATTTATGAATTATTACATTACTCTAAGACCAAATAGAATCATGTATGTCACTAGAGGTGAATTCTAGTAATTTTGAGGGATCTTCATATCTATGATAAATTATAAAAGTGACACCTTTTAATTTGGTTAACTATGTTATTTGGAAATATAACATCAAAAAATGGTATCATAGTTGATCTTGAAAATGTTAAATATTTTATGTCCAAGGAAGATCACGTGTTAAACTTTGAGATAGTTTGCTTCTTAGGTGTGCTAAGACACTATTAGCAGTTCGTAAATTATTTATAAAAGAATGTCTCTCCTCTGATTTCTCTCATATAAAAGGTGGAAATTTTCCTGTGGTATTAAATTTTTCATGAGTATTTTGATGAGATGAAGTAGTGGTTCATCGTAAAACTAATTTTAAAATTCCCTAAGGATGGACAAGACTAAGTGGTTTACTTTGATTCTTTAGTTTTTGGAATGGAATTTGTTCTTATTTAGGGATATCATATAGGGGATTATTTATCACATCAACTTCAAAATAAATAGAGTAATTTCCCCACTCATGATTTAGAACTGGATATGGTTTTACAATGCCACAAAATTTTGTCACTTTAATTTAATGGAAAATTTTTCCATTTACACTGAAAAAATGTTTGGGTTATATATTTTTTTAAAATTATTTTAACCTTCAGTAGTGGAGATGGGTGGAATACATATAGTCGTTTGAATTTTACATTTCATATAAACCAATTAAATATAACATAATTTAATAATTATTCTTGAAATAACTTATCATATCATGCTATAAATAATAAAAAGGAAGAATGAAACTTGATGGGATATTTTTATGTTATACACCTAAGAGTTGGGTAAAAGGATTCTTGTAATATTCAAGACAGTGTTCTTGAAACATATACTCTTTTTAAGACGATTATGGAAGATAATAAGTGGGGTAATGAGTTCTAAATCATTTGGGATTCATTATATAGTGGGAAGACAATAAGTGAGTGGTTTATTTCAACTAAGGGTATTATTTTCCTCAGGAATAGGTATGTTGTTCGTTTTCTAGTAAGAAGGGAATTTTTGGTATATTTTCACTATTCATTGTGGGATATCTACTTTGGAAAAAAAATACATTCTATCATAAGAAATATTATTTTCAGGGCCTGGTATGAAATAAAAAATAATTAAATTGATATCTCATTATTTACTCTCAAATAGATAAAGAATAATTTCATGAAGCCTTTAATGTTTCTTTAGCCTCTAAAAATGACAACATATAAGTGGAATGAAATTTTAGTGGATTTTATTAATGGTTTACCATGAACTCCCTAATGTAATAATTTTAATTATGTGGTGATCGATTGATTGACCATGTTATCTCATTTCATATAAATATTTAACAAAAGTAAAATAGGGGACCTGTGATTGTTCAATATGTAGGAGATTTTAATGTTATATAGAGTTCATTGGGAAATTGTATCAAATTGGGACTGTCATTCTTCATCAAGATTTTTAAGGTAACACCAGGAGGAAATGGAAACTCAGGCCTAGTTGAGAATTATATATCATCCACAAAATGATAGATATAATAAAACGGATAATCAAATTTTAGAGGATATGCTTCATGCTTATCACTTGGTCTATGGTTTTAGGATGGTAATTTGGGGTCATTTTAATTTTATTATAAAATATGTCACCAGTCAACCATAAACATGGAATATTTTTAATTTTCATATAGTTATACATGTAGTTATACTATTTTGTGTCTTTTGATTGTCAAATATTCCTTGGTTTGACTATGTTATGTTCAGTAAACAAAAACAAAGATATAGGTTGTTTGTAAATATTTGGTGATGGTTTATAGCTATTAAAAATTTTATGTTGATTGAAATTATGGGGATTTTTATTTTATATTTAGTGGTGAGGTGTTCATGTATTTATCTCCTTGGTTAGATCACTAAAATCATGGAAGGAAAGAAAATATCAATCCATTGTATTTGAGACAATTAAATATCATGGAAATTTCTAAAAATGTGGATTATCACTTGTCTATACCCCCATATTTTTTATATATAATATTTTTCTATATATTTCTCATCTTAAAAAGTATCAACCATACCCTCTTACATTCTAAATTATGATGAAATTGACATAAAACCTAACATTTCACTGATCAACCACTTTAGTTTGTTGATTCTAAATTAATAGTTATTCATAAGAAGTATATTCCTCTTGTTTGAGTTTTTTCGAACTCATTTATGACACTAATGGGTCTTGTGACTCAGATTATTTCATAAGGGGTAGTGGTTTCAAATCATTAGAGTCCACCCTTCTTCAAAAATCAATTTATTGTGGAAAAAATAAATATTGTGTGGGGGGATTGTAAAGTCCAACAAATTATTTTTAGGTTCCACACTTCCCATAGTATAATTTTATATTTTTAAAATTGGTTATTATCACTAGAGATCTTCTTTTAATAGTACCATTTTTCTGGAAAAAGGTTTGGGAGGGTTCCCTTATCTATTAGTTTAAGTGTAGACTCACACTTGTACATGTAATAGCTATACATAGTCCACTAGCTCATCAGTGATGACCACCATATTGTAAGATGATAGCTAGAATAATATTTTCCCAACAGAAATCACACTTAATAGATTTTTGAAGCCTAACATCCCATTGATCTGTTGTCCCAAAGCTTCTACAGATGTGTAGAAGCCCAAGAACAGTCATTGGCTTCCACTAGATTTTCTGTGGTCGCATTATATGCCATTAATATAAGTCCCCCGCCTTAAACATTACTTAAACAAGAATTAAATGAATAATTCACATAGAGGATCTTTTCAGGTTTAGAGTTTTAGAGAATTAGGTCATAACTATTACATCTCAAAGGATTACATGGTAGACACTTCTACTAAGATTCCATAAAATAAAATAAAAAACACTTAAAAAAGAAACATGTCTAGTTCCATGTTTTAGATAGAATGTCTTTCCTTGATCCCATCCTTGACCCTATTCATCTTTACGTCCTTTGGAAAACATTTCAAACACTTGGGATGAGCATAAAAAGCCCAGTAAAGGATACACAAAGAAGGAAAACTGTTAGTTTTTCAAAATCAATAAGTTAACCATGAGTACTTTACCAAAGTAATACATTTCACCTTTATGAAGTAGTAAAAACTCTTCACTGAATAAAAGACCATTACTTACCATTTTGTGACAAAAATATTGCCATAAAACCCATATAAAGAACACATATCATATAAAGGTAACTTGGGACATAAACATACTTAAATGGAATAACCATACGGTCGACTTCCACACATACTTAATGGAATAGCCATACGGTCGACTTTCATACCCAATGCATTGGAGTTTATAACGTAACCACCCGTCCTGGTATTCACGGCACCACCTGTCATATGGTTTATCACGTAACCACCCGTCAAATGTCCAACTACCATTATAAAATCATAAGACTTAAAACAAATATAATGGAAAGAAAATATTTCCACACGTTGATGACAATATATCACGTAAATATATTGACATAACAAATCTATTATAAAAAACATTTTCAATACCAAAATACATAAAAGATTATATGGTATTTAATTCATTTTAAAAAACATTACGGCTTATTGAGGACGCCAAAGACCAAATAATACTCGCGGTGGCGGAAAAGGTCGTTGTCACCGCGTACGTTAAAAGAAAAATTCCTTTTTTTCGTTTAGTAAAACTCTTTGTAGAAAAATATTCCTTTTGTATAAAAGTCAAAGTCAAAGGGTTTTATACACCGTATAAAACAAAGTTGTATATAAAATGAAATATGCCTCAATGAAAGGAGATTGAGACGAAGTCCCTTACAAAGATCGTATCCTTGGATTAAGGATAAATCAATTACATAATTATGTGTGACAAATGAATACACCTAATATAAGTGGATATTAAGTGTAAAACAATTAGAGGTTATTCACACATATTCATAGAATGACATATTCAAGGGTTAAAAGTTTATCCCAATGATTCAAAATTGGGTTAAGAGGTTCCCTTGCAAAAATTTGACAGCCTAACGACGTCACTTCAAAATTTAGAAAATTAGTTGATGAGAGATAAAAATGGGTATATCATCACATGGACATAAAATTTATAGTAATAAGGATATATATGAACATATCCCATCATAATAAGATTAAAAGACCAAAAAATGTATTTTAAAATGAGGAGGGTGAAAGGTTCCCTTACTGAATTGGGTAACTTCCGAAACGTACACCCCATGAAAGAAGGACTATACAAAACTGAAGTAAATACCCATAAACTAAATTATATTACACTAAGATTAGAATAATGGGAATTACATACACCACTCAAAGGAAAATGGTGGAAAATGTAGCATAAATCTCACAGGAATAAAAGTGAGATGAAAAATCCCTTACGAAAACTCGGCAGCCTAACGACGCCACTTAAAACATCCGAAAATGGATTTATGAGATCAAATAGGGTCTCTCATAATATGAAAAAAATACAGTATTATGAATATAAAAGAACATCCCCAAACATAATAATGATTAGCTTATAAGAAATGACATAAAAGAGAGTACTTAAAAAGAACGAGAGAGGTTGGATCCCTTACCTTGTGTCTGATGTGACTCGATTGCTCTTTAATATCCTGAATAAAAAACTAGTGTTAAATTATACTTGATTAAGAACCTTTTTCAAGTTTATTATTCCTTATTATAAAACTTATTTCCATGTTATAAACGTTATGTAATCATTTAATTTATTAAAGTTCACTTTGTCGATATTTGGTACTTAAGTCAAAAAATGGACTTCTTACAATTACATGTTGTTTATGTGGTCAAAGGATAATTATATGCAAAATGATATTAAATATTTATATATCATATATATCATATATATCCTGAATATGCATGTATTTATAATAATACATAACATTTAGAGGTAATAAATGAAATGCACCGTTCATGGAGACGGTAAGCCGTACGTACGCATGAACGCTACTTTCATTTCTATTTCGTATTTAATGGGGTGAAATCATAATGATATAAGGTTATATTATAATTCCAGTATAAAATCATATATAATAACATTAACTCCATCCTTTATACATACCACATATGGTATTAATGAATGAAATCACTTTGAGGGGGCAGTAGTCCACACTTCCTAAAATAAAGATATTTCATTTACCCATAATGGAAACCATAATGGTACGCCATAAATGAAAAATAAAGAAGACTATGGAAAAAATAAACATATTATATATCATATATAAATATAGTGACATTATAATTTCCACCTTTGAAGGTGTTAAAAGAATATTGAACAATCATCGTTTCGTGAGGCAGAAATTCGCCATCCACAGAAACACTATGTTCATTAACCATTATACGGAGGTGTTTGGAAGTGTATCTAGAATCCTTCATATAACAACATCCTAGTATATTTAATATACTTCTGTTGTTACAAAGTAAATTAATAAAGAGATTTTATGGGGTTGTAGAAGCAAAATAAAACAAAAGAGCACAAGTAATGATGTTACCTTAAAATCGGGTAACTCCCTTTGGTTTGAACCAAAAGGGTTTCTTGAAGTGCATCCTGCCTAAAGTAAGGCTTCTAGGATGAGGATAGGGATGTGGAGAGACAAAATAATCAGATCTTGGCCGAGCCAGAGGCTTGAGAGGTGTGAGTAAGCAGCTAGAGGTGGGGGCCTTTTATAAGAGGATAGGAGGGGCACTCTTGAAAAGGTATAAAATGTTACTTTATTTTCAAATGAGTATCAGATTTTAAAGGTCCCACATTGATGTATTTAAAGGATAAGGTGATAATATTTCTAAATCCACCCATAAAATAGGTTTTTTACATGTGTAGGTCATAGAGTTTACATTATATTTTAATTTTATTTAAATCGTTGAATAATGAGGTAATCGCTGCATCATCATGATGTCATAAATAATTTAATTTATTTAATGTCTAAAAATTATATAAAAAGTACTATGATTTAGGAAATCTATTTATATTTCCAATGACTTTTTATAGTCAACAATCGGACATGTATATCCCCATGTAAAATTTTTTTTAGTAAAACAATAAATGTTTGTGTCATTTTTACTTTTACTTTAAATAAAAGGCATTAAGGTCATTATCTTACCCAAGTGGCTCCATGGGGTCCCAAAAAAAGACCCATGGGTTGTATTGGTCGGCCATGACTCATCCAATAGGGTTGGGACAAGTGTCAAGATATTTTCATTTTATTATAATATCATTTTTACCTTAAATCACACTAATTACCCTTAATCGTGATTAATAAAACTTAAAAGTTACTTTTCATCAAAAATTATTTTCATCCCATTGAACCACATTTTAATTAATAATTAAAATAATTTATATTGTATTCTTGAAATTCAAATCATAGAAGTGGTAAATTTCCATTTAAACGAAAAATCAGTTTTTGTAACTACCACTTTGTGGTTTCATTATTCATCCAAAATTAAGGTTTATTAGAAAAATACCAAAAATTCACCCTAAGATATATTTGATATTCTGAATTAAAAAATTATGTCTTTTTTACCATATTAATAACATAGATGTTTCATTAATTAATTTTATAATTAAATTCTACTGTCAAATCAAATAGCGTGTTTTTAAGAAACAATATCTATCAAATGATTGACACTCGTTTATGTCCAATCTCAAAGTGATATTAATTCCAATGACCACCATTGGATTAAATGGTAAAAATATATTCTAATTTCACTTTAAAACCAATTAAAAAGATAATCTAATCATATAAATAAATTATATTAAAAAGAGATTTTGAATTAAAATACAACATTTTTCACTATTCATTAAAAATGAACTTTGTGGGACAAATACCAAAAATTTACACAAAGTAAATTTTGATGTCCCAATTCTAAAGAAGAATTTTATTTTGTCAAATATAACAGATAAAATTTTCAAAAAGTGGATTTAAAAGAGGTTCGCCATCAAAAGGCGCTTAATCGACCATTTAAAGAATATTAGAATCTTTACCCTTAAAATTGGATTCATTCTCATTTTTAATCCTCTAACATTTACTGTAAAAAGTAAAAATATTTGACAAAAATATATAATCATTTTGTAGTTAGTTCTGTTCATTCCCGTCATTACAACGGCTAGGTGTTAACTACCATTTAAAATAAAATTATTTTATTATTTGAGTGCAACGTATGATTTCAAAGGAACTCCTTGTTGCGTATTGGGTAAGACATCGAGCATAGCGTTCCCTTTAAATTAATATTATAATTTAATTCAAAAATAGGGATAAATATAAAAATTTCATATTCTTTATTTACCTGGGGAGTTACATACTTCCCCCCTTTTGGGAATTGCGTCCTCGCAATTTTAAAATTGGGCTCGGAAACATCATTGAAAGTCCCACATCGGATCAAGAGTCGATAAAACAATCACTTTAAAAGAAAGAAAGAGAAGTACATATGTCACATGAGTTAACCCATACTAGGATTCCATGTAGGAAAACATGGATATGGAAGAAAAATAAAAGGTTCATGTTCTGATGGAGAGTGATAGAAAACATGTTTAGGAGAAAGTTAACCACAAGAAAATCAAAAACTTGTGGTGGGTTAAACGATATTCGATTCCCCAGTAGGAAAAGTTAATGGAAAACATTTTTTTAAGTTACTTTTCATTGAGGAAATTATTTTTGAGCTTAACTAAATCATAATGAAACATTCTTACTTGTCATATAGACTTTCATCTTTTACTAGATTCCTTAATCAAACCCATATTTTCTCCAAAAGATGAGTATTTAAGAAGGCTTGTTCACATTAAGAGTACTATAATTAACTTCTTGAGAATCACCTAATCCACAAAAGAGAACTATATATTTCCCATGTCTTTAGATATCAACCAAAACCAAACCAAAAAGTTTAGTACGAGATCAGATAATACCCAGAAATGATATTTTTTTTACAAAAAGAAAAACTACTCCTAATCTCCAAAATTTGTCCAACAATACCCAAAGTTCAACAAAGACCAATCAATAAACAACTATCCATAAAATTATTCAAAGTAATCCAAACTATGATTGAAACCCAAATCTCTAAAGGATTTAATCACATTGTCTTCCAAAGTAAATCTTAACATTTATCTCTAAATAACACCAGTTACTCTTAAAGTCTCACATCGAAAAGTAATTAGCCTAATCACATATTACCCATGATAAGATAATCATTTCCATATATAACCCAAAATAAACTTATTCTTGATTCATAAAATCATATTACTATAAATAATTAGTCAAACTAACCAGGGACTTCACGTAGTCTAGTGGTAGGTGATAAATACCAGTTGCACTTCAGTTGTGGGTTCGATTCCCGCAGCTTTGTCCGATGCGACGGGTTGTCACACAGTCTGTGTGTTGTCATTTTTCCAAACTATATAATTCTCAAATCATTCCCCAAAAAAAAGAAAATATAAAATCATCAAAAATAAACATAACATAATTTAACCTCAATCGTATCTCATGCCTTTCACTTTCCATCATAACATATAGTAACCCATAGTTACCTCAAAAGTAAGGATCATATAAACCCAAATCGTTCTTTATAACTATGTCCAAAAAAGAACAAATAACTATTCCTTAAATAAAATTTTCATATATCAAACATCAGGGTTACACATACTATAAAAAGACTTCTAATGTAATCCCCATCATCAAAAGAGAAATAATAATCTTAAGAATTTCACCATAACTCTTGAAGCCCTTATATGCTGACTTTTTACTCAATCAACATTCTTCATGATCCATTAACCATTCCTTTCCAACTTATTCTAAAAGACTTCTTTCCTACAATAAAATCATGAATCATATCATAAGATAGGAAAACAAATGTTAAGAAATAATCCATACCTTTGATTGGTCATTGTCAGTTTCTTCATCCTCAATCAGAATGGCATTAGGTATTGGTAAACGAATATTTGTACGATTTTGGTGATCCCATTCCCGAAACTTCTTCATAGGGAATGTGTTTGCATAATGACCATGCACACCACATTTAAAACATTCAATTGATCCCTTAGAAATAACTTCTTTCCCTTTCCTCAAGTCAACTGGAGGCTTACTTTTTCCATGGCATGTTCTTGCTTAATGACCTTCATTTCCACATCTATAGCATATTTCTGTCCCTTTGAAACATTTTCCTAGGTGTTTATTTCCACATCTTTGACACATAGGTTTTTTAACACACTTACCTTTATGATTATTACCTGTAGTTCCGTATGGATTTGTTTCTCTCATATATGATGCCTTATAGAAATCACCATGGTTTAGGTGGTCAATCATGTCTCCAGATAGTTAGTTCAGGATAAACACAAGATTTCTCATTGTAGCTCCCATATCATTCAGTTGCTCTCTCAGAAAACTGTCACAGTTTCCTTCACATCCACTGTTACTTTGGTGCCTTCTTGATCCATCCATTTACTAAAACCAAAAAGGTCATTGGGAGTATATCAACAAAACCATCATGTACTAAAGAGGAAGACAAACACTAAGATATACTTACTCATTCTCTTTATCTAAAACTAGGACTCTTTCTAAAATCCTAACCATTATGGTAATGTCACTTATGCTTAGAGAATACCCTAACCTCTAATGTTATCTAAACTGACCTCTGATACCAACTATAAGGCCCGGCCTTAAACATTACTTAATCATGAATTAAATGAATAATTCACATAGAGGATCTTTTCAGGTTTATAGTTTTAGAGAATTAGGTCATAACTGTTACATCTCAAAAGATTACATGGTAGACACTTATACTATGTTTCCATAAAATAAAAAAAATACTTAAAAAGAAACATGTCTAGTTCCATGTTTTAGATAGAATGTCTTTCCTTGATCCTATCCTTTACCCTATTCATATTTACGTCCTGTGGAAAACATTTCAAACACTTGGGATGAGCATAAAAAGCTCAGTAAGGGATACACAAAGAAGGAAAACTGTTAGTTTTTCAAAAACAATAAGTAAACCATGAGTACATTACCAAAGTAAAACTTTTCAACCTTTTGAAGTAGTAAAAACTATTCACAGAATAAAAGAACATTACATACCCTTTTGTAACCAAAATATTACCATAAAACCCATATAAAGAAAACATAAGATATAAAGGTAACTTGGGACATAAACATACTTAAATGGAATAACCATACGGTCGAATTCTACACATACTTAATAGAATAGCCATACGGACAACTTCCATACCCAATGCATTGGAGGTTATAATGTAACCACCCATCCTGGTATTCACGACACCACCCATCATATGGTTTATCACGTAAACACTTATCAAATGTCCAAGTACCATTATAAAATCATAAGACTTAAAACCAATATAATGGAAAGAAAACATTTCCACACTTTGATCACAATATATCACTTAAATATATTGACATAAAAAATCCATTATAAAAACCATTTTCAACACCAAAATACATAAAATATTATATGGTATTTATTTCATTTTAAAAAACATTACGGCTTATTGAGGAAGACAAAGACCAAATATTACTCGCGGTGGCAGAAAAGGTCATTGTCACCGCGTACGTTAAAAAAAACATTCATTTTTGTCATTTAGTAAAATGCTTCATAGAAAAAGATTCCTTTTGTATAAAAGTAAAAGTAAAAGGGTTTTATACAACATATAAAATAAAGTTGTGTATAAAATGAAACATTCCTCAATGAAAGGAGATTGAGACGAAGTCCCTTACAAAGACGGTATCTTTGGATTAAGGATAAATCAATTACATAATTATGTGTGACAAATGAATAAACAAAATATACGTGGATATTAAGTGCAGAAAAATTAGAGGATATTCACACATATTCATAGAACTACATATTCAAGAAGTACAAGATTATCCCAAAGAATCAAAATTGGGTTAAGAAGTTCCCTTGCAAAAATTTAACAGCCTAACGACGTCACTTTAAAATTCCGAAAATGAGTTGATGAGAGATAAAAAGGGGTATCTCATCACTTGGACATAAAATTTATAGAAATGAGGATATATAAGAACATATCCCATCATAATAAGATTAAAAGACCAAAAAATGTCTTTTAAAATCAGGAGGGTGAAAGGTTCCCTTACCGAATTGGGTAACTCCCGAAACGTACCCCCCATGAAAGAAGAACTATACAACATTGATGTAAATACCCATAAACAAAAGTATATTACACCAAGATTAGAATAATGGGATGTCCATACACCACTCAAAGGAAAATGGTGGAAAATGTTACATAAATCTCACAAGAATAAAAGTGAGATGAAAAATCCCTTACGAAAACTCGGCAGCCTAACGACGCCACTTAAAACTTCCAAAAATGGATTTATGAGATCAAATAGGGTCTCTCATTATATAAACAAAAAATTACAGTATGATGAATATAAAAGAACATTCCCAAACATAATAATGATGATATTATAAGAAATGACATAAAAGAGAGTACATAAAAAGAACGAGAGAGGATGGATCCCTTACCTCGTGTCCGACGTGACTCGATTGCTCTTTAGTCTCCTGAATAATAAACTAGTGTTAATTTATACTTGCATAAGAACCATTTTCAAGTTTATTATTCCTTTTTATATAACTTATTTCCATGTTGTAAATGTTATGTAATCATTTAATTTAATAAAGTTCATTTTGTCGATATTTGGTACTTAAGTCAAAAAATGGACTTCTTACAATTAAATGTTGTTTATGTGGTAAAAGGTTCATTATATACAGAATTATATTCATTATTTGGATATCATAAATATCATATATATCCAGAATATACATTTATTTATAATAGTACATAACATTTAGAGGTAACAAATCAAATGCACTGTTCATGGAGACGGTAAGTCGTACTTACGCATGACCGCTACTTTCATTTCTATGTCGTATTTAATGGGGTGAAATCATAATGATATAAGGGTATATTATAATTCTATTGTAACATAAGATATAATAAAATTAACTCAATATTTTTTACGTACCAGATATGGTACTGACGAATCAAATCACTTTCATGGAAGGTAGTCCGCACTTCCTAAAAATGAAGATATCGTGTTTACCCATAATGGAAACCATAAAGGTATGCCATAAATGAAAAATACAGAAGCTTAAGAAATACATAAAAATATTATATATCATATATAAATATAGTGACATCATAATTTCCACCTTTGAATGTGTTAAAAGGATATTGAACAATCATCGTTTCGTGAGGCAGAAATTTGCCATCCATAGAAACAATATGTTCATTAACGATTAGACGGAGGTGTGAGGAAGTGTAGCTCAAATACTTCTTATAAAAAAATCCTAGTATATGGAATATACTGGTGTTGTTACAAAATAAATTAATAAAAAGAGTTTAGTGGGTTGGAGAAGCAAAATAAAACAAAAGAGCACAAGTGAAGACGTTACCTTAAAATCGGGTAACTCCCATTGGTTTGAACCAAAAGGTTTTCTTGAAGAGCATACTGCCTAAGGTAAGGCATCTAGGATGAGGAGTGGGATTTGGAGAGAGAAAATGATTATATCTTGGCCGATCCAAAGTCTTTAGAGGTGTGGGTAAGGATGTAGAGGTGGGGGCCTTTTATAAGAGGAGAGGAGGGGCACTCTTGGAAAGGTATAAAATGTTACTTTATTTTAAAATGAGTTTCGGATTTTAAAGGTCCAAAATCGATTCATGTCAAGTATAAGGTGATAAGAGTTAGAAATACACCAATATAATAGGTTTTTGACATGTTTAGGTCTTAGATTTTAAATTATATTTTCATTTTATTTAAATCGTTGAATAATGAGGTAATCACTGCATCATCATGATGTCATAAATAATTTAATTTATTTAATGTCTAAATATTATAAAAAAATACTATTATGTAGGAAATATTTTTATATTTCCAATGACTATTTATAGAAAAAAAATCTGACTTTTATAACCCCATGTAAAAAATTGTTTTAGTAAAACAATACATGATTGTGTCAATTTTACTTTTACTTTAAATAAAAGGCATTAATGTCATTATCTTACCGAAGTGGCTCCATGGGGTCCCAAAAATCAACCCATGGGTTGTATTGGTCGGACATGACTCATCCAACAGGGTTGGGACATGTGTCAAGATATTTTAATTTTATTATAATATCATTTTTACCTTAAATTACACTAATTACCCTTAATCGTGATTAATAAAACTTAAAAGTTACTTTTCATCAAAAATTATTTTCATCCCATTGAACCACATTTTACTTAATAATTAAAATCATTCATTTTAATTTTTGAAATTCAATTCATAGAAGTGGTAATATTCCATTTAAACGAAAAATCATTTTTTGTAACTACCACTTTGTGGTTTCACTATTCATCAAAAATTAAGGTTTTATAGAAAAATACCAAAAATTCACCCTAAGATATATTTGATATTCCGAATTCAAAAATGACGTATTTTTTACCAAATTCATAACATAGAATTTTCCTTAATTAATTTTATAATTAAATTCCGCTGTCAAATCAAATAGCGTGTTTTTAAGAAACAATATCTATCAAAAGATTGACACTTGTGTATGTCCAATCTCAAAGCGATATTAATTCCAATGACCAACATTGGATTAAATGGTAAAAATATATTCTAAATTTACTTTAAAACCAATTAAAAAGATAATCTATTCATATAAATAAATTATATTAAAAAGAGGTTTTGAATTAAAATACAACATTTTTCACTATTCATAAAAAAATGAACTTTATCGGACAATTACCAAAACTTTACACAAAGTAAATTTTGATGTCCCGATTCTAAAGAAGAATTTTATTTTGTCAAATATAACACATAAAAATGTCAAAAGGTGGATTTAAAAGAGGTTCTCCATCAAAAGGCGGTTAATCGACCTTTTAAAAAATATTAAAATGTTTACGCTTAAAATTGGATTCATTCGCATTTTTAATCCTCTAATATTTATTGTAAAAAGTAAAAATATTTGACAAACATATATAATCATTTTTTAGTTAGTTCTGTTCATTCCCATCATTACAACGGCTAGGTGTTAACTACTATTTCAAATAAAATTATTTTATTATTAGAGTGCAACGTAAGATTTCAAAGGAACTCGTTGTTGCGTATTGGGTAAGCCATCGGGCATAGCGTTCCATTTAAATTAATATTAACATTTAATTCACAAGTATGGGTAAATATATAAATTTCATATTCTTTATTTACCTGGGGTGATACAATTAATGTGAGGGTTAGTTTTTCATTTATACCTAAAAATTCATATTTTAATTCGTAATCAATCTACATAAACCCTAACTTGGTTTAATCAAATTGGATATTTTCTTGAGGTCTTATAATATCTCTTTCCTCATTTTCTTAGTAGATCGAAGCACTTAACGAAACAATCAACCTCTCTTGGTAGTATAATCTATGTTTTTATCATAGTTCTATTTCTTCTTCCAATTCCAAAAAATTCTATCTATGGTTTGACTTCATCAGTTGTTGAAATTTATGATCTAAGATTCTAATATAATTCCTTTTATATTTTATTTCAAATCAAGGTACATTGATAAAATGTACAATCCTCAAGGATTTTTTATCAAGAATTGGGGTGGTAAGTGTTCTCTTTGATATTTTTTTATAAGTCCTGTCAATTTGAAGAATAATGATTGGAATTCATTGTCTATGATCACTTATCAAGTATTCATGCCATCAACTCATGTTTTCTTATTGTGCACTATGGGAATGGTTTATTAAATGTAATTAAAGGTAGGTAGTTTCAAAACGTGCATTTTTCATGTAAACTATTATAAATTTATTTCAAAAGGTGATTAGAGGAATGAAAATGGTTTGGTTGAAAATTGGTGTTTTTGAATATGGTTTTGAAATTGAATTTTAACTACATTTTATTGATGTAAATTAGTTTTAATATTATTTTTTGTGCTTTTAATGATTAAATTTATGTGAAATAATTATTATTCTAAACTAGAACATGATCAATGGTGAAGCTGGAATCCATCCTTAGAGATGAACTCTTTCTCCCTGTACCAGTTTATGTAGGATAATGTTTCCACCACATTTCATATGTTGTGGAAAGGATACAATATCAAGACCATATTTTTACCCCTTATAGATATTATAATTTGTAAATTTACACACCTTGTGGACTACTAATCATGATAATAGAACAATGATCCTCATTTACATGGAATCTATTATACTTGTCTTATTTTTCCTGTTGGTTATATTTTAAATGTTTTATTGTTATGTTAAATAAAATTATTCTGAAACCATTTCAATGAAATTATTTGTAATATATTAAAGGGTTGTTTTATCTATTATTTATAGTAGAATATATCTCCTTCCTTATTATAAATTATTTAAGAATATTTTTTTTATTTTATAAACCATTCTTATAAAACACTTTGTGGGGTCCTACAATGCTATTTTTTGACACCTTATATACAAATTTGGGTGTATGTAGATATTATTATATATAATATATATAACATTAAAGGTTTCATGAATTGGAATTAGGTTATTTCATTAGTTTGGTGTGAGATTCTAGAGGTAGCATTATGTCACATGGAGTTTGGTTTTGATGTTTTTAAGAAATTTGGTTATATTAATATATCTTGGACCTTATTTTTACTCATGATTATATCTATATGATTCCATTTTTTAAAATAATACGAATATATTATATATATTTATCTTCTTTTTTATAGGTTTATTATGGAAAATTTTTTCCCAAAGGCAGTTCTTGATTCCCATATACTTGTCACCAGCCTATGGGGATTGGGGTGCACTATATCTATGTCAAAACGGATTCAGGTTTTGGATAGTTTTAAAATTCTTGTTTGTATCATTTCATATATAACCTATAATTTCCAAAAATTCCATTAATAGATGATAATATCCTAGTATAAGTTGATAATAGGAAATACTCCTCAAACTGATGGGTAAATGATGTTGATTATCTAGATTTTGGAGAACATGATTCATACATGTGTCCTGGATTTGGATTCTAATGGGATTCCCATGTTAAATTTTTTGTGTTTTATTATAATAATATCTATCATTGCAATATCATAATGGATCATTTTTAATATATCTGATTTTGTTCCAGTTGTTCTCCCCTCTATTAGACTATGAAACAAGAGATATCTCTAGTTTGACAAAAAATTCTTTTAGTGACAAATGATAAGATAAGAATTATATGGCAGTGGATAATAATGGATAAGATCATACATGAATATTAGGTTGATTTTCATCTCAATTCCAGGAGAAAAAAAAGTTGGTTCCTGGGTATTTTTAACGTTATTTCCTCATTTTGGAGGTTGGTGGAATGAAAAATAAGTGAACCCCACATTATGATTTGTGGCCCACTTAGAGATCACTAAAAGGATCCTGTTGATTTTTTATTGGTTGAAATTAGATCATCCAGTGACATCTATTTATAATTTACCCAAAATTTATAAGTTATAGAAGAATCAACCTAACCCATACCATGTTTTGAGATAAGAAGATTTAAACTGGTGATGGATATTTTAGTAATTGAACAACCAATCCAGATTATTATCTAATATAATAAATAGTTATGGGTGAAATCAATTCCCATGGTTTTAATGATATGACATCATGTAGTGGAATCACCAAATATATGGGTTAAATCTTATTTTATAATGGAGTATAGGGATCATATCTTTATGGAGTACTCATATTAGGATTAACATTTAGGGGTTAATAAGTGAAATGGTGGGATAAATTGTAACACGCATAGTTTTATTTCTATATTTTAAATTTATTATTCATTAATTTTTAACACAATTTATTTATGTGATTAATATTTAAATTATTTAGGTTTATGGGTGTTCCATATTTTGGGAATGTTTTTGGTAATGTTGTGGCCAAGGGGACAAAAAACATAATTTGAGACTAGAATTAATAAAATCATTGAAAGGATAACCCATTTCAAGAAGATATGGGGGAGAATTATTGATTTTGGTTT
Organism: Viscum album; assembly: GCA_963277665.1. Lineage (NCBI taxonomy): Eukaryota > Viridiplantae > Streptophyta > Magnoliopsida > Santalales > Viscaceae > Viscum > Viscum album. The sequence continues at coordinate 1,723,605,253 of OY728131.1, read as the reverse complement.
GATCAACGATCACATCCTAGCCAAGAAGAATTAAAATATAATGGTTATTTAGAATCTTGAAAGATTGTAAAGTCCCCACACATATGGGAATCCCTTATGTAAATGATACTCTTACACAAGGTGTTTTCCCATGAGTAAGGGTTTAAAATTTATAAAATATTTGTTTTAGAAGGAGATTTCATGTCATGGCTTGGGGAATCAGGACATAGTGACTATCAAGGAAGCTGAAAATCACTAATATATATACATAAAAGTCCCCATGAAATTTGATTTACTCTTATATATGGGTTCATTTATACATAAGGGGATCTATATAAAAGAATTTTCTCTTATGCATTTTTACCCTTAAATGTATGGGTCCCAGACATGGTTAAAATGAGTGAGTAGAATATTTTTCCATGATATGTATGAATTGCACCATGATGGGGATTTTTTGGGCCAGATCAATGACGTGAAAGTCAATACACATAGGTTTATTATCTAATATAGTATACGGTCACAACATATTTATTCCTTGGGATGTTAATCAATGATTCTAACTAGTTTTGAAGCATGTGGTTCATGTCATATTGAAGGGAGGTCACGTTCTAATCTACCCGACATCATTTTTTATGAAAATAAATATAAATAATTTATTTAAAAATTAAATGAGTTGTATTATTTTTTAATGTTAAACAATTTTATCTCGGAAATGTATTATTCAAACCCCTTTGGCCCTAGACATTAGTTGTAACACCACATGATCATAATTTATGATTACCATAAAATAAGTTAATGTGTTCAACATCTTTCTCCAAATGCAACACTAAACTAAAAAAACCATGATACTATAAAATTTAAAAGCCTAGTTGATGGATTTTCCTAAATTAATTGAAGAAAATACATTATGAAATATTTTTTGATAAAAAAATAATAGAATATTTTTATTTTAATGAAATTCAATTAGTATAGATAAAATAGGTATGAAAATCATTTTTTTCATGGAATATATGATTAAAGAATTTTGGGTTAATTTCAAGAATCTAATTATATTATGATTATACAATAATAAAATATATTCATACTATTAATAATATAATACCAATAAATTAGTATGAAATTGATAAGAAATTACAATAATTATTACTTACACCCGATATTAAAAATAGGAAAAACCTGTATTTATAAGTATAAAATCATTTAAAATTAGTAGTGTAGATGATTATAATTGTGAATATGTTCATTAATATTTATTTATCTATCTTAATTTAATTATTTTTTATTTTTTGTGAAAGTACATAATGAATCGGGGCCAACGTATGTATTTTCATACAATTTTTATATTTTTGTCACATGGATGATATTACGAAACTAATTTCATTTCATTGGTGCATATAATACCTATATTAGACACCATTTCCTGATTTATATTTTAATCATGGTTTTTGAAATTCAATTGCATGACCTCCCTTCTGAGGGGTTTTTATTAATGGGTTATTCAAGGTGAAAGGTTTTTCTTGGTCTCAAATATTTTTCTTTGAGACATGTTATATGTTATGCACCATGTTTCCTTTGTATAGTGTTATACTAAATTACCTTCCCATGAATGTTATATTAATTATTCCCCTAAAATTAATGGGATAAACAAATATTAATCATGTTACATTCTTCAAATTTCTATTGACTCAAGTGTAACCCCATTCATATGAGTTTTTAGTCTCTCAATTTTCATTCATTGAGTTATGATTTTTCTCTTAAACTTATTTCATATAATTTATAAAAAATATTCCCTTGGATTATATTATGTGGTATTATACAATTTTTTTTATTTTTACCATGTAAATAAATTTCAAAATGGGTTATTCTTGTTAAATTATTTTTCTTGTAAGGGATATTAATAACTCAAATCTCATTTATTTGAGTATAATATTTCATCTTTAACTTTACTTTTCATTATTGGGTTATAAAAACAAAATATTTAATTATATTGTGTTTCATATTCCTCTTTTTAAAATTTAATTTTTAATATAAATGAATTCTTTTTTACTTTTCATGTGATGTTCCATTTATGAAATAGTATTTTGAAAATAATAACTCTTCTTTTTGCTTTCACTTTATCATTTTTTGTCCTCCTCGCCTCATTTATCCAAGATAAACATTATGCATTTTCAAGTCTATATTATTTGATATTTTTTTACAAGAAATGGTTTTTTGAGGCCTTCACATCAACTTTTAAAAATATACATTTGAAAGACACATGTAAATTTTTATATTATGTGGTTATTAAATAGGTTCTCTAAATGATATTTTATGCTTTCACATCTATTTTCATTATCAATTTATAACTAATTTACCATTATTGGGTTTATTTTTCATTGGATAACCTATAATATATATATATATATATATTATCCTTTGAGGTATTAATCTCATGGTATGAAAAAAAAAATTTCTTGATCCCTTCTTCTATGATGGTGTTTGAAGAATTATTTATTGATGTTTTTTATTTTTGACAAAACCCTCATATATTTTCCTTTTTTCCTAGAGGTATATTTTTTTGTAACCATCCAATTTCTATTCACGATGGATTATGATCATGTTATTCCAACATTAACTTATCAATATACCCATTATGCTATACTGTGTGAACAACCAATTTTATAAATTTACATCGGAGGATGGTCACTTAAAATAGAACATTTATTTATTAACATGGGTAAAAGTATTTGTTTTACATATATTTTTATTTTAATATGGATGATTATAGAAAATCCTACATTGTACTGATTAAAACTCTAACTTCTTAGTCTTTATAGGTACAGATCATGTTATCTCATTTATTGGAATATATAGAAGTATTGATACTATTGATGATTATTGTATGGTAACATATGTTGATTTTCTATTTTCATTATTGGTATTTCATTATAAAGATACTAATTTTTTTATTCAATAATTGTTTCCTTAAGGAATGGTATGGTAGTAATTTGTGACTCTTATGGGTAATGCATTATAATTAATAAGTTAATGGGTATGTCCCAAAATTATAAATCCCAATAATTCATTTAGGGGTCTCATTAGACAAAACATTTTGGTTTATGGTGTATACATCTTCCCATAACCAGATATTGTCTTGGAATAAGGCATTGACTATATTTTTTTTGTGTTTTACATTATGTATTTAATATGTATTCGATTACTGTTATTGATATACATGTATTCATTTATTTTAATGGAAACAAAATGCTCTTTATTTTAGTTAATTATGGATTTGTGTTTAATTATTCCTATTATAATAATTATATCATTTTTATGCCATTATTGCATTAGTTGTATGTTTTCCCATACTAAGAATTTCATCTCACCCCTTATTATGTTTATATTTTCCCATGTTATGAAATAATAAAAATGTTATTACAATAAGGGTTTCTTGTATGGGAAATTTTTGAGACATATTTAGGAATTTTAATAAATTAAGTAGTTTCTTATATACTGATAAAATATTCCATAGATGATAAAAAACATGCGATTTATTATTTTGATATTTATCATTATTCTCAAATTTTGTAAACCTAAATGGTCATTAGAATATATGTAAGGAAATATTTTATTTATGTCTTGTAATTATGGGACAATTTTGTTAGAGAATTTATAGTTTTTATCAAATCAAATATATAAATTATTTTTATTTACATTGGATATAGGAGTGTCTCTCAAGGGAATCGAAATTAGATTCATAGTAGTTTTTAGATAACATAGTATATTATGATGTTATTGAGGATATTATAAGGGTTGATAAGATTGGTTTGATCATATTTTCAAATGTATTGAAAACTGTTTGTAACATTATAGGATTTAATTTTAAGGTAATAATGAACATTTTATTAGGATATTATCATATGATCACTTCATTAAAAACCTTAGGTATTACTCTAAAAAATAATTATAAGTATATGATAACACCCACATGTTTTTTAATGAAAATATTGTGTTTTTATCCTGGTAATTACATCAATTTCTAGATACATCCTAGTCGATTTGGTTGTGGTACAAATTCACATAGTGGTTGTCACCCTGAAGGGGTTTAGTTGAGTATTGAATGAATCATCACTATTATGCATGATGATTGGTACTAACATAGAATGAATGTATATAAAACCCAGGGGGATATGATTAGGTTGATCATATACTTTTTCCAAACCACAGTGGATGATTAATTCCCTAGTTACTTTAATGTATTTGTTTTGGAACTAAAATAGAACCCAACATAAATAAAATTTGATTGAAATGAATACATAAAAGGTTCAAATAAAGTTAATAAGAAATATTATGATTGATCATTTTTATTAATATGTTCAATTACACTAATTTTATTGATAACAATTTTAGGTTTTAGAATTTGTTTAATAAAGTATAATAAAAATAAGGCTAAGAAAGGTATTTAATTTTAAACCATGTTGTATTATAACAAGATATATAAAGTATACATAAAAGGATTAAAATAAAAAATAATTCATGTTATTATGGAAAAAGGTAAGTTTCTTAGTCATACCTAAGGTAGTGAGATTGATATTTTCCTGAAACACATAGTTGTTTTCATTTGTGAGTGATATTTATCATTGATACTCTAGTATATTATAATTTCTATAGGGATTATATGAATCATCTAAGAATTATTAATTAGTATTTTACATTAATGGTTGGAAAATATATATTTAATTTTACTAACAGCCTTGAAAAGTGATTTTATGATAATGTTATATGTTAATTGATAACTAATTTAGAATACATGATTGAGGTATGGATAGCTATTATGTTTATTATACACTTGATGTTGAGATAATAAAGAGTGGTTTGATTTTTAGGAATTAGGTTAGATGGTATTGTAAACATTGGGATTAATAATTGATTCATGATATTTTTGGAAAATTTCACATCATTTTTTTGGATTCTGATATAAATTTACAAGTGGGTGGCCTTATAAACTAGTGGTGAATACAATTTTACAGTTAAATATGAAGTCATTTTTTGGAGTAATATATAACAACATTTTGGTTTAATTATTTAGCTATTCAAATAATTTTGGGAAAGGTATGTTATGAAGAATTTATGATCAAGGTGTATAAATACATGTTTATATGATTATATGAATGGAGAATATTGTTTATAGAAATATACGTAACTCATTATAGCCTAAGAGATTATAGTATATTTCATATTAAAGGTTATACCCTAAATGATGAATATGTTAAGAATATACTCACCTATAATCTTTAATTAGTAATAATTTAAATTTCAAGAATATAATTTATTTATGTTTGGAGAATTCAACAACCAAGATATTAACATAAGATAACCATTAAATATGTCAATGGGATTTATATCTTACTCCACATGAAACACCAAACAAAAATAAAGCCATTATATTTTTGTATCATTAAAAACATTTCATTGAATTATTAAGAATGAATATGAGTTACTTATTTCAGAAATATTTATTTATAGAAAATCAAGCTACTTCTAATATGAATGTAATTAAATTACTTTATCTAAAATGACTAAGAAAATCATTTTATGATATAAAATATATTTTTTAATTTGGTGCATTATTTAATGAAAATAACTATATTATAATTTCATAATAACAAAATAATTTATGATATTTATAATATATTACCAATATTATTATTATTTTTTAATAGGAAATAAAAACAAATAAAAGTTAACAATTTAAAACATTACATTCCAATTCTATCTGCTTTCTGCAAAATTGTTGTATTTTATTTAAATGTTGGAATATAAAATATTATAAATTTAATTTTATAAAATGGACATCATATTTATATTTATAATAATAATATAATCTTATGATTAATTATTGGAATTTTTCTGAAAATAGTGATTTTTAGGTTAAAATGTCCTTTTTACAAATAAGATGAATTTTATAAAATTATTACTAAAATAGTATGGATTTTAAATTAATGAAAAAAACCTTAACAAAACAAAATATTTATTTTATAATTTTATACATATTTTTTATAATTTAAAAACCCAAATTTTATATTTTTGAACATGAGTAATATTTTCCCAAAAAAAATATTTTTACAACATTATATATTTTTATGTTTATATTAATTTTTATTAATTTAATAATTTGAATCAGTTGAAATGGGTTGAAATTTTATAATTATTGTGGAAATTTATCCAATAATTACCACTTTATTTTTGGGAATAAATGAAAAGTTACCTTTAGTAAATATTAATTACCACAATCAAAGATAAAATGGTAAAAGTAATAATTCAGTGGGCTAAAGGGATTGAAACATGATAAAACACACACACACACACACACACACACACATATATATATATATATATATAATTTATTTTATGAGTTTTCCATAAAAATTACTTCTTTCCAAGTTAATATTTTCTCAATTTTGGATCCACCTGAAAAGTTTAACATGTTCTTTCTTTTTATGATGTTGAAATATTTACTAAAAAATTTATTCTCATCACATACAAAAGGGATCTCTCATCACCCATTCATAGAACTATTCGAAATTCATCTTCCACCTAAAACTGTTCTATTTTCCTTACCATCAAAAAATATTTGAGTATGTTGAGATTCTAATTATAAGAAACTGTCTTTTGACATCCCTTCTCAATGGATCTTTCAAGGAAATCTCAAAGTGCTCAACATGAGTAATTTTCTTTATTTAACTATTTATATAATATTTTTAGTTTATAATTATGATTTTAATATTCCAATGTAATAATTTATTATTTTCTATATTATGAATTTATTATTTTTTGTTATTAATAATTAATCACCTTTTGTAATTTCTAATAAGGTAAACCAAAATGTGAACTGTGTGTTGTGGAAACTACCACCTCCACATAAAAACCTATTTAATTTTACTTAAACACTAAAAAATGATATTATTAAAGGTTAATTTAATAAATAATTATGATATTTATATCATGTTTATTATTACATAAAAAATTTCATAGTACCTATTTCTCCTATTATATGTAAAATTAAATCATCAATCGTGAGTATGTGAGTACTACTGCCTCCATAGAAAGACTGATTATAATTTTTCTTTTCATCACAAACTTACAAAGATGGTCATGGAAATCACATTAAAGGATAAATATTATATACATTATATAATTAATTTTATGTTATTTACAATTTTAAAACATGTTAATAATATGATCAATAAATTATGGTTGTTAATTTAATAATTTGAAACGAGCAAAGTGAGTGTAAAATGATTCATTTTTTAAATTATTGACTTAATATAAATAACATTGTAATTATATCTCATTTAAATTATGATATATCAGACTAATAAATAGTATTTTATATCAACATTCTAATGTTATAATTATATTAAAACATTATTATCTAATCATTGTCCATTATTCATGGTAGGTTCATGTTTGAGTTGGTTTAACCATATATTTAAAAAACAAAACTAGGCATTTATACCCTGGATGACTATGAGAACACATTTACTAGTATTATATGAAATAAATTTTTTAACAATATTTTTTTTGTTATTTTATGGTTATATTAATATTTTACTCATTAATTAATAAAACACCCTGATTCATTAAGAATCACTGAAACATGATCATCATTGGTTTCATATTAATAGTTTGTAAACTAAATAACCACAGAGAGAAAGTATACATCTATAAAATATCATTTAATTTCTATTTAAATAACTTATATGATCTATTAATGATTTAATTTTGGAAAAGTTTGAAACCAAAACCATTTTTTGAAGCTAGTTGAAAGTGATAAAGATTACTGGCTCATGGTGTTGAAAATAGGTAAAAATTAGATTATATTTATTATTATAGAATTCTATAAATTGACTAGTATAAATGGTTATAGATATGAATAATTATTATGAGAATGTGTTTTATGAAATTAATTTAATTATTCTAGAAATTTTATGCTCTTAAAAATCAAATTCTCACTAAGGTGGGGGTTTTCGTTCCCAATTTCTTTATTTGAGACATGTTTGGTATTTTGTAAATAATTACATTTATGTATTGTATTTACAACCTATATGAGACATAATTTAATTTAATTAAATTAAATTTCTGTATTTTAGGTTCACTTTTTGTCACTATCATTCATATGGTTTTGAATAAATTTTTAATTAAGCTGTGAGGTTTTTCTTTGTCCCAATTTTGATTTGTTTAGATAAGTTACATGTTATGAACCATGTTTCAATTGTATAGTGTTCTATTGATTTAATATCCCATTATTTTTATATATATTATTTAATTGAATTTTTTTTGGATAAATAGATCCAAAACAAGTTATTTTCATTAAATGTATTTTGACTCAAGTGTTACATCGTTTGTAAGAGCTTATAGTATCTTAGTTTTTATTCTTTGAGTTGTTATCATTATCTGGAACTTATTTCATAATTTTGATAGATTATATGATTTTATTTTATTATTTTTAATTCTATTTTTTGATAAACTTTTACTACATAAACCTCTTCTTAAATGTTTCATGCTTCATGAATTATTATTCAAATTAGAGATTTTGATAACTCAGTTATCTTTTCTTCGGGTTATATTGTTTCATCTTTAAATTTTCTTTTATATGATTAGGTTCTCACACCATAATATATTATTATATTTTAATTTATATTCCTATTTTTGATCATTAAATTTTAATAGAAATGATTTTTTTTACTCTACTTATAATGTTATTTTAAAAAAATAGATTTTCAAAGTCATAAAATTAGTTTTTTTCTTCCACATTAAATTTTCTTTCATAATATCCTCATTTATCCAAGATAACTATTATATATTTTCAAGGAACCATTATTTGGGGTTTCTTTTAAATTTAATGGTTTTAAAATTCTTTCGTGTCACAATTTCGAAAGATACCTTGAAAAGTGGAATGCCATTTTTTATTTTAGTTCAATGATAAAAATGTTTTCTAAAAGATTTTTCAGGTTTTCACATTCATTTACCTTATTATTTTCAAAAGGATTTACCCTAACAGAGATTTTGTTTCATTATTTTTGATTTCATATATATATATATATATATTATTGGGTTGATTAAACTCATGGTATCAAACAAATAAATTCTTTATCACTTTTTTGTGATTCCATTTAAATAACTCTTTTGGTTTGTTTTTTCATTTTTTTCAATACCCTACTATGATTCTTTTGTTTTTATAAAAATATGTTATTTTGAAACTATCCAAATTATATGTTTGGATATATTATGATCATGTTATTCTAGAATTGACATAATACTATACTTATTAACCTATTTGTTTTGAACATGTCATTTTACAATTTCATCCTAGAGAGTGTTCACATAAAAATAATGTTAATTTATTGACATGAGGAAAAGTATTATTGTTAAATATATTTTAATTTTAATATGATTGTTTTTTGGAATGTGTACTATTTATTTTTTGGTCATCTAACTTCTTTCTCTAGATTTTTTATGATAATTTTATCCCTTTTATCAAAATGGGGAAAAGTATTATTATTCTCCATAATTATTGACTACTAATATAGGCTGATTAGGTATTGAAATTTTTCATATTTAATTTTATAGATAGACTTGTTTTTATTTAGTAATAGGTTCCTTAGTTAATGGTGTCTATATAATTATTGACTCTTATGATGAATTCATTGGACTTAATTAGGTGACATGTGGGGCCCATAATTATATAGTCCCTTGATGCATCAACATGTCTCATGAGATTAAACATTGTGTGCCTTAGTGTATACCTCTTCCCATAATAGGATAGTGTATTGACATAAGTCCTTGAGAAATTGTTTTATGTATATAATTATTAATTCCATCATAATGATAAAATATTTATGGAAATCAATGTTTTAATTTACTTTTAGGGATGTATAATTATCATAGTTTCCATTGATTATGGATTCATCTTTTTTATTAATGGTGATAAAATATTTATGCCATGTTTATAAAATTATTACCTCAATTTTATATTTCTCCTTACTGAGAATTTGAGCTCACCCATTCTTATGTCTCCATTTTCCAGGTTATGAATAAAATTATTACATATTATATGCATAAAAGGATATATTTGGGGAGAACTTTTGGGAGTTATTGATTACTTATTAACAGTTCATTAGTTTATTATATATTCAAAACAATACAATATTTGAGACAGATGATGGGATTTATTAGTTTTTTATCATGATTAACTAAATAACTAAATTTTAAAGGTTTTGGGAATGTATATAATGAGTTATTTTATTTAATTAATGTAATTATTTGATAGTTATATCCAGAAATTTATATTTGGTATAGAAGATAGTATGTTAAGTATGTGTATGTGCATTTGATCTATGCTTTTAGGGATTTTAAATCAAAGTTGGTATCACAATAGCATTTATATAACCTTTGTTATTAGGTTGTTTGTTCAGAACAATTCATGTTTTGATAAGTTAGGTTTTATCATCAATTAAATGGAATAGATAACCCTTCTGGATAGTAAATGATTTAATGTTATGGTAATAATGCACATTTTATTTAGGGATTAGGATAATATAACTTCATTTAAAAACCAAGGTATATGTCTATTTGAGAATTTTAATTATCTAATAACATCCCTATATTTTCATAATGCATATATTTTTTGTTTATCTTTGAAATTACATCACTATATGGATGCTGGGAAGTGCATGTGAGTGTGGCATAGATTCATCATAGGGTAATCATCCTAGAAAGGGTTGGTTGAGCATTAAATTAATCATCACCTTGATGCACAATGAGTGGGCCTAATATTTCACAGCCAGAGAGACACACCTGATGAATATTATCTTGTTGATCATATTCACCCTAAGAACCACTGTGATGGATTGATTTTTTATTTACAATAATGTATTGGGTTAATATGTACAAGGGAAATTAATGTAATGAAAATTAGATTGAGATAAATCTATAAAAGGATGAAATTAATGATTAGAGACATATTAGGGTTGAGTTTTCATATCTATATAATAATTTGATCTAACTTATTTGATAACAATCATGGGTTTTATTATTTGGTTGAAACATGATCTTGGTTATGAGGCTAAGAAATGTATATTCCTAGAAACCACTATATCTTATAACCGAATAATGGAGCATAAATAAATGGATGAAAATATTAGTATTTTACTATTATGATAAAAAAGGTGAGTTTCTTAATTGTACATAATGATGTGAGATTTATATATTCTTGAAACTCTTTTCTATTTTTAAAAGAGAGTGATATTTATTTTGGAATATTATAAATGTTATGAGGATATTTTGAAACATATAAAGATAGTTATTCTGTAGAGTTATTTTAATGGTATGGAAACATATATTAAATGGTATTAAATTCCTTAAAATGTGATTTTATGAAAAGATTATGTTTTCAGGGATAAATATTATAGAACGCATGATTGAGGAATGGATAACACATGGGTTTAATATATACATGATGTTGATATAATAATGGGTGGTTTTTTATTTTGAAGAAGAAATGTAGAGAGTATTGGAAATGTTGGGATTGATAATTGAATCATGTTATTTTTGGTAAATATCATCTCTTTTTTTATTATGATACATATTGACTAGTTTTTGACCTTATGATATAGTGGTTAATTATAATTGGGGGTTAAATATAAAGTTAATTTTTTGAGGAGTAATTAACTTTAATGTTGTTTTTGGACATGAAGATTAAAATTGGATTTCATAATGTTTATTTATAGAGAACATATGATTATTGTGTATACAATATTTGGTGTATGATTATATAAATGGATAAAAAATTAGTAATGATATGTAACTTGATATATCCTAAGAAAGTATGGTAGATTCTATTTTAGAGATTATACCCAGAATGATGAATATGATAAGAATAACCTGACCTATTTTATTTTATGTGTAATAATTAAAATTTTAAGGACATAATTTATTAATTTTGGGAATATAACACCTTGATAGAATATTATATTATTACCATTATATAATTCAATCTGTTCAGTAGTTTGTTCCACACAAAAAATCAAACTAAAACAAAACTTTGATACATTTAGATAGTTAAAACCTAGATATTGAATTGAATGGAATAAATAGGAGTAATTGTTTTATGAAATATTTATAGAAATAAAATAATAGATACATTTAATATAAATGAATTTAAATTAGTATAGCTAAATAAATTAAAACATAATTTCATTCTTAAACATACATTTTTCTAAAATTAGTCTTTTATTCCATGAAAATAAATATATTTGGATTATATAATAATATAATATATTGATAATTGTAAAAAAATATTATAAATAAATAAATTGGTAATTGATCATAAATAAGAATACAAAATAGTTAACATTTTAAAAAGATATTTTCAAAAATGAACAATTGTCCACTATATTTTGCGATATTATTTATATATTTAATTATCACGTTTAAAAATTTTAATTTTCAAAAATAAACATCATATTATGATTAATCATAATAATATGAGAATAATATGAATTTTTTTACATTTCTAAAAAAAATTATTTTTATTTTAAAATTACATTTTAACAAATTACATTACTTTAAGGACATTATTGGTATATAATTATGAATGAAAATTCATGGAACACTATTATAAAACAAATAATATATTTTATATTTTACTAAATAAATTTAAAAATGTTTATTTTTAATTTACAAGCCAGTATTTTATATTTTAGAACATAAATAAATTTTTTCTGAAATTATTTTATAATATGTTAAATATTTTTATTTTAAAATTAACTTTATCACTTTTATAAATTGAATAAAATAAAATTTATTTGAAATTTAGCATTATTTAATCTAAATTATATAATAAGAATCACTTTTTGTTTTTTGTAAGGACATATTTCCTTTTGTAAAAACTTGTTACCAAGGTAAAAGATAAATTTGTAAAAGTCATAATTCATTGGGGTAAAGGGATTAAAAATGATAAAAGAATGTCGAAACGTAGATTATGAGGTGTGTATTTACATTATTTATTACCCACTAAATTATTTTCAATTTTTTATCTCCATTTCATGTTCAACATGTTCTCTATTTATATTAAGTTGATGTATTTACAAAAGTGCCATTCTCACGACTTATAAAATGGACTCTCCCCAAACCTTCATGGAACACCTAAAAAATAATTTCTCTACTAAAAAATACCATTATAACTTCACATATAACAATATTTCACTCTACATAGAATCTATACATTAGATATTTCCATATTCTATCCATTTTAATGGATCTTCAAAGGAAATATCAAAGTGTTTAACATTAGTAATAATTTTTACTTCAAATATTTCTTTTCTATTTTTAATTTAAAATTATTATTTTCAAATAAATATTTAATAAAATAATTATTTGTTATATACTGAATTTTATTATTCTATTTGAATAATAATCATAATCCTTTTCTCTTTTTTTTAGAAAATAGAATACCTGATTCATCTATTGTGCGGAATATCGACTCAACAACAAAACATGTTTCATGTTTATAAACCACTATAGAATTTTGGTATAAAATGGAAACATAATTAATATTTATTATATTTATATAATTTTTATAATTTTAAAACAATTAACCACATTACTCCTTTCTCGCATTCCCTGGTTTGAGGAATTTTGAATCATGCATATGTGTGGACTACCACCTCTAGGAAATAATTGATTTCCATTTTTCTTTTCATCACTAGCTTACATAGTGGTCATGAGGTTGGGATTAAAGGATTAATATAATTTTAATGATATCGTTAGGATTATATTATGAAAATTTATATAACCTATTAATGATATTAGCAATAAGTTCTTATTTTTAATTGAATTGTTTAAAAAAGTGAACTAAAAGGAAAATGATACCTTCATTATATGTAATGACACTACATAAATTATATTATCTTTATTCATATTTCATATTTTGATATATCACACTAATAAAAATGAATTAATGTTATTATTCTTTAGGTATAATGATATTACAAATGGACTACCTTATAATCATCCATTAATCATGGTAGGTTTATGTTTGGATCTGTTTGGCGACAAATATAAACAAAACTATATTTATTTTATGGATTACTATGAGAAATTATTTAATATAATGATATGATATAATATTGTAAATAAGTTTTTGTTTTTTATGGCAATTTTATGTCAACATTTAACTCAAAAATTATGAACACATCATTAGTTCATTAACTAACAGTGAAACAAGAACATTTGTTGATTTAATCATCATGGTTTATAACCAAAACTACCATAGAATAAAATTATAGATCTATAAAATATCATGGAAATTTAATTCAGTTAATATATATGATATAATAATGATAGAACATTGTAAAATAATATATATCAAAATCCCGTTTATGAAGCCAATTTAATGTGATAATGATTACATACACCCGATGTTGAAAATTTATTAAAAACTAACAAATATTTATAGTTATAGAATTATTATAAGTGAGGGTTATAAATGGTTATAGTATAGGATTGTAAGAGTATAAATAATAATACTAGAGGGGGAGAATTTTAGTTTCAAAAAATTAAACATAAAATTTAGTAAACCATTTAAAATAGATTATCAAAAGAATACTCTATCTAATTTATAGATTACTGATCAGAAAATTTGATTATATAATTTTTAGATTATAAGAACATTTTATGAAAAATGAAAAATTTCCATACGAATAGAATATAATAAGAATAATATTGTAAAAAACAAGTAAAATAATCAATTATAAAATATATAATAAAAACATAAATATGTTTTTAAAAGATTCTACACTTTATCCTTATGTTTTAAGGATGTCACAAACACTGTATTTGGGTGTATAGGGTTTCACCTAACTATAATTTCTATTTTACTTATGAAAGGAAACCCTATATCAATAATATTAAAATAAATTTGTAACTACATATCCCTATAAACCCTCAATCAGTAAGATTGGACAAACCATTGTCTTCATGACCCCAGAAGTCGTCGACCACACAATATATAACATGGTGATTACAGATGAAAGATATTTTGAGGTATTCATAATCCTCACATGGATACCTTAAAATAGAAAACATTACAAAGATTAATATGTCAAAACTAGTAAAAACAATTAAAACTAAACAAATTAAAATTTAGATGGATTGCATTATAAAAATAATTTTCCCCATATCCTCAAAATAACAACAATTTGAAGGAAAATAACTAACTACCATATTCCATGATTTTTGGAGTTGGTTTAAAAATATTTGGAAAAAAATATTCCTTTAATTTAAATGTTTTCTATAGACTTCATTTTATTTTTTTGGGTATCATCATTATAATTTTATTTAATATTAAATCTCATTGATTAAACATAGTTTTCCTAATATGATATACTTTATTTTTTTGGAAGTACTAAAATCATTATCTGATAGATTTTTGAAAAGGTTCGTCCAGATAGTATGTAATCCTTTGTCTGGTAAATATATATCTATTTAACAAATTATAAAAACATCTAGTTAAAATTATTTATTCATTATAATTTAGAAATTATAAAAACATTGTTTGATGAAATATGAAATCATTTATTCGATATAAAAAGTATACATAATTCTTATTATAATGTTAATATAAATCAATTTATAAAGTTACACCCAAAAAAATTTTCTGGTGAACTTCTTACAAAGTATTTTCATGTGAAAACAATTTCTACATCCTGTAAAAAATTTAATTTATACAAAAAGATTATCAAAACATGGGAACTCTAATGTTAGTAAAAATAAAATGTTTATGAAATATTATTGTGATTTTCAAAAAATGATAGAATATATTGAATGTAAGACGTTAAAATCAATATTTAGATATAAATATCATTTATTTTTATGTATTTAATAAACATAATTCAATTATTCAGTATTAATGTGGAATGTTCTTAATAAATCTAGATAAAGGTGAGGGTTTTTATCTTAAGTTCCTTCCTTTGAGACATGGGTGGTATTATGAACCAAATTGAATTTATGCGGGATATATACTACCTATATTAGACATCATATCATGAATTATAATTTTATTTTTTTATTTTTTTCAATAACAAGACTTCTGTTTCTATGGGTTTCGATTAAAGTGTTACTCAAGCCACGTGTGTTTTCAGGGTCACACTTCTAATTCTTTGAGACATGTTACTTGTTATCCACCACGATTCATGTGTATAGAGTTATATTGATTTTCAATACCCTGATATTTCTATACATTATTTATTCCTAATTCATTGGATAAGATAATTAGAAACATGTTATTTTCATGAAATTTCATTTAAAAGTATTGTTAGACTAGTTTTTAGAGTTTTTTGTAACTCATCTTCAATCATTTTTATTATGAACATTCTATTTAAGTTATTTCTTATATGTTTTATACATTCAACTCATAGATATTATTATTTTCAATTTTCTCATTTTTTATATTTTTTCCACAGAAAATCCTTTTAAAATATTTCATGCTTCATAAATTATGTTATTTATAAGAAAATTTTATTACAAAAATCTACTTTCAAGGACTTATAATGTGTGTTCTTAGACATTCTTTTTCCATGCATTGATTATCCCACCATAATGTTTTATTATATGTTACTTCATATTCATCTATGAGAAAATGAATTCTTAATAAAAATTATTGTTTTTTACTCTTTTATAAGGTGAGTTTTAAACAAAGGTATTTTTAAAATATAAAAAGGGGTTTTTATTCTACATTTACATTCTTTTACTTTCTATCCATATTTCACTAAGATAAATGTTGAGTTTATTTGAGGTTTTATTATTGGATATTATTTTTAAAATTAAATTCTTTTAATTTATTTCACCTCACCATTTCAAAATTTACCTTTTTATGTGACATGTAAACATTAAATTTATATCAATGTTAATAATGAATCTTAAATGCACATTTAAGGTCTCACTTCTATTTACCTTCAATTTTCAAAATTATTTACCCTAAAGGGGTTTATGTTTCATAATTTATCATATGATATATATATATATATATATAATCATTTGGGCTAATTAACTTGCTATAGAAAACAATTGTATTTTCAATCCATTATTTTGTGATAGAGTTTGAATCATTATTTTTTCTAGAATTTCTTCCTTTATGTCGATACACTCTTTTGATTACGTTATTGAAATATTGATATGTAATTTTTTTAACATTCTCGTTCTACAACATAATGGATTACGATCATGTTATTCCAACATTAAATTAACCATATAATCATTACTACATAGAGTGAGGTCATCTAGTTTTAAAAATTCATGTTTAAATATGTTCACCTTGAAATAATGTTAACATATTAACATAGCCAAAATTTATTGGTTTTCTAGATATTGTTTTCTAATATGGATGATTATTTGAAATTTGACTATTTGTTTTCTGACCATCAAAAATTATTCATACATGGGTTATGATCATGTTATCCATTTTTTTGAAATGAGAAAAAATATTAATATTATTGGTGATTATTTAATTCAAATGTAGGTAAATTATATATTGACTTTTTTTCTTTCATTATGTGGATATCTATTTTAAATTTATTTTGAGATTCTTAGGGAATGATAAAAAACTTGTTGTTAATTATTTTGGTGAATATATTATACTTAATAGGGATATGGGTGTGGAAAAATATTATACAGTCCCTTGATGTATGGAAAAGTATCCTGAGACAAAAAAAATAACATTTTGTGTATACCTCTACCCATAATAGGATATTTTCTTGGAATAAGGGATTGAAAAATTATTTTTGTTGCCGAGAATTATTAATTCCATCCTTATGATATTAGAATTATTAATATACATGTTTTTATTTATTATCATGGCTATAGAATTCCATTTGTTTCAATTTATTAAAGCTTCATAATTTTTACTTATTCCATCAATAATATTTTTGTCATGATTACCTTTGTTGTATTTTTTTCTTATTTATAGTTTCATATCACCCATTTTTATGTTTCTATTTTTCTAGGTTATCAAAAAAATTATTACCTTTTATATTCATAAAAAATATATTGGTTGTATAATTTGTGGGATATGTTGACTACTTATTAGGGACTAAGTAGTTTATTATATAGTGAAAAAAATGGTTTAATATTCAAGAATGAACATGGTATTTATTTGTTTTTTTTGTCTAAATTATCTAAAGCAGAAAACCTAAAATGTATTGTTAATGTATGTAATTAAATATTTTCTTTAATTAATATAATTATGTGATATTTATGTCCGGAAAATTATAGTTGGTATCGAATCAAATATATAGATTATGTGTTTATGACACCAGATCTAGCAGTGCAAGCCCGGGGTGTCACATTGACCATCTTACTACATCACCCCTCATACATGATTTCTGTGGATAAATAACCAAGGAAACATGATGTACGTGGTTTAAATTATCATTTATAGTTTTTTTATCCACTCTTATATAGAATTATTTATTTTAAATTTAAATCGTAGAATATGGTTATTATTATCTTGTAATTTCCGCTGATCTGTAACAACCTCATTCGGCCAAATAAGGTATGATACGGGGCCTCAAGAACACTAAATTGAATCATAGAGGTTTCTTAATAGTATAGGTGGGTGTGATAAGTACAGTGTGGATACCATACTCCCTATTATAGAGTAATAATGAAGAAGATACATGAAATATAAATAAATATCATAGTAATAGAAAATAGAGGAAACAATGAATTATACCATTGGGAAATAAAGTAGGAACCAATAAATAAAATAATATTGAGCCATGTAATGAAAGGATTATATTTATTTTAATTTCAACTGAATTAAATACAAATAAGAGACAATATGGCACAAATAAACCCTACAACCTCGATCCTGAACCCCATGCTAGTCTCATCCCCAAAGTATAACCCATCTAAAAAGAAACAATATTCCATAAGTCCCCTTTCCCATGTCCAAACATTGACCCATGTAATATTCTAGAGTATGAAATGGAAGCCTAAATATGGTGTGAGTAAAAATCATTAGTTTGACACAAATGTGTTTAATCAAAACCAGTTTGATAATAAGTCCGTGAAATAAAGCGATAAATTGGTGTATTAATTAACCAATTAATATAATACAAAAATCTACCTACTTCAACACCATGTTGGAATGCCTCTAGGAATATATCATAACAATTCCAACCATAACCACAAACCATTTCATAATCACATAACTAGGAAAATACCTCTACGTAAGAACTTTAGCCTCTAAGAAAAAACCATATATATAAGTATTTTTAAATGAATTAGGACAGGCTCATTATATAATAAATACAACATGAAACTTGATAAAGACCACTATATAATAATTTAAATATTTAATGATGACCCGATATATAATAATTTTATAATGAAATGTGTATAAGCATTCTATATAAACACTATAACATCAAACTGGGAAATCCCACTGTATAGGCACTTCAACATACATGCATAACCCTCTACATAATCATTATAGAATGAAACATTTCCAAGGAAAATATATAATAATTATATCATTTAATCAACATTATTCATAATAGAAATGATAAAAAATATCATTTCATAAGCCTAATTGTTTAATTATTAAAAGTATAATTTTTCTTTTAATTTATCATTCATTTAATTATAAAATTATATCCATCAATTTTGATAATAAAAATAAATCACCAAACTAATTCTATTTCAAGAAATCGACTTAGTTCTCACACCATGATAAACTTAATTTAATCCATTATACAATTCAATATTTTAAAAATGTAAATTCTCCCAACGTGTATCCACAATGTTGGTCAAATCACCATAGAATCCAAAGGGTTCCAGGGAATAATCCAATCCATGATTTAACATTATTCATCAATAAATTTATTAATGTGCACATTGTGTGGGAAAATTTCACATTACATAATATAATTGATAATTAAACATACTATAGTGTTATGTTTTAGACCACCTTCATTAAAGCAATGACCAAACCATACTTTGAATGGAAAATTCCAATAATAATGATGGCAGATAATATCAAAAAAGAAATTAGGGATCGATTTCTTTAATGGGAAATATAAAATGTTTAAAGGTGCTCCCAAATAAACTATTATTGACAAAGTATTAGGATTCACTAAATTAATGGAAAACATAAGTGTTTGTGACCTTTAAATTATCTACCCTGTGACTTACAAGACATGTAATTATATTACATGGTTTATACTTCTCAATCATGAGGTACGATGAAATTTAATCTACCTCGGGTGATTTTTAACCATGATAAAAAATTACGTGCCATGTAATATATATTCCTGATGTTTAATCTGATTCATTCCATGAACCAGTTCACGGACTCTATTCAATTCACAACATTTTCCATTCTATAGTTACATGATGTGTAATGCATTTACATATCTTGTAAATTCCCTGTATTTATCTTTCAACCCTAGTTAAATGAAAAAACCTAATGTAACATCCTATTACAATTTTATGTAATTCTTCTACCATTCGTTTTAGTCATACTTTCTTTAGGTCTTGTTTTGTGGTGATTCAGGTAAAATGTTGAAAATTTAGAATCTTTTGGTCTATGAATGGTTGGCGTACGTTTTCTGAAACCCTGTGCCCACCCAATAAAAACCATTAAAACCAAAATAATCTGGTTTTCCATTGATGAAACATGGATTGAAAAACTATGTGCCCACCTATTAGAAACTGTTCACCCAATCAAAGAGGTTAATAGTTAGGGAGCATGGTTTGACAAACTGTGTCGCCCTACCAAGCTAACTTTGCAGAGGGATTTTTATTATTTCAATAATTCTTCAATTATTTCTTAAACCACCTTTTTTACCACCCCTAAACCATAAATCTCTATATATGAACTTCCAGGGTAGAGGAGCCCCAAAATTACACATTTTGTATCCTTTGAACCCCTTCTAAGGTGGCTCAAAAGTAAGTAAATTCCATCTGATTCTTCTCTCGTAAGAGGTATTCTCTCATTACTTTACTCTCGCTCTCTCTATCTCTCCCCGTTAGGTTTTGTTAGATCATATCATTATTTATGGATCTATTATTTTTTTGAATCTTGGATCTTGGTTTATTACTTGATCTATGTTTCAATCATTCTTCAATGGAAATTCTCATTGTGGGTATTGTGATATGTGATCTTGGTGTTAAAGGTAGGTAGTTCCATTGGGATTTTCCATGTTATAAACCCTTTAATTGCATGATTTAAATTAAATTTATTTCAATTTAATTATGAAATACCAATTCAATAAAAATATATATTTGAGATTATTTTTCATGAATTTTGGTGAAAACCCCACAAGTTTTAGAATTATAATTTTAGGGTGTGATTTAGAAATTGTTGGAATTTATGAAATTGATTTGTGAAAAAATTGTTTTATTTTTTTTGATAAGAACCAATGATTATTTTTATCTTTTAAAATTAATGATTTGATCATAACCATTTGTTTTTTTATTTAAATGGAAATTGGAATATTTAAATTGGAAATTTGGATAATTTTATTTTAAAATGTTATAAATTAAATTTATAATTATTGATTGTTTTTTAATCTCATTTGAGTCTAGGCATTTAGAGGGTTATTTGGGGAAAACATGCTAGGATGATAATTCCCTCCCAATTTATTTATGCTTTAAAACTCTAAAAAAATATAATGTTGTATATCTTATCCTTAGTGAGATATTGGGGAATCTTCTTTATCCAGTTTTGGAGGGACGTGTGTGAACATATTATTATGAGCATAGAAATGAATGCGTGAGGATCTAATAAAATAGAACTATTGTATCCCATAACAGATGGCCATGTTTCTTGTTTTCATTACACTGATATATTTTCCTGTGATTTTGAACTTCATTATACATACCTAGTATTTTATATACTCTATTTTATATAAATTTTTTATTAATAAATTCTTTTAAATATCTCCCTCAACTGAAATGTAAATCATACTTTGATTATAATATTCAACTATACTACCGTACCTATTTTATAAAAATTGAAAATATTATTTGGTTTATTTTATTACGTAATCATATTATTGAACAATTGGTGAGACCCTTCTGAGATTTTAGATCACATAATATCTTTTCCTTTGGTAATTTTTATTTTTCATTCTACCTAGTTTGAGAGAGGTAAAAGCTCCTCTTGGAGCTGATGGTTTTTGTTTTTTTCAATTGGGGTTGTTTATGTTGTTCATTATTGTACTTTTCTGTATTCTTATTGGTTTGTTTTATAACTTTTTCACTTAAAAAACTGTCTCTTATGGGTGTTTAATTTGAACATACTAAATTTTATTTGTTTCATCTATTGTTTATGTGAAAAAATTATTCCCTATTTTATCTTGTAAGTTTCTAGGTGCTAGTCACCAAGTATTTGGGTTTGGAATACCCTCCAACCTATGTCAAGATCAGCATGGGTATTAGGGTACCAGGGTGTTATATTTGGTTATTGAAATATTGGTATCAATGGAAGGCTAATCATCTTTCTCGGATGTTAGTATGTAGTTTTAGTAATCTTGTAGTGATTTGGGAGGTAGTTTTGAGTGAGTTCCAATTTATCTCTCATCGTGATGATCTTTAAGTCACATAGGGTGTTTCAGTGAATAAATAATATGTATTGGTTCTTGTATTTTACTTTTTTTATTTGGATAGTTTGAGATCCAAATCATTTTTATCTATATGAAGTTATTAATTTCCCTTGTTTCTCTTTTTGAGTGTCAATATGAGTAACCCTCTTATGTCATCAGTGTTTTCTTCTAATGTTTCATAGCATCCTTTCTCTTATAAGAAAATTGAGTAGGATGCAAGAATATGATTTTGATGATCCACAACATGAAAATCCTCTTGTGGACTTAAATATTGTTGAGATTATTATGTGTGTTGTCTATTCTCTCAGAATATAACATGAACTTGTTACCAATTAGGCTCTTTTTATAGAACCTCATAGGGATGAATTCTGTAATCATGCATAAGAGTTCATTTTCTAGAGGCCTTTATCATTTCAAGGATAAAATGATCCTCAATTGTATGATGATTGGTTGATGATAATTGTGCTATATTTTCTTTTCATGGAGACGCCTGGTAAAATCACATTGAAATGTGACACCTTCAAGCTGGACGAACCTTGAGGGAGATAGAGGGAAATAATGGTAATGGAAAAGAATCATGTGGGCTTAGAGTCTAAGGAATTAAAATTTATTTTCATCAACCAGTTCTATCCTGAGCCTATGGTGATCTCTAAGGCTATAGATTTCTTAAAACATGAGAATACTAACAATACCATGATAGAATATATGAAATTATTCACTACAATTGTGTAGATTCCACGTAATACTATATTGAATAAGAAGACGAAGACTAGATGGTTTGAGATGGTACATTTATCTGATTTTAATTCTCAATTTTTCTTCCAAATGATCTCTTATTATGATTATCTTATAGATAGAGCATTGATGGTCATGTATGTCAAGGTTGATGGGAGTTATTTTTTCTCTAAGTGCATGTTCTACGAGTTCCATTAAAGGGAAGAGAAAGTGTGATGATTCTTGTGTTGGTTCTTGACTGGAGGTCTCATCTATTCCTCATATAGTTCCAGGTAGATGAACTTTACTTTTAATGAGTGTGACAAGCCTGGGAACTCAAAATAGATTTTCACTAAGGCACCCAAGATAAGTTGTTTCTGTAGATGCTCTGGTCACATGAAAAAGTTCTATCATTTTTGTTCTGCTCCATATAGGGAGATAGGATCATCATCACTTAAATGTATTGTAGTGAAAATATATTATTCCTGAACTTAGGGGTTATAGATAAAGATATAAAATATGAAGCATCTTCATGTAGTTGAAGATTCTCTTGAGGAATAAGACATGTGTCACATGACTATGAGATGTACAATTACTATCATTTCATCTTTAGTGACCACATTATTTGATATTTTTTCATCTAATTCATTCATTAAAACTCATATTATGAATCAAATAAATATTTTTATGGATATTCTATCTTATATGGTGGATATTTTTACATACCTTGAAACAAGGAGAGAAAATGGTGTTTGCTTTCCTGCCTGTGTTTTCTCATTATCAAATATCATGATTTTTTTTGGTTTTTTTTGTTCTTTATATGAAACCTCTAGATGTCATTTTTTGGGATAGATTGGATCATTTCTAATTGAAACTTAATTTATGATTATCTTTGATGGTTCTATTTTACTATGCTTGATGGGGTGTTCCGCATCTTTTCGGGGGAGGGGGCCCAAGGTCCAGGGGAGGAAGACCTTCTTATCTATAGTTGGGAAAAGTAATATAACTGTTTTTTTAACCAAGAGTGATAATCCTCGAGTGATGACCACCCTTTAGTTTATATCTAGTTTACAAACATTTTTTCTTCTAACTTATCTGTTTTTTCACTAGTAAGGGAGGTAGCATTGTCTATGGATTTAGCACATATTATTGAACGAGTATCTATTCATTCTAACCATATGGAACCAACTAAAATAAAAGATTTGAATCCTCAATTGGATATTCTTTTAGATAAAAGATTTTTTACCTGAGTGTGTAACCTTGGGTGGAACCTATTCTCTTTTCTAAGAAAATAGATGTAACAATTAACCTATGTATTTATTACCAAAAACTAAATCAAGTTAAATTAAATTAAAAAAAATTCGTCATGGATTGATGCATTTTTGGACTAGTTTAAAATAGATAAGTGGTTTTTGAATATTAATATTCGATCGAGTTACCATTAGTTGAAAATAAAATAGTCAGGAATTATTAAAACCACCTTTTGGAGATATTATGGCCAATAAGAGTATGTTTCCATGCCATTTGTTCTAACCAATGCTCTTACAATATTTATAGATTTTATATATAGTATCATTTTTGAGTATATTGATACATTGCGGTGGTCGATGTGTATAAAATCAAGGTTTAATCTATGTTTGAGTTGGATCTTGTGTTTCATGTAAGAGAAGTTTTGGAATCATTAAGAAATCATAGAATCTATTCAAAGAAATCAAAATGTGATTTATGGATTCCTGATGAGAATTTATTTGGACATGTGGTGTCAGAATATGTTATCTCAGTTGATACTGAAAAGGTGAATTCTCTTATGATAGGTAAAACCCACATAATTTTTTAAATATCTGGATCTTATTGTGTTTATCTGGATGTTATTTCTAGTTCATAATAGATTTCCCAAATTTGGATTCTCTGATGACTTCTTTAACTCAGAATAAAGTAATTTTTTTTATGATAAATTTTAGATTTATTTTGTTCATTTGAAATGTCTTTTGATTACTACGTCGGTATTGACACTTAAAGAGTATGGGCAGGGCTATGTGGTCTTCTTTGATGAAACGGGTTCAGGTTTGGGCCATGTTCTTATGTTGAAAAATCATATCGTGGCCTATGGATCACAAAAACATACGTCAGACTAAAAGAACTACCCAACCCATGACATTGATCTCAGATCCGTGATGTATGTTCTTAATA
Organism: Viscum album; assembly: GCA_963277665.1. Classification (NCBI taxonomy): domain Eukaryota; kingdom Viridiplantae; phylum Streptophyta; class Magnoliopsida; order Santalales; family Viscaceae; genus Viscum; species Viscum album. The sequence continues at coordinate 1,723,579,721 of OY728131.1, read as the reverse complement.
GTTTCTAGAAATACATTTTCAGAGAAATTTTTACCATTTATAATTACTATAAGACCATGATTTATATCATCCCAAAAAAATATTTGAATTTATACCAAATTCATTGGGTGGTATACCTTCAATATTTTTTTCGATATTGGTTATACTATATGGAAATGGAATTTCATTTAAGATGCTTTGAGAATGAAACACAATACCGATGTCGTGAAAGAATCATCATAAGAGTGTGACCTGATGAATATTTTTCATAGTTTCATATTAATGTCTAGGAAAAATAGGATAAGGTTTTCTTTCTACTATTCAGTTGACCACATCTCTTATAGAGATGATTATTTAACAACAACTGTTTGATGATGAATTACATAGAATTAAGGACTCTCTTTATGGTGGGAATACAGTTACTGAGTAGTATTTATCCATAAAGGGTATTATATGCTTCCATAACTGATACGTTGTAACTTTTTCTCTCATTAAATCTGTGTTGGGTGGTTTTTATAATTATCATTATATTGTGAACCCAAGAACCATGAAAATGGTATATGACAGGGAATGTTTATTCTAGGGGCTAAGAATGAGACAAGGAATTGGTGATTTTTTTGCTCATTCTTATACATTATAATATTTCATGGCTGAACACCAAAATCCTTTAAGTTTACTTCAACCAATTATATTGTTTACATGGAACTGGGATGATATTTTAGTGTCTGCCAAATTTGCCCAAGTATTAGGGTTAAGCGGTCACTTGCAGTTTAGCTTCGGTTGTCAAATGCTATGAGACCTAATAAGAATCCTATAGAAACTTACATTCTATGAACTATTTATGGATATGAAGTGGACATAATTGGATTGATTTTATATAGGTTGAATTGAACACTAATATTCTTAAGTGAATTCAATTTAAAATAATTATTTGTTCCTTGGTTATCACTTGGGGTGGATTCGATGCATTCCTTTTCCAATTATTTCAATTTCTTATATTTGTGATTGGTTCATTTAAAGAGATAAAACAAAATCATCACTTATTGTTTTAAGGCCTACACACCCTAATCATAATCAAATATACACTTTGGGGATAAAATTCCTGAGCACTCAAAGGTAATGGTTTGAATTGGAAAATGTAGTATGTGACCTTAAAATTCTAAAGGAGGAAGTAGTTTTAAAATCATCAAATAATAATCTCAATTAAAAAAAGTGATTAGACATTAATGGGGTGATAAATAAAATCCAATACACCACCTTTCTACTCCATTGGATCAAACTGTAATAGGGTTATCCCTCCATTTATTATATGGTTACAATAGAAGTGGAAAGTCGACTCACGAGGGGGAAATTGAAGAAGTAAAAAACAATAAATGGAAAATGGTCACTCCACAGATGTGTGAATAATTTCACAAGGTTTGGTGTGAATAAATTCAAACCATGACATAATGGTATCAACATGATATGGAGAAGAACAGAATAATAGAATAAGAAAAACTTTTATTAAGAAACTAATATGAATTGAACAACTTGCATGAGAAAGAAAAACTCAAGGCAACAAAATCACAGCATAACATTACAATTAAACAACGCACCAATGATGAATAAATAATTCAACACCACAACCATAAATAGAAATTTTAGGAGCCTTTTGTCTAGCCCCCAATATTTAAAGTCATCCCACTTGAGTATTTTAGGCCTAGGGTGGTGTTAAGTAAGGGAGAGGAGACTGTTCCACCTTTGTCCCAAAGTTGCACCAAGCTTTCTTACACCGAATAGAGGTTCATAGATAACCTTCTAGATGATATAATTTGAGTGGCACTTAGAAGATACAAATGATAAACTAGATGTCTTTTAACTCTCTGTAAAATCTCCTCCCAAATTAATTTTTTCTTCCAAATAGATGATTAAATTAGAGGGATGTTTTTCTGGTCCACAGAATCTGGCCCAGAATTTCATCTTCCACTTAGGCCACCAAGAACTCCATTAAGACTTCTGAATTATCTCTTGTAATGGTTTGATAAAATGTTCCCCATGATATCCTCTATTTTAAGTTAAATTTTTAGAATCATTGTGTATGAATCATGGCCTCTGGAAACTCATTATAGATCTGTTGTCCAATATACATTGCCTAGAATGTGTTGGCATAAAATCCCATTTTGGTTGTCTTCCAATGTAAATATTCAAGTCCACCAAAATAATTAATAGTTCATTAAATAATTAGATACCTAAAAATAAAATATCAAGATTAAATCCATATCATTTTTTATTTTTGGAGGTTTTCAAAAATGTACCATGTAATAGTGCATTTTAAGAGAGAATTACCATCATAATGCGAATTAATGTTCAAAGTGTAAAATGAATTAAAATAGAGTATATTAATAATAAATCACATGAATATTATATATATTAACAATGAATATTATCCTCATTCAGTGTCAAATCACACCCCCCCCCCCCCACTTTTGTTTTGCAAGTACCAAGAAAAATATATCTCAATAATATCAAATTTGAATTCCCTTTTCCAAAAATATTTTAATACACAATGATCACCAAGAACCCTTATACCAAAAAATCAGGAAGCCCATCAAAATATTTTAATTTAATATAGTTTCATAAGTAGATTCCAATCCCAAGCTCATTCATTTGTTCAAATTTATCACCATATTGCATCCACACAATAGGCATGGGGTTCATATTTATTCAAGGGGGAAATGATGGAAACACCAGGAGGAATAACATTTCAATATTAATATGAGTATTCATTTTTTTGGAAATATTTCCATGGTAATTGAAATTGCACTCAAAAGATTCAACCCATGTAGCGAGACATTGTTGATGAATCCTAGGCTCAACAACCATAGGGAAACAAGTGAATCCCACATACTCAGGACACGTCTCGTGTTAAATAATTCAGAAACAAAGTCAAATAACCACAAATAGAGATAAAATTACTAACTATAGTCCATAAAACTATGGTTTCATGATCCCCAAGTGTCGCAATCCATGCATGAAATCATTTTATTTCTCTACGTTCAAATTTATTGTCATTTTTTTATAGAATACTCATATTAAAAAATGATCACCATATATGTGCTGTTTATTTGGGGGACCCCATGAAATAAACCTAATACCCCACTATCAGAAGGATGGGCATTGTGATTCTTTTTTTATGAAAATATATAAAATGAATATGACATTAGACAGCCACACCTTCCAAAATCTATGCTCATTAAATATACATAGATTAAAATAAAAATGAAGGCATGATAAATTATTTGATATTGAATTTCAATGTCTGAAATGTGTATTAACTTGTTCATGTTTAAATGAACATTTCCTCCCATTAAGTCACACTTTATTTTCCAAATCATATTTTTTCACACAAAGGAATTTTTTTATTTCATATCCCCCCAACTTAAAATAATATTGTCCCCAGTGTTTGAAGAAAATAAAATTTATAGGGGGTAGGGGTAGAAGAGAGGAGTTCTAAAAGAAATTTGAATAAATAAACAAGGAACAAATTCACCATGTTTTTGAAGATGAAGTTCATGATGCTCCGAATTATTCTTTTGATCTCCATGCTACTTATAGACTCCCAGTGGTAGATGGTAAAAAATTGTTGATGTTATAGATATATTGGATTTCCCTATATGATTATTTGACCTCAATAGCCTCTAATTATCACTCATAAACTAAATTAGAATCCATGGAAACCCCGAGGGGTTCCCTTAATTAAAAATAGGCAATGACAAAAAAACATACCTATTTATTTTAGCATACCAAATACTGATTCTAGTAACACATAGAAAATAATATATATATATATATATATATATATAAGTCAAATATAAGTGTAAATAAAAAAAATAAAGAAGCACTGTAAACTATAGGTTAGTGGAAAGTGCGCTCCCCAGTCTCCCTTCATTCCCAGGTTCGAGTCCCCATGGCTTCACCAATTGTGATAGGGTTTTCCCCAAAACCTATGTCATGTAATTTTAATTTTTTTTAATTATTATTATAAATTATTTTCTATTTATATTTTAACCTATGAACTCATAAAAATAAAAATAAACTTATAATACATTGTCTTATTTTTAAATTTCTTGGTTAGATATTACTCAAGGATCACACCATGTGACATGGATAAATATGGTTCTACCCTTTCATACCCATCCATACTCATAATAGAAGAACAGGTCAACAGTCTATGGTACTATCATATTCAATTTTATTTTTTAAAAAATATAAAATTGATTTATTAATCCTATTTAAAAAAAGACGATTCAAAAAGATTAGAAACCTAAAAACCTTGGGTTGCATCCCGTGCGGCGCTTTTGTTTAACGTCGCTTGCGCTAAATTATCACATTTTTTTAAGTATTTTCCTTATCTAAGGATGGTTCACATAATTAGTAATTTACTTTATGTATTTTTAATGCTTCAATGAATGGTTTGACTCTATGACCATTAACATTTAAGGTTTGACCATTGGTGGGATCTTGAATTTCTACAGCCCCATGGGGGTATACCTTATGCACTAGGTATGGACCCGACCATATGGACCTCAACTATCTTGGGTGTTAATGAAGTTTATATCTATAAAAAAGAATAGTTTTACCCAGTAAAATGTGTTTGGTTTTAAAATTTTGAGATTGGTAGGCTTGAACTCTAGATTTATTTATCCTTGAATTTTCATAAGCCATCATCCTAAGTCCCTCAAGTTCATTCAGATATAATTTCATTTTTGTTCCGACCAATGAGAGGTCATAATTCATTTTTTTAATTTCCCAAAAATCCTTATGTTTGATTTCAACTGGTAAATTTCCTGATTTTCTATAAACCAACCAATATGGGGATATTCCTAAAATGGTTTTATATGCGGTTCTATATGCACAAAGAGAATTTAAGAGTTTTCGCGAACAATATTTCCTATATGGATTAACTGTTTTCTCAAGAATTTGTTAGATTTCATAATTGGATAACTCATCTTGACCATTGGTTTGTGGGTTATAATCAGTTGACACATTTTGAGAAATTCTGTACTTGTCCATGTGTGATGTGAATGGATGATTGAAAAAACAAGTTCCACAATCTCTAATGATAGCCCTAGGAATTCCAAATCTATAGAGGACATTTTCCTTGAGAAATTTAATCACACTTTTATGATCATTTTATTTTGTAGGAATGGATGCAACCCATTTGGATACATAATCAACATCTAAAATGATGTACAGATATCCCCAAGTGTTTGGGAAGGGACCCATGAAATCGATTCCCCAGTAGTACAAGATATCAATCACAAATATGGGAGTGAGCGGAATTTGATTTATTTTTGGGATGGACCCTACTTTTTGACACCTAGGAAAACGTTGAAAAAATGTATAGGATTATCTTAAGAGGATGGGGTAGAGGATTCCAAACTGAGGAACCTTAGTAGATGTTTTCTTAGAGGATAAGTGACCTCCACATGCCTCAATAAGATAGAGTTTAATGATGTAATATTGTTCAAATTTTGGGAAACACATCTTAATGACTTGGTCACGGAATAACTTATTGAGAAATATATCATCAAAAACATAGTGCCTAACATCAGAAAATAATTTACATAGATATTGAGTCCCTAAGAATTTTGGAATGACTCGTGTAACTAAGAATTTGGCAATGTCGGCATTCCATGTGAAATCACTCACTGAATATAGGTGTTCGTCGACAAATGAATCAAACAAAGAAAGGTGATTTATGATTTATTTTAATTCTATCCTATAGAGGTGGAGAGATAAAAAAATTTGAACACCATTTTTATCCTTGATTTTGTGTCAAATTCTTGTAAGAGAATGACCCACCTAATCAGTATATCCTTAGAATCATGTTTTTGGAAAAGGTATTTTATTCAGAATGGTCAGTGAACATAGTGATGGGGGATCCTAAGAGGTAGGACTTAAACATTTCTATGGTAAACACAACATCAAGTAACTCTTTCTTAGTGGTGGTGTATTTGATTTTTGCAACATTTTAATATTTGGTTGTATAAGCAATGACACATGTATTTATCTCACACCGTTCCCTAAGACTACTCCTACAACAATGTCACTCGCATCACACTTGAGCTCAAAAAGGAAGTTCCCAATTTGAATATTTCATGATAGGTTGAGAGATAAGAGGCGACTTGAGTGTAGAGAATGATTCCTCACAGCTTTCTATCCATAAAAATGAAGAATTGTTTACTAATATAGCACAAAGTGGTCGAGAAATAGAGATGAAATTCTTAATGAACATTCTATAGAAACCTGCATGTCCAACAAAATACATTACATCCTTGACAGTTTTGGGTGACGAAAGATGATGACTGATGTCAACCTTGGCTTTATCAACTTCAATCTCCATAATCATGACTGGATGTCCATGGACTAGTCCCTATTTAACCATGTAATGGCATTTTTCCGAGCTTAGTACTAGATTATTTTCTTCACATTTTTACAAAACACTCTCTAAATTCCTTAGATATCCCTCAAATTTATCCCAAAACACAGATATGTCATCCATGAAGACCTCTCCAAAATCCCCTTCCATGTCTGAGAAGATTCCCATCATGCACTGCTGGAAGGTTCCAGGGGAATTACATAACCCAAAGGGCATGCGTTTGAAATCAAAGGTGCTGAATGTATAGGTAAATTTAGTCTTCCCATGATACTCTAGTGAGAACACAATTTTATTGTACCCTGAGTACCAATATCAGAAATAGTAGAAGGCATGACATGCAACACTGTCAAATACTTGGTCAATGAATGGTAAGGGGAAATGGTCCTTCATTGTAAATGAGTTTAGATTTCTATAGTCGATGCAGACTATGTATCCACTAGTCGCCCTAGTTGGAAGAATCACTCTATCCTTATTGGTTATCACTATGATTCTAGCCTTCTTTGGAATCACTTGGATTGGGCTAACCCCCTCAGCTATAGGATATATGATACCATCTTTCAAAAATTTCAGAAGTTCTTTTATCACTACTTATATGAGATTAGGATTGATTGGCTGTTAAGGTTGATGACATGGCTTTGAATCAGATTCCAGAACAATCCTATGAGTCTTGATAAGTGGGATAATCCTAGGAATATCAGAGAGGGTCCATCCCATGGATTTCTTGAGTTTCATAAGGACATCTAGAAGCATCCACTCATAATAATCTTTAAGAGAATAAATATGACAATAGGATGTGTTCCATTTTCTCTTAGAAAGGAAAACAAGAGTCATAAGGAATTTCTTTCAATTCAAGATCTGGTTGGATCAAAATTTCAGTAGAAGATTGGGAACATTGGTACAAGATCAATTTCTTTTTTTTAGTTTCTGATAGGATTGATTCCCCACCTGTAGAAGTTTCAGTTACTATATTGGTTTGATCGATGTTAGGGAATGTAGTTGGATTGGTCTCTATGAATTTGGTTTCCTAAAAGATTTATCTAATTGTTGGTCTTAAGATTTCATAATAGGAGAAATGTGAAAGTGATTCTAGGCAAGAAGATAAACTTCCTTCAGGTGAACAAAGAAAAATAATCTCATCCTGACAAAAACATTCCTCAAACGTGATGTTCTATGGATTAAGTATCAAAACTTCCTATCATGTTTACCTCTTGAATATCCTCATCATACCCTATTTGTGATCTTGCATTATATATGTTCAAGTCTAGACTCATGTTTCCAAATTTGATGGTCATATTCCCATTTCAAACTCAGATAACTGTGTTCATTGTTGCATGACAAGGACGACCAAGGATGATTGGGGTTTCGTCCTTGGCACCTCATTTTGGATTGTTGTCAAGGACAAAAAAGTAAGTAGGGTAGATGATGTTTTCTAATTTTACCATAAAATTATTTAAAATTCTATTTGGAACCCTATTGCTACGATCAACAATTTGAAGTGTGATAGATGGGGGTTAGAGCTCTCATATTCCTAAATGGCAGTACACAACATAAGGAATGAGATTGACACTAGCACCTAGGTCACACAAGGCTTTGAAAACTTTGTTCTCTCCTAGTTCAACATTGATTCAAGGGCATCCAAGGTCTTTCATCTTTGGTGGAAGGGTTCCTTGGATTGTTGTGCTAATATTTACTGCTATAAGGACTTGGTTATTTTGTTAGAATTTCATTTTAAATGTGCATAGTTCCTTAAGTTATTTTGATTATGTAGGAATGGTTTGAATGGAATAGATGAGTTGAATGTTCCACTTGACTTGTGAGAATATTTCCCTCAATGTTTCACACAATTTAGGCTAGGTTTTCCCCCTTATGCATTGAGGAAATGGTGCAGGTTGTGGGATTGTTTTTTGAAGAGTCATTTCTTTTCCATTATTATCATTTTTTCTTTTTGATCATGTTTTCATTTAAATTTTTATTCGAGTTTTAATCTTCAGATGGTTTTTGAATTATTTCTATAGGTTCTTCAATTGATTTCCCACTTCTTAAAACTGGCATGGCCTTTATATGTTCTTGGGTTGTTTGAGTGAAAATTGAATATCTCATTAAAGATGAGGATGGTACTACCTGAGTAGAAAGTGGTTACTTCATTTTTTTATAGTTTGTAGTTCATGTTTAAGGGATTAGAATTTTGAGTTCATTGTCCCCATTTGTTGAGAAAAATTTTCAAGGATTGGTAGAGGGACATATTGGGTAGGGTCTGGTGATGGTTGGTTTATTCTAGGAGGATAATTTGGTTGTCGGATTGGTTGTTGCATGTTTTACTAGTATTGGATAAGAGGATGTAGGTATTAAACTGGTTCTGGTTGGAATTGGTTATGGTTTTGGAAATTTTTTGGAGGGTAGAGGTCTGGTCTTTTTCGTTGGCTAGGTTGTTGGTTATCTTTCCAGTGGAAGCCTGGGTGGTCATTATACCTTGGGTTGGGTGTGTTTTGGCATTGGGGATTTTGGAAGTTTAGGGAATTTACATCAACAAGTGTTCCTCCTAGAATAACATATTTTATGGATGGAATGGTTGGGCAGTTGTCTATTTTGTGGTCAAGTTTGTCACAAATTGTGGAAATGTGGTCTACAGATTGGATTTTATGCATTCTCCTAACGCCTATCTCTTCAAACTTCCTAGTGAGTGCAGCAAGTTTTGACCTAAATATTTCCTCCTCCCTAAGTGTGTTAACTCCACCAGATATTGGTGTCTTCTCATAGTAATGTGATGTTCCCCATGTTTGATTGTGTTCAAGAATTATTTCTAGATACTCATAAGAATCATTTGGGGCTTTGTTTTTGAATGTTCTATTACACATCATGTCAATGAATTGTTTTCTTCCCCGACACAACCATTCATAGAAAATTCTAACATGTTCAGGAATAGAAAAACTATGATGCGGGACCATGTTTGGGGTGTCATTGAACCTCGTCCATGTTTCATAGAATTCCTCTCCTTATTTTTCAAAAGAGTTTTGGATGCTCTTTTTAAGTGAGATTGTTTTGTGGTGGGGAATGTATTTTTTTTTTGTAGAATTAACTTTCTAATTGGTCCTAAGAGTTGATGGATGATGGTCTCAAATAGTATATCCAGTTTTTAGCTTGATCCTCTAAAGAAAAAAAATTATCCTCATCTTAGCTGATTCTTGTTGATGTGGGGGACACACGGTTTCTACAATGTCATCGAAATCCATAACATGAAGGTAGGGAATCTCAAACTCCATTCCATGGAATTGGGGAAGGTGATTTAAAGCATGGGGTTTAAAGATGTAGTTGGAATATCCTAGAGAATTTTGTCTAATGAATTAGGTGGAATTGGTCTATGAATGTGTGAGGTATTCATTCACGGTTTGATCGACTGCATTCCCCAAGTTTGGGGCTGCCTCATTTAGAATTCCATGTTGGATCCCACCCGGGTTTATGAGTTGGTTTCATTAAAAAACTTCTATTAAAATGGGAACAATTTTTGACACTAGAGTATTAGAATGATTAGGATACAATGGAAATAGTTTCCTCTGTGTACTTGACTGTCCAACCCCGTACTATCCACCCTAACAATACGGTTTTATTGGTCATGAGTGTAGGCGGACATGTGCCAAAAAATGAGAAAGGGAAAATAAAAGAGAATTTTGATAAGAATAGAATAAATGTGGGAGAATATAATGGTTGTTGATATGTATTACATTGTTTCCTAGAAATGGCACCAAAATTTGGCCTCGCCCAAATTTACAGATGTTTTAGGGTTAAGTGTTCTCTTATAGTTTAGCTTGTGTTCTCGAATCCTCAGAGACCTAAGAAGAAACCTATAGACACGTGCATTCAATGGACTATTTTGGATATGAGGTGGATAAAATTGGGATGATTTTATATAGGTCGAAGTGAACACTAACATTATTATGTGATTTCAATTTCAAATAATGGGTTGATCCTAGGTTATCACATGGGGTGGATTGGATGCATTCCTTTTTCAATTATTTTGATTTTTTATATTTGTGATGTGTTTAATTAAAGAGATAAAACAACATCATCACTTACTAGTTTAATTCCTACACAACCTAATAATAATCACCTATACATTGGAGGATAAAATTCATGATCACTCCAAAGAAAAGGTTTTATTAGAACTTGAAGTATGTGGCCTTTAAATTCAACTAGGACAAATAATTTTTAAATTCATCAAATAAAAATCTCAATTAAAATAAGTGATTAGACATTAATGGGAAGATAATTAACATCCAATACATATTATTTCTACTCCCTTGGATCAACCCATAATAGGGTTATCCATCCATTGATTCTAGGGTTATAGTGGAAGCGGAAAGTTGACTCATGAGGTAGGAATTGAAGAAGTAAAAAACAATAAAAAGAAAACAATCACTCCATCATTGTGTGAATAATTTCACATGTTTTGGTGTGAATAAATTCAAACCATGAAGAAATGGTATCAATGTGATATGGAGAAGAACATAATAATAATATAAGAATAACTTTAATTAATAAACTAGGATGAATTTAGAAACTAATATGAGAAAGACAAACTCAAGGCAAAGAAATCGTAGCATAACATTACAATTAAACAGTGAAAAAAATATGAATAAATCATCCAAAACCACTACCTTAAATATAAATTTTATGAGCCTTGGGTAGAGCTTAAAATTTTGAAAGTCATCCCACTTGAGTATGGTAGGCCTAGGGTGGTGGAATGTAAGGGAGAGGAAACTTTTCCACCCTTGACCTGAAGTTGCAGCTAGCTTGAATCCACCAAAAAGAGGCACATAGATAACCTTATATATGGACTAATTAGAGTGGAACATATAATAGAAACATGAAGATATAGATATATATTAATTATATATAAAATTTAATCCCAAACTAATTTTTAGTTTCTAAGACATGACTAAATTGTTGGGCTGGTTTTCTACGCCATAGAATCTAGCCCAGAATTTCATCTTCCTCTTGGGATGCCACGAACTCCATTAAAACATTAAAATTATCTCTTGTAACTCTTTGATTAAATGTTCCGCGTTATGTTATATATCTTAAATTAATGTTTTAGAATCATTGGGATTGTATCTTGGCCTCTACAATCTCTTTATTGATCTGTTGTCTAGTATACTTTTCCCAGAATGTGTTTTCATGAAAGCCCATTTTGGGGGTCTTCTAATGTGAATATTCAAGTGCTAAAAAATAATAAATTGTTCCTTAGAAAATGGGATACCTGAAGATAAAATATGAAAATAAAATATGAAAATAAAATCAAAACCATTTTTTATTTTTGGAGGTGTTCATAAATGTACCATGTAATAGTGCATTTTAAGTGGGAAATAAAATCAAAATGTGAATTAATTTTCAATGTTTAAAATGCACTAAAATGGTGTATATGAATAATAAAGTACATGAATCTTATATATATTAACAATGAATATTAGCCTCATTTAGTGGCTAATCATATTTCTATGGACTTTGTGGTTTGGTTTTTCTGTACCCATAGAAATAAGAATGTGATGTGGGTTTTGATTGATAGGATAACCAAATGGTCACACATTATATCAATTCACAAGACAAAAAATGTTGAGGAGTTGGGAAATATATATACTAAAGAGACTATTTCTTATATAGTTACATCTTATATAGTATTTGAGTGTAATCCCCTTTTTAGTTCATAATTTTGAAGAGTAATTTAGGAGGCATTGGTATATCTAGTTTGTTTGAGTACGGTATATCATCTATGGACATACGACCAGAGAGAGAGTGCTACATATATTCTTGTGAACAAGATTAGTGCCTAAATCCTCAATTTTTGTGGATAATTGGATGAATCTTTGGGACTGTTTGATTTTTCTTATTACAATAGTTTCCATTTTATAGATAGAATAGCTTCTTTTAAGGCTTTATATGGCTGGCCTTGTAAATATAAGTTGTGTTGGTTAGAGATTAGTGAAATTTCATTGGTTATACCAATATTGGTTCAAGATATGACCATAAATATTTAGTTGATTTAGAATATAATTTTGATGTAACAGAGCTTGTATAAATCTTATGATGATCACCACTGTATACTATTCAAATTTTCTTGCTGGTGATTAGATGTTCTTGAAGGCTTTACCACATTTTGGTCATCAACAACATTGTAAGCAAGGGAATAATATTCTTTGTAATGAGGTTGTTTTCAAGGTAGTAAAATTTTCTTACCATTTATCGTTTCCACCATAATTTACATTGATAGAAAATTTTTTCCATGTATCGCAATTGTGAAAGTACTTTTTTGATCCATATCATGTTTTGAGATGGGGAGATCTTGATATTGAGCCTAATTTATCCATGATGGAGTATCCAGTTAGGATAGTTGATTCTGAACCCTAGTTACATCATGGTATGAATATACCTTTGGTTCATGTGAGAAGGAATCATGGTTATGATGCTCATAAGATGTGGGAGAGAGAGGCACAAATGAGAGATCAGTGGCCTCATATTTTTTATATGGAGACATATTGATATTCAATATAGGGATATAAATTTTCAATAGTGGGGAGGTTGTAACATCCTATTTTTCTTTTCAAGAACTCTTCGAACTTTGTTTTTAGTAATGTTTTTTTGGGTCTCATTTTAGGTTGATTGGGTAAAAATTTGGAAAAAAAATTAATTTTATGGGAAATGCATGGTTAGCGCATGGTTTTGCTAAACTATGTTTCCACCTTGTAGAAATCATGCAAACCAAAATAGTGAATGTATTCCTGGTTGATGCATGGTGTGAAAAAGAACCCACCAAGTAGAAACCATGCACTACATCAGTGGGTTGAATTATTAAAGAGAATGATCTGAAAAATTGTGTGGCCTTTCCTAGATAACTATGTGCATATGTTTTTATCATTCTTAAAATTCATAAAAAAATTTACAAAACCCCATTTTAACCCCCCACTCATCCTTAACACTCCATATCTTGATTTCAAATAATGAGAAGGCTCTCAAGGTGCCATAATGTCTCCTTAAAACCCCTTCATTGGAGGATCGAAGCTATGTGAAGGTCATTTGATTCCTCTCTGATAAGATACTATAACACCCTATGATTTTGGGGGAAAATCTAATTAGTTTAAACTTTTTGAAAATGTTCATATCAAACAATACTGAATATAGATTTTGTTATATAAAAAGACTATGTTTATCCTACATGATAAAAATACAATTTAATATTTCACTATAAGAACACTTAAATTTTTTTTTCGTACACACAACACTATTATTGGCATGTATTACACACAATACTAAGTCCCTTCGATAGCTTTAGTTCCACACAAGGTCAAGTTTTACAAAACAACAATATACTATTAATATTATTATTAAAATATTATTATATCTACCACCTTACCATTAGAATGGAAGTTAGAAATAATATTAACAAAATTTTAAAAATGTTATTTAATCATGTAAAAAATGAATCTTTTTTTATTAATTAGTTAGGAATGAATGTAGGAACTATTTGAAAATAATGAAATTGCTTTTCGGAGAAAAATAATTTTATAGGTAAAAACACAATTTTATCCTAAAAAAATAACAACCCACTTTTGATGAATCTTTTCATTAAAATTTAAATATTATATATTCAATAAATAGATTTTTCACATACAATATATTTTATAGTTTTAATAGAATAATTATCTTGATTTTATTAATAAAAATATGTATTATTTAAAAGGTTATTTTACCTCCTTTTAATAGTAAATACATTTTAAATATAAATTTAAAAAAAATCATTTTTTTTTTAAAAATAAAAATTCATTTTTGAAATTTATATATCAAAATTTTATTTCGATGAATTAATAGTATATTTCTTTGAAGTTTCATTTTTTCATGAATAGTGAAAAATATCAAAATTAATTCAAAACTACTTTTTTGTATACATTATTTATTTAGTTAAATTATTTTTTTTATTTCGTTTTAATTATTCATTAGATAAAATTTACATAAATTAATCAAATATATATCATTTTAATCAATTTTACATTGAAAATGGATATAAATACATTTCAATCTTTTGGACTTTTTCTCTTTAAAAACACGCTTTCACGACACATCTATGGGATTAATTTGAAATTATGTTTTTACCTCCTAGGATTATAATTTGAAACAATGAGCTTATATTTTCAATAATAATAATTTATAATTTATAATAAGTTTCAACTTTGTTTTTGACAAAAAAAATTAGTTAAAGTTATCACAATTACTTACAGTGAGTTAGAGAAACTATAGAGTAACAAAGGACTAAACTTTAAACATAAGACCCAAAATGACCTATTAACTTGAATAAAATAATTTTTATGTTCATATTTTGATATGATCATCCCATAGATCCTATTTTTACGATTATGTTAGTTACATGACATGGTAAAAACGTGGGTGGTATTCCCTTTTCCAAAAATTTACAAGAATGCCACTCCTCCTCCACTATAAAAACACACTCACCCCTCCCACTAATTCACACATCTCAAGCCATTTATATCATAAATGAACTAACATAATATCCTCAAAACATCCACAAAATAATACTATATTCATATATTTTTAAATAAATCCAATCAAAGAATCCCTTTGGTGAAAACCAAATGGATTTACACAAATAATATGTAACATCCTTCCAAAAGATCTTTTGTTTTATTTTCATTATCCACCACTCAACTATAATTATCCAATGATTATATAATGACCATAATATCATAAATATATTGATTTTTCTTTCTAATGCTTTTTTCTACACTCACACGCACTTCCATTTAATGGGCAACAAACATACCAATCATGTGTACAGAGGCATACTGCCTCTTGAAACGTTGTTGTTTTTTCTCCTTTACAACTCTCATTGGTGGAAATTATGATGTTAATAATGATTTAATGTAGTATTTATGATATTTAGGACTTATTTTTTCTTATTTAATTTTTATATTATTCATTCCTTTATGATTTCTATTTTTTAAATACGATAACGTTGTTTTTGGACATGTGGACTACCACCTTCTCTAAGCGATGTGATTCTTTCACACATTACATGGAATGTATAAATATTTTTTCCGTAAAATTATATGATATATATTAAATAATAATTATAATGGAGTTATAACACACATATATATATATATAATTTCTTTCTTTCTTCCCAAAATATAATAAAATTGAAATAATCTTCATGCGTTTGTACGAGCTACCATCTCCATGAATGGAGTATTTCATTTTATATTTATATATTTTATATATTATTATATATATATATAATCATAATATATATGAATTTTTTATCAATTTTTGAATTAAAAAAAACATGATCTATGTTATAGGATCAAGAATAACAAGTCAAGACATAGATGAAAAAAAGCAGATATTACCCAAAACATAACATTTACATGGAATTGTCAATAAAAGTGTAGTAAAATTAGAAATACAATAATATATGGTATTATATATAAGAATATTATTAATTATTAGATCTATTATAAACTTTTATTTATTATATAAGAGTTTTTAATGAGTATGATGAAATTCAAGAATTGAGGTAAGGGTTTTCTTATCTCACTTTTCATTTGAGTGAGATACATGCCATGTTCACCTCTCATTTATTTTTTGTGGTATACATATATCCCATGAATTTATTATATTATACCTATATTTATACTTATGAGTATTTACATATCCATTTGATCATATATCTTTCATGGGGTTTTTGGTTCAAAAGTTACTTAATTAGTAAAGTAAATTTGTCTCAATTTTCCATCTTTCAAACACATGCCATGTTATGAAACTACATTTTTCTTTGATATGAATATACTTCACATTGTAATGATTTATCATGAATATCATTCCTCTTGTGAAATAATAATTTTCATTAATTTTTATTCTCTCATTCGAATTGTTATTTATAGCTACCACTAATGGTAAATGTTTATCACTACAACGTCATTGTTTATAAGGATTGTTTTTTATTATGATTACATTGAAGAAATATTTTTATCCATATATTAATAAATATCATGAATTTTATTATCATCTAGTTATCCATGTTATTTCCAACTAATGGATCTTTTTTCAACAATTTGGTACTTAATATAATTAAGAAATCTTATTTATGAATATTCAAATTTATTTCTTATTTAGGTGAAAGATATATGTCATTTCAAAACTCTATTTTAAAAAAATCAAAAAAAATTAAGGTTACCCAAATATTTTAAAAGTGAATTATTAACCAGAGATTACCTTTTTACCAAAAAAAATTAAAAGGCGTATTAATTTCATTTTATGATACATTCAGTTTTCTAATCTTTTTACGGTGAAAAGGAATGTTCAGAATGTATGGACTTAACCATTATCATGACCATCATTTCCATCTATCATCCTATGTATCTTTTTCAAGTTTATTTTTTATGAAAATTATTTCCCAATATACTTTATCTTTTTTTATTATAAATTGTTTTTTATGTAAATTTTTTTTCAGAAATGTATTGTGTTTAAAACATGTTATAAATGATTTTCAAAGCTTCAATTATTGTTTTTCAAAATGTTTTTTCCAAAGATAAGGGTTTCAATGATTTAATGATATATGTATAAGTTTTAGAATCCTTTTTATAGAAAATATTTTCTTAAGTTTTTTCTATTATTCTTTTAAAATTTTCAAATTGTTTTAATAGAAAATGGATAAATTTTTTTTATGAGTTTTAAGTTATTTTGAAAGAAATTTTTTTTCAAAATATTTTTAAGATTATTTTAAATGATCTCAATGACATTCAAAAATAAAAAAAAATCAAAATGATTAATTTTTTAAATATAATTTTTTAAAGTGGAAAAAATATATTCCTTAAGAAAGTATTTAAATAAAATTGTAAATTCTTCTTTATAACAAATGGATTTTGGAAACGGTTTTTGAAATAAGTTTTCAAATAATTTAATTTTTCTCTAATAAATGTTCTATTTCATATTTAAAAATCTTTATCCATATAATATTACTTACATGGTTATATTTTATGATTAATTGGGGATATGATCCAAAAATACCATTGATATTACTCATTTAATGGTTTAGGAATAGATGTAATGATATTTATGAAACTAATTTCTCTTCAATGGGTTCCATGATTTTTATGTCTTCTTATTTTTATGCGTAATTATTCGATGAAATGATAATGAAACAGATATATTTTCCATTTTTAATGATATGATGGAATGTTTTTTTCATTGGTTATTATATTATGCATATAAAACCCATATCATTTTTATGGGAAATGATATCTTAAAAGTTTTTTTATCTTGTGTAACACATATGTATGATTTAATTATGTGATTGGTGGTACCTATATATAAATCTAATGAATTAAATAAATATTTATATCTAATTATATAATGATGGGAAAAAATTTATGGGCTTGATACACTAAGGGAAGAAGGAGAAATTTAATGCACTCTGGGAAGAATGGGAAACCTTATCCACTACTAGAAGAAGGGGAAACCTCATCCACTATGGGAAGAAGGGGAAACTTGATCCACTATGGGAATATGGGGAATCTTGATCCCTAATAAAGAAATGGATTGTGACTAGTGATAGTGGTGTATCCTGCCCAGTAGGTGTAGTCCCCAAAAAATACCTCAATAAGTTTTAACATTGAGCCTTTTAATAAGGAATGTTTTTACATGTTTATACATACTCTAAAAATTCCTTATCTTACTACTATGTTATGATTTCATGGTTTATGATCTTTATTCCCTTATGATTGATATCTTATGAAATAGCAATATTTATTCCATGATTAATTTTTATGATCTTTTATATGAGGGGTGAAATATTCTTAATGTTATGATCATCTTCTCATACACTTATGATCTTGTTATTCTTACATATCTCCATTGATTACCCTTAATGAGCATCTCAGATCACCCCTTTATTATGTTTCCTTTTCATAGGATAAGAATAATGGTTTTAATTAAGATTACTGAGGGTGGAAGATCTATATGGGAGATGTGGAATATCCATAATTAATTTATAAGATTATGTTCCAATGTTTAAAAATGAAGTAAACTATTATAGTCTTCAAGAGTGTACTTTTAAAATGTGATGGATATTCATAAAAAATGATTTAATATCCATCAACATTAATCCTGAGTCATTATTGTTGGTATCAATGGGAATTTTTAGTCAACCTTTAGAAAATAAGATGATAAAACATTACTGATATCCCTAGGTATATTTCTAATTATATCTCAAGGGATTTATATAAAGATAAACCAATGGTGTTTTGTATATAAATGAATCTATAATAATTTAGTCATCTTATAAGTGATTTTTCATGATTATGTGGTTTCAAAATATAATAAGTGTTTCCCACACTATGCATTCTGGTATTAGTCTATGGTAGTAACCAGAAAAACTGGGTTGGCATTGAATATTATTGAAAATTTCATGAGGAGTAGTCAAATGGTATGGTTGCTAGAGTGAATGATTTCATGATCATGACCAATAAGTTTTCGAGGAACATGATTAAAAAATTCTTCCTTAACCAACTCTCAGAATGAAAAAATAAGATAAGGAAGGATTTCATTGATATTTTGAGTAATGGAGACGATGGAGGAAATAATTTTCAGTTTTTGTGTGTGTCAAGAATCTGGAATAAATCACCCACGTGAATGTCTTAAAGGAACCATAAGATGTTTTGACTAGGGAAAATGAGGACACAATTCAAGTTATTAAAAATGTAAAATAAATGGTTTAGTTAATGTAAATAATGGGAATATTAACCTACTTAAGACGTCATCAAAGGTCAAATTATTTAGGTGTATAATGA
Organism: Viscum album; assembly: GCA_963277665.1. NCBI lineage: Eukaryota > Viridiplantae > Streptophyta > Magnoliopsida > Santalales > Viscaceae > Viscum > Viscum album. The sequence continues at coordinate 1,723,560,470 of OY728131.1, read as the reverse complement.
ATGGTTATTATGAAAATTGATTTCCTATGTGGAAATATCCTGAAGTAACTCAACAAGGTGGTATGAGTAATGGTTATATTTTTTATGATGATGATAATGTATGTAAAATGTGAAGGAAATTGTTATTGACTAATAGGATGAGGTAGCCTTTTAATAGAATATAAGTGAATTTCAATAATCATAGAATTTATATATTTAGATTCAAGAATTAATTTATTTAAATTATCGATTGTTGAAATTATGTTTTAGCTATGTATTTACAAGAATATATTGAATAGTTTCAATGGAATTGAAAATGGATTTTTTTAAAAGATTATATTCCTAGGAAACATATGATTAAATTAATTATAACCCTTAATATGTTATTAATATTGAAATTATGATTTTTGGGTATAGATATGTTGGATTTGAATAAGTAAATTTGATTGTACTAATTACATTGGAACTAATTAACGATTTGTTGACAAGTGTTTTATGATATCATTGATGAAGTTTACATAATTTTTTTATTTAAAGAATATATCCAATAAATATTAGAATAAGGAAACATTCATTTTTTTAAAAAGGATTTATGTTAAATTAGATTATTACTATGTTTCAAGATATTACATGATGAAGGTATTCACATGTTTTGTTTGCGACAGACAAGAACTAACTTATGATATACATGGGATCAATGTTAAGATATTTTTTTAGAAATTTTGTGACATTATTTCAAAAAAAAATTATGTTCATCATTTTTAAGGGTTATAAGGTTATCCATTTTTTAATGGTTTAAGTTAGACATCGGATGAGGTTTTAGTTATTCAAGTATTATCTCACCATATGAGGATTTATGCATTTTGAATAAAATGTTTTAACCTTTTTGTTTTGATAACTAATAATATATAGAATCGCCTATAATTTTATTTATGTATCTCATGATCATTTAATTCTTCAATAATTACATATTTACATTCATTTCATGGAATAAAAGATTATTTGGAAATTGATCAAGGGACAACAAAGGGTGAGGTTGTCCTGAAATCATGTAAGTATATCTTCCCATGAAAATTCTTGAACTTTAGGAAAAGTGTTCCATAAATAAAAATTTTCCCTATTATCATCATTTTTATTATATCAATGACATCTTTAATTCAGATCCATTCTATGGTTTTGTGATTTTTAACTTTCTATAGATCACTTACTTTCTTGTGGACAATGATCTTTATCAATCTCATTGATTATTTATAATTTTCTTCTATGTTTTTTTCTCATGAAACCAATTTTATCCAATGTAAAAACCTACATATAAGTTACTTTGGGTATTCATTTTGGTTCAAACATAATTTTTTTTAAATTTAATTTTAGTATTAATATTTTTGATATGGGTTTCTCGAATAAGAAATTTCAAGTATTAAAAAATTGATAACCCAAATGAATTTTGAGGGACAAAATAATTTTAAGGTGGTAGAATGTGACACCCCTAGATTTTGTGAAAAAATATTTCAAATTAATTTCATCCTTTTTATGTTTTTCATTTCACTGAATATTGTATATTGCTTTTTTATATGAAAGGACTAAGTTTGTATTATTTTATATGCACCCCCAAGTTAATCATGTCCTATAAACAATAATTAGATTATATGTTCGTACACAAAAAATATGTTTGGATTGTATTACATAGAATACTAAGTCCCTTTGAAATCTTGTGTTACATGCAAGACTGAGTTTTATTGATCTACAATATACTGTAAATATTATTATTAAAATATTATTATAACTACCACCATGGAATTATAATGGAAGTTATGAATGAGATTAACTAAATTGTGAAAATATTTTCTATAAATGTTTATAAAATGAATTCCTTGGTTATCAATTTGTTAGAAATAAATGATATAATATTTGAAAATGAAGAAATTACTTTCTATGAAAACTATTTTTCTATTTATAAACACAATTTTTTCCTAACAAATAAAACATATGATTTCTTATGAATTTTTTAAAAAAAATGTATATAATATATATTAAATAAAAATTTTTATAAACATCCAATATATTTTATATGTATAAGATAAGAATAAATCAAATTTTATGAAAAAAATATGTTTTTTTCGAAAAGGAAAGTTTACTACCTTTTAATAGAGAACCCATTTTAAATATAAATTTTAAACATTTATAAATTTTATTTGAATTAACTATCATAATTTAAGAAATTTTAATTTCAATAATTAATTTGGGTGAATCTTTATTTTTTTTATGAGAAGTTTCATTTTTTAATGAATATTGAAAATAATAAATTTTAATTCAAAACATCTCTTTAAAATAATTTATTTATATATTTAAATATTATTTTTATTTTGTTTTAAAGTTTCATTATATCAATTTTAAATCAATTAATCTAATTTATTTCAATGGAAACAATTTCACATTAAAATTAGATATATAATATTTTCAATCTTTTGGACCTTTTTAAAATTAAAAATCTTCTTTTGAGACAAATTTGTGGGATTAATTTTATATTAATTTATTTATCATATGTGTTCAGAATTTATAAAAATATATTACATTTTTGAATCAAAATAATTAATAATTTCTAATAATTTAAACTTAGTTTTTGACCAGAAATATTAGTGAAAGTAATTAAAATTAATCACAACGCTTAAGAGAAAAAATAGCCTAACAAATTAATGATCCTTAAACATAAGATCCAAAATGACCTTTAAACATGTTAAAAAAACATTTTATGTTCATATTTCAACCCAATATAACCTTTCATTATAATTAGATCATTGTTGGAGTAACATGAAATGGAAAAAACGTGGCTGGGATTTCCTTTTCAAAAAAAATTCCTGAATGTCACTCTTCCACTATAGAAAGTAACTAACACATCCCACTGATTCACAACTCTCAAGCTTTATTTATCTTAAAATATCTTCCCAAATATCCTCAAAATATCCCTAAATCCATACCATGGGTTTAAAATTTGACAATTAACACAATCAAGGAATCCCTTTTGTGCATTACAATAGGAGTTACCCAAAGAAGAAGTAACATTCTTCCACAAGTTCTTTTATTTTATTTTTATTCTCCAACCCATCAAATATTATTGAATATACAATAAAATTTTCATTGATTTTGGAAACACGTAGAACACAACACAGAGGAGGTATATCATGGATGTCTATAGTAGTGTAGGCCAAACACATCGTTAATAACAAAATTGAAGCCACCAGGCAGAAAGGATCCTAAGTTAAAGAAGAGGAATACATTATGATTAGGGGAAGCCTAGGATTCCCATAATTATGCAACCTTATTTCCCTCACGCCATGTGTGGGTGATCTTTTAATGGGTTCCCATGATCATTTTTCAATGAGGATATAATATTTTCTGCTCTATGAACAACTTTCACTACCTAATAGTGATTTTTATAGGATCGAAGAATTCGTCTCCACATCCATCAGATTGATATGTATTTTCTCACATAAATCCAACCCTATAACCATCATCTTTACCCCATCCTGGAGGGTACCACCTCTTCCATAGAAGGCTGAGACGGAAGGGATGATGAAACCCCTCTAGTCTCTTATGACACCTCCACCTCTAATATCCCCCCTCAGGAGGGACCCATCCAGGTTGTGTTTGAAACTGATTCTTGGGGGGTACCAATATACCTAATGCCACTATCCCATCCACCCTTTTTAGTTGGACGCACCTAGGTTGAGAGGCCTAACTGACAGATCTCATTATTATTTTGTACACACACTGACAAAGTCCATAAAATTGTTCTTAATTTTGATGTTTATGATGGTTCAAATGTCAATGATATTCTTATGGCGATCATTTTTTATATCATTCCAAATTTCCCAACATCCTGCCACTAGGATGAGTTCCAAACCATTCCTCTCAGGACTATGATCACCAGAACCATAAAAAAAACTGAAAACATTCTCTTACATCCCACCTTGATCATTCTACCATGAGTAAGCTTCACTTTCCTTCCAAATCCAGCGATGCCATTCGCAACCGAAGATAAGGTGCTCTGTTTTTTCTTTCTTGGGATTATTAGAACACCAACATTTTGAGGCCACGGGAAAGACCATGTGTGGGATGTTTTCATTAGTAATCATATCGTTATTGATCACTATCCACATCAGGAAGTTAAACATGGGGTTAATTCCCTTACACCACAATATTTCCCCCCATCGGTCACTAGTATTTTGATCCCTCCTTATGCTGGAATATGCCTTAATTGAGAAATCACCTAATGAAGATCTCATGAAGATGATTCTATTAGGATACCTACTAAGGACAATCTCCTTTAAGGTGGCACGTTGATCCTCTTAGAGTATGGTATGAATGAAAACACATTGATTGCATGATTTTATAAAGGACATATCTTGTGATGGACAACCTACAAACCACAACCCCCACCATCATGATTCTAGAAGTCTACATATCCTCTACCCACCATCCACCTAGCATGGGGATGTATGACCTCATTATTTGGGTGAATCAACTTCCATATCCTCGATGGTCGGGACCTCTACACCACCACATCAAGTCCATATTTATCCTTCATGAGAATACCCTATAGACTACATCCTTCCATATCCTACCATGTATGATTAGTGTGAATCCCCTAAAAGGTCAAATAAACACGCTCCAAATTGAAGCCCCATCATCAATTATTCTTTCTAGATGCTTCCCCAAGGCCCAGTGATGTATTCCCTCCATCTATCCATCCCATGTGAAGGGAACAATTATCCTCTCCATATAGTCAATATCACTTTTAGTAACCTTCATGGTGGATATGAGATGTATGGGGATAAAAACATGAACAATATTTACCAGAGTAATGCACCCTCTAAAAGATGGGAACATGTTTTTCCAATTGATATTTCACCTTTTAATCTTTCCCACAATATTATCAAAATGATGAACATGATTGTACCCTCAAATATTATAATTACATGATTTTATAATAACCATAGTATCCTCAATAAACTAAAATGTTTTTATTATAGCTTTTGTACCTTCACAGACACACACTTCCATCTAATAGGTAACAAACTTATCATTTGTGTGTACGGTGGACTACCATCTGACGAAACGATGTTGTTCGTTTTCTATTACCACATCTCATCGGTGGTAATTATGAGATAAATACTTTTTTTATATAATATATATGATTTTTATGATTTTATTTATTCTCATCTAGTTATTATATAAAACATACCTTCCAGATATCCATTTTTTTTAAATACTATTACTTTAGTTGTCGATGTGTGGACTACCATCACCTCAAAGCGATGTGATTTATTCACGCTTTACATGGTATTTATTAAGGATGGGTTTAGTAAATGTAAATTATAGTTATGAAATAATAATTCTACTATAATATATATATATATATATATATTTTACTTTCTTTCTTTCAAAATCGATGTAATATGGAAACAGTGTCATGCGTATTATGACCTACAGTCTCCATAAATGATGTATTTCATTTTATATTTATATATATTATAGATAATTTAAAATATTTATAAAATTAATATATGTGATATATATAATTTTATAAATTACATAAAATAGTAAATCATGATCTATATCTTGTAATCAAGACTTACAAGTCAAAAAATATTCAAAAAACAAAGTAGATATTACCTGAAATATAATATTAAAATGGAATTATTAATAAATGGGTAATATAAATTCAAAATAAAATAAGATATATTATTTAGTATAAAAATATTTTTATTTGGTATTTTTTATAAAAAAACCTATATTAATTATTCTTGAGTTTTGAATGTGTATAAAGAAATTCATGATTTAATATAATGGTTTTTTCATATCACTTTTTATGTCAATGAGTTGCATGCTATGTTCACCACTCATTTTTTGTGTGGTTTATACACATCCAATGAATGTATTATATTATACATGTACTCAAATTTATGTGTAATTACATATCCATTTTATGATCTCTCTTTCTTGGGGTTAATGGTTCAAAAGATTCCAAATCAGTAAAGTAATTTTGTCACAATTTCCCTTCTTTGAGACACATGCCATGTTATTCACCTATATTTTTTAATGATATGTATATACAAAACTTTGAAATGTTTTATAATGAATATAATTATTTTATTAATATTATAATATTCATTTAATGTTATTTTCTTGTGGGGATTATGATTTAATGTTACCAAAATTGTAAGAGTTTATTAATACAACTTCATCATTTGTCAATATTTTTTACGATTTTTCTTCCACTGATAAAATATAATAATTCATATCATAATAAAAATCATGTATTTTATTTTTATGTTTTTTTTCATATAATTTTCAAGTAATGTTTACACACTTCCACTCTGTTAATTAAGATAATTAAAAAAATTGTGGAAATATGACTTTATTTCTCCTTTCGATTGGAAATTTATGTTCTTTAAAGATCATTCTTTCAATAAAATGTTTTCAAAAGTTTCTAATATTAAAATATAATTTTTAAGGTAAATTATTTACCATTATTTACCATTTTAAAAAGTTATTTTATACAGAATATTTATTTCATTTTCCAATCATGAAAATTTTTTAAAAATTTTTAGCTGCAAATTCAATGTTTATAATGTATGGACTTAACCATCGTCATGACTAAAACTACTTTGAAGGTTTCTTTTTAATTTTACAAGATTATTTTTAAAGAAAATTTTTCCAAATATTTTAAAAAATATATTATAAAGTCGTTTTCAAAAACAAAATTTCCAAAAACAAATTTAAAAAAAAATTAAATGATTTCTAAAGCCTTTATTATATGTTTTCAAAATATTATTTTCAATGAAAATTGTTTAAATGATTTAAATATTTATCTACATGTTTAAAAATGAATTCTATAAAAAATGGTTTCCAAAATGATTTTAATCCTTTTTTTACTTTTTCAAATTATTTTAAAGAAAATGGCTTTTAATTTTTTTTTATATTTCATTATGTGTTTTTAATTTGTTTTCAAAGAAAAAAGATTTCATAATATTTTCATGATTCCTAAATTTTCAAATAAATCTTAAAATAAAAATATTTATAAAATTAACTATATTTTGAAATGTTTTTTCAAAGTGGAATATATAATTTCCTCGAGAAATGTTTTAAAGGAATTTTTAATTCTATATTTGTAAGAAAATTATTTTTTAAATGGTTTTATGTAAGGGATTTTCAAAAAAAAATCTATTTTTCTTATAAAATATTCTATGTGATCTTTTAAAATCCTTCTCCCTAAAATATGACATAATTGGTAATAGTTTATGATTTATTATGGGTATGACCTAATATTACTATTCATATTCTTCCTTGAATGGTTTTTGTTTTCATGGAAAGATGTTTATGACACCCATTTCTCTTAAAATGGTTATATTATTTTGAAACCCACTTCTTTTCACGGGTGATGATTTGATGAAATTATTATTAAAACTACATCTTTTTAAAATGTAATTATATGTTAATATTTTTATTTCACGCGTTATGATATAATGTTTATGAAACCTGCCTCATTTTTTATGGGTCATGATAGGTGATAAGTTTTATTATCTTGAGGAAAATGTGTGTGTGATTTTATTATTTGATGAGTGGGACCTGTATATCCCTCCAATGCGTTGGGTAAAGATTTATATCTCATGATTTGTGATGGGAAACAAGATGGTGGTATTGATCAATAATGGGAATAAAGAGAAACATAATCCACAATTATAAGAATGGGAAACCCAATCCATTATAGGAAAATAGGGAAACCATATCCCCTATGGAAAAAAGGGAAAACCCGATCCACTATGAAGAGATGGGGAAAACCCTTTTGTTATAAGTAAAGGATGACGACATTGGATGTAGTGTGTCCCACCAAGTAGGTGTAGTCCATATAATGTTCTAGATAATTTTTGGAAATTTTTTTTGTCTTAGGGAATGGTTTTACATGTTTATGTGTCTACCAAAAATTCTATATACTACTCCCATTTTTTCATTTATTGGATTATGCTCTAGATTTTATTATGATTCATTTCTTATGAACTGCCAATATTTGTTCCATGATTTAATTTTATTATATTTGATATGTTGGGTATGATGTTATAATTTTATGATCATATTCACATACACTTATGTTTATTTTATACTTACATATCTCTGTTATTTATCCTTACTGAGCACATTATCTCACCTCTTTCTTATGTTTCATTTCTCCATTTTATGATAAATGATTTAAGTAGTATTACTTAATGGGAAAGATCTATATGGGAGATTTGAATGAATTTTTACCAAGTTAGATTATTATGTTTCTAGGTTTTTAAAGACACTAAACTATTAATGTACTTATAGATGAACATTTTAATGATCTTAGTATTCATTAAAAATAATGTAACATACATGTATGTTAAGAAGGGGTCATTATATAGATCTTCCATCATTTATTCTATCATACTCCCTCTATCTATCCTCCTTAGGGTTTATTAGATTGTATTATTTATGATGTATCTAATATCTTTTTTTTTGTCCTTGAATACAGTCTCAATTATTTGATCTTTGTTTCCATCCTTCTTCATTGGAAATTCTTATTCCTAGAATTGTGGTACGTGATCTATATGTTAATGGTAGGAGGTTCCATTTTAATTTTCCTTGTTATTAACCCATGAATTTCTTGATTTCAATTAAATTTATTTAAAATTAGTTATGAAAAACCAATCTGATGTGAATTGGGATTCCATTTTATTTGGTAGGGATTTTTCGTAAAACCCACCAATTCCGAGAATTAAAATTTTTGGGTGACATTTGGAAATTTATATAATTTTTGAAATTTATTTATTAAATTTATTTTTAAAATTTATTTATGAAAAATGGATTAAATTGTTTTTATATGAACTTATTATTGGTTTTAACCTGTAAAATGATTTAATTTGTTAAAAATGGGTGTTTTGGATTCTAAATTTAAGTTGTCATATTGAAATGGAAAATTGGTTTATTTTATTTTACTTTTTTTAGAAATAAATTTCCCATTATTTATTTTTTGTTTGAGAACATGTGATCCTGGGTATTTAGTGGTCTATTTTGGAAAAACACATTAGGGTCATAATTACCTAACAATATATTGATGCTTTATAACTCTAATAAAAATAGTGTTATAGATCATATACTCATTGGGATATTGATGAGTACTCATTGGCCAGTGTCCGAGGGATGTGTGTATATATGTTTTTCATGATCATAGAAATGAGTGTGTGAGGATCTCGTAACTTAGAACTATTTTACCACTTGGTATATAACCATGTTAGTTATTGTGATTATATTGATTTATTATACCTTGATTATAAACTATATTAAATATTCCTATTATTTTAAATAAACTATTTTATATAAAAAAAATATTAATCCATTGTATGAAATGTCTCCATCAACTAAAATGTAAAGAATATTTGGATTTAAATACGAAAGTCAACATCCATACCTTTTTTAAAATAATTTAAAGAATTATTTTGTTTATTTTATTATGTAATATTATTATGGAACATTTTTTGAGACCCTGCAAGGATTTTTGCTCACACCCAAACTTTTACATCAGGTTTTTTATATTTCCTTCCACGAGGTTCGAGAAGGGGCGAAATTTCCACTTGGGGTGGTGGTTGTTTCTATTTTGAGATTAAATTATTTATCTCGTAATTCTTATTACTATCATGATGTAATTATTAGGATGATTTATACCTATTTTACTTCTTGTATTTACTCTTTTGGGAGTTTTCTTTGAGAATATTGTCCGGTATCTATTTCTTTAATTCCTTATGTTAGAAAATTATTCCCTCTTTTATCTTATATGATTCTAGGTGATAGTCTCAAACCCATGGGGATCAGTATTTCTCTTTGGTATATTTCAAGATCGTCCTGAGTATCAGGGTATCAGGGTTTTCCAGTCAGTTCATGAAAACCACATATAAAACCTTGTAAACATAAAAAACTCTTCTTAACCCCATTTTAAACATTTACCCATACTTCCTTAATTAAAAACACATACATCCATTAGCTATTGGTCATTTTCCTCAAACCAATATTTCAAACTCTGAATGAGACTCGAGAAAAATAATTTATTGTCATACAAAAACCCAAAAAATCGAGGTTCAATGCAATACTAAAAGTGGGATGTATTTAGAATAATAAAGGATCTTAAAACCTCCCTTTCATAAAAAATAACTTCCTTAAGATGCTCCAAGTATAACATTGGGGTCTCGGTTAATAAGTTTAGCCATTTTTTTCACATATCAGAATCACCCTACTATGTCTCCTCTTAAACACACCCCTTATACCACTTCACATTAAACTAATGTTATATTCCTACCCTAGAAAAACATATCACTACGTTCCATAGTCTGTATTAGATTCTCCTCAAAGGATATATCTACAAAAATCACAATTTCATCAATTTTTATCGCCTCAATAAGAGTTAGGATAATATATCTGAAATTGCAACATGTGAAAGACATCATTTAAATATTTTCAGCATTGTGGAATGTCTTATAGGTATTCCATTCTACTAAACCGTTACACTATCAAAAATGTCCTAAAAACCTAGGTTCCAAATCTCCCTTTTTTGGATATATCATTACCCCAACCTAGGCAACAACTGAAGGAAAATAGTATTACCAACCTCAACCATTAAAGTCCATATACTATGGTTATTATATGATTTCTAAATACTATCAATTCTCACCAACCACCTCCTGACCAACTAAACCATCTCAAATGTCTCTTAAATTAGACTAGGTCCAACTAGTACTTACCCACCTTCCTCGAACAAAGAAAGATGATAATGGAATGGTCTTATTTAAAAATACCCAAATTATTACATCTATATTTATGGATATAAGATGTTATTAAATAAATAATCATTGATTTACATATGTTTCATCTTTTAATAATTAAAATAAAAAACACAAACTCACAACCTATCCTATAGAATCTGAATAGTTTGATCAGATTGACTCTCAGTCTAAGGGTGATAATACATACTCAAATAATCCTATGATCACAAATCATTAAAAATAATATTCCAAAACCAATATGTGAAATTCGGATCTCTATTAAAAATGATATACCATAGAACACTATGCAACTAAACTATCTAGTGCACAAAAAGACTACCCAAATCATCAATGGTGATGGCCTCCTGAATAGGGAAGAAGTGGGATACCATCCTTAGTCGATCTAATATCACTCAAAATAAATTATTCTTATAGGGTTTCATGGGTAATACTATCAAAACATACATAGTTGCATCGCCAAATTCCCACTCTAGAATGGTTAGAGGCTTCAAAATACCAGAAGAACTCTAATTATTTGGATTCACCAGCTAACATATGTGATATCTCACCATAAATCCTTGTACATACTTATTAATTCATGAAAACTTTTATTTTATATAGAGATCATGACACATCTCCTTAAAACCCATTTATACCACCCATCTATAATCCTAAAACTCACTAATCATTTCTTCTTGTAAGCCTATAAGAAATACAACTCAGTCATGTAAAAAGAAAAAAAAATTCTCTACCAAGATACCATCCTAATGTTTTCTCGCTTCCATATAATTTTTCTCTCAAAACAAATTTCTTTAGATTAGATAACTTCTATATATTTATCTTTTCTATGATAATTATTATCACAAATTTGAAAGTTAAATATACTCATCCATGGGACTATTGGACATATTGGTATATGTTTGTAAAGACTTCCATCATTTTCCACTTGCTGTAAGACTCTCATATTACCTATTTTTGGTTCCTTTGGATCAAAGAATCAGCAATTTAGTTTCCCATGCCATGTGCATAAGAAAACATGATGTCAAATGATTTTAGATAATGGACCCACCACTACTAAAAAAGTTTCATGTTTCACTGAAAAAATATATAGCAAAGGCTCTTGTAGTCTGTTTAGACCATAAATCTCTAACCTATAAGATAATTTCTCTTTCATTTCAAGGTATGTACCATGATAAAAACTATAGATCATTAGTAGGATAAATTCTCTCATGTGTTATCAACTCTCTGAATCAATAAGAAACCACTTGATCCCCCTACATCGGAACTGCTCTATGTACAACTATGGATGAATCACATTACATGGAATATTATTTGACCAGTATAGGTAAAGTTAGGATGTTTTTTCAGGTTGGACTTCTATTCAGCTCTAGAAAATCTCTCAAAAAAAGATAAATCAAAACAAACATCACCCTTTTATTGGTCAACCTGCACTTCGGTGCTTCTAGATAAAAGAAGTAATATATGAAGTACTGATAATAACCAAAAAATGCATAAAAATATGAATCTAGAATACATTCATGGGTCACTCATGAGATAACAAAGCAACAACCTTATCTTGGTCCACATGAACTTTGTTTTCTATGATTTCATGGCCCAATAAGTGTACTTTATTAATCCATAAAAATAATTTGGTTATCTTTTCATAAATTTGATTCTCTCACAATTTACTCAAGATGATTTCAATATGTTGGACATACTCATTTTCTGACTAGTAGTACAATAATATGTCATCAAAAAACTACAACAAACTTATACATAATTTTATGAAAGATATAATTCATCAAGGTTATCAATACCATCGGTGCATTCATCAAACCAAATGTAATCTCTAAGAACTCATAAAAGCCATACTATACAGTAAAAAAAGTCTGAGATATGTCTGATAGTCTTACTCTCAGTAGGTGGTATCATATTCTTATGTTGATCTTGGAGAAAATTTTATCTCATCTCAATTTCTCAATGGGATTGACAATATGAGGAAGAGGATACCAATTCTTAACATTCAACTACTCTAATATCTGATAATCCACACATTATCATAAAGTTCCATCATACTTATAATAGAACAAAAAAAAATAATCCCTTGGTTACAAACTAGTTCATATAAAACCTTTAGCATCTAGATCATCCTATTGAACTTTCAAATGAATATGCTCTACTGGTTGCATTCTATATCGTAGGGTGGAACTTTTTATTCTCCTGGAACCAACTTGATTGTGAACATAAACTCTCGATCTAGAGGTAAAACATAGAATTCGTCAAGAAATACATCCTAAGATTTTTCTCATATTTGAGAAAATTTATCCTACTACATTATAAAATCATCAAGAGAATGAAATGAAAGATAATTTATTTTAAAATCCAACCTGTATTAAATTGTTCCCGCATGACTGGCCTAATGATACTACTTACCATGGTGAGAATAGATGACTCCTTTTGGAGATTGAAATTTAATGATCCTCTAGTAGCAGTTGATATGAGTTTGGTATAGTACTAAACAATACTTACCAAGAATTAAATATAAACCCTTAATTTCTAGCATGAATGGTTCTAAAAAGAAATGGTAACCAACAATTTCTTTTGATCACACCTTTCTATGTTTGATATTCATTTACGACACTCTCAACGGTGTATCAATGTTAAAAGAACCATCCAAGATTTCTAATACCAAGCCCAAATGATTTTCAAAAATGATAGATAAAAATTATTTGATTCATTCATATCATCCAAAATTCAAGTAAGGGTAAATGATATAACAATCAAACCTCTTTTGGTAGAAGTTTTTTCATCCAAACTAATTAGATTAGTCTTCATAACATGAATATGTCCAGACGATATTACTTACTCTTATTTATAAGTCACATGAGTTATTCCTTTGTCAGGTATAATCCTCCTACACTAGGGTGTTTCAAGACCTACCATTCCCACAATGCCCAGTGGAACTCCAAATACCAGTCATATGAGGGGTATTTGAGTCCTTCTCAGACTCTAGTACATGTCTTATTCCCCTACCACTGCTCTAAAATGATATTTTCCTACGAAGCTTATGAATATAACCTAGTTTACCGAAAGTGAGACAATCCAAAGTATGGTACATTCACTGAGGTCTCTTATGGCCCGAATTTTCACCCTGATAGAAATGAAAGAAAACATTGTTCTGAGATAGCTTCCCACTACCATTACTACTCTTCCTAATATTTACTTCAGGATAACTATCATAGAATCTTTTTTTTACCATAATAATATCTCCTAGTTCACCATACAGAAATATCATGGCTTTTACTCAGGGCCTCTCTCCGAGTTCATTCCATGATGAGTGTCTGATTCAACACATATAAGATGGTTCTCTAGTGACATTAATTCACCTGCAACTTGATCCCATAGAGAATCCCCTCATAAAAATGTCTCACCCTATAGATCACATCAATATAAGAAGATGGAAAAAACCATTGTAGGACAGTTAAGTGTATAGAATTTTCCACCACTAACATGCCATCCTATGTTAGATGCATAAAATCATGATCCATATCATCCATAAATTCCTCAGGAAATAAGTGTATTAAAAAATTTCATAAAATCATTTCTAAGATAACTCTTCATGTCGCCTATATTTCTCAAAAATACCACAACAACACATAGGTGGTCCATGAAGCCTATATGATGCAAGCTTCACCCTTCTATCTGTGGGTGTCTTGAAGACCGTGGAGATCCTTTAAAATAAATTGATCTAGAATGTGACATCTTGTGGGCCTCCCTCCCTAGTGAAAAAAGGTGGATGATGCTGCTCAAACTCTCTCTTCAGATCAGACATCAAAGGAATAGTATGAACATTCTCCCATTCTACGGATTGAATGACTGAATGGAAACTATCATGAAGCTAAACATATATTTAATCCTAATGAGATATAGGAATATATTCTTCTCTTATGTTAGAATAATTCCAATTTCCAGTCTCCTAAGCCTTAACTTGAAGATTATTGGGATTCATTCTTTACATAGAAAATAGACACCACAAATCACTGGTTGAAAACAAGGGTCATCCTCAACAAGATACATCCATAGAGAACCACTCAAACATGATCTATATAACATGGTATATAAGGGTGATAGAAAGAAATAACAGTTCTTTCATTTTTATTTATTAGATATAAAAGTGATCTCATTTCATAGTTCATATAGGAAAGTGTTTGTCACATGAAATAAATATATCCATTTGATGAACAGTGCATGTAAATATAAATATCGTTTTCTGTCAATCATGATGTATTCATACTCATATTAGGTTATACTATGCCATGAGTAATAATATCAAGAAATAGTAAAAACACAATACAATAACATCACACAACATGTGAATAACCCTATGTGGAATAACACCAAACATTAACTTTCCAACAACACTAACAATAATCCAATCCCTGGGTACTCAGATTCATTCTCATATATGGGTTAGTTTCTCACATGCACATTCAGATTACCAGGTCTCAACACATATATGTGTTATTTCTACCTTTTAAAAGTAGTAAATAAATTGAAATTTAAAAAAACATGCTACTTTAATACCACTTTGTAATGTCCCCCAATATGGAACTCTTCCATGAGGCCAAATTAGGTTGGTTGATAGGCCTCAAGATCACTTCTTTATATGCTAGGTGCTTCAGAATAGTAGTGATGGTGTGAAAAGTATATTAGGGAGACTATACCCCCTCGTCCAGAGTTATATTCTAGTAGAAAAAATATATATATATATATATCAAAGTAATGAAAAACTGTGGTAACAATGCAACAAAAAACTGTAAAATAAAGGAAGACCTAATAAATGAAAATATATTGAACCATGTAATGATAAGTTTTTGTTTTTCTAAATGAAAACAAAAAGAAATAAAAAAAAACTAGTTAACACAAATAAACTCAATGACCCTAGTCCTAAACCGCATATCAGTTACATATCCAAACCACAACCCATCCAATAATAAACAATTAGAAACAAGGTCTATTTACCTTTTCTAAACCTGCATCCATGTACTCTTCTGGGGTACCAAACAATGGTCAAAATATGCTGTGAGTGAAGCTCAGTAGGTCGAAACATCCATGGCTAAACAAAACCATTGTAATAATAATTTCATTAAGTAAATTGGTAAACATGTATATTAATTATTAAATTGATATAATATAATAATATCCATTTTTTAGAACTATGTAGGAATGTCTCTGATTATGCAGTAAAACTATTCCAATCATAACCAAAAACCATAAAATAACCACTTAATTGGAAAAATCATTCAACATAATCATTTCAGCCTCCTAGAAGATCCACATATATAATAATTTTAGCGTCAACTAGTCCAATCCCTCTATATAAGAAATATATCATGAAAATAGGCTAAGACTACAATATATGATTTTCCGCATCTAGGGAAAACCCTCTTTATATTTATTACACCATTTAACTAAGAAAACCCCACCATATAATCTTTATAGAATAAGACTGGGTTAATCCCATTATATAATCATTCTATAATTTGGGCATAACCCTCTATATAAGCATTACACCATGAAACTAAGACAAGTCCAGTATATAGACATTACAACATCAAACTCAACACAATTGATAAACAAAATGATGTCACAATATGATTTTATAATCCAAAAATGGTTAATTATGAAAATTCCTATTTTTATTTTTATTTCTTATTAATTTATTGGTCAAATTATCAATAGAAATTTTGATATTCAAAATCTCTCCACAAACAGATTCAATATCATATAATCATTTGGGTTTTCAAACCATACTAAAAATATAATTAAGTCATCATCCAATTAAATATTATACAATGGTTCACTCTCCCAATGGGTATCCAAAATCTATGTCACAACACCACTGAATCCATAGGGTTCCATGGAGCAACCCAATCCATGATTTACCAATATTAAACATTCAATTTATTAATGTGCATGTTCTGCCAGTTCAATTAACAATATTTCACATACATAAAAATTACACAGATTGTTGGCTTGGGTTTTAAACCACCTAACTTAAACCAACAATTAAAAAACTATTCTATTATTAAATTCCAACATGAATGATGGTGAAATAGATCATAGAAAGAAACTTATGATCGATCATCAGAACATGATCTCTAGAATGAAAGAATTCTCCCCAAAATCCCCTGGACATTTCCAAGGCTTAATAGAGGAGAGGGATATAATAAATAAATAAGAAACATAAGATTTTCATTCCCTTATAACCACCCACCCTATGAATTACATATATTTTAATTATATTACATGGAGTTTAATTCTTAATTATGAGGTACATCGAAATTCACATTGCCTTGAGTGATTTCTAACCCTGGTCAAACATTACACAACATGTAATATATATTCATGGTGTGTAATCAAATTTATTACATGAACCTATACATGTAATATATTCATTTAATATAATATTATCGGTGTTAGTTACCTGGGGTTTTATACATTTACATAGTGTGTAAGTTCCATATATAAAATTTCATCTCAGGTTTAGAAAAAGTGTCTAAACAACCAATAATGCCTTAAAACATATTAAAAACCATCAAAATACCATTGATCATGTTTACCTAGACTCTCTTAATTCAAAAAAACATACAACCTTTAACATTTGGTCATTTTCCCAATAAAATCTCACTTTATATGAATGAGACTTGACAAACGAGGTTCAAATTCAATGGAACACCTAATAAAATAGGTTTAGTGAAAAATTCAAAGAGGGAAATACCTTGTAAAAGTATGGATCTTATATATCTAATAAAAATACTAATTATTATTATTTTTGTTCTTCCATGTTATTTAATGGTGGATCCACTTCAATGGATAGCAGTTTTCATCAGTTTTTGGTTGGTGGTTCCTTACACTTCCTTCATTATAAAAACCATATTTACATGCTATTGAAATTGATGTTTTAAATTGTTTCAAATAAAATTATATTAAAATTTAAAATTCTAGGTATATAATAATTTTTATAGTATTCTAATTTTGATATATGTTGTCTAATTTATTTTAACATCATGTTTTATAAATGGAAATTGTAGTTTCATTTTATGTGAATGATGAAAAATCAATTTTTATAAAAATAGTTATTAGATTAAATTGAAATCCTTTAATGTTATTATTATTCATGGGAACCCTATAATTTTATTTAGGAATATAGTCTAAGTAACATTATAAGGAATTGAGTCACTCTCGAATCCTAAATTCCCATGTTTTGATTCCACTTCAACAATAATAGATGATTCTAGTTTGTTATGTCATTTTAGCTAGTATCTCTATGCCAATATTTAGAATTTTAATATAGATTAGTAATGGTATATTTTCTAGACATGAACATAGTGACACTATTCTATAACCCATGATTTTTTGTTTGAAATACAAATTTACATGGCAATTTACTCTTATTCATAAATGCATTAAATCTTTCCAATTTCTCATTAAAATTAATGTTATAGTAAGATATAAATACTTTTTAACAAGAATTATTTTATTATGTGACAAAGGTTTCTCATAGAACACTTTGTTAGATACAATCATGACTGATATGCTCAATCCCTATATAAACACATTGGTCATATGTCGAACTTTTCTTTTTGGCTAATATAGGTAATGAAATGGTATAACCTCGAGGTGGTGGATTATCAAGTTATCTATGTTCACATTGGAGATGGTGACATATTGGGAGTATACACTCATGTTTAAAAAAATGGGTAGTAGTTTGTTTTCATTATATTGGATACAGTATAATTACAGACATATTTTTTTCTATTTTTCTATCTTTCATCCATATTTTTTCCCTTTTAATATTATTTTAAATTATCATATATATCTATATTTTGATTATATTTACTCGAAAATATGTAGATAATTTTTATCTACTTATTTTATTATTATTATCTTGATTATAAAATGCATGATTGGAAAATACAAGGAATAGACATATCTATATATCAAATTAAACCTTCATAAAGTGGATGGATTTATCTAGATAAATAATACCCAATGGTGAATCCCTATATCCCAGGAACTATTTATAAATCCATGGATATTTTACATTCCCTTAGAGCCTTATCTTGAGCAAGAATAAATTCTCGGTCGAAGTTATCCTGATTTGGTTCATGAAAGAACAATCTATAAGGCCTAGAAAAAAAGGCCAAATCTATATTACCGGGTTTTAAACATCATTTTGATTCTCCATTACTAATAATCTATTCTACTTATTCTATTGTAATCGACATATTAGTAAGTTGTGGTCAAAAGGAGGATCCTACAAATGAATTTTTTGATACAAAACATGTAAATATTTTGGGAGGGTGTAGCCATTTGGCTTTTTCTAAGTGATTTTCAATATGATTTTGATTTAATATAATAGTCTTGGTTATCATCAATGAACATTATGTTCATTATATTATATTATATATACTTTCAATTTCATTTCATGGATAATCTTTGTTTTTGTTTTCAAAAGTATTCCATTAACTGAATAATTGATATATGATCTTGGTAATGTTATAAAAATGGTGGGTTTATATTATATCTATAACATAAATATTTTTTCAGTTGATTTTTATTATGATTCGTCCAATAACATAGAATTTGTTTTAAATTTTTGTTTATATTTATTGTCAAATTTTTTATTTTTAATGTAATTTTTATTTTGATTTATCTATTTATAATGTAGAAAAATTTTATTATTGTTGATGATTTGGTTTTCATTTTTATGACTATAGTTTGAATTTAATTCATTTATAACATAAATTGCAATAAATATATTCATTCATAAGTTGAATATAATTTATAAATGTCTATTTAAATTTCTGGAATGAATTTTCTCAAATTCCATAAATATTTTTTTTATTATTAATAAAAAAATCATAAGGAATGTTCTGGAGATGGTATTATTAGGAATTATGTGTATAATCAATAGAAAAAATACCAGAAGATAATTATTGAAATGTTTTTTATGAAAGAAAATGATATTAAAACTAAAATATATAATATATCAGGATTGGGAAAGGTAATGGATTATGTTTTATAATTGACACTTAACTAATATAAGATCAATATTCAACATATATAGTAAGATTCCAAATACTAATAGTCATTTTAGTCATCCTATAACTCTTATTATTTAGATCAAAATTAAAATTTTCACTCAAAAAATCAATTGGAAAAAAAAATCACTTATATTAAATTATTGTGAGTTTATGTTCATACTATTAATAAGATTTTGAGAAGCATAATGAGTACTATTAATTTGGGATACCCCACTATAATCACAAATAATTTCATTTTTCAGAGACATTAAACACTTGTAAGTGTATTAAATAATTAAATAGTTAGATATTTATTTCAAAATCAATGTGAAAAATAATTTATTAAATCATTTACACTATTTATATAATTTTTACTCTATAAATTTAGTAATACTACAGATTTTTTATTAATTAATGATGTCTTAGAATGTAGAATCTTTGTTCTAGAAAACTTCTGTTCAAATTATCCCAACACGTAATCGAGTTATGTAAATATAATAAATTCTTGCTTTTCAATATATTTATAATAAAAATGGGTTTTTTGTTAATTTTATTAAATCATCAATGATTTATTATGATTTCATAGAAAAAAATACTTGAAATTACTGAATATTTTTATAAGGATTATCACAATGTAAACAATGTAATTTGTGTAAGAATTTAACATAGTCTGATTTTAAATAAAAAAAATTATCTAAATTATGTAACATGATTTATATAGGGTGGTTATACACATTATAATTAATAATACTATTTAAATTCCAATCAATATGGTTTTTCCCTAAGGAAATACAACTTAGAATGCTACATATCTTCTAAATCACTCAAGAATTCTGAATATCTACTTTTCAAAAAACAAAATCAAAAAGGATACAATTTGACATTACTAAATGCACTATTTGTTTTAAATTCATGAAATCATTATCTAAAGTATTATTTTTATTGAGAATTTTAATTTATAAACTAAAATAAATTATGAGAAAAATTATATATTTTTCATGTTATATTATTTAATTTTGGATGAATATATATTATAAAAACACTAAAATATATTATATAAAGACAAAATATTAATGTTGTAGTTAATGTTAATCCTAATAAAAATTATAATTATGAACAATTATTTTATTTTATTTTTATATGTGATTATTCATCAATATTTATTACCATTTTAAAAATAATCACTTTTTAACTAATTTATTTTTAACACTTTTAAAATATTAATGCAATTATTTCAAATATTAAAATTTTACGTATTTGTAATATTAAAACATTATTTTAGTGAATAATCAATTTTGATGAAAATATATCCAAATAGTTATTTCCCTAAAAATTGTATCGATTTTTAGTAGTGAAACTAATATAACATATGCTTACACAAATAAATTTACAATTCAAAATCTTGGATATCATTATCATGTTATAGGGTCAATACATTAAATAATTTATTTGTGGAGGTAAATAAAAAAAATATTTGTAATAATATTAAGTGATTTTTTCAATGAAAAATGTGCAAACTAAAAATTAAAAATTTGCATTAATGTAACTAAAAACAAACTACCTTCACTTCATGAACAAAAAATTGAAATACATAATAATTAGTAACTACATGTTCATGTCTAAATCATTATATATTTTTTAGAAATATCAATGTTCTCTATTATCAATCCTATAATGAATGGAATTGTAATTTCACACTTTTTTCTCTTTCAGTCTTCGAATTCCTATATTATTAAAGAGTTTAGTTATAATATTGTTTCAAAAATTTTGCAAACCAATTAAATTATCTTTTATAAGAGTATTTTATATACACATTGTTGATCTATAAGTTTATTAAAAAATATTTTATAATGACTATTATCAGCAAAATTTTTTCTAAATATAAATAAATTAATTTGTGGGAAAATATGCTTATGATGGATTCCGAAGAAAAATCACTTATGGAATAAAAATTTTAGTTCATATTTAAGTATATACTTAATCATAATTGAGAAAAGAAGAAAAACAACTAACTATTTTTATCTTACCACTTGTAAGTGAAAATAAAAATAACTTTTAAAATCATGGATTAATTTTAATTATTATTCTTACAAATAATTTTTAAAAATATAAATGAAAACTATGGTAGGGAAAAATCTTAATACTCTTTGAAATTTTTATAAAAGTTTGAAAATTAATTCAACAAACCCTAAAAATATAATTATTGAAGTATTCATAAACATTAAACTAGGAGCACTCTTTATTTTCTATCCTCTATATAGCACTATTAGAAATTAATTCTATATATTATTTAATGGGATAATAAATTTTAGATATTTGAGTCACATGATAAATACTTTTCAACTACAGAAGTATTATTTTGTTTTTATTTTTGATTAATAATTTATAGTTATTTAATGGTAATAATTTCCAATATAAATCTTCTCATGGTTCATCCCTATTCAACATACATTATGGAGTACTTTAGCTTTCTATTTAATTTTAATATGGGAATGAGTTAATTATCTTATAGAGAATTGATGTGTTCACTCGTTGGAATACATGTTAGGAACTTACATCCAAAGATCATGCATAATTGAATAAAATAGAAAATTTCATACTAATAATTTAATATAGTGGTAAATTAAATTGATTATTCTAGTAAAAACCTAATGTTATATAGATCTATAATATTAAAGGTTGTGTACTTTTATACTAATCTTATGCCATTCATGAGTGATATTAGAGATAGGATTTTTGAGTAAAAATTTAATAATGTTAAATAAGATTGTATAAATTTAGAAAGGATTTTTCAATAATTAAATATGTATTTGTTATATAGCGTGATTAATGATGTTTATAACAACAACAAGACTCTCCCATAATATGTAAAATTAGTGTTTTTTTAGTCCACTCATATAAATCAATATATCTTTAGTTTTTCATTATAAATCTTGTTATCCAATGTCTTGATATTGAAAGATTCATTTAGAATAGGTTAATGATATATTATATTATAAGTTAATAGTATTTTATTTAGTCTGACCAATCAATATTATATATTTTTTAATAGATATGTGTTCTTAGACACCATTTATAATCTATATTATATATACTACTTACATCTCCACAAATGGAACAAGGTTTTTTGAGAATTGTAATAATGATATGAATTACAATTTAGTCTATTTGAATAATATTATTTAAATTGATTTACATACTAAATAAATATATTCTCTATTATTTAGGATTATTTAATTATAGTTTTTCTATCATGTTTTTATATTTATTCATATAATTATATGAAACTATATTATTTTAGTGTTCTTTAAAAATTACATTAGAATTATATATTGCTATAGGAAAGACCTTTACCCATAAGCATTAAGGCATCTATCAACACTATAAGATCATGGATAAGTATGCCGATATTAATGATTGGTGATATTTATCAGTTCCTAAAAACTATTGATAAATTATTCCTTGATTAGTGCTAAAATGAACGTCGATAAAGGATTACTTAAATTAGTGATATGTTTTGTATTGATAAAAACCATTTTATATAATTTCAAGATTTATCGCTGATAAATTTCATTTCATATAAGTTTAAGATCTACTGTTGATGAAATCACAACATAGTTTTTGTAGTGTCTTTCTATATAAACAACACACTATGTTTGGGAATACCAAAATAAGGTGTAAATTTATATTTTATAAATTCAATACATCCATGTAATAGATAATATACTCACATTATAAAATTTCCATTAAAGTAGATTTAAATTAAATAATTTAAATTCAATATAAGTAAATTATTATGCATTTATGATATATATAAATCCATTAGAACCAATTCAAAAACAATTTAACTCATAGGATAAATTCCACTAGGATCATACCTACCCTTTAAAAAAGTGTGTTCTAGTAATAAAAACATTCCTTATTTTAGTAATAACATATAAATTCAAAAAATATAGCTATAATATTATATAATGTATAGTAATTTTAACCTCAATTAAATAAGATTAATTTATATATGATACAAATGAATCAATAATATTTCTCGTAATGTTACAAAAACATATGTTCATTTTTTCTTGATTTTGAGATTTTGATTCGTTTTTTAACTAAAATATATTTTTTATTTAAAATCATGAACTATAATAAATTTTAGCTACACCATTTTTTAGATTTATTATACCTCAATTTTTACATTTAAAAAATTATTCAGTGGTTTTATTCATAGATATTGAGGTTACTATGAGTTTGTTTTTCAGGTTTTGAGTGTGTGACAAGTGTTCTAAATGAAAAGTTCTCTTTAAAATTGAAAAAACAATTTTAACCAAAAAATCCACATCATGAATCAAAATCTTGTGAGATTAATTCCTATATATTGAAAATCGATCAAGGATAATTTTTATTAAACATAAAAAATAAATTAGTACATTTTATTTGGTTATAGTTTGTAAAATTAATTTTAAACTTATTTATTGATTAAAAATTATACTTTAGTTAATTCTGACTAATCTACACATAAAAATTATGTGTGATTTATATTAATTTTTTCTACATGTTAAAATAAATTACAAATCATTTTCCTAGATTTTCATCATTATCAAAGATAATTTTAGTTGTTTTGATAATATGAAACATGTCTTGAACTAAATTTTAATTTTTAAATTGAAATCCAACACTTTCTATCATACTAGAAACATCACATGTTATAATGATGTGTAGTTACATTATAAATTTTTCTGATTAACCATGGTTATTTTTTTAGAAATCTCATACAATTGAAGTTTGTGTTCTTTTTTTTGTGTATGTGACACACATTTGGAACTAAAATTTACCTTTCAAACTAAAAACACTCATTTTTTGTTAAATTAGAAACACTATATTTTGAAATTAATTATGTTAATTATTAGATACCAAAAATTAATCATTAATAGTTTTTATGAAGTATCATCATAGTTTGAGATATATTTCTCAATTGTTAGTATGTGGCACACATTTTTATCTTCTCAAATGTTTAATATGGAACAATACACTTTGGGATTGTGAAATGAAAATACAAGATAAAATAATATTCTATTTCATTATAAATATCACTAATGAACCATCCATAATTATCTTTCTGTATCATAGAAATCCAATAACATTTTATTGGTTTTTTGTATATAAAATACATTATGAACTTAAACATAACTTTAACATAAAAAACACATAATTTCAAATGTAAGAGACATTATTTATATAAGAATAACATGAGGTTTATTATAATATTTCAAAACTAAATCAGATATCATTTTCCTAAAGTATCCTCAAAATATAAGTTCATTTTCTTTATTGTGAGTACGTGATGAATGTTCTCAATTAAAATATAACATTTAAATTGAAAGAAAGCACATTCATTTAAACTAGAAGACTTTTAAATTGGAATGATATGTGGTTGATTTATTTATTTCACAAGTTAATCATCATTAATTTTGGAAATGATTTAGGATAATGAATGTTTGTTTTCTCAACATTGAGTATGTGATGCACATTTTCCATTTCATTAATTATTATAATAGAAAAATTCATTGTATGAAATTTAGAATAAAATTAAATATATATTAAAATGTTTTTATTCTTAAGGTATACCAATAAATAATAAAATTGTTTCCTAATGTATGAATATATTTTAATAAATTTTTCTTAGTTTTAACCATGTTGAAAATGGTTTAAATGAAAATACCAATTTTTAATTAAAGACATGTATCTTCCATCATACTAGCCACACTACATATCAGAATCATATGTGATTGGATTCTAAATGTCAAATATGAATAATTAATCATTGTTATAATGCACCTTGAATGTAAAATTATGTTTTCATTGTTTTTAGAAGGTGAAAATATTTTTGAACTTCATAAATGCTTAAAATTAAAAAATGTAAATTATGACATTTGATCTACAATGTCTATTAAAATGTTGTACAATTTAATTTTAAATGTAACAGATGATTTATCAAAAAATTTATTAAAGTAAAATAATAATATAATTCTGTTTACTCAGTTTTTAGTTTGTAATGTATAGTTTCGACTAAAATGTAACTTTTAAACAAATAAAAAACACATCTAGCAATACCATCCACCCTGCATGTCGAAATATATAGTGGTTAATTTTTATAGGTCAATAATAAGTCATTTATTATTTTTTAAAAGTGACATAATATTTTTTGGAATCTTTCATATGTTTTTAACAAAAGTATCAATTTTAAAATTGATAATACACCATTTTAATGAATGAAACAAAAATAATATATATTATAGAATAATATATTTTATGAATAAATATGTGAACATTGATATATGAAAATTATTATTCATTTTTCCAATCAGTACATATTTGTAACAGAATTATCCAAAATAAAATAAATAAATAAAATATTAATAATAATTATATATCAATAATGAGAAATAAAATTTTTATTAACATAACTCATATAAATTTATATTGGGGTCCCCAATTAAATCAATTTTTCATCATAATTTAAAAAAAACTAGTCAATTCAAACCACCAATCCAAGTAAAGAGGGTTTTTATATTATTAAATCACGTTATCCATATAACGATCATTGTTAAAGTATATTAAAGGTTATAAATTTCTTTTAAT
Organism: Viscum album; assembly: GCA_963277665.1. Taxonomy (NCBI): domain Eukaryota; kingdom Viridiplantae; phylum Streptophyta; class Magnoliopsida; order Santalales; family Viscaceae; genus Viscum; species Viscum album. Next base: position 1,723,533,934 of record OY728131.1, on the reverse strand, counting down.
TGATGATAATTTCAATAAAAGTGGATTTTATTAAACAAAAGAAAACTCATGTTTCTTGATGTAGTTGTTAGATTTCCAAAAAAAATTATTAGTTGGTTAATGATAATCTGATATTATCATCTTACATATAACCTTTATCATCCAATGATTTTTTTATTAATGAAATTTTATGGGTTATCTAACAATATTTTAATCTGAAGAAACTAAAATAAATTTCTCCAATAATTAGAGCCAAATATAATTTAATCAAATAAATTATTTATATTTTAGCACCTTCTAGATATTTTCCTTATCAAGGTGAGTTGTGTCATGAGATGAGGAAGGTATTTTCTATATAATAATATAGATAAATAATTTATAATATGATAGAATGTTGTTGAAAAAAAAATAACTAAAAAAATATTATATAAAAAAACTCATGTAGTAATATACATCAATTTTGAAAAACTCTATTTTTCACAAGTACATAAAGAATGTTTTTATATATGTATATATAAATATTACAATAAATTAGTAGTTTGAGAAGAAATTTTAGAAGGTATATAAATTATGAATGAACAAAAATGAAATTTATTTCAATTATGGTTAATATTTCAAAAAACTTTTGGTCAAATTTATAAAGAATAAAATTCGAAATGTAGTTGGAAATCACCTCTTCATGATGTCGTCATATATTATTAGACCATGTTTCATGATTTATAATTTTTAAAAAATCTACGTCGATATATAATAATATATTCTATTGAAAATCATTATTTTTCTAGAAAAAGGTTGATATAAAAAAATTGAAAATATTTTAAATGAATTTTTATTGACTCCTAAAAATAACTCTTCAAACATGAAATTATATTTTATTAATATTATATAATTTTAAAACTTAAAAATATAATAACCATAATAATTTTAATTATTATTTCTTAAGAACTATAACAATATTGGAAATAAATGTTATTTTTTATGATATATGCTCTAATGATGAAATATTATTAAATATTTCTTGATAAATTTCAAATTATAGAAATCTATAATATTCTATAATAGCTTCTAGAAGAGCTTTAAATCATGTGTTTCCATGTGACATCAATTGTGACTCCTTGTATGCAAGTAATTTTTGACGAGCAGTAAGATAAAATTAAAACTAATAGGAATACTGAAATCTAAGTAATAGATAACTATAAATACTGATAGAGGAAATAACAACAATTTTCCAATATAGTGGGTAGAATACATAATGATTATGGCTATGATTCCTCCATGGAAAAGTAATCCATATTTGTTTTACCAGATGGAATGGTACTACAATTTGATATGAGTATACTTAAAAAATGAGGTCATGTATTGGATAACTATAAACATGGTAATCCAAAAATAATAATAATAATGAAATAACTATAAAAATAATGTTTCTAAGAACCTTCCATGTGACATCTTCTAACTCCAAAAACACCATGACAGCTCATCCATCAACCAAAAGGCCCTTTATCATAATTGTATTATAAACTATGATATTTTATTATATACTATGATGACTTAAAAGAGTTTGGTTACAACTCAGTAGTCTACCTCCAATGGTTTTAATAATCAAATCATTAAAATAAATGTTCATTAATAGTATTAAATTAAAATAAAGTATATAGATAAATTATATTTCATTATTGAGTATTCTATAACTAACCCACACTTGACCAATAATTATTTTCTGATTATAAGAATGGGATGATTCACCAATGTTCTAAACACCTATGAGTAAACAATATATCACCCATTGTCTCATAAGTTATGGTAAATATGTTAGCACCATACTCAAAACTCCAGGGCTATGATACATCACCATCATAATTCATCGATGAATGAATTGCTAATAATGAAAAATAATGGAAAAAATATACCACCTTCACATACTCTTGATATAATATGTACTTCCGTCACAATAATTATTGTGAATAAAGTATATCCTAGTGAATAACTCATTACTACTGATCCTTACATTGTTAAATGATCTATCACCAACTCATGGTTACTAGGTGGGTGGTATACCTCCATAATATGTATCTATAGTGAATGATCCATTATTAACTCATAATTTCATGATAGAATACATAACAATTATATAATGACTAATGTGGATGAGAACCCACCAAAAAAATTCCCAAGCCACATATTGGTGTGATTGATACATCACTTATCAAGTATCTTTGGTAAATAATTTATCAATGGTACCCAATAATTAGAATGTGAAAAATATTTCATCAATTAATTTATTTGTGTTAATGATGCATCACTAATGAAACAATTAAGCTGGATTTTTAATAATTAATTAATAAAATTAACTTGAAAATGATATCATCCTTTTATTTTAGTTTATACTCATGTATCTTTCCTATATATAGTGGTTAGGGATTGTTTAAAAGCTCTTAAGGTTACCAATAATAATCATATGCACCCATTATATATCTTAAATCATGTTTAAATAAAATTTAATGCATGGAGAATGGTTATAAATGACCATAGTTTATAATTATAGCTCATAGAGTACCGCCCATCTATAAAAGATTCTCACTACCACCATATGGGATCAAGGGAAAAAAAATTTGTGAAATTCATTCAATTTTTTTATTTTATTGTTTTATATGATTATTTAAGAGCTAATAAAAAATTATGGGATAGCTAAAGACCACCACCTTAGGCCAAGATAGTTCCCACTATTTAAATATCACTAGTTGATTCGTACTCAAATAATAGAAATAAAAAAACATGTCATAATCCATGTAATTAGTTATAACATGGGGATGTGATGAAATAATAAAGAGAGAACCTAGAATAAAGTGAAATGTATTGTTATCCTTACCCATGATGGTCAAATGTGACAATATTTTCTTTTATCTAGCAATTAATATTAAAGCATTACTTATAGAGAGGAATAGGGTTGACAGAAAAGGTAGAAAAGTGTGTGCAAAATTGGGGTATAAAAAATTAGGAAAAATTAACATTTTAGAAAAAATTAAAACACAATTAATTTAATTATTTAGAATTTAAATTAATATAATAGAACCACATCAAAACTCTGTTAGATCTCAAAAAAAAATTCTATCATATTCTATATGCAGCCTTAGTGAACACCCAGTGGAATAGGTTGCAGCCTCTTCCATAGAAAATGGAACTTTGGTAGCACCTCATTTAGATCGTGGTGGGATATATTATCCTGTAAATATTTCCATTACTCTATTTATTTCCTTAAAACTTTATATTAAACAAACTCCACCCCATTTTACTTCCAATATTGTAAAAAATATAAGAATTTAGACTAAGACTAAATGGAGACCTTATATCAAGAAATGTGGGTTGTCACAACCTCCCCACCATATTGATGTTATTCCTCAAAAGGTATTATTAGTCCTCACCAATGAACAAATCCAATATTATGCCTGTATATCAGCATATCTTTCCTCAGTCTTCTCTTTAATACACATGTGATACCATTAAACACATAATAGAAGGACCATCATACCATATAGTATATTCACACACTGATCCATAATAAAAATGAATCCCTCCTCAAATAACACATCTTTTATTATCATATCATCATTAAAACTGGTCATGTGAAAATGGTATGAAAGGTTTCTCTATTACTAATATAGAATGAATTCATCATTCATGGAAATGATTCTTGGAAAAAGTAAAAATTGGTATTCCATTGCACATTATTTCTCAACAACCTCATACAAATCCATGAACCTAGGCACCAACATCCCTTGCCAATGAATACATTGATGTCCCAACCGAGGAGACACTCATAGGAATGCACGATCACCCACCAAAAATTCTGGAAGAAAACATCATTTATTTTTTTATGATCATTAAATACTCCAAGAATTCACAACCCGCTTCTTGATTAATATAATATTATATGATGTCTCTTATAAGAGACTTGATCCAAAAAAGTATGTACACCACTATAACTAATCAGTAAAGAGGTGATTTACCTGGACAACACTATAAGACCATAAAAAATGAAATCTAAATAGAAACCTAATAAATATAGTTATATGAAATATGTAAATTCAAAATATTATTCTCCTTTAACCCATTTAAATTACATCCATATTCCCAATGCATGTCTTACAACACCAAAATATTATGATTAGACTATCAACCTTTCTATGGATGATATGTGATTCTAAAATACACTTCTGTATCATGAGTCTTCTATATTACCTTCTAAAATAATTCCATAAACTGGGAATACCAACTATATATAATAATTTTTGGCACCATGTAAGGATATAATATTACCTGTAAAAATAATCTACACATATTTCTAATGAAATAAATATCTCAATTTGGTGTAAATTGTGTGACCCTTTTAAATTAGTTTATAATTTAGCATACTAAATCATTACTCATGGTTTCCTTAGTAAATCTTTCCTATTATTGATCAAAATATCATCCTACATCCACTCAGGATTGAGAAATAGCTAAACTGGACTAGTAGGTTTTATTCCCTTGTTTATAGGTGGAGAAATGTGAAATGAAACCTATTATGCCCTTCGTTATCTTTGGAAACTAATTCTATGTCTTGATATGATGGTATATCTTAATAAGCATTGGGAGAACATCCCACCTCATGGAATGTTAGTAAAACATAATTTCCTCATGTGTACACATAGATATTACCATATAATTACAAATATAAAGCATCTCTTATATATATAGGGATAAATCAAGAGGTGAATACCCACAATATATGTTTCCCCATTACTCGATAGTTGGAGTACATAGATGAATCTCTTTCACCCTCCTATGGAGTGAGGAGGTAATTATCAAGGATTTATGGTCAATCTTCCCCGGAAAACCTAACCATCAAGATGAATCTTAGAATAGAGACTTGTAAACTGCCACTCACCACTAGCCACCAATTCAACCAACATATGAGTGTTTATTATTAATGCATCTTCTCGGAAATTTTATTTATATAGTTATTTCCCATTCAAAGTTTAAAAAATAGAGATAATCAGCCAAATTTTTTTATAATGATTTTTTTTCTCACAAAATAATATATAATTTATAAACTTGTGGTTAAAATAGATCTTGGAACTCTCACCAAATATATAGAGATACCAATATTATGATTTGTATACCACAATGACTATCACTATATCATTCATCGAGTATTTCCACTTATGAGACCTCAAATGTCTATGCCCATAAGATGATACTCTATTATACTATATTATAAATTATAAATGATAAAATAAAAAAGGTCACAATATAATATATATTCATTATATTAATCAGGAACATCTTGGATTGGGAAATACCTATATCTCTCTTTAATCTCTAAAAATTACCATTCATTAAAATTCAGAGACTCAAACATCAACCTCTTCTTAGTAAGTTCTATCATAAATTCTTACAACTCTGGGAAGTCCTATATATTTCTTAAATAGTATCCTAATAATCCAAACAAACTACAGATCTCAAAAAAAAAATCTTTATTTTCCCATTATAAATAAAAAATTCCAACATCATAATATCTGTGAATATTTACACATCTAATATCATGTGTTCCATGAAGAGAAAATAGCTAATCTAAAATAGACACTTAATGTTCTTGGTATACAGTTGATTCTCTCTCAATGTGCTGAAGATGATCTTTAAATAATAATCATGGTCATCCCATGATCAGAACAATGTTTGATTAAAACATATTAAAACCCATAAAGGAATCCAAATCTAAATAGGATAACTTCTTCATTGGGTTTAGAGTAACATTTTTCATGTTTTTCAACTATAAAAACATCCTAAGAGACTCATATAATTCTTTATTACTCTTGAATGTTGTATAGGTATTATCGTAAGAACATTCCCACAACAGGTGATAAAAAACATAAACATGAACTTCGAGAACCACTTTGTTCCCCTCATCTAGTAAAATTTGTCATCTATAAATGACTTTGTATATCAATTTAAGATCTTAAATTTTTTCACTATTAAATAATCCATATATAATTACAAAGATAAATTTATCTTCTTGTAAAACATAACATGATAACCCTAATGTTACAGGCTTATTCATATAAACATCTTCAAGATCCTCTAGCATAGCACATATCATGTTTTTATCTACTAGATATGTCATATATACTAGAATGGGTCTAGGTTCTTTACTAGGAATAAGTTTTATAATGGAATTAGTATCACTATCAAGTAGAAACATAGTGAAACCATAATGTAATAAATACTTGAATTGATCAAAACAAAAGAGGAGATTATCCATCATATCTCCTCATCTACTAGAAAAATTTGAGAAAGATGGGATGAGATATCCCCCAAAATCCTATAGTTAGTTCCTAAATGGCCTTTCTATAAAACCAACTACATGATGTAGGTATAGTAACTACCCTTTAAAAACATGATTCATACCCATTGATTATTACAATTAATGTTTTCTATATTCTGAGTAAGTTAATCTATTATAAGGATCACATCAATGTAGTGTATCTTCAGTACAAAGAAATCCCAAATAATTCTACACTAACTAATCATGAAAGTTCACTATAGAAATCTCTGAATACCCTCATATCAATCCCCTAAGAGTGTATCGGTTTTTATCACTTTTACAATCATTTTATTAAGACACAATTTTCATCCCAAAAATGAGAAAGATATGACTGAATTGGATGCACCCATATAAAATATAATATATTTATGGGTTAGAGATATAAAAATTATACCTAAAATAGTAGATGGATCCATGCCTCAATTAATATGATTCTACATAATTTTTTTCCACTAGCTAGATACCTAGCCTTGCCTAGTCTGCATCACTCCCCAAAATCCAGTCACCTAGTTATCACTATTTCTACAATCCCTAGGAATCTTGTCCTCCTAAATAGATAAGAACTAGAAGAACCAAAACTACTCGACTACCGAGATAATCCTTTACTTTTTCTAAAACCATGGGTCTTACTAGAATCACACCCACCTACTGATCATGCAAAAATACCATAGAGCCTATAAAAATACCACATCTCTACAATTGATAGAAACTCTATTGATATGTATCACAGTTGAGACAAATATTTCTTCTTTTATAGACCTTAAAAATACCTTATGAAATCCATCCCAATCAGTGAAATGGAAAACCCTATACTCTAGTTGGTAAACTTATTGTTTCCCTCAAAAGATTCCTTATACACCTAAATACTACTTCCCGATGAATTATTACATATTCAAAAAATACCCAGATTAATAACCCTTTATAAAGATGTTCTTAAAATTATGTTCTAGGCTTAACACATTAATAAATTTTGTTAGTAAATTTATCTTCTCTTTTTACTAAGTTCAATGACTAAAACCTTACTTAAAATTCCTAACCCTAGAGGTTTCCTCACAATCCAACATGGTTGTGAACTATAAGAGGATGGTAAAATCGGTGGAATAATCCCTAACTATAATTCCCACTACATTTTTTCCATGACATCATTATATGTATTAGACCACATAATCTTTGTGGAAAAACTTATTCTATAAATTATCCTAGAAAATATTCCATGTGAATTACACATCCAGATCAGCAGGAATAAGGACGTCCTACCAATGCTAGGATAACCCACATAATATATAATCAATGAGATTCGCCCACTAATATGGTGTATTTTGTATCTAGTTAAATTTATTCTAAATGGAATTAATATAAAACACTATAGAAGATGCTCCATCCTCTTTTAAAAAGAGTGGTGAATGTAGCGGCTAGAACTCTTTTGTCGTATCCAATATGGATGACCATGCTCTCTGTATACCATGTACCATGAATGATATAACATTTAGTATAATATTTTATAGCTAGTAATATGTGTGGTATATTCATGGTAGGATGTTAAAGGACCACAAATGAGGGTTCATGTTTATCCTCATGCAACATTACCTCCATTGTATACCATCATGGTGGAATATCTCTATAATTCTAAACAAACATGTGAGGAAAATTCTATCATAGGTATTGATATCATAGTATAGGGAATGAAGTCATGTAAAATATTCTCTAATTCTCTGTATATTTATATCATAATATACAAGGGTATCTCAATATTGGATAAATTTTAGGGAAAATTCAAATTATCATGTTAGGTATAATCACACATTGGTCTAAATGATTAATCGTCATATAGAAACAACCCATGTCGTTTATTGCGATTGTGTTGAAGTGGAATTTGATTTCAATATATAGTGAAGATGAAAAGTCACTTTGTTTTAATAAGATGAATTTTGAGCTCTTCTACATTCCAAATACATTTTTTAATTGTGTAGGGAGTTTTCACAATGTTCGTAACATGTGAATTCCTAAAGATGATTTAGATTTTTATGATTCTAAATGACGAACATCAATTAAGGATTTTAATTTTTGAATTAGTTTTCAATTTTTTTTAAAAAAATTCCATGATTTATAAAAGGCCTAGTTGAATATTTTGTATTGTAATTTGATTGGCTTGGAATTAATTTTTTCTTAACTCTTTAGTTATCATTTTTAAAAACATTATCTAAACAATTGAACCTAGGGACAAGCTCAATACCACACATGTGGGAGGTGAACAATATGATGAAACATATCCATCCAACGAATTATATCATAGAGTCAAGTAGGATACAAAGAGCCTATATGGTGTTCTAGAGGTAGCAGACACATGTTCATGGGTCATCATGTATACAGGGGAGTGGGTGGGCATGTAATGGGAGGCACAACCTATATATCCCATGTGTGTAAGTGTTTTTGGGTTCCAAACACATTTTCAGATCAATAAGTCTATGACATGTCTTTTAATATTTAAAATCCCAAAATTTTGTTAAATACTGATGTTGGACTTGTAATCATGGTAAATTATTCATCTGTATAAAAATTATGGTTTGAAGACGGGCCACTTCATGAATTTGATCAAATCCAACTGATCACCCACTTGTCGTCTTCTACCTTGATCCTCACATGGGGTTTTTTGTTCATCATGTTCTTCATCTATGAACCATTGGTGATCGAAATGAGTTTGATTAAATGATGTGGATGATCACATGAGATCCTAAGTAACCCAGAAATTTGGGATAGTATTCTGGGATGTATTGCATAAATTTTTTTTAAGGGATTAAATTTATGAATATGGTGATTTTTTTAAGTTGTAAATGATGAGCTATGTCGGTGTACATGAGTTAATTCTATTTGAGCCAAGGTGATTATTGTACATGGATAAGAAAATGGACTATGTAAATGGGGTTGTTTAAAAAAAATATAGGGGATCATTTTTCAGTATGATCTTAATTTGTATTTTAGACTGTTGGGAAAACAAAATAGGGTAAAGATAAATCACTCAATATTCAAGAAGAAGGTTTCATGTATTCTTATTTCTCTTTGTCCTTTTTTATTTTCATGATGTTGGATTGTTTCTATGAATGAGTGTATATACTCTCACTATGTTACATGAAAGAGAAAGAATATTACATTTTATATATATATTGGTAATGTTAAATAAAATACTATATATACTGATATATGAAGAAGAAAGAAAGGAATAAATAATTGTTTATTCTCTTATGTGAAGGTGTTTGATATACTTGGACTAAATAATATTCTTTTATAAGATTTATTGAGTTATAAAAAAGAATTATCATTATGATACATACTTATGAAAAGGAATATGACAATTTTCTATATGATTCTCATGTCATACTACATACATCCATGTAATAAATATTGAAGAAATTGTATATTTTCAATTTGAGTTGAGACATGTAAAGAATATTTTTGTTTGGAATATGCATTTCACATGAATCTATGAATTTTTTATAAACATAATTTGAAGGTGGTATGTATACATATATGAAAATATAATAATACTTTCATGTATTAAGTTGTTCATTCTTGAAAAATAGCACAATGAAAGGGATCGAAATTACCATAAGTACATATAAATAATTTCATTGTGTTGTGTAGTTTTATTAGTGCACAAAGATCACTGAAGAATGATAAGTGATAAAACTATGCATTGTATTACACAAGCATAAAGTATGATAAGTTCAGATAAAATATACTTTTCATGAATAGTATGTAGTGATTCGAGATTGAAGTTGGGAAATATTCTATAAGGCATTGTTACTCGAGTTATCAGTGTGGAAAGAATTAGAAGATAGATCATACTTATTTTTTGAAAGTTGTTTATTTCGTGAAATTATATTAATGGAACTATTTTCATCACTTTCTCACATTTTAGTGAGGTCCAGACTTCATCAACATAAGTAATAATTTCCTAATAAAATTTTAACTATAGAAATTGGCCATACACAAGTGATCAAAAATATTTTTGAAAGAAAAAAAAAGTTATAAAGGTAATTTAAGTTGTACACAAGAAGAAGAGATCCATTATACTTGTGGAAGAATATTACACTAAATAAGAAAGAGTAATTTATACTATATGATCATCAATAATAATAAGGGGATTTGGGCTGGATGCTCCAAATAATTTCTGAAGAGGGTCATGGTTGGGGTGTGTAACCAATCAAGTAGAATATTGTTGGGGGTTATCAAAAACCATGTTATATTATTTGGATTGTTTGGTTTTATAACTATCATCAACTATAGGATTGACTGTTGATTTGTATAACCAATTATTCCATAAACTATTGTAATTTATAACATGATTATTGTGGAGAATCCATGTTGGTGGGTCTAACCAACATTTAAATGAGTAGGTCTTAGTACCAAATTTTTTGAAAATATTTTGTATTTTTTAAGTCCTAATCGGTGATAGAGTTTTGAATTAAATTGGGTAGAATAAAAAAGAACAAATTCAACAAATAAAGTCATTTTTGATCCCCACCCCCCTTATTGTGACTACACAATCAATTGGAAACTTCAATTGGTATCAGAGTAAATGTTACACCTATGGTTGGATGGATCTTATTTACATTCCCATTTTTTATATTATAATTACATGAAGTCTATATTTTATTTTGAATAATATTAAGTAGATATTCATATGGAAAATCGTATATCTTCAACTCATGTTAGAAATGTTAATTTTTCAATAAAGACTCAACAAAATATAAAGAAAAAAGTGGAAAATGACATGAAGAAGAACCCCAAGATGAAATAATTTCCACTATAAATTGTAGGTACTCGAAGTGGAAATTATTTACTGAAATTACTTGATTATGATTCTATGTAATCAAGTTCATGCTGGGATAAAAATGAATTCAATTAAAAATTCAGATACTATATGAAGAAACTCCCCAATGTAGTGGTTACTTAAATTGTTTGAGTTTTTAGGTAAAATCAAAATGGTAAATCACAAAATTAAGAAGAAGCTAATGTTTTATAAGAGACGTTGGATGAAAAAATTTTAATATGTAACACTACCAAAAAACATTTAAAATTGGAGGATTTAAATATTTCTCTTTGAAATTAAATATATGAAAATGTTATTGGGTAATTAAAAAGTACTTTTTGTGAGAAATATGTCTTTTAAATGGTTTCTACTAAATTTTTTTATACACTATAGAATATTTATAATAAATCTATACATGTGAATGATGCTTATCTAGAGGTTAACGTAAAAAATCAATGATAAAATCAATTTCCTACTAAAGGCCGATTATGGGGCATAAAGATGATATTTAGTAAATAATGATTTTTTGGAAAGAGAACATTAAATAAATTGAATATTATAATATTTATCTCAACATAAAAATCCATGAATTAGTATTGAAATTTATAAATAAAGAAGATACATAAGTTGAGACTTCTCAAACTACTGTGAAAATTAGTTTTTCAAATAATAAATCTAATACGAGTCTTATTTATGAAAATACTCAACTTTGAGGGTATAAGATCTTGATATTATTAATGTATAAATATAATATAGACACATATAAAACATATCATTTTTTATGAAAAATATTTTCAAACTAATGTTTTTTAATGAATATTGTAGATTCAACATTAAAATATTGGAAAAACTAGGTGAAGAAAAAAATTATGTATCAACTACATCTTTAGATATGAAATTAATGAAGCGTATGAATTTTTTTCCCTAGATAACTATTTAAAAAATTATGTTTTCCAACATAAGTAAGGTGTTAGAGAAAGTTAAAATGTGTCATAAAATAAGAAATTGGGATTTTTGAAAACTATTGATGTTGTTGGAAGGTTTGAAATATATAAATAAAATATTGAAATAATATTTCATTTTATAAAAATTAATTAACTCTTATATTTATGGGGATAAAATCCAATTAAAAGATGAAACATGCATAATATAAGTAGAATTTATAAGAAAGGAATTAGTCTATCAAGAAAATATATTAATATTTTGAATATTTTCATGAGTATTACAATTGAAGAGGTCACCATTATGTAGATTTTTGGTATGTACAAATAATGAAAAAATATTATATTGATAAGAAGATAATATTAGAATAAATAATAGATTTATGTAATAAAATAGTATAACAGTTCATCCATAGGAATTACACAAAAGAAGAAAATTGTTAAACACAAATCTACCAATATGTATGTGAAGAATAATGTGAAGAGTATCAAACCAAAGAAATGAGTCTTCTATTGTGATAGTAATGGTCACATCATAGACTATTGTGAATTTTTCATGAACATAAATAATAAAGGAAGAAAAACAAAATCGAAGAAATAATAAATCAAGAAGTAACAAAATGATTGATTTAGTGAATGAAATCACTAATGAATAATATGAAGTCTCTTAAAAATGGTAAATTGATTGTAAAGACCCAAATTTCTCATAAATATATGTTACATATTTTAGATGAATATTCATTACATTACAAAAACACATTCCTAAGTATCATAAAGGTATGATTCCTTTAGAGACATGTAAACATAATCAACTAGTTCATAAGAATCCTATAATGTATCCCACTTTCTTCCTTATAACTAACACCCTTCCTAGATATATCACACATAATACCTATCAACATAACCTTGGGAAAAGAAACATAAGAAAGGGTGTTCTAAGAAGACCAATAATGGTATAAAGGAGAAATATATAAATATAATGTGAGAAAAATGGTATGAGAACATGGGAATAAAATATTGAAAACATACAATACATATCAAATATCAAAATCTTGACTCATGGAATTGATATTTCAAGTTCATAAGACATGAATCAAAAGGAAATAATATTATATAATCTATGAGAGCATTACATTGTCATAATATATTGAAATGTGGCATACACATAACCATAGAAAATAATTTCCTTAGTATTAAAAGATCATTTCCAAACTATCATACTATAATAGATTCACTCCAAAAACCATCATAGTAGTCAAGGTTCACTCCCAAAATAATCATAGGAGATAGAGTTCCATACTAAACTAGGTTCACTACCAATTATCTTCCAATTTATATCCTAAGAAATAATTATTTATGCAGTGAATTGGAGAGAGAGATATATATCCCATATTTCTTTAGTTATAACATAACCACAATCCTTTCTTAAAACGTAACCACATTCCCTGGTAAAAATGCAACCACGGTAATATAATTAAAACCATACAAATGTGTTCCACATGATCATACAAAATTCATCATATTATAAACTAGTAATAGAAATGGGTTTCATATATATTTAATCATAACCTAACTTATATAAAAGTATCATATTTCAAAATCGTATCATTATTTCTTATAAGAATAATCCATTGAAAACTTAGTTGTTTTCATAAGAATTTTTTCATAGTATACCTCTTGTATAAGAAATGGGTTTGGAAAAAATATTATAATCATATGCATAAACCATCCAAATATATAATAATAATGTTATCCTTGGATCATATCCCCAGTAAAGCATAAGAAGTATAAAATCATTTATTCCTAGATAGAAAGGATTTTGAAATATAATTTGGAACAATTTTTTATGAAAATTACTTTTATTTGAAAATCACTATTGAAAACTAAAAAATCATAAAATATTTTGGAAATTCATTTTGTTTTAAATAAAATTGAAATTTAATAAAGTAATATTCCAAAATAATTTTACAAATCTTGTGAAGAAAGTAACCTTACCTCATTTAAAAACATTGTTTAATACATAAAAACTTTTCAAAATCCTTTTATTTGCAAATAACCTTCAAAATGTATAACAGGAGCTCTAAAATAATTTAAAATAACTTTTGAAAAAAATATACACTAAAATTTGAAAAACACTTCTTAAAACATATTAAAATTGGGAAGAATTTTTTTTGGAAATAACCTTGGAAACTATTAAATAAATCTTAAAATAAATTAATAGTCTAAATAGAAGGGAACTAGATTAATGTTGAACACATTATGATAAAGTTTCATATCAAATTTTTAATAAAATTAATAATGGAATTGTTTGGAAAATTATATGAATATTCCTTTCAAACAAATTTAAAACTAAAACCTATGTAAAAATTCCTTGAATAAATCATTTTATTAATATTTTTTAAAAAAATTAAACAATTTTAGAAAACAAGGTTTTTCAAGAAAAAAGGTTTTCCACTTATGAATGAAATAAAGATGATTTTTATTAAAAATAATATTTTTAAATATTGATTATATATAGAGGGAAAAATAATTCCCAAAAATTATTCTAATGACATAACCATATGAGAATAAATGTTAAGAGATTCTTGAGATAAAGAATATAATATTTCAATATTACAAGCATAATTAGAAACAATCCTAATAAATGATTACATTGTAACATAAAACTCTTACCACTTTGGTAAATTTGAATCATAATCCCCATTAAAGATATTTTATCAATTAGATGTATAAATACCCAAAAATTTAATGATAAATATCATAAAAAATTCAGGGGTAATATATACACCATATAAAACAAACATTTTGTTAATAAGGCATGTGTCTCTTAAAAAATTAAATGTGAGACAGAAATACCCTTAAAATATATTTACATTCCCCATACAAGTTATAATGTCACAACCACCTTTAGGGGATTTGATGCCTTCGTTGTCGAAGAAAGAAACTTGACTCTGAACTTGTCTCGATACTCCTCCCATGATATTGTTATCTTTAAGTTCTCCTTGAGGAACAAGAATGACCACTAACCCACATTGCATCCTCAAAACCAAAGACACCCAATGCTTATTCTGAGCATGGATCGAGCTGAAGGCCATCTCAACATCCTCTTACCAGTCTTCTATGACTGCATCTGAAATGGATCTCTCATTCTTCTGAAAACGTTTTCACAAATACTCTCATAGGTTTATCCCCAAATTTCCATTGTTGTCAACCTCTACACTATGACAATCTGTTGGCACAGCCTACTGGACATCTTCAACACAAACCTGATGAGGACGTCAACCTAGTTCCATACTTTTAAAATAAAAAATATTTAGATCTCTTATTCCTATAATAAATAATACTCAACATTATTTAATATATTTTTTTCTTTTATTAATTTTAGGTTCACCTATCCCAAGGTCTACCCATTCTGTAACACCCCAAACATTTTATGGTATGTTGCTCTTAAATAATTTCTATTCATTAGATAGCACATATTGCATGAAGCACTGTGTCTTTTGTGAAACAAAAAATTGTAAGATAAAGTTATATGCTATCCATTAGCCATCAATTTTCCACTTTCATGTTTTGAATTTCGAAAAACAGTCATCTAGAGTTATGACCAGTAAGTTGTATGGAGTCTGATTGAACCAACATGATTTTTTGATGAATAGTAACATATCCTTATTAATAGTATTATGAAGAGTAATATAACCCATATAAATATTAAATAATTATAATATTTTATTTTCTTAATGTAATAAGATAATGAGAAGTTAATTAATTTTTCAATGTAATTCAAAACTAATTATACCTTTAAATTGTTATTTTTTAAAATTAACTTTGATTTTATTTAAAAATTAAATTAAAAATAAAATTCAAAAAATGGAGTTTATTTTTGAATTATACTCTTTGAAAAATGGTCCGAGTGAATTTTTTGGATTATTCTAATATAATTGATTTTTTTGTGAATAGTAAAAATATAGATTTGAGTTTTCGGTAGTTTAATGACATCATAATGATGTAATAATTAATATAAAGGTCTGGTCGACTTTTTTCTATATATTTTGACATGGGGTGTCCCAAGTGGCTTAAAACGTGCGAAAATACCATGTGCAAGCCCATGATTTTATGAAAACCACTAACGAGGTGTCCCTTTTAATTAATAAAAAAATCTATCTTAATTACTATAAATAACCACTCACCCCCGCCCCCTTCATTTTTATTCATTATAAACTCAATATACTCAAATATATGGTGGTATTAACTACCTATAAGTTCTAGAATGGTGTCTTTAAGCCTCCAAGGTCCCATCCTTCATGATCTAGTAGTTACTCTACAAGGTAAGGGAATATTTCATTATCTTCTTTTAGTCGACACTTCCTTTATGTTATCTATTTTATTTTCCATTCTCGTATGTTGGGGTTTAATATTATGTGTTCTTATTACTTAACTTTTGATTTCAATATGATGAGACACCATTTTCATTGCATCATTTCATTTTATGAAATTTTAAGCAACGTCGTTAGGCTAATGAATTTTCATAAGGGATCTCTCACCTATTCTTTTATTTTCAAGTTCATCTCTTCTATTTTTATCTCCTTACCTCCTCTATCCAAATGACCATGATAAACTCCAGTATCATCAATGTAATGTAATTATATCATGTGAATGGTTCAACTATCATCAATATCCTTACTCCATCCGTTTTCTTTTTATAAATGAAATCAACATCCATGAGGTTCCAATTTATTACCTTTGGGGATGACGGAGTTTCTTTCTTCACTTTCTCTTTAATTAATAGTCATGAAGACATTTTAATGGTTGAACCAGATAAGAATATATGTATTTCATCTCATTAATGTTCTGAAATATTTACACACTCATAATATGAAATAATAATACAAAACAAGTTCATTATGAACAAAATGGCCAAGATAATCCAAATATTTATAATAAACTTTCAAATAAAGAATCATCGTTATGGTATATAACCCAAAATAATTATAAGATCATTTAAATCTCCTTAATTTTATTCATAATATATATTTTCAATTCTGTATGTTAAACCACATTTTAAATTAACTTCCATTCATGAAAACAAGTAAACGAATCACGAAAACCAAGGAAGAAAATTCTTCCAAAACAAGAAAATCGAACCACTTAAACCCATTAAAAGGGCCATTAATGATCCTAATAAGGTTGTACTAAATCAATTACATGTATATGAAATTCTGGAGATATTAATTAATGCAGATTTTTTTTATTCTGGTCATTAAAACAAATGAATAACACACTCGAGCAAAAGGTAAGGGATTGCTTAACTCAATGTTAATTCTTTGAGTAAAACATTTATTTCATTGGTTAAATTGTTCCAAGAATATGATTTAATGACCTATTATTGTTTTATACATTATATAAAATTATATTATGTGGATATTAATTTGTCACACATAAATATTTCATTCATTTATCATCACTCTAATGACACAATCTTTGTAAGGGATCCTCTCTCCCACTTCTGTTCAAAAATATCCCCTATGTTGTGCCCTTTTATTTTTAATTAATAATGATGGGTTATGTTTTTTAACCTCTCCCATACATCCCTTGTGACATATAAATAATTTCATACCCCTTTACCTCTTATTACGCCATCCCTATAACCCTCGTTACCATGCTGAAATGTTTATAATGGGTTTCTCATCTCACTTTCATTTCTATGAGATTTTCGTTGTTCGCCACTTATTTCTTGTATGTATTATATGTGTACTTCCATTAGATGTATAATAACATGATTATATTTATATTCATGTTATTCAATGATTCAATTGAGGGTTATTAAGCTCTGGTCATATGGTTTGACCGATTACATTGTGGTAAGAGACATTGTCTCAACTACTATTTTGTTGTGACTAACTTTGTGTGGTGCACCTAATAATCCCTATGTGGTGTAACTACTACCCATTTGAGATCATTTTTCATTTTAAATTATATTTATATTAAATATCCATAATCTGATATCATGGATACATTTGTTGTCTAAACCGTATACGATTTTACATATGGTTTTTATTTGGAAAGTTATTTTAATTATGAAAATATTGATGAATCTGTATAATCTACTCTATATGGATATTGAAAAGGCATATTTAAATTTTATTGAATTAATGTATAAAGAATTATTTGGACATTTAGTGGTGGGTGGGGCCCACTATAGCCCCTCGATGCATCAGTAGGTCTCATGAGACAAATCAGTTGGCGACAAACCCTTCGAGTTTGTTTCAAAAAATCAAATGGGTTTCTACCCATAGAAGTAAATTGTTTTAACTATAATATGGTTTAATGATCCAAATACATGACATATAATTAATAATCATTCTCTTTATTCATTATAAGTTATTACTATCCCTGAGGTTTTCATAATGAAAAAATCTACGGATGCTGTTTCATTCTCAGTTTATTAATGGCATGAGTTTTTCATTTATTCACCATGCCATATTGATTATATCAAATTGATTATGATTAACTTGTTATTATATTCCTGATTTCTATATTTTTAACCCTTACTGGTCATTTGAGCTCACCCATTTCATTTTCTACCTTCAATAGGTGATGAAGAGGAGATCATATATTGAGTTCATGTGGATGCAGTTTTTTTATTTTTTATTATGTATTGTATTTTGTAAACTTCTCCAATATAATTTGAGTTACTTTTATATATATAGTTTCATCAAGAATACTAAACTGATCGTTACTTTTGGAATTTCATTCCTTCTAACCATGCCAATATCACAAGTAATGCACCGACTCTTGTCTATAGGGTTCGGGGTGTTATAGTTGGTATCAAAAGAAGTTTAGTAGAAATCTTGGAAACTGAAGTATGAAATTAATAGTAAGGAACAAATCCCTATGGTAGTATTTGGGGATAAAAATACAAGAATATCATGTTATTTTGGTAAGGAATAGATTATGTGAATCCTTCTAGAAAATACATCCCTTCTGGGATACGAGCAGGTAGAGGTAGCTCTAGCACAGAGGTATCTAGGAGTGAAAGCTCTGACAAAGAGTTTAGGGCTTGACCTAGGGTATCCTGGTACACGACAACGAGCCTTGCTGCACTCCTGGTTACGACACTCTTGAGGTTTATGCTTAGGATAATTCACATTTTTTTATACAAGCCATTATGAAGGTGTTTAAGGTAAATTTTCCTCATAGGATTCAGTTTGGATAACTCTGGAAAACCAGAACTGAACAATGAAAAACTTACTAAAGCAATACTAAGAATGATGTTTTCATAATTTTCAGTTCAAAAATGATAGTACATGTCTTTTTTATCTTCCAAAATAAGTATTAGATACTATAGTGGTAAAATATTGTGTAGAAAGCTACGAGACTTTTGAAAATATTCGTTTATCATGCAAAACCCTCTATCGAGTATCCAACTCTCCTCGTGTACTCCAACATCACCATGGAGTAGGTTTCGTCTATTACCTCATGATGATAGAACAATTATTGTTGTATGTACAACTAGGGAAATACATCGATGGTAGCTTTAAATGTATTACCCTATCCAATAATTTATTTTCTCTTGAAAACTTTGAGGAGGCTGCACAAGGGGGCGACCTCCAGGCAGCATATCTATGTCAGATTTTAACCTACGGTCTCCGTGGTCGAGTTATGGACTTTCAAGCCCTTGAGAATGAGAATACTCATTTGAATTATTGGAATCAATTTCATACTGATGTATCTCAACTTGATACTCGACATGCCTCTCTCAATCTGAATTATAGATGTCCACAAGTGGTTGACCGTAGTTGTACATGTTACATCTGGACTGAGAAGATAGAGTAATTTAGAATCTCTTTGGGGATCCGTTTTCCTGATAACTGGGGAAATATCTAACATCAGTGGAATCTATGAGGAGTCATATTAGAGGGCGTCTGGAAGTCCATACTAGTGTTTTGTGAAAGGGATCAAGAGATTGCGTAATTTCTTGAGTTTTATAAATCATGTGTATATGAATAATGTTGTATTTTCTGTTTTGATATTTTTTTATATAAAACAATAACTTTGTTTAAAATGGATTTGAAAAACTAAAAGTTGATTTACTAAAACTTTTCAGATAGAATATTTGATTCAACCAACCAAGATTTTATCACTACCTACCGAGCTGTTGAATACTATAATTGTCAAGACATGCTCTGAAAATGACCTTCCCTATGCCAACTTACGTCTGACTTGTAAACTACTCCATCAGGTATCGAATCATCCAAAAATTCTCCATCATTACCAAGGAATAAATCTAGTATATTACCGTATTTTGTATGAAAAATTTTCTGCATATAAGAAAAAAGGTAAATATCATGAAGCTCTTTTTCTGTGTTTCACTTTGGCTGATAACTACCGAGTTGTGGGTAAATTTCTAGAAGCTGCTTTGGATGGTGACCATCGAGCGACCTACCTATTCTAGGTCCTGAGTTTTAGTATGTACAGAGAACATTATGACATCAATATCTTCAACAATAACATTGTGCGTGGGAATCATAGGGTTTTAGTCCACACATAAATTTCCAACCTCCACACTTCTTGGGCCTCTCTATGGAAGGCTGAGTGCTTTAGACATAGATTCGACCCTAGCTGTCTGGATTGTGTCTAGGCTAATGAAATAGAGCAGCTGAATACTACATTAGGGATCCAATTGAGGTCAATATCACCCTACCACCAGTGGTGTTCCCAGTAGAGGGAAATCGGGAGTGACGTGTGTCTAGTGTTTCTGTGGTTTGTGTACGAGCATTTTTGAATTGTAAGGATGTAATTCTTCGTAGGGTGAATAATGTAACACCCCAAACATTTTATGGTATGTTGCTCTTAAATAATTTATATTCATTAGATAGACCATAATTCATGAAGAAATAAGTCTTTTTTGAAACAAAACATTATATTAGAAAGTTATATGGTATCCATTATATTAAATTTTCCACTTCTCTGTTTTGAATTTTGAAAAACAGTCATCTAGAGTTATGACCAGTAAGTTGTTTGGAGTCTGATTGAACCAACTTGATTTTTTGATGAATAGTAACATACCCTTATGAATACTAATATAACCCTTATAAATAGTAAATAATGATAATATTTTATTTTCTTATGGTAATAATATAATGATAAGTTAATTAATGTTTCAATGTAATACAAAACTAACTATACCTTTAAATTGTTATTTTTTTTTAATTAACTCTTATTTTATATAAAAATTAAATTAGAAATACTTAGAAAATTATTTTTAAAAAATGGAGTTCATTTTTGAATTCTACATGACGAAAAATGGTTAGGGTGAATTTTTGGGATTTTTCAAAAATACATGAATTTTTCATGAACAGAAAAAATATAAATTTGAGTTTTCAGTAGTTTAATGACATCAAAATGATGTAATAATTAATATTAAGGGATGGTAAACTTTTGTACAATATATTACGACATGAGGTGTCCCAAGTGGCTTAAATTATGGGCAAATACCATGGACAATCCCATAGTTTTGTGAAAACCACTAATGATGTGTCCCTTTTAATTAATAAAAAAATTCTCTCATAATTACTATAAATCCCCACTCACCCCCCCCCCCATCATTTTATTAAATTCAATACTCAATATCCTATAATAACTGGGGGTATTTCCTCCCTATATGTCCTCCTAAGGTGTCCATATGCCCCCAACGTCCCATCCTTCAAGATCTGGGAGTTACTCCACAAGGTAAGGGAATCCTTCATTCACTACTGGAAAACTGTCCTATACCCACGGTTCAAAACCGTGGGTCTAGCCCCCAAAACCGTGGGTATAGGCTATACCCACGGTTTTGGGAACCGTGGGCTGGAACGACGTCGGGATAGGGGGGTCGGGCTATACCCATGGTTTGGAGAAACCGTGGGGATAAGATTTCCACAACATGGTAGGTGCGTGGCCACTCTGGGAAAGTGTTGACCCCACGGTTTGAGAACCGTTGTGATTTAATTTTCAAAAAAATCTGCCAGGGGGATACAAACTCGGGGAACACGCCGTGCCTGGAAATGGCACCCTACCGAAGAACCAATGG
Source organism: Viscum album (assembly GCA_963277665.1). Classification (NCBI taxonomy): domain Eukaryota; kingdom Viridiplantae; phylum Streptophyta; class Magnoliopsida; order Santalales; family Viscaceae; genus Viscum; species Viscum album. Next base: position 1,723,511,771 of record OY728131.1, on the reverse strand, counting down.
AACCGTATATTTTATTTGTTATATGTAAATATATCTTCGCATATATATTAATCCAATGTATTTAAATTTTAAAAAAAGTGCACAGCGGGGTTCAATCCCACGACTCGTGTTAAGTCACGCAGCAGCACGACCAACTGAGCTGGAATTTTTATATGTTATTTATACTTATATCTCCTTATATATATTAATATTCCGTATTTAAATTCAAAAAATCTCCCATTGGATTTTGAACCCTCACCTCGCAAAGGTCCTCACGACCGCGGCTAACCTATGAACAAACCGAGCTATATGACTTTTGAAAGATAATATTTATATGTATATAAATATATTATTGTAAACCGTGAAAAAATTGTCTTCCCGCAAAATATTTTCCATCTCCCACCTAATTTTATTTCCCCGCCATAACACGGGAAATCTATACCCATAGTTTTGGAGAAGCGTGGGTATAGGTCTTCAAAAAACTGCAATGCCTACGGTTTTCAAAAACCGTCGGTATAGGTCTTCGGAAAATACCCTATACCCACGGTTTTCTTCACAATTGTGGGTATAGGTCTTAAAAGAAAACTACACCCACGGTTTTTGGCATAACCATGGGTATAGGTGGCCTATACACACTGTTTTGGAAAACTGTGGGTATAGTTTCACCTAGTACCCCTATACCCACGGTTTTCCAAAACCGTGGGTATAGACCTATTTTCCAGTAGTGATTCTCTTCTTTTAGTCGACATTTCCTTTAGGTTATATTTTTGATTTTCTATTCTCATATGTTGGGGTTTGATTTTATGTTTTATGCTTACTGTCCTATTGATTTTAATATGATGATATACCCTTTTTCTCTCATCGTTTCATTTTATGAAATTTTATGCGACGTTGTTAGGCTGTCTAATTTTCATATGGAATCTCTCACCTTTTCTTTTATTTTATAGTTCATCTCTTTTATTTTTCTATCCTCACCTCCTCTATCTAGATGACCATGATAAAATCAAATATTATCTATATACTGGAATTATATCATGTGAATGGATGAACTATCATCAATATCCTTACACCCTCCCTTTTATTTTTATAAACGAAATCAACGTCCATGAGGTACCAATTTATAACCTTTATGGACGACTGAGATTAATTCTTCACATTATCCTTAATTAATGGTCATTAAACTATTTTAATTGTTGATCCTGATAAAATATAGGTATTTCATCTCATTATTGTCTGGAATCTTTGCAGACTCATAATATGAAATAATAATACAAAACAAGTTCAGTATGAACAAAACAACGAAGTTAATCCAAATATTTGTAATAAACATTTAACAAAAGAATCATCATCATGGTATATAACCCAAAAATTTATAAGATCATTTAAATCTCCATAATAAAATTTATAAGATATATTAACAATTTGTATGTTAAACCATATTTGAAATGAACTTCCATTCATGAAAACAAGTAAACGAATCATGAAAACCAAGGAAGAAAATGCTTCCAAAACAAGAAAATTGAACCTCTTAAACTCATTAAAAGGGACATGAATGAACCTAATAAGGTTATACTAAATCGATTAAATTTATATTAGGTTATGGAGTTATTAATTAATGGATCTATATTTTGTTATTCAGGTTATTAAAACAAATGAAGAACACACTCGAGCAAAAGGTAAGGGATTTCTTAACTCAATTTTCATTCTTTGAGTTAAACATCAACTTCATAAGTTACATTTGTTCCTCGAATATGTGTGAATGACATATGATTGTTTTATACTGTATATACAATTATATTTTGTGGATTTTTATTAGTCACACATAAATATTTCATTGATTTATCGTCACTACAATGACAAAATCTCTGTAAGGGGTCCTCCCTCTCACTTTTTTTCAAGAATCTCTCCAATGTTGTGCCATTTTATTTTTAATTAATAATGATGGGGTATGTTTTCAAAACTCCCCCATACTACCCTTGTGACATATAAATAATGTAATACCCCTTTACCTCTCATTTGGCCCTTCCAATAACACTCGTTACCATGTCGAAATGTTTGTAAGGGGTTTCTCATCTCACTTTCATTTCTGTGAGATTTTCATTATTCGCCACTTATTTCTTGTATGTGGTATATGTTTACTGAAATTTGATATATAATAATATGATTATATTTATATTAATGTTATTCAATGGTTAATTTGAGGGTTATTATGTTCTGGTCATTTGATTCGACAAATTACATCGTGGTAAGAGACTTTGTCTCAACTACTATTTTGTTGTCACTAACTTTGTGTGGTGCACCTAATAACCCTTTTGTGGTGTACCTACTACCCATTTGAGATCAATTTTCATTTGAAATTATATTTCTATTAAATAAAAATAATCTCATATCATGTATAGGTTTTTTTTCTGAACCGTATTCCATTTTACATAAGGTATTTATTTGGAAAGTTATTTTAATTATAGAAATATTGATGAATTTGTATACTCTAATCTATACGGATTTTGAACAGGAATATTTCTCTTGTATTGAATCATTGTATAAAGAATTATTTTTACATTCAGTTGCAGGTGGGGCCTGCTATACCCCTCGATGCATCGGTAGGTCTCATTAGACAAATCAGTTGGCGACAAACCCTTCGAGTTTGTTTCCAAAAATCAGATGGTTTTCTACCCATAAAACTAAACCGTTTTAACAGTATTATTGTTTCTTATTCTAGATAAATGATGTACAATTAATAAGAATTCTCTTTATTCATTATCAGTTATTACTATCCAAGAGTTTTACACTATGAAAAAATATATGGATGCAGTTTAATTCTTAGTTTTTTAATGGCATGAGTTGTTCATTTATTCATCATTCCATATTGATTATATCATATTAATTATGATTCACTTATTATTGTATTCATGATTTTACTATTTTTAACCCTTACTGATCATTTTAGCTCACCCCTTTCATTGTCTACCTTCAAAATGTGATGAAGAGAATATCATTTATTGATTTCATGTGGACGCGGTTTTTTTTAGTTTTTGTTATGTATTGTATTTTGTAAACTTCTCCAATATAATTTTAATTACATTTATGTATCTATTTTATTCAAGACTACTAAAATGATCATTCCTCCAGGATTATCATTCTTTATAACCATGCCAATGTCACAAGTAACGCATCAGCTCCAGTCTAGAGGGGTCGGGGTGTTACACATTCCAACACAGGAACAAAGAAGAATGGTGAATGATCCTTTCCTAGGTATCTACCCTACAACCAGTATTACCTAATTTAATAGCCACTACAAACTTATAGGTTTTTGAATCACATCAAACTGTCCATAAAATTTTATGTCTCAGTTGGTCTCCAATGTTTACATCACTTTCCAAACTTAAATAACATTATTCTTCTACTAACCCAGGAAACCTCAACTGTACATAACACCAAACTCCATACTATCCATCAAAAAAACTCTAAAAAACACTGTCACGACCCCCTCCCCACATGGTGTACCCCTCTTGGGCTGGATATGTTATAAGTGAGATAGTGACCCCTGATTCCCACCGCCACTAGGCCCCTAGATGGAAGCTAGAACTAAGGGAATAGTAAACACACGAATGGGAGGCTTTACTCTCTAAGAGAACAAATGTGAAGGAGAGAGATACGAAAGATACAAAACAAACTCCAACTTACGCTGAAATATAAAATAAATCCCAAGTACATATATGTAATGTCATGCATGAACTATTACAACTGAAAGGGAAAACTGCAAGTACCAAAGGAAAGTAAAAAACAATAGCAACCACAAAGCCGGAATAGCTCCTGCATCCACTAGCTAGTAGTAACTAGCCTATTCTCCAACCTGATCTAATACACATGAAACCAAATTTTTATAAACATAAGGTGGTTATAATATTATACTCAGTATGATCCCCCTCAGATCCTCTCGTGCAAAAGTAAAGAAAGCATGCCAAAGCACAGTGAACAAAAAGTGAAACTAACTCATCACCTAAAAAAGGTATACAAATTTCCCAGCCTCACCAAGGCTACTCTTACCATGTATTGCATAAAAGAGTATATAATGTCATAAATAATATCAAGGGTACCCTTCTACTACTTCCCCAATGGTTTGACGCTTTTACCCAACGTCGAACGTCTTAAGATTCTCTATCCAAAAAAGCACTCATGCAGACACCTGGGTGAAGCACCACGACATTCACCTCTGAATCACAATAACCAAATCCATATAACCAAAGTTACTAGGTAGTTTTTGAGATCCTCTATAGCTAGCATAATGTGTATCATATGTCGGGCATTATTCCACAACCCATTATAGCTCATACACAGAGTACGGATCCTTAATCCATAACAACATATACATGTTACACCAATAGTAGTCAACAGGAAACTATATCTATAATATATGTGTGTTAATAAACACAAGATATTAGAGCCCTCTAAACACATATATGGGGAAAACTATCCACTATTCCTACCAGCACAAGAAACTACTAGGAGAAGAGAGTAGGGCCAATGGGGGTAGTCCGCCATCCATCCTCCCACCGGAATGTTGGGTAAACACCCCCCAGGGCTCAGAATCCCTGGGGTGTCAGTTTCCTAAATATAAGGGGTGTAGTAGTGTATACAAACCCAAAAAGTAAAGAATATACTATATTTTACAACCACACTATGGGCATAACCATGTCTTAGACTCAATTGCACCTAACGTCTCTCAGACTCCCATCTTCCACCACTAATAATAGGTATCCGATAAGCACACAATTGTTTAAAGAGATTTATTATATTACATTCTTCGCTTTTTAGGAGATACAATTTATGTTAATTAATTATTTAAAAAATTATTAAGAATTAAAAATTCCAAATTATATTTCATTGGAATCACACAAAAGTTTCATGCCCTATAGGCATAACCAAGACAAGTCCATAGCTTCTCAAAAATATTACCCCAACATTTCATCCCAACAAACTCCAACCCCATGGGTTATCAACATTTATTCAATCATTTATTAACAGTATTATTACTTAACCATATTCCAAGAAATTATAAAAATACATTCTAAGCTACCAAGTGCAAGGGGCTCAACATGTTGAGTAGGTGAACTACCCATCGAGTCTTTTACACCTATTGGAAGAGTGTAGACCCATCCTCTCTTGAGGAGATAAACACAAAAAGAACATGGAATACATTGTACGTCTTCGCCTATTTTGGAAGGTGGGTAAGAAGGACCAGCTTCCTTGACAAGTGTGGAAAGTATATTAGATAAACAACCATCGATATTTAGTAAGAATCCAATCATTCACACCCAACCCATTTTATCATCTCTGGTGTCCTCTGAAACATTCACATGAATAAACACATGCATCTTGCCACTCTAGGCGTCAACTGCTACCACAACCAATGAGTCTCCCTACCCCCATATATCACAATAGAAATATGGACTCTTATTACAACACAAGCAGGAGTAAAACAAACATCACATCAACTGGGATCTTGGATCTTAAACAGGGTTTTCATCCTTCATACATAGTTATCACTCATAGCTCAAAATCACAAGTCACTCAGCATTACAAGAAAGAGGGTAACTCAGAACCCTACCATGCATTATCTTTTTATTAGAGAGCCTCTTTCTCAATCCATATAGATTTAATCAATTTATTATTTTTATGTTCAAACTATGGGAAACCTAAAGAGAAATCTATCATAACTATCATGGATAAATTAAACACGCTTACTACGTCAATGTTATTATTATTAATTTACAATAATAACAACTAGATTCTATTACATGCCTCTTTGTCTTTAAAAAATAATTGTAATTAATCTCATTTTTCATTCTTTACCAATTTCCATCAAGAACGAAAAGCAAAAAATATCATATATATCATGCTATCTAGAAAAACAAGATGCAATAACTTACGATCGATATTAATTTATTTATCTAGTTCAAAAATTTATTATGTCAAATCCAATATGATTTAGTGGGATAAAACATGAAAAATATACAGTTACAAGTAAAAGAATAGAGAAGAAAAAAATACCCTAGATCAAAAGGTTATTGATTTTCTTTAAATGAGAAGGATACACATGACAGATTATGATCGCCTCCCCCATGACAATTGCATCCACCAAAGGACGTCACAGCACGACCGCACCAACTGACACCTGAGAAAACTCCATTGTATCTATAGAGATAACATTCCATAACATAGAAATTAGAAATTATTGGAAGAAGGATCAATGAAAAAAATAACAAATGTAGATCATACCTTCTATCGATGACAGATCGAAACATTCTGCTTAAACTAAAATAGAAGTGTGCATTCAACAAGAATAAACATCAAGGGGAAAAGATCCCATGATTAAGGTTTGATCACACCACTCCAACATGAATAAGGAATGGTTCATGCATCCCGCACCAGGTAACAAGAAGGTATAATAAGGAAAGAAGATATCTTGTCCTTTTATAAGATTTATGGTGTATTTGTTTAAGACATGATAGATTTTCCATTAAAATGGGATCACCTTAAACCATGTAGATTGACCAATTTAAGGCATCCAAAGCCTTAAGAAAATTCATATAGCAGTTATGGTCTTTGAATTTCTCTTAAATACCTTAAAACAGGACATTGATTTAATTTTACATCAAAGAAAACATTAAATGGGTGAAACTATAGGAAGTTGGAATCATTGTACACCTACCGATGTTGGGAAAACTATTCACATCTATCTCACCGACGCTGACAAAACTATTCACAAAATGACTCACTAATTATGATGACACTACTCACAAAATGACTCATTGACACTAATGGCATTGTTAACAAAATTAATCACTGACACTGATAGAACTTTTCACAAAATGACTCACCGAAATCGATGGCACTGTTCACAAAAAGACTCACCAACACTGATGGTATTGCTCACAAAATGAATCACCAACACTGATGGAACTATTAAAAAAATGGCTCACCAATACTGATGGCATGTTCACAAAATGACTCACCAATGACACTGTTCTCTAAATGAATAACTAACACCAATGGCTCTGTTCACAAAATAACTCACTGACATAGATGGTAGTGTTCATAAAATGAATCACCAACACTGATGGCACTTTTCACCAAATGACTCACCAACATCGATGAAACTCTTTAAAAAATGACTCACAGAAACAAATGTAACTGTTCACAAAATGACTCACCAACACCGATGAAACTATTCTAAAATTACTCACCCACACTAAGGAACTGTTCAAAAAATGACTCACTAACACCAATGTCAATATTAAAAAATCTAGAAACATTGTTCATAGAACTAGAAATTTGAAAAAGTGTTTGGGATAAGTCACCTTGACCTCCCAAAACACCTCATACCCTTGAGTAATGTAATGGACCAGAGAGGTTTAGGACATTACATCAGATACCTCTTAAAAAATTCTCATCCTCAAGAATTAAAAACTAACCTAAAAAATAGAAAAGAGGTCTGAACAACCACCCATCGAGATACCTCTCAAAAGAGAGAAATCCACATGAAGTAAAAAAAAGAAAACCATCTCATAAATAGTAATGGTCTACAACCACAAAGCAAACATCGTTAAATGAAAAGAGTTAAACATAAAAAACTCTGGGTATTGGGAAAGTATCTGTGACTCACATTCCCAGGTACTCTACCCCACAACACAATGTCACCACAAGACATGAAAAAATCGGATAGAATGCCCGTGAAACACCTTCTATTTGTAGTCTTGTATCTCCAAGGGCCACTCCTAAAATGTCTCATCATCATCAACATGGATCTCTTCCCAATCAATGATATGAGTTTCATCGTGAAGATAATGGTGGAGTTGTGACACTTAAAAAACATTGTGTATCTGACTCGTCTGCAGAGGAAGTTCTACTGGATACATCGTGGCTCCAACATGAGCCAACACCTCGAAAGGCCCAACAAACCAGGGAGAAAGCTTACTCCCATGACCAAACCTTCGCTAATATCGAATGGGATTCACCAACAAAAACATGTGATCCCCAAAATAAAACTCTAAATGTCTCTTCCTCTGATAGGCATATGATTTATAACGATCTTGTGATGCATTCACCCTCACACAAATCACCTGATCCATCTATGTCATATTCTACACTAGTTATAGTCCAACAATTACTGACTCTCTGACCTCAGTGCAGCACAATGGATAATGTCAAGGTTATCCATACAAGGTTTCAAATAGCGCCATAATGATGGTGGAGTGAAAACTATTATTTCAAGTGAACTCTAATAAGAGTAAGTGCCTCATTCACGAACCACCAAAATCATGGACATAAGAGTGCAACATGTCTTCAAGAGTCTTGATGGTTCTCTCTATCTGACCATCCATCTATGGATGAAAATCAATTATAAGGCTCATTTGAGAACCAAAATCATTCTAGATGACTGTCCACACCCTAGAGGTAAAATGAGGATCTCAACCAGAAATTATCTTCCTCAAGACTCCATGGAATCTCACCACCTCCTCTAGATACTTCCTTTAATAAAATCCACTGAGCTCAAATCCTTGGTCACTAAGAAGTGGGATGATTTTGTTAAACAATCCAATACCACCCATATAGCATCATGTACTCACTAATATGGAGGTAAAAAAGTCACAAAGTCTATTGAGATGTCCTCCCACATGCACTAAGGAATATATAACAGCTGAAACAATGAATCTGGGACATGATGCTCAACCTTCACATTCTAGTAGACCAAACATCAAGACACAAACTTTGAAACTGCATGCTTCAGCCCAGGCCACCAAAACTAACTCCTCATGCCTCAATACGTCTTTTTCATGCTAGGAATCACCGCTAATGGTGAACAACGAAACTCTATGAGAACCGTCTCATGCATCGCCAAAAGAACAAAAATATTTAATTGATATTACACTCTATGTTTTTCAACCTCATCCCAACCATCAGTGGCCTCAAAAAAATAACTATGTCTCTCCAAACCTCTGCCTCTTCATCCTCTAATTGGGACTCTTCTACATTTTGCACCAGAGATGACTGCAACATCATTTGAAAAAGACATCCTATGCCCCCAACATCTCCCATATTGATATGTAATGATGAAAGTTATTCCATCACTCTCCAGGAATCACCAGATTCAAACACTACATCACTATGTGACTTCATGCTCAATGCATTAGCTATGACATTCTCTTTTCTAGGTATATATGATATTTCGAAGTTGTATTACTATATGAACTCCATCCACTGATGCTCTCACAAGTTTACGTCATGCTGGTAGAAAACATACCTCAAGATATTATGATTTGTGGAAACCACAAAGTACTCTCCAATGAGGAAATTTCTCCAAAACATCAGATAAAACACCACTTACGCAAACTCAAGATCGTGGGTGGAATAGTTACATTCATGGGGACACATATACTGAGACCTAGAAGAAATGGCTGATATTTATTACATCAGAGCACAACTTAACCCTAAATGTGAAGCATCATATAAAACATCAAATTGCATTATCTATGCTGGCAGACAAAGAACTAGATCACTTACCAAATTCTTCTGAAGATACTCAAATTCTTACTGACATTGATAAATCCACACTAATTCCTGATTCTTCCTGGTCATTGATGTGAGAGGATACACAAATTGAGAGAAAATGGCTACGATCCTCCTATATTGACCTGCAAGACCAAAGATACTTCACACCTCTACCACTATCTTAGGGGATATCCAAGTCACAATTGATTCTATCTTCAATGGATCCACTGCTACTCCCTACTGGGACACCATATTCCCAAAGAAACGAACTTCTCAATCCCAAAACTCACACTTCGAAAACTTCCCAAGCAGCTGATGTTGAGAAAGAACTCCCAAAATGGTGTGCAGATGCTCTGCATGCTCTTCCTCGGATGCGAAGTACATAAGGATGTCGTCGATCAAACCCACCATGATTTTATCTAGGAACACATAGAAAATAGTATCCATCAACTCCATGAACATAGATAGAGAATTATTCACACTGAAATAAAATACAACAAACTCGTAATGGCCATGATGATAATGGAAAGAAGTCTTCAGAATATCTTCATCCTCAAAATGCATATGATGATATCCTAACCGAAAGTGTCACTTGGAGAACAAAATTTCACACTTTAGTTAATAGAATAAGTCATCAATCTGTGGAAGAGGATAGTGATTCTTCTCTGTCAATTTTTTATGAGATGATAATCGACACAAAAATGCAAACATCCATTAGCCTTATTCACAAACAAAACTAGTGCACCCCATGGTGACACACTTGGCCGAACAAAACCACACCATAAAAGACTATCAATATGTATACATAGCTCTCATAACTCAAAAGGGGCCATCCAATATGGATACATAGAGATAAAAGATGATGCTAGCTATAACTCGATCCAAAACTTGATCTCTCATCGAGGGGGTAATGCTACAGCATATTATGGAACGAAATCAGGGTACTCTTACAAGACCCTGGGAAACACCAACTGTTCAAACCTCAAAATAACTCAGTATCAGCTCATCCATCATGAATTACAAGGATAAAACATGCCTCTGACCCATCTGAGTGTCTCACTTGCAAATAAACACCACTAGATCTCCATCATCATCAAGGAACACCACCTACCTTTTGAAGCAATCCTCTATAGCATTTACATAATACAACCAATTCATGTAGACGATGAAATCATATGGTTATAACCCTAAACAAAGGAAACCTCCCCAAGAGTGGTGATTCCCCAAAACTATCTCACAGTCTCTAAATACTTCAAACCAGTTAGCTTGAGCTCCAACTCGCATAGTCAATGCCAAGAGAACTTCAATCCTCTCTTCCTCAAGTCCCAAATAATGGACAAGGGTAAGATATATGGAGGTTTTCTTGGCTCCTGAATCAAAAAATGCTTACACAAAAGTATAAATCAATGAAAGGGTACCTCAAACAACGTCTGGCTTACCTAGAGCTGGCAATGCTAAAGAATGGAGATGACCACGACCTCCTCCATGGCATCTCTTACCCTGATGATTACCACCACCATAGTAGTGCTCTATTCTATAAGGATGGGGATCATCATGGGGTTGTCCTATGCCTACCCCATGTACTCTCTGCTGGTCCAAATATGGTAAAACCTACTATTGTTTCCATATCTAGAACTTCCTCAACGGAGGATCCTGGAGCGGAACACCTGGTGCATGATGATTTCCCTAAAAGATTGAGAAAAATCAGTAATTATAACCTCGGCCTCCACTAGAAAAAATGATCATCATCCCTTAGCATAGGCCTAAGAGTTGTTTCCCCCAGAGAAACAAGATGTTGAGGGTTGGAAACTACCACCGCACGAATGAAAACACTTCTGCCCTGAAAATCGTGAACCCCATACTACAGTACTAATTCATGGGGAATCATGGTCACTCTTCTCTCATGATGATCTCATTCTATACAATGTTCTCTTGATGATATATTCCATCACCAACACCTCAATATATGTCTTCAGTGTAAATATGGTGACTTGGAACAAGATCTCTTGTTACAAAGTATCCTCAAAATGCCTTTCCCTAACCTCATAATCTAGAAATTGGTCTAAACCATATCGTAAAAGGTTCTTAAAATGGATTCAAAACTCTCACACACTAGAGCTCCCCTGTGGAATGGTAAAATGCTCCAGGATAATGGATCCCTTCGCAGTGAAAGAATGAAATGTGACTCTAAAATTTTCTCAAAACTTCTCCTACGAGGTCACCAAATCATCGTGGTCCCCGATGAACAATAACCACCACTCTCTCCCTGAGCCAAGTAGTATCGTCAAAACCAAAGACACCGAGTGATCCTTCTAAGCATAGATAAAACTGAAGGATATATCAACCTCCTCTAACCATTATTTTTTATTGCAACTGAAATGGATCCCTTATAATTCTATAGACTTTGGCACTGAAACTCCCGGATATTCCTCCTCCAAATGTCTTCATCATCAACCTCTACCATAGGGCTATCTACTGGCATATCCTACTGGACATATTTTGCAAGAACCTGATGAGGATCTCTACCATGATCCATTACTATTAAATAACAAACAGTTATAGCTCTTAAACAGATATTATAAAGGACTAAACAATAATTAATTAATATTTTTCTTTTATTTATTTTAGTTTAAACTATACCAATGTCTACCCATTCTAACAGAGGCACAATGAAGAATGATAAATAATCCATTCTAGGTCTCTACCCTACAACCAGTATCACCTCAATTTGTAGCCACTATAAACTTAATGGTCGGTGAATCAAATCACAGAGGGACCTAAATACATATGTCTCAGCTGGTCCCTAGTTTTTACATAACATTCTAAACTTAACTGACATCATTCCCCTACAAACCCATGCTAACTCACTTGTTCCTAACACCAAACTCCATCCTATCCCTCAACCAGACGTCTGATACCACTCTATCATGACCCCCTTCCCACATGGTGTACCCCTCCTAGGCTGGAAATGTGAGAAAGGATATAGTAACCCCCTATTTCTACCTTCAGTAGGCTCTGGGTTGGCGAGTAGAACCGATGGTGTAATAAATACACAAATGGGAGGAATTACCCTCTAAGAGAACGCATGCAAAAGAGAGAGAAAAGACAGACACCAACCAACTCGAACTCAGACTATAACATAAAATAAATCCCATGTATAGATTTGTAATGTCATGAAAGAAATATTACAACTGAAAAGGAAAACTACATGTACGAAAGGAAAGTAAAAAATAGTAGTAACCAAAAAGCCTGAATAGCTCCTGCATCCCCAAGGTATTAGTAACCAGCCTAATCACCAACCTTCTCCAAGTGACCTGAAAACAGTTTATATAAATGTAGGGGGAGTATAACAGTATACTTATTAGGATCCTCTCTATATCTTCTCATGAAAAAGAAAACAAACCATGCTAAACCACAGCAAATGAGAAGTGAAACTAACTCATCCATGAAACTTTTATTCTATTTTCCCATCCTCACCATAGAAACTCTCACCATGTATCGCATACAAAAGTATATAATATTATAAATAATGTCAAGAGTACCCTGTTACTACTTCCCCACAATTTTCCACTTTTCCCTGATGTCGTGCATCCTATGAATATCTCTCCAAAAGGTTTTTCAATAGACATCTGGGTGACGCACCATAATATGCACCTCGTATAGAAAAACCACCATATCCACGTACCCAAAGTAACTAGGTACTTTATGGGAGCCACCGCATCTCGCATAACGTGTATCATACGTCGGGAATTATACCTCAATCCATTATAGCTCAAACACTGAGTAAAGATCCACAAGCCATCATAGCCTATACACGTTACACCTATAGTATTCCATAGGAAACTAAAACCAGAATATATGTGTGTGAATAACTGCAATCCATTAGAGCCCTCTACACACATATATGGGGAAAACTGACTGTTGTTCCTACCAGCACAAGTAACTACTAAGATAAGAGAGCAGGACTAAAGGGGGTAGTCAACCATCGATCCTCCCACCAAAATATTAGTGAAAACACCCCCTAGGGATCATAATCCTTGGGGTTTCAGTTTCCCTTAATGACGGGGTGGAGTAGCATATAGAAACACAAAAATTATAGAATATACAATACCTCACAACCACACTTTGGGAATAAACTAGTCTTATAATCAATTTCAGTTAACGTCTCTCAGCCTCCCAGCTTGCACAACTAAGACTAGGTATTCTATAAGCACACAACCATTTAAATAGATTTTTTATATTACTTTCTTCCCATTTTATCAGTTTCACTTTACCTTTATTAATTCTTTAAAAATTAATTAACCATTAACAATCCTGCATTATAATTAATAAGCATCACACCAAATTTTTGTGCCCTCGAAGAATAACTAAAGAAAGTCTATGACTTCTTAGAAATATTACCTCATTATTGCATCCCTTCAATCTCTAATCGCATGGGTTAACATCATTTATTCAATCATTTATTAACAACATTATTACATTCCCATATTCCAAGGAATTCTAGAAAAACATTCTAAGCTACCAATCTCAAGGGGCTTAACACAATGAGTATGTGAACTACCTATTGAGTCTTTTCCGCCTATAAAAATTGCATAGACACATCAATGCTCAATAAGCTAAATAATGAAAGCTTGTGGAATACCCTTTGACTTTTAGCCCCTTTTTGGAAGGAGGATAAGCAAGACCAATTGCCTTGAGTAGTGATGAAATTAAAGAAGATAAACAACCATAATGATTCTGAAAGAATACAATCATTCACATCCAAAATTTTTTACCATCTTTGGTGTCCTCCTAGACACCCACATGCATAAACTGATCTAATTTTCCACTCTAGGCATCAACTGCTACCACAACCAATGGACCTCTCTACCCCCACATATCACCACATCTATCCTGGATCACATCACAACAAAAGAATTATCAAACAAATCATATCAACTAGGATCTTTGATAAACAAGGAATCCATCCATTATATATAATGAGTACTCATGGCTACAAAGCAAAATTTACTCGGCCTTACAAGAAAGAGGGTAACTCAGAACCCTACCATGCATTATATTTTTATCAAACAGCTAGTTCTTTAATCCATATTTGAATTAACTGATTTTTTATTTGTAGGTTTTGACTATGGAAAACCAAAACAGCAATCTATCATCTCTATCACAAATCAATTAAACATGATTACTACATCAATTTGATTATTATTAATTTATAATAGCAACTACCGGATTTTTTTACATGCCTATTTATGTTTGAAAAATAATTACAATTAATCTCAGTTTACATTCATTACCAGTTTACATCAAGAAAAAATATCTAAAAAATGAAATTATATATATCACACTATCTAGCAAAAAAAATAGGAAATAACATATGATTGATATCAATTTCCTTAATAGGTTAAAATATTAATAATGTCAATTCCATTCTCATCTAGTGGGATAAAACTTTTTAACTCTATAGTTTCATGTAAAAGAATAGAGAAGAAAAAACTCCACTACTATAAATATTTCTTGACGTTTTTCATATGATAAAAATACAAACAACGGATTATGATCACCTCTCCCATGACAACTGCATCCACTCGGGGATGTCATAGCACAAATGCACCAACTGACACCCAAGATAACTCTATTAGAATCATAGAGATCACATTCGATATCATGGAAAGGAGAAAATAGGGGATGAGGAATTTAAGAAAACACAAGAACAGAGGTAGATCATACCTTTTATCGATAAAGGATTGACAGTTGTTTCTTTCACTAAAATAGGGGGTGTGCATGAAAAACGAAGAAAATACAAGAGGAAAATATTTGTGGATTATGATTCAATCACACTAATCCTATGGGAAGAACGAATGGTTTGAACGCCTCACAGCAAGGAACAATAAGGTAGAACAAGGGAGGAAGATATCTCACATCTTTAGAATATTTACAGAGATTCGGTTTATGTTATGCTGGATTTCTTATTAAAATATGATTGCATTAAACCACACATTTTAACCAAGCAAAGGCATACCAAAACCTCAGAAAATTAATATAGGAGTTATGCAATTTGAATCGGCCTTAGATCCCTTAAAATGCCTTGAATGTGTTTTACATCAAAGAAAACGTCGAAGGGGCGAACTGTTGGAAGCTGAAACCACAATACACCTACCAATGCTGAAACAACTGTTCACATTTGTCTCGCTAATGACACTATTCAATAAATGACTCACTGACACTGATGTCATTATTCACCAAATGACTCGCTGACACCAATGGCAGTGTTCAAAAAATGACTTTCCGAAACCGATGGCACTGTTCACAAAATGACTCACTGACATTGATGTAACTATTTCCAAAATGACTCAGCCACATCGATGGGACTATTCACAAAATGACTCACCGAAACCGATAGAACTATTCACAAAATGTATCATTGACATCAATGGAACTGTTCACAAAATGACTCACCGATGACATTGTTCACAAAATGACACACCAACACCGATATAACTGTTCACAAAATGACTAACTGACACCAATATAAGGGTTCACAAAATGACTCACTAACACCAATGAAACTATTCACAAAATGACGCATCCACAACGATGGAACTATTCACAAAATGACTCAACGACACAGATGGTACTTTTCACAAAATGACTCACCAACACAGATGGAACTGTTCACAAAAATACTCAACAAAACTAATGAAATTATTCACAAAATGACTCACCGACACTGATGTCACTATTCAAAAAACTAGAAACACAGGTCAAAAAACTAGAAATTTGGAAAATTGTTGCAGATATGTCACCTTAACCTCTAAGAACACCTCACACACTATATTTTAGAAATGTAATGGAGTAGAGAGTTTCGTACAATTACATGTAAAATCCTTTATAATAAATGTAAATTTGTTATAAGTCTATTATGTTACTGTACATATATATCATACCATATATTATTTACTCGTGAACTTTTATAACCATTCATTTATTTACTCATGAACTCTTGATCTATTATAACACCCTCATTCTTCCATGGTACGCTTCTCTTTAAATAATACAATAGCGTGTGTTGTACGCAACTTCGAGTTCTAACACACCACAACAAATCAAAAAAGCCATTATGAATAGTAATACCCATGTTTTGAAATTTTATATATTTTATCTTATAAAATGGACTTCAATTTTGGATACAGAATATCGAAACTAGCATAGGGTAAATTTTTGTTATTTTTCTGAAAACATTCAATTTTTGATGAATAGTGAGAAACAATGAGTTATTGTTTAAAACTGACTTCTTATTTTAATAATTATTTATATTATTTAAATTTACTTTAGGACAAAATAGATAAATAATACCTATATAAGTTATATTTAATTCATTTGAGTCATTTTATAATGTGTTTGGATTTATAAAAATTTTATTGGACTTTTTACCAACTTTTACCCACCTCCTAGAAGACTTTGTAAATTTGCATAAAACGTAATTTTAACACTTCTATGAGTTTAATTTTGAAAATTTGACAGAAAATGATGATATATGTAAGTAAAATATGGTTTAATGAGATGAAAATAATTTTTTCTGAATAATAAATTTTGACTTTTATTTACCGCGGTTAAAAGTAAATAGGGTAATCAAAGGTAAAAATGATATTATAATTACTATAACACATGTCATAGTTCTATTTGATAAAATTTATTCAACCAAAAACAACCTTAGGAATGAAATATGATCCTTTTGGACCACTTGAATTAGATTAGGACATTTATTATTATTTAATTCAAAGAAGAGTTAAAATTGTTAAATTCAAGTTTTCATTACTAAAATATTTTTAATATACGGTTAAAGACAATATAAATTAGACTATAAATATTCATTATAAATATTAAAAAAAAATATAAATAATGGTATTTTATTTATAATTTTTAGACATTAAATAATTTAATTTATTTATGACACAATGATGATGCAGTAATTACCATATTAATGAAATATTAAAATAATTAATTTTATAAATATCCAAATAAATGTAAGTTGAGACTTTTTTTTTGAATTCCACTAATTTTCTAAGTTAATATGACATGTTAGGGTTGATTAAATAAAATTTTTTAGAATTAATACTATTTTTATATATTTATAAAAAAACCAAATATTGTCAAAATTGACATTAAAGAGTTTTTAAAACAAATATGAAATTATTAATTGATAAAATAATCTTAAAAATGTAAGGCTCAAAAAATGACTTAGATAAGGTTATATATATTAATAATTAACAACTTGGGGGTTTTATTTTCTTGTTATAGTAATTTTATTAACCATATAATATAAAAATACAAAGAGACATGGTAAATGTCAAACTAATTAACTAAGAGTTAAATCTAAAAGATAAGGTTAATATAGTGACCCAAACCTGTCTAAAACCTATTGGTTGAGTGGATTTCGACCCATACCAACCGTATCTTTGAAATAAATTAACTTGGATCCATTAGAAACAGAATAGGATTTTATTATAAAATAATATTTCTAGCTTTTCCTAAGGTGCCCCTCACCCCTCTTATAAAGGGCACTTCCCCTTATCTATAATTCACACATTAAATGCCATTGGGAACGGCCAAAAGCTTCCCAAATACCATCTCAAATGTCCTCCCTTCATGCTAGAGGCCTTTCTTTAGTCATAAATCCAACATGTGTATCCCTTTTCTCAAATCAAAAGGAAGAGCATGAAAAAGATGTAAATATCTCACCACCTCTTTCATGTTTTTTCTTCTTCCACTTATTCTTTCTTTGTTGTTTCCATTATAAAATAATAACTCTAGTATCTTCTATATACTATGATTTTATTATAAATATGGTACAACCATCTTCATTATTCTATCCATCCTTTGAATTACATGTCTCCATATGTGCGTACGTACGGCTTACCGTCCCCACGTCGTTGTGTAGTTGTTATTCAATATATTATTATTTGGATGGGAAAAATAATGATGTATAAATGAGGTAAATGATGAATATAACATGATAATGATTCTTTATATATGATATACCATCCAATTATATACGATTTTAATATCAAAATAATGATATTGTTGCTCTTGCGTACGTATGGATTACCGTCTCAACGAACGCGATGAGATTCATTCCCCATAGTATCCATTGAAGACTAATTTTCATTAGATGACTAAAAATAATGTTTTAAGGATTAATATCATTCTGAATATGAATAAGATACATCCTATACATAACAAACATTACTTACATAGAAAATCATATAAAGGAAAACAAATCAGTTAACACCCGAAACGACGATAATACTAAAATATTATAAACAAAGCAATATTAAAAGATCATATATGATATCATATTAATGTATATGATTCTTGTATAATTTAATAAAAATTATTTCACAACAATATTTAAGATTTTTTTAACTTATACGGCAGGTGCGGCTATATTCCTCCATTATAAGATCACTGAAGCTTCCCTTACAAGCTTATAAGAATATTTTCAAAATAAATGTTTTCTTTTATAATTATGTAACATTAAATAATTTCAGAAAAAGAATGAGATATTTATCTCAAACGATTTTTATATCATCTATGTCAACATCCTTTAATGGATTTTAATCTTGTTTGAAGTTGATTTATTATGACACAAATCTTCCATTTTGTATTGAAGGTTTTGTGATATGTTTGACTGTGGATGTGTTATTTATATACCATTAATGGTTTATGGATAATGTATTGAAATTTTGTGAGCTAGTTTTGATATGAATGTTTATGTTATGTTTAAAACTTTTTATATGAGGAATGAATTGGACTTAGTAAGTGACGAGTGGAGCCTGCTATAGCTACTTGATGCATTAGTAGGTCTCATTAGACAAACTAGTCTCTTGGCATTAGGCCTTGACAAAATTTTAATTGTATTCTTGGAACAAGGCCTTGACTATGTGGTTATGATGTCTGGAATTATGCATTCCATCATTATTAAAGTGGCTATTGATATTTCATGTGATTATTTGACTAGTAGAATATCCCTGTGAGTAAGTAAATGGCATTATTTAGATCTAAATTTTTCATATTATGATGAATTTTATCTTGAAAAGGCTTTTGTTTTAGTTTTATGCATTGCCTTAAATGTTTGTGGAAATTTATGAAGGTTTCTGCTATATTGTTACCCTTACTGAGCATCTGAGCTCACCCCTTTCTATAATTTATTTTTCCCAGGATGCGAAGAAGTATATTATGACTGACCTGCTGGGATAGTGTAAGGGATATTAGTGTTTTCTATGGAAACAATGTTGTTGTATTATTCCATTTTATGATGTAATGTAAACCTTATAAATGTATCTAGTACTTATAAGAATACTAAACTAATCAGTTTTTTGAAACATTATCTTTTGTTTTCATTCCAATGATACATAATAATGCACCGACTCCGAGCTTCTAGGGTCTCAGAATTACAGTTGGTATCAAAGGAAGTTTAGTAAAAACCTTGGAAACTATATTTAGATAAACTCTGATTAGATCACATATCCCTAAGATAGAATTTGAGGATTAGTATAGAATAACTTCTTAGAAATTTGGTATGGTAGACATTTTGTGATTTTTCCAAGAAATACATCCATGTATGGATACAAGAAGGTAGAGGCGGCTCTGGCATAGATGTACCTAGGGGTAAAACCTGAAAAAACCACTTTGAGCTAGACTTTAACAGGAACTGGTGCACAACAATTGGCCTTGCTGCACTCTTGGTTATGACACTCCTGACGGATATGCTTAGGATAATTATAATTTTTCTTTACAAACCATTATGAAGGGTTTATGAATATATACTACATCAAAGAGAACATTTTTATTATTATGGATTATATCCATAAACTGTTCAATTTATGTTAAGTGTTTTCCAAGTTTGGATTTATGTATTGTGATTCATAAACTGATCTAGTGTATTCCATTGGTGAGAAATGGAACCTAGTGGAAGGAATGGAAACTATATCATTGCATGCACTCCATGTAGGGATTTTCCTTCTACTCAAGATAATTATAGTGGAGCTAGTGATACAACTGATGCTGATCAGCTTATCACTATACTAGGACTACTCACTCAGGTTATGAATAATAACCTTACCCATATGGAGCACCTTGATCCATAGTTTGGAGGTTCAATTTTAGATCACTTCATGAGGAAACAACCACAAACATTCAATGGGGGTACAAATCCATTAGTAGTTGAGAAATGGATAAATTCCATAGATAAAATATTACACACCTTGTGGAGTAGTGAAAGTGAAAAGGTTTTCATGCTAGTTTACCGCCTCACTAGAGATGTTGATCAATGGTGGTCACTGATTCAAAAAAAAGGAAGATGATGAAGTATAAAATATGGAATGGAGGTATTTTATAGAAATTTTCTTATTAAAATTCTTTCCTCATGTCCATCTAGCGGATTTGGAAAGAAAATTTCTGAGTCTGAAGCAAAATGAGGATGAGAATGTTGCAAAGTATGAATCTAATTTTACAAGGTTATCGAGGCATGATGCAGATTATATACGTAACCCAAGAACTAATATTGATTGTTTCGTTGATGGGTTAAAACAATTTCTCCATTGAGAATTAGTCTCACAATCCTTCTCGTCGTACGAAGATATTGTCTCATGTGCTATCAAGACTGAAAAAATAATTTTCTATGTCTTACGACTTTAAAGAAAAGAAAGAGAAGAAGAGATCTATTGAACACTCTAGAAATAGAAATAAGGGGAAGAAAGGAAAATTTGAATATCCATCCTACAGTAAATGTGGGAAGAAACACCATGGTACTTGTCTGAAGGGAATGGGAGTCTGTTACAAGTGTAGTGAAGAAGTCCACCAACCTCATGATTTCAAGGGGAAGAAATAGGCAGTTAATTTTGAATTCTACAATTATAGAGAAAGGGGGCATTATGAAAATTAATTTCTAAGGCGTCAGAGGAAATTACCTCAGAAAAGGCCAAGGGATCAAGGACAAGCTCATGTTATCACTACTGCTGTGGTTGAAGCTCTGAAATACGTAGTGGTAGGTAATTTAATGCTTTCTTCCAATTTATCCAATGCTTTATTTGATTCTGGATCATCACATTATTTCATATATTCCTCTTTTGCAAAGAAAATTATATATTTCCAATTTTATTTAACAAGGGAGTTATCAGTAAAAAGTCTTAAGAGAAGTATCATTGCAACAAAGTTTTGTTAATCCGTCCCCATTAAGGCATATAAACGTTATTTTTCTACTGATCTCATATTCATATGCATGATTGAATTTGATATAATCCTCTATATGGATTGGATTTTGGACCATGATGTGAAAATTTATTGTAAGACGAAGGAGGATACAATTTTTTATGAAAATAAGAAGTACCTTAACTTTATAGTAGAAACGCCACCACCTAATTCTTATCAAGATCCAACCCCATTAGCTCAACTAAATTCAATTATTGGGGAGGAAGAGAATGAAATAACTATGGGTGAGGAAAAGAATTTTCAAATAGAGGATGTACCTTTTGTGCAATAATATGTTGATGTGTTTCCATAGAATTTACCTGGACATCCTCCAGAACGATAAGTTGAGTTTTCCATTGACTTAATTCCTAGTTCAAGGCCCATATCGAAGACCGCTTATATAATAGCCACTGTATAATTAGTGGTACTAAAGATACAACTAGAGTAATTGAGTAATAAGTGATTTATTCTCCCTAGTGTTTCTCCATGGGGAGCCCCTTTTATTTTTCTTAGGAAGAAAGATGGATCTATGAGGTTTTTCATTAACTACATGGAAATCAATGCTATAACAATACAGAAAAAGTATCCCCTACCTCGCATTGATGATTTATTAGACCAAATTCATGGAGATCAATAATTTTTAAATATTTTCCTTTGATCTAGATGTCATCAATTCTGTGTGAAAAAGGAAGACATTCCGAAAATAGCATTTTGAACCAGGTACAGGCATTATAAGTTTATAGTAATGACTTTTGGATTGACTAATACACCATTTGTCTTCATGGATATAATGAATAGAGTTTTCAAGAAATATCTTTAAGAATTTTTAGTGGTATTTATTGATGATATCTTGGTATAATACAAAAGCAATGAAGATCATGAAAATCACTTGCGCATGATTCTAAATACTTTTAGAAGACATGAATTATATGGGAAGTTTAGAAAGTGTGAATTCTGCCTTTAAGAGATTTATTTTCTTGGCCATATTGTCTCTAAGGATTGAATCTTTGTTGATCCTTTTAAGACCAAGGCTATACAGGAATGGCAAGCACCAACGAGTATAACCGAGGTACACAGTTTTATTGGTTTAGTAGGTTATTATCGGTGTTTTTTCCAAAATGTTTCCCAATTGGCTAACCCATTAATGAAGCTCACATGTAAAGAGGTAAAATTTGTTTGGAAAAAGAGTGTGAAGAATGATTTTAAGAATTGAAGAGAATATTAGTCAATGTTCATATCTTGACACTACCATTGGGGAATGATGGGTTTGTTATTTATAGTGATGCGTCAAAGAAAGGACTTGGTTGTGTCCTTATGCAGAATAGAGGGGTTATTACCTATGCATCATGACAGCTAAAAATTCTTGAGAAAAACTATCCTGCTCATGATATTTTGTTAGCAGTTATAATAATTGCTTTGATGATATGGAGACATTATCTCTATGGTAAAAAATGTGAGATATATTCTGATCATAAGAGTTTGAAGTATGTTTTCTCAAAGAAAGAACTAAATATGAGGCAAAGGATATGGCTTGAACTACTCCAAGATTATGATTGCACCATACACTACCACCCGGGGATGGAAAATAAGGTCGCAGATGCTTTGAGCAGAAAAGGTCATGGATTTCTAAACAATATGAGTGTTTAAAAATATCCTATATACAAGTATCTAGTAAAGTTTGACATGGGGATAACCGTGGAAGGTGAAACATCAAAAATAATTCAAATGGTTGCCAAACCATATTTACTAGAAAGGATAAAGAGTTCTCATACCGATGATAAAGAGTTTCAAAAGAAGATTAATGTCATGAATGAGGGTAGATTGAGTGACTTTGTGTATGAAGATGGATTTTTGAAATTTGGGAAGAGACTTTGTGTTCCCAATATACCTGATATAAAAAGGGAACTGTTGGATGATGCTCATGGTCCCAATTTCTCTATACACCCTAGTAGCACCAAGATGTATAGAGATTTGAAGGAACATATTTAGTGGGACAACATGAAGAGGGAGATTGCTGATTTTGTGTCGAGATGTATGGTTTGTCAACAAGTGAAAGCTGGAAGGCAACTGCCTGGAAGAGTCATGCATCCCCTTCCCATACATGAGTGGAAATGGGATAATATTATGATGGACTTTCTCATGGGACTACCAAAGACTCTTAGAAGGAACGATGCAATATGGGTCATTCTTGATTGTCTTACCAATTCAGCACGTTTTTTGCTATAAGAGATGATTTACCACTTGAACATCTAGCAAGACTATATATTTATGAATTTGTGAGACTTCATGGAGTACCCCTATCGATTTTTTCTGGTCGTGATCCACATTTTACGTCAAGATTTTGGAAAGTCTTCAGAAATCCCCAGATAATGAACTCTGTTTGAGCAATGCCTACCACCCCCAATCTGATGGACAATCAGAACGGACTATTAAAATCTTAGAAGACATGTTGATATCATACTCACTTGAATTTCAAGCTATGTGGGATCAATATTTACCTCTGGTAGAATTTTCCTATAACAATAGCTTCCATTCAAGTATTCAGATGGAGCCAAATGAAGTGTTATAGGGAAAGAGATGTCTCATACCATCCTGTTGGGATGATGTTGGTGAAAGAAAACTCATAGGCCTAGAACTTGTGGAGGAAACGATGGAAAACGTTAAGGTAATCTAAACCTACATCAAAGTAGCTCAAAATAGGAAGAAGAGTTATGTCGATAACTGAAGGAAGGATATGAAATTTCAAGTAGGAGATCATGTTTACATGAAGGTATCATTATGGAAGGGTGTTATATTTTTCGGTAATAAGGGAATATTAAATCCATGGTACATCAGACCTTTTGATATTCTAGAATGAATTTGGGCTGTAGCTTACCATTTGCCAATGCCGCCAAGTCTCTCCAAAGTTCATGATCTATTACATGTATCAATGTTGAGAAAATACATGTCTGACCCAACACATGTACTCACCTATAAGGAATTAGAACTAGAACCTGATCTGTCTTATTGCGAAGATCCCATCAAGGTTCTTGATACAAGAGAACAAGTGTTGAGAAACCAAACAACTCGTCTGGTAAAAGATCTATGGAGAAACCATAAGATGGAAGAGGCAATGTGGGAGACTGAGGAACTTAGGATGAAGAACCAACTGATCCTTTTTATGCACTAACATTCTTGAAATTTGGAGGAAAAATTTATTTTAAGGATGGGAGAATATAACACCCCATGCTTCTATAGTACGCTTCTCTTTGAATAATACAATAGCGTGTGTTGTACGCAACTTCGAGCACTAACACACCAAAACCAATAAAACTATCAGTTATGAATAGTAATACCCACTTTTCGAAATTTTATAATTTTTATGTTTCAAAATGGACTTCATTTTTGGATTCAGAATATCGAAATTAGCCCAGGGGGAATTTTTTGTATTTTTCTGAAAACTTTCAATTTTTGATGAATAGTTAAAATGTTGAGTTATAGTTTAAAACTGAATTTTTATTTAAATAATTATTTATATTATTTAAATTTATTTTAGTTCAAAATAGATACAAAATACCTATATAAGTTCAATTTAATTCATTGGAGTCAGTTTATAATAATTTTAGATATAAAATTTTTTTTTTGAACTTTTTACCGTCTTTTACCCACCTCCTAGGAGCATTGAGAAATTTACATAAAACATAATTTTACCGCTTCTGTGAGTTTAATTTCAAATATCCGAGAGACACTATTTATATCAGTAAGTAAAATATGGTTCAATGATATGAAAATAATTTTTTTTTGAATAGTAACTTTTGACTTTTATTTACCGCGGTTAAAAGTAAATAGGGTAATCAAAGGTAAAAATGATATTATAATTACCCTAACACGTGTCCTAATTATATTGGATAAGTTTTATTCAACCAAAAACAACCTTAGGAATAAAATATGATTCATTAGGTCCACTTGTACTAGATTTGGACATTTATTATTATTTAATTTAAAGAAGAGTTAAAAAGGTTAAACTCAAGTTTTAATTACTAAAACATTTTTCATACAAGGTTAAACAGAATATAAATCTGACTATAAATATTTATTATAAATATAAATATATTTCCTACATAATAGTATTTTATTTATAATTTTTAGAGAATAAATAATTCAATTTATTTATGAAACAATGATGATCCAGTAATTACCTTATTAATGAAGTATTAAAATAATTAATATTATAAATACCAAATAAATGTATCCTGAAACTTTTTATGAATTACATTAATTTTATAGGTTAATATTAAATGTTAAGGTTGATTAAATAAATTTTTGTGAAGTAATAATTCGTTTATTAATTTATCAAAAACAAAATACCAAATAGTGTCAAAATTGACATAAAAGTGTTTTTTAAAAAAAAATATTTTATTATTAATTGATATAATATTCCTAAAAATATAATGCTTGTCCAAATGACATAGATAAGTCTATATATATTATTAATTAACCAAATGGGGTTCTCCTGGATTTTTATCATAATTTTATTAACAATATAATATAATGATACAAAGAGACATGGTAAATGTCAAACTAATTAACTAAGAGTTAAATCTAAATGATAAGGTTAAAATAGTGAGCCAAACCTATATAAAACCTATTGGTTCAGTGTATTTAGACCCATTACCACCTAATATTTGAAATAAATTAATTTGGATCCACTCGAAACCGAAAATTACTTTATTATATAATAATATTTCTTACATTTCCTAACGTTCCCCTCAACCCTCTTATAGAAGGGCACTTCCCCTTCTCTCTAATTCACACCTTCAAAGCCATTTATCTCAGTAAAAACTGGCCCAAATACCATCAATACTACCCTCCCTTAATCCTATAGTCCTTAATTTAGTCATAAAGTCATCCTATGAAGCCCTTTTGATCCAATCAAAAGGAAGAACCCGAAGAAGAGGTAAATATCTCACCACCTCTTTCATGTTTTTTCTTCTTACACTTATTGTTTCATTGTTGTTTCCATTATAAAATAATAAATCCAGTATATTCTATATATTGTTATGTTATTATAAATATGTTACAACCATATTCATTATTCTATACATCCTTTTAATGACATGTCACCATATGTGCGTACGTACGACTTATCATCTCCATTTCCTGGTGTAGTTGTTATTCAATACATTATTATTTGGATGGGTATAATAATGATGTATAAATAATGTAAATAATAAATATAACATGATAATGATTTTTTATATATGATATACCATCCAATTATATATTATTTTAAAATCAAAATAATGATATTGTTTCTCGTACGTACGTATGGATTACCGTCTCTACGAACACGATGAGATTCATTCCCTATCATATCCACTCAAGAATAATTTTCTTTAGATGATTAAAAATAATGTTTGAAGATTAAATATCATTCTGAATATGGATCAGATACATCCTATCCATAACAAAATTACTTACGTAACAAATCATATAATGTAAAATTAATCAGTTAACACCTGAAATGACGATAATACTAAAATATTGTTAACAAAGAAATATTAAAAGATCATATATGGTATCATATTAATGTATATTATTCTTTAATAATTTAATAACAATTATTTTACCATTATACATGATTTTAACCTACCCTCGACCAAGGAAAATTACAACTTAAGGGTTCATTCTACAATATCATCATTATATGAGGTTGTTTATATATAATTATATTCAGGGACCTCTTTATCATCCACGTCTGTGTTTTCCTAAAAATATATTTCAAAACATTTTAACTATTTTATAGAATATGGGTTAAATAAATTTATACCCTTTTTTGACCTTCTATGTTTTTAAAAGGAATCTTTCCGTGGTTTTGTAAACAAGTTACTTTATAACCATTTCGAAAAAATTATGGTAAGCATGTTTTTTTAACTTATACGGAAGGTGCATCTATGTTTCGCCGTTATAACATCATCGAAGGTTCTCTTTCAAGCTTATAATAATACTTTCAAAATAAATTTTTTCTTTTATAATTATGTAACTTTAAATGATTTAAAAAAAGATATATTTCTCTCAAACAGTTTTGATTTCATCTATGTCAACATCCTTTAATGGATTCTAATCTTGTTAGAAGTTAATTTATCATTATACAAATATTCAATTTTGTATTTAATGTTTTGTGATATGTTAGAATGTGGATGTGTTATTTTTCTACCATTCATGGTTTATTGATAAATTATTGACATTTTTTATGCAATTTTTAATACGAATGTTTATTTATGATTAAAACTCTTCATATGAGGAATTTGTTGGACTTAGTAAGTGACGGGTAGAGCCCGCTATAGATCCTTGATGTGTCGGTAGGTCTCATGAGACAAACTAGTTTCTTGGCACAGGGCCATGACAAAATTTTATTTGAAGTCTTCGCATAAGGCCTTGACTATGTAATTATAAGGTCTGGCATTATGTATTCCATCATTATGAAAGTGGATATTGATATTCCATGTGATTATTCAACTAGTAGAATATCTACGTGAGTAAGTAAATTGAATTATTTTGATTTATATTTTCCATATTATGATGAATTTTATGATGAAAAGGCTTTAGTTTTAGTTTTATACATTTCCTTAAATGTTTATCATTATTTATGAAAGTTTCTGCTATATTGTCACCCTTACTGATCATCTGAGCTCACCCCTTTCTATGTTTTATTTTTCCCAGGATGCGAAGATGTATATTATGACTGACCTGCAAGGATAGCATATGGGATATTATTATTTTCTATCGAAACAATGTTGTTGTAGTTTTCCATTTTATAATGTAATTTAAACCTTATGAATGTATCTAGTACTTCCAAGACTACAAAACTAATTGGTATTTAGAGACTTGATCTTTTGTGATCAGGCCAATAATACATAACAATGCACTGACTCCGAGCATCTAGGGTTGGGGTGTTACATCTGTTATTTTTTGAACTCCTAATTGTATCATGGTTACATAATATAATTTTTTTAAATATCATTTATATTAATTATTCATGTATTTAGAGTTATCCATAACATTTAGAGATAGAAAATTAAATTCACTATTTATGGAGATTGTACGTCGTACGTAGGCATTAATGTTGTTTCCATTTTTCAAAAAGAAATAAATAAATAAAGTTAAATAATATCTTATCATTAAATAATAATATTTATGTTATATATATCACAAATTATCATTAATCCCATTATTATTTCCATACTTGTAATTAATAAATTAATCACATTACTTAGTGATGCAGTAGTCAACCGTACCCATGAACAATGTTATCATATTCCCATAAATAAAAAGTAAGAGTGATCATGTGATATCACGATTAAAAAAAGACTTTATTATCATAAATATATTATATAAAAAAATCCATCATTATATTCATGCATGAGAGTTGGTGATGGAAAATGAATAAGATCAGTTCGAAAGGCCGTAATCCTTTGTAGACCATAATAATGATTTCATAGCCCATTTGATTAAAGAGTAGAATAATTTAGATTATTAAATTCTCATACTAAAATATTGGTATATTTAATATTGTAATGTTATTATTTCTTCATGTTTTAGTAACAATTTATGTCGGTGGAGAAAGAAATAAAATAAAGTGCTCTATTAGGGATGTTACCACTTTATGAAACAATTATTTCAGTTTACCCTAAATGGCTTGTTAGGGTGGATTTATTTCAAAAATAAGGCTTAAATGATTATAATATGTAATTAATCAAATTATTTGAATAGATATTTTCCTAACCAAAGATGTTTTGGAATTATGGATAGGAGAGGAGAGGGGCAAGTATTTTATATGTGAGGTGAGTGGCACACTCACGTTTTTCAAATTACACAAGCCTCCCAAATGGAATATTCTTGAACCTAGAAGCTATAAGGTATAGATATTTTTAAAAAATGAGTTTTTGATAAACTTTTGGTGATTTTTTACACTTATATTTATAGTTTAACACCCCAATACACCAACTTATACCGTAACCATGATAATATTTTTCACTTTTTTACTATTAATTAATGTAAAAAAATTAAGTTTAAATTTATATATAATATAAATTATAATAATTAAAATAATGGAATCAATTTTTCCAAATTAAATTCATATATACCTAAAATTTTAATTTTAAATTAAACCCACATAAGTGATGAGAAAGCGCTTTTCCAAAGAGAAAATGTTCAAAACTTTATGATGTTTTTTGTCAAAATTCAACATAAAATTGACTCAAAGGATATAAATTTGATTAATTGATATATAATTTTAATAATTTTAATTATAAAACAATATTAAAATAATTTTAATGATTTCAAATTCTTTAATAAAATGAAAATTTTTAATAAAACACAACGTTTCCCTCTTTTTGAGAGAATACCAAAACAATCAATACAAGATAAATTTTAAATTTTTATTTCATGAATGAATTTTATTTTTCATAATAAATTTTATAAAACTATCATAAATTAATTATAAAAAATGTATATATATGGGGAAAAATATTTTTTTATAAAAAATAATTTTTACATTAAACATTGTATTGATTATTATCTCTTGTCCAGAATGCACATAAGATGAAAGATAACCATTTTATTTAATATCTAACATATAAATTTAATTAAAATCATATATAAAAATTTATTTTAAAATTTTATTCAAGTAAAATACATTTTTGTTAAAAAAATAGTTCTGTTGAATAATATTTCCTATTATTTTCAAATATTGTTATTTTCATTTCTAATTAAGTAGCCACTAAAAATATTATTTTATATACATTTATAGACCATATGTATTCATAATTTAATTAATACTATTAGAAATTATATTCCAACTTTTAGTTCATAACTACCATATTAAATAATAATATTTTAATATTATGTCACATTTCGTTTAAACATAGTGTTTCATGTGTCACAAGATATAATAAGTGTTGTGTGTAATGAAAGCAAAGATCATTGTTGTTTTTATTGAAATAAGTAAAAAATGTTAAATTTACTTGAAAAACTATATTTATCCACAATATCATGTTGTTATAGTTTACGCCATTAAATTAATTTCTTTCTCTCAATTTGAACTTGTGATTAGTAAAAAAGGGTTTCACATTAGAAATTTTCTTTTGTGGGAAACATAGAAAAAAAAGTGTTAAAAAATATCTTCTTGAAAATTAGGAAATGGATATGAGAAGATCATCTAGAATAAAACATATTAGGTTTCCAAAAAGGATAACATAGGTGGGAAGTAAAAAATTATACATGGAAAAAAGTGTAATGTCTAAATAATGATGCAATGTGATAGAGATCATTGATCACAATAAAGTGAATTATCATGTGAAAATAAAAAATAACAAAATCATAAATCAAATATTTTTGAAATTGTTATTAATATCATAATAAATGATAATAAAAGGATAATATTTTATTTCAAAATTCCTTTAATAAATTTGGGAAATTTTCAAGAGAATATGTACTTAATTGATTTGATTACATTTCATAAACACAATCTCATACTTTGGTTGTGCTTTGTTCAGTATCCACTTCATCTCTTACTCCAATTAATTAAGATGAATAATATTTATACCTGAACACTAGTGGATAATAATATCCAAAAAAAATTAATTCATTCCTCCTTTATTTATTTCCAAAAATAAAATTGTTATCACAACGTAGACAATAACATCTAAAGGTCAACTTAATCCATTTCATGAATGTTTAACCTTAAAAATCCTCTATGTATAGATACAATTTAAATATAATAATTTAAAAATTGTTTCACAAAATTACCATAATAAATATATCATTATTCCACCAAACAAAATATATATCTCTTAATGTCACATACAAAATAAATGAATACATTGATCATATATTCTCCTAAAACATGGTAATATCTTGAAATACCATAAAACTTTAACGAAAAAGTACCTTCTTTATAAATTTAACACATTACTCATTCCTTAAATAAAATTAAATATTATTTGACATATTACCTAAATCAAAAATTGTTTTATATTCTATCAATGTTAACATAAAACATTGTTTCATAAAATATTTAATTAGTTCAAAGATAATTAATACTATCCAATTAAATATATCCACATCAATCATCTCTTAATCCAGACTAAACATAATTTTATCAACATTAATAACATATTAAGGGTTATATTACCTTAATCAAAATATAACTTTACCATTAAATCATTTTTCTCGACCATCATTACCATTTTACATATTCTTACATATCCTTAATTTAAAACTACTTTGGAACCATCCATTGATTTTTTGTGATAATAATAACCAAAATATTACAAAAAAGATATAATTATTTGAATCTCATTACATAAACTCATCAATCATTCCACTTTATTCATACACAGTTAACCGGGATTCATCTTATTATTCCTTAAAATTCATTTCCTTCCATTTTTCATTTTTATTCTCTCCGTCATAATAAATATAACCATTACTAGTAAAAGATTGCAGATTCACTTCATGGTCTTTCCCTTTAGTACATTTATTTTTATAATTACCATAAATTCCACATTTTAAACAATCAACCATCGATTTCAACTTAGGGAGACTGTTATTCTCATCCATTACATTAATAAAAATTTTCATTCTTCCTCTTCAATTACATGATTTGTGTCTATATTTTCCAAACTCAAAGAATCTTCTCATTCCTATAATAAATTCATCTTGGTTCTTATTCCCACATTCTTAAAATACAAGAAATAGGATATTCTTTCTCTATGGTCTCCGCCAACTGAACTCACAACAAACCCTATCATTCTCTTCTATTGGCAGTCCATGGGTTAGATAAGGTGCATGTTATATATAATTTATCTTGATAAGTGATTAGGGAAAATAAAAGTATACCTTAATCTAGTCATAATCAAATTTTTTTTTCTCATTAACACATTTTATATTGATTTCAATTTTAATATATTTTCATAGGTTTCCCTCTATTGACTAAAACCAAAAATCTCATTATGAGTAACAATGTACTTAGTGGTAAACCACCTAATCATTAAAAATAAATTATAGGATGTTTAAATGATGAAACAATCTTTTCAATATAATATTTATTTGGATTAAAAAAGTTTTTTAATATTAATTATTTAAATATTTTATGATGGTCAGAAAGTATTTTGTGAATTTAAAAATCATATCCCCCCGTGAGTGTCTAACCTGGTGTATAGTAACGATCTATTTCATGGCCTATGTGATAATAAATTCTAGGTAAGTGCACACTTCTATAATTTATTACTCCTAGGTACCTCTTTTCTAGATCCACATCCACTTGTAGTATCCATGCAGGTATGTAATTTCTTGGAAAACACTTTCCATATCCTTTACCAAAATTCCATGGATTTTTCATATAATTTGACTACTACTTAAACTTATCCTTATACAAATCTATATAAATGTCCGAAGATATTTCACTAAATTTTTATTATCTTATTTTATAATTTTTAACTAAACCATCTTATTGGTACCAACTATAAATACATATACTTCCCATACATAGACATTAAATCTTTTAGGTGGATATTTATTAAATTTAAAAAGCACACACTTGAGAATCATAAAGGTATAGTGGATTTGGGAACTGGGAAACATAAACAACTAGTTCATAGAGTATTACATAATATCCCACATGGTTCCTTATAATTAACATCCTTCCTATACATATCACACATAATACTTATCATTATTACGTGTGGAAAAGAAACATAATAAATGATCATCTCATATTCTTGGTAAGGAATTTTAAGTTAAATTCATACATATAACATAATAAAAATAGTTCTAGATATTGATAATAAAATATTAAATCCATTCCCTACATATTAAAGATCAAAATATTGAGACATTAAATAAATATTGGGAGTTCATAGGACATGAATCATAATTAAATAAAATAGAATGATCCATGAGAGTAGAACATTAACTTAAGACATGGAATTTGAGAGCACACATACGCATAGAAAATAATTTACTTAATATTTAAGGTTATTTTCAACAATTGTCATTATAGAATGTGTTTGCTCCCCAAACCATCATAGTAGTCTAGCATTACTCCTAATAGTATCATAGTGGAAATAGTCCCATATAAAACTGGGTTCAATCCCTATTCAAGTTCTATATCTCATTTGATATGAATCCTTTACTAATTCATTGGAGGGATATATAGGTCCTAACTATGCTTGGTTATAACATAACAATCATCATAAGTTATAACATAACTATTGTTCTTAGTTATAATGTGACCACTAACACATAATGAAAGTCATACCTATTTTTGCCATAATATCATAATACATTCATCATATCATAACCTGTGAAAAAAAATGGGTTTCATAAATATTTTATCATAAAATATATTATAGAAAAGAAGAAGGCTTCATAATTATTTCATTTTTTCATCAAATCATAACCCATGGAAAAATAATCAAGTTTCATAATCGTTTTATCGTAGTATGATTCATCAAATTGAAATAGGTTTTGTAAATATCATTTCATCATAAACATAATTCGTCAAAAGAAAGAATGCTAATGGTATCCTTGGATCATATCCCCAAAAAATAATAAATTTCATAAGGATTTAATCTTAGATGGAAAATTGTTTTGAATTATCACATGGAACATTTATTGAAAAAAAAACTTTTCTTTACAAATAAATTTCTAATACAAAAAAATCATAAAATATCTTGTAAATCTATATCTTTAAAAATAATATCAAAAAAAATAAGGGAATATTTAAAATTATTTTAAAACACTTCTTGAAGAAAATACCCTTTCATTTTATAAAAAAAATTCTTAAAACAAAAACAATTTGAAAATTCGTTTCTTCTAAAATAACATTTAAAATTGAGAAGGGAGTTTTAAAATCAATTGAAACTTTTCTTGAGAAAAATATAAATTCCACTTTGAAAAAATACTTTTTAAAAATAATTTTTTTGATAATTATAATTTTTAAATAAAATTTAATACATATTATATAGTTTTAAAATAAATTAATGATCATGATAGAGGTAAATTTAATTAATTACAAACACACTAAAACAAAGAATAATTTTATAATATAGGTAAAATCCGAATGGAATTTGTTTGGAAACCAACAAGGAAATTTATTTTAAAAAAATTAATATGTAAATCATGGGAAAAAATTTATTTAATAAAACATTTTGATAATGCTGAAAATATTTTTCAAAATATTTTAGAAAACATGGTTTTAGAATAAAAAGGGTTTCCAACCAAAGAGAAAAATAAAGATAATTTTGGTTGAAACCTTATTTTGTCCTCTTAAGTGAAATAAGAGAAGAAAATGATGGTAAATGTTTTATTATCATGAAATAACTATGTGAGAATAAAATTTATTAGTTTCTTAATAGAGATATCATAATATTTCATCATTAAAAGCATAATCATAAACAATCTTTAAAATGATGATATTGTAACATAAAACTCTTACCACATTAGTAATTTTGAATCAAAATCCTCATGAAATATATATATAAAAATAAATATGTAAATAAAAATATTTTAATTATAATAATACTAAAATAAAATCATTGTAATTATATACACCACATAAAAGAAACACATGGTTAATATTTCATGTATCTCACAAAACAATAAAAGTGAGATGAAAATCCATTATCATAATTATCAACTTACTCCATACACATTAGAACCTAAAATATAATAAATATAAGTTTATTATAAATATATTCAATAATATATATATATATATACCATATATTATTTAGTTCTAACCTTTTGTTACCCTTTTTTAACGATTCCATGTTAAAGTCACGTTTTGGAAACAAAAACTACATTATTATATCGTATGTTAAGATTTTTTTATTTGTGGTACTCCTAATTTAATCATGGTTCTATAATATAAATAATTTAAAAAAAATTAATATAATATATAATTAGTTAATTTTACTGAGAGTGATACATTAATGATTGATGTTAAAAATTAAATGCACCGTTCATGGAGACAGTAGGTCATACGTACACATGAATTCTATTTCCATTTTTGGAATGAAATAATGAAAAAATGTTAAATAATATATTAAAATTAAATAATAATTTTTATTTCATATATATATATATATATTAAATCTTTTCATTAAAATAATCATTAATTGCTTCCATATAAAGTGTAGATATTTCACATCGCTTCGCGAGACAGTGGTCCTTCATAGACACGAACGACATAATAATATTCTCATGAAATGAAAAGTAAGAAGTAAGAAGTGATATAATAATTAAAGAAGTTTAAAAATGTCATATATATCATATATAAATAATAAAACCATCATTATATATATATATATATATATCCATGAGAGGTGGTGATAGAAAACGAAAAACATTGGTTTGCGAGGTAGTAGTTCATCGTACACACTAATGATTGTTTCATAAACCATTTGATGGTGGTGGAGAAATAATTATGTTATTCCATTAAAAAAATAAAATATAAGTATATATAATATAATTATGTTATTATATCAACAAATTTTAAATATAATTTAATTATGTGAAGGAATAAATAAATAAAACGCTCGATTTTGAATATTACCTCTTCTTCGGATAACTTCTTTTGGTTTGTACCCAAAGGCTTCATAGGATTAATTTATGGGAAACATAAGTACTATAAGATGATATTAGGTATATAGGTATTTTATTTGTTTAGTTATTTGATAAAAAAATTTATTTTTATGTGTGAAGTGTAAAGGAGAGTGTGTGGCCTTTTGTAAGTGATTTAAATGGCATACTTGTAATTTTTGAAAAGAAAAAGGCGTATGCCCATTTTTCACATGAAAAAACAATCCAAAATTATCCATTATAAATCCTATATGATATAAGGTATAAATATTTCCATAAAATGGGTTTTGGAAAAGTTTTTTCATTTTCACATTTATTTATTGATTTTAACCTCAATAAAACAATTCTTACCTTAATTGTGGAAAATAATTTTTACTGGTTTAAATATTCATTATGGCCAAAATTTATGTTTACCTTATGAAATAATATATATTTTAATTATAATATAATTTGGAATCTATTTTTTAATATTTATTCACGTAAGTGGAAAAATATAACTTAAATTTAATTCAGCAGACATGATAAAACCCGTTTTTTTAAGAGAAAATGATAAAAATATTAAAAAAATATTTAAATTAAATATAAAATTGATTAAAAAAATTGGTTTAATATATTCATTATATAACTAATTTATTTTTAAACCCTTTTATAATAATTTTGAATATTCAAAATTATTTAAATAAATGGGAGTCCTTAAAAAACACAGTGTTTTCACTGTTCATTAAAAATTTTATCTATTTAGAAAATTCATAAAAAACACTCTAAGATAATTTCTACATGATTTTTATAATAATGTATTTATTATTTTCAAATAAATTTTAAAAAACTATAGAAATTTTATAGTGAACCATTCTTCTCACACATGGATATTATATCCTTTTTATGAATATTCATTGCATTTCACAAACAGATGAATAAGTACCATAATAGTTCAGCGCCATTGGAAACTTACAATTAAATATTATAATATGGTGAAATATCATCTGTTATTTCCAAAAATATCTTCACATTTAGTATTCTTCGTATACAAAGCCTACATAAAACCCTTCTTCAGAACCTTGGGAAAGGAAACATAATAAATGGTGATCTTATATTCTTAGTAAGGGTAAGCATAAGTGATATAAATATATGATCATATGAAATCATAAGAAAATAATAAGGGTTTATGATTAAGAACAGAACTTATGATGTTCATATCCAACCTGTCATAGATCAGAAACATGATTCATGGAAAAATGTTTAGAAGTTCTTAAGAAATAAATACTAAGGAAATCAAAGAACATGATCCATCAGGAATTAACATTTTCATAAAACAAATATTTGTGGCATGCACATAAGCATAGAAAATATTATTTCAAGGCTACCCACCAAGACATGCATAACATATTAGGCTTGGAATAACCACATGTATGCTAGCTTCGGGATTGGGATAACCACCTGTGTACCCTCCTTTTTGGTCTTAGTATGGCATAATGTCTTTCCTCATTTAGGCTTGGTATAACCATCTATGTACCCTTTTAACTCATATAACATTACTTTTTTTCTATTTAATTGTAAGGATATATAGGTCCCACCTGTTACATAGTGAAAATCAAACATATGTGTACCCAAAGATCATGAGTTCCATCACATTATAACCTATGAATTGAGATGGGTTTCATAAAATATCCATCATATCATAACCTATATGAAAGTGATACGTTTCATAATCATTTCATCAAATAATAACTCATGAAAATTAATGTGTTTCATAATCATATTATCATATTCTAAATTGTGGGAAAGTAACGGGTTTCCTAAATATCATACCATCACCAACATAAACCATTACAAGAAATATTATGAATTGTATCCTTATATAATATCCCTAATAATACATAAGTAACATAAATATATTTCATCTTATATGGAAAATAATTTTTAATGGTAACTTAAAACATTTCTTGACAAAAATATACTTTCTACTTTGAAAAAAGACTTCTTAAACATAAAACATCTTAAAACCGTTTTTATTAAAAAAAACTTGAAAACTTATAAATTAATATTTAATATCATTTAAATCACATTTTAAAAAATTAAAATTCCCATTACTTGAAAATTAACATAAAAATCATTTGAAAATAATTTCTTAAATTTTTTTTATAAACTTTTTTTTTAATGAAAAAACAATTTTTTACCAAAGAGAGAAATAAAGTCAGATTCTCTTAAAACATTTTCTTAATAAACGTAACTGCAGAAAAGGGGGAAAATGGTCCAATTACTTGGATATATCATGAATAAATATATTATATGGAAATTAATTATAATTATTATCCTGATATTTCTATCTTGGAGACTAAATCATAAAAATACCTATAAATGATAAGATTCTGACATAAAATTTCTACCACTTTGGTAACATTTAATTATAAGTAACATGAAAGAATAACATTAAATGATTCTTGAAATAAAAATAAAAATAAATTATATTCATGATATAACATGTAAAATGTGTAGTCTGTACACCACATAGACAAGGATAGGCACCTAACATAACTTATGTCCCAATAAAGGCAAATTGAGACTAAAATTCTATTCTAATTTGTTCACTATTAAAACATAAAACCCAAGAAAGTGAGATAATAAAATTTATATGTAAATTATTATTATTATTATTATTATTATTATAAGAATCATAAAATATATTAATTTTTATAAACACCACATAAAATAAATAGGTGGTTAATATGGCATGTGTCTCACAGGAGTAAAATACAAGATGGAAGTCCCATACATTAAGTCCTGACTTCTTTCGTACAATTTAAAACCTCCTCTATGATAAATTTAATTTTATTATAAAGAAATTATTGAATCATAATTATATATTTTTTACTATATATGGGTTTTCATGACATTTTATTACCATTTCATTAACAATTCCATGTTATAGTTACATTTTAGGTAATAACTGATTTGTTCTTCTTATGTATTTTGGTTTTTTATTTTTGGTCCTCTTACGTTGATCATGGTTTAATCATATCCAGAATATAAAACATGATATAAATATCATATAAATTCATATAATAAGTATTTATGTTAATCAATAATATTTATTTAAGGGAAATGAAATACACCGTTCTTGGTAACGGTAGGTCGTACGTATACAGGAATGATGTTTCTATTTTCTAATCGTATTGAAAGAAATAAGAAAATGACACACACACACAGAGACACACACACGTATATATATTATCCTTATAGTATCATATTTATGTTATATATATCTCATATTTTTATTAAATCCATCCTTAATAAATTCCATGTATAGAGTGAACGAATCACATTGCTTCGTGAGATGGTAGTTCAACATTCATATAAACAATATTATCATATTCCTTAAAAAATGAAAGGATTTAAAGTATGAGTGATATAATAATTAAAAAATCATAATAACATGATATATATCATATATAAACAATAAATATATCATTATTCTCAGCCTTGAAAATGTGTAATGGAAAATTGAAAGACATAGGTTCATGAGGCAGTAGTCCCCCGTACACAGGAACGATGATTTCATAACCCATTTGATGGAAGTGTGTGTGGTTTTGGTTTATAAATATAAAATAAAAACATATAATTATATTTAATATTATAATTTTATTATATCACTATTATATAATAAAAATTGAATGAGGTGGAGTAATATATAACATAAAAATTCTCGTTGAAGAACATTCCCTCTTCTTTAGGTGTCCTCCTTTGGTTTACATTAAACCATTCAAAGGATAAATTTATTCCATAAATACGGCTTCTATAATTAGTTTATAGATGTTTTGTAGTGATTTGGGAAGATATTTTCTAAACCAAAGAGTTATCAAGGTCATAAAATAAAGGAGATTGAGTTCCCTTTTATAGTTTAGGAGGAGTGGAATTCTTGCAAATTCTCAAAGGTATTCACTATTAGGAGGTCAATATTAACAAAAGTGGGTCTAAATATGATAATTAAGGGTATTAATGATTATATAGTATATAAAAACCTTCAAAAAAACTAGACACATGTTTTAAACATTTCATTCCTTAACTTTTAAGTATCCATATTTTTACAATTTTGGATTTTCACTACGATATCTAGTTTTCTAACCTTGATAATTTATCCTTTAAAACAAAATTAGAATAATAATTATTATTTAATTTGGGTCCACTGATTATAAATTTGATATATAATTTTTGAAATTTAATCATGATGTTTTTTGGAAATTAATTTCAACTTAAGCACATGTGACATGCAAAAACCTCGCGTTAACATTAACCACGCTAATTGAGTTTTTACTATTTAATGGTCAATATTGTCTTCAAAATAAAACATTTGGTACATGAATGGACCATATTTTATATTGAATAATATTTATAAAATAAAATGGTATAATATATTATTTTTATTAATTTTATATCATTTAATAAAATATATTTTATCATAAAATAACATTAATGTCAATTTTGACATTATTCATTTAAATTGAATTTAAAAAATTTCAAGACAATGAGAAAATTTGAATATATTTTCTACAAACATTTTTATTATGATATATTTCTTTGAAATTATAATTTAACACAATAATCAATTCAATTTAACTCAAT
Organism: Viscum album; assembly: GCA_963277665.1. NCBI lineage: Eukaryota > Viridiplantae > Streptophyta > Magnoliopsida > Santalales > Viscaceae > Viscum > Viscum album. Next base: position 1,723,470,746 of record OY728131.1, on the reverse strand, counting down.
TATATTATTTGTTGTATTATTCATTTGGATTAACTTTTATCTAAATAATTAGTGGGTTTGTGTTTTATAGGCATTTAATGTAATTATTTCATCTAACAAATCATGATTAATATAATAATTTATATTTAAAAATTATACAAATAAACTATCATATTTTTTCCCAAGTCACAAGGCATTATAGATATTAACTGTAAGATAAGTGTCCTTTTATACTTTTTCTTTACTTTACTTATTATATGGAACGTATTCAATGTAAAGTAGAAATGAATTTACATATTTCAGATTTTTTTTATAAAAAATATCCAAATAAAATCATTAAATAAAATTAAGATAATATTTAAGTAATTTTCACTTTTATGAATCTAGTTTAATCTCTCAATAAATATATTTTTTCCTTAACCATGGTAATTAATTTTAACTACATTCACTATTAATTTTGGTGAAATTTTAAGTTTACCTTATTAGATTATTTGAATTACGATGATTCCAAATGTGGAATAAATTTTTCTCAATTTAATTCACATAATTAAAAGAAATTAATTTTAAATTAATCCCATATACGTGATGAGAAAGCGTGTTTTAAAGTGAAAATGGTGAAATGTTTACAAAGCTCTTATATCAAATTTTAATATTAATTTTTTTAAAATAACCTATATTGCATTAATATATTTATAATTGAACTATTATAATTTAAAACCAATATAAAATAGAATATCACTTTATAGATAAATTAAACGAAAAAGAATTTTATAATTAATATTCTGTATTTTTTCAATATTTGTTAAAAATGATTCTTTTCGAAATAAATCCAAAAATTCCCCCAAAGATAATTTTTGCTGTATAAATTATAAAAATAAATTTATTTTATCAAATTAATTTTCTAAAAGTTTATTTATAAAAACATTATAATTAATATTTAAAAATTTGTTAATACTATTCATTTTACAAAGTTTAACATCTACGTAATAACAGTTACTCTTAAATAAATAAATTTATAATATTTCACGGTTTTGTTAAATCATAGTGTTACATTTAGAACAAGCTAGGCTAGTTCTTATTATAGAACAAACATAACTTGGTGTTATATATACCACAAAATTAACATGATATTTTATACAAAAAGTACATCAAGTAAATTTAATTTGTTAAAAAATCATAAAAACTTGGGGTGTTGCATTTTACCCACCGTAAAATGAGTTCCTCCATCAAAATTGATCTCATTCATCAAAGGTTTAACATTTAAAATTCTATTCATAAAAACCCACATAGTAAAAAGGATTGATAAAACATTATAGTGAAAAAAATAAATGGATGTGTGAAGGTCATATATAATAACACATACTAGGTTTTAAAATAAGAGTTCATAGGTGGGAAGTGATTATTTGGACTTGGTATAAAAGAATTAATAATTATATAGAGTGATAACGAGCATTGATCACCAGAAATTGGGTGATCAATATAAGTTTATTGACCAAAAACCCATAAATATATGATGATTTAAGGGACCATTTGGTTAAACAAAAATTGAGGTACTAGGATAAAATATTGATTCAATATATTTTTCTTAATTTTGGGGAATTAATTTTATATCTAGACTGATAACATATGAAAATGTAGTTAGTTGATATATTTTCATTTTATAAGAATAATTTAATACTTTGGTTGTGCCTTTATCAATTTCCACTTCATAACTTTCCCTTAGAAGTTTTTTTGATGCACTAAATAATATCCATAATAGTATGATAATTCATTCATTTTATCTTTAAGAAAAAAAATTCGCTGGTTATCCAATATGGATAAATATTAATATGGCGAAGTAATATGTTAATCTCTAAAAACTCATATAGAGTTTGAAAAAAACAATTACATAAATGGTTAACCTTGTAACCCTTATAATATTGAAAAATTTTAAATAAGGATACTGAATTTATAAAAAACAACTTAACATTAATCACCCATATATCATAAATTAGATATTGATTATCACGTACCGAACGTTTGAATACATTTATCATGAATTCTCTTGAAACATAGTAATATAATGAATTACCATAAACCCATATTGGAAAAATTCATTCTTCCATATTCTTTATGTAAAACATAGATTATTAGCGTCAATCCTTAGATTAAAAATTAATATAAACTCTATCAATGATAATATAAACCACTTTTTCAACAAATCCATTATCGGTTATGATTTCACCAATACTATTCAATTTATGTTATACAAATCAATTATCCCTTTATCTCAACATAATTATCTCAAAATCAGAAGCATGTTAAGGGTTATACTTCCCATAATCCTGTGTTTTCCATCGATATCACATTTCCATTAAATAAAATGTAGGGTCATTAGAATCTTTAAACATATTCTTTCAAATCCTTAATGAAAAACTTTTACTGAACAATCCTTATATAATTCGTGATTTATAATCCTTGAATTATAATACATAAATAATTCCATCATACTACTTCATTATCAACCAATTAAAAAGTCTTAATTATCTTATTTCTTAATACCGATTTCCTTTCTTATGTCACCTATATTCTCTATATTATCATCAATATAACCATTACTCCTATAACCTTGAAGAATTTAATCTTGAGATTCCCCCTTAGGATATTGATTTACATAATTCCTATACTTTCAACATTTAAATCATTCAATTGTCTATGATATCTTAGGAAGACTAAAATTCCCATACATTTCATTTACTAACCATTTCATTTTTCCTTTACAGTGACTTTCTTTGTGTCATTATTTTTCATAGTCAAAACATCGTCTTGTTCCTCTAAAACATTCTCTTAGGTGATTATTTCCAAATCCTTAATATATATGAAACTTAACATTATTTATTCCAATATTATCATCACCTAAACTCTCATAGAACTCTTTTAATCTCTTCTTTGGTGAGTCTAATATTCGGTTAAGGTATACATTTTTAATCCTGTTATATGAAAAATGATTAGGCATAATCACAACATCCTTTACTCTAGTCATCATCCCACGTTTTCTCTCTCTAGAAAACCAACCATCACATTTAATTTTAAAACATCTCTTTCTATTTCCTATTGTTGAAAAATATTGGAAAACATTTTTTGGGGAAATCATTTCATAATGTAAAATTAAATAGTGTGAAAATTCATTTAGTATGTCGAAACCAATATACCTTATTTTTAATCTATGAATCTTCATGTTTATCTTAGGTTATTCATAGTCATCTTATATTTAAATCCTTATATATGGTTTCTAAATATTTTGTGAATATCCAAATCATATCCTCTAGGAGTGTCAAACTAGGTGTACAACAATGCCATTCTCTGTGCACCAATTCCCAATTAAGTCTCCCTCGGTACTGTGTTTTCAGGGTTTTTAACCCTAGGTACATAAGTCCATGATCCACATCCACTTTTGGTATCCCTAAATGGATGTAATTTTTTGAAACCACTGAATCTATCATTTAAAAAAATTATAAAATTTTTTCTTATACTTGAACTCGTCATTAGAATTATCCTTAGAGATATTCCTGGAAATATCCATATAAATTTCCCAAGGGATCTCACAAAAATATTTCTCATATTAGTTTCTAAATGTAAAATAATATTTTCCTTTGATACCAACTATAGTGACCCAGTTTTATCATACATGGATATTACATATTTTTAGATGAATTTTCGTTATATTTCATGCAAACACGTTTGATGATTGTAATGGTTTAGTTCCATTAGAATCATGGAACAGAATATTATATTATGGTGAAATATATTTAATATTTCCAATAAATATCTTTTTATTTAGTACTCTTTATAGACATACCCTATATAATACCTTCCTTTATAACCTAGGGAAAGGAAATATAATAAAGGGTGAGCTCATATTCATAGTAAAGATAAAAATAAGTGATATAACTCTATTATCAAAAGAAATAATAATATAATAATATAGGAATATGATAATTAACATAACTTATGATGTTTATACCCAACATATAAAATATCATAAACACGATTTGTGGAATAAATATTGGTAGTTAAAAAGACATTAATCATAAAGAAATTAAATAATATATTCCCTGAGAGCTTAAATTAGAATAAAAAAAGAATTTTGGAACAAAAATAAGAATATAAAATATTATGAAAAGGTTACCCACCAACATAATGATAATAATTTATGCTTTGGATAACCACCCACCAATATTCTTAGATCTTGGGATAACCACCATTCTACCCTTCTTTCTCTGGATTGGTATGACCTCCCATATTCCATATTTTAGACTTAGGATAACCACATGTGTACCCTTTGAGCTCATATAACATTAAACATTACCCAATGCATTAGAGAATGATATAGGTCCCACCTGTTACATAATGAGAATCATAAATATATGTTCCATAAGATCATAATATCCATCACATAGTAACCCATGAAATGATATGGATTTCATAAACATTTAATCATATCGTAATCTATGAAAAAGATACATGTTTCATAATAATTTCATCATAAAATAAACAATGAAAATAAATAGGTTTCATAAGAATATTATCTTGTTGTAACCCATGGGAAATTAATGGGTTTCCTAAATTTCATTCCATCATAAACATAAACCATTCCAAGAGAGAATTATAATTGTATCCTTGGATAATATCCCCAAAAAATAATAGGTAACACCAACGGATTTCAACTTATATTTAAAATAATTTTTAAATATAACTTTAAGCATTTAGTGATGAAAATATCCTTTCTTATTTGAATAACTATTTTTAATGCATAAAATGTATTTAAAACCTTTTTATTCAAAATATCCATGAAAACATTTAAAGAGATCTTTAAAAAAAATTAAAACACTTTTTAAAAAATAAAACATTTTCAAACCCATTTTCCTTGAAAATGAGCATTAAATATAATTTAAAAACTTTTTTTGAAAACAATTTTCTAGAAAAAATTATGTTGAAGGATAACTGATTTTCATCCGAAGTAAGAAATATATTTGGATATCCTTGAAAACATTTTCTTAATTATATTGAGTAAAATGAGTGTAATATGGTACCATTAAACTGATATATATTGAGTAACACTAAAAAAATAAAATTCATGATAATTATTGATATTTTTATCATGTGATTTCAATATTTGGGACTTAATCATAAATAATACTAATAAATGATGAGATTGTAACATAATATTCTTTCCACTATGGTAACATTGAATCATAATTACCTTAAAATAATAATATTAAATGAAAAATAAATTTCCAAGAAAATAATTATATTAATTATATAACATTTAAAATTGGAGTTATTTAATCTTCGTATAATAGGATAGGTGCATCATATAACTTTTGTCCCAAAGAAGGAAACCTGAGACATAAATCCCTTACCGATTTGTTAACTTTTGAACTATAAACCCCATGAAAAAGAGATAAAAAATTGGATATTTAAATACAAAAAAATCTTATTTGACTAATCATAAAATACATTCATGGTCAGTATATGTGACACGTAAAAGTAATGGGTGGGGAATATGGCATGTGTCTCACATAAGTAAAAAAGTGAGGCGGAAATCCCTTACCTTAAGTCTATACTTATATTGTTCTCGTTAAAACCTCATATATAATAAATATAAGTTAATTTATAATTTATTAAATAATAATAATTATATATATCATTCCGTATATGTTTTTATTACCTTTATTACCCATATATTAATAATTCCACGATAAACATTTTTTTCGGTAATAACTGCTTTTTTTTATATTTTGAGTTTGTATTTTTGTTCCAATTACTTTGAACATGGTTGAACCATATAAGAAATGTAAAACAATATATATATATATATATATATATATATATATGTTCAGTATATATGTATTTATAGCAATTCATAATATTTACATATAGGAAATGAAATACACTGTTCGTTAAGATAGAAGACCATATGTATGCATGAATGTTGTTTCCTTCTTCATATCATATTGAAAGAAAGAAAAGTAAATGATATATATATATATATATATATATTTTATCATTATAAAATATTTTAATGTCATATATATAACATGTTTTTATTAAACTCATCCTTACTTAATTCCATGGAATCGTGAATAAATCATATTATTTTGCGAGGAGGTAGTCTTTTTACACGCTAATGACGTTATGATGTTCCCACAAAATGGAAAGCAAGAGTTATTTTCTGAAATAATAATTCTATAAGAATAATTAAATCCTATATATTATATATAAACAATAAATAAATTATTATTTCTAACCATGAAAGGTGGTAATGTAAAAAATGAATGACATTAGTTCATGAGGAATTAGTCTGTTGTACACACGAATGATGATTTCATAACCCATTTCATAGAAGTGTGTGAGGTTGTAAGTCATAACCTTAATATAAATACATATATGTATATATAATATATTTATTATATTATATCATCATGTTAAAATAATAATTTAAGGAGGTGGATGAATATATAAAATAAAAATGATCGTTGAAGATTGTTACCTCTTCGTTAGGTATCTTCCATAGTTTACACTAAAGACTTCAAAAGATATATTTTTTCAAAAAATAATCCATCTATTATGTGGGGATGGATTTTTAATATTTTTTAAGTTTTTTAAATTAAAAAAATAGTTTTAAGGATTTATTAATGGAGGGGGAGAGTTCCCTTTTATAGTTAAGGGGGAGTGGCACTGTTGTAAATAATAAATAGTATTCACTATTGAAAAGTTACTCTTACATAAAGTATCCCAAAATATTATAATTAAATGTTTGTATGGATTATATGATCTATACACACCTCCACCACATATGTAAATAGATTTTTTTAAAATTTTATTCCTTATCATCTAAGTTTATCTATTTTTATCATTTGGGGTTTTTATTGCGGCAAATAATTTTCTAACCATGGTAATTTATCCTTTTACACTAAATTAGTGTTATCTTTATTAGATTATTTGGAACCACTAATTAGAACTATGATATATAGTTTATAAAATATAAATCCTAGGATTTTTGGAAATTAATTTATACATTAGATAATGTAAATTGTAAAAACACTACTTTAACCTTAACCATGTTAACTGAGTTTTTACTATTTAAATGTCAATATAGTCATTATAGTTGAAAATTGATCCATAAATGAAGCATATTTAATATTTAGTAATATTTAACAATAATGTTTAATATTATAGTTTTATAGTAATTTTATATCATTTCAAAAAATATAGTTTATCATAAAATAAAATTAATTTCAATTTTGATATTATTCATTTAAACATAATTTTAAAAAATATCAAGACTTTGATGGAATTTGAATCTAACATGTTTGAACCTGTTTAAAATGATTTATTAATCTTCCAAGAAAATAATACAATAATCCATTCAATTTTCAACACTTTTTAATATGTTTTATTTAATTGTTAACAAAATAATTGTAGATTTAGAGTTTCTTAAGAATTTAAAGTGGTTATTTAATCTCAAAAAAATCAAAATAAATTATCATGATAAAAAAATAATTTTTATTTAAAAAAATATACATATAACCAATAATATTTTGTTTTTACCAAATCATAAGGCTTTATAGATATTAAAAGTAGGAAAAGTGTATTTTTTTGTATTTTTCATTAATTAATTTATTATATGGGTCATATTAAAATTTAAGTGGTAATTCATTGCCATATTTTTTATAATTCTATAAAAAAGATCTAAATAAACTCACTAAATAAAATTAATATAATATTTTAATACATATTCACTATTATCATTCTAGTTTAGCCCCAAGGTAAATCAATTTTTACCATAACCGCAGTAATTAATTTTTTACTGCATTCAAAATTCATTATGGTCAAAAATTTATATTCCCTTATTAGAAAAATATAAATTCTTATGATTCCAAATATATAATCTATTTTTATAACTTCAATTCACATAATTTAAAAAAAATATTCACATAGACAAGATGAGAAAGTGGGGTTTTAATGTTAAAATGATCAAAATTTTACAAAAATTTATTATCTAACTTTAATATAAAATTGATTCCAATGACATATTTTAGATTAATATATATATAATATAACTAATTATAGTCAAAAAATAATTGAAAATATCATTTATCTTTATAAATAAATTAAATGAAAATGATGTTTTCATTTAAAATTCAGTATTCTTCACTACTCGTAAAAATATAAAACTTTTCAAGAAGATCCTAAAAATCCTTCCTAAGATAATTTCTTTTAAATTATGGGGCCGAAGCCTCATTTATTATTAATGAAAATCAAAGACCTCTTTAACTGGGTAGAGGGATACGCATTACCTAGGCTGAAGGCCCAGTAGGCATATGGCATGATTTTGTAAAAACTCAATGTAGTGTACCACACAATCTAAACTAGTGTTGCTCATAACACAAGCTTGGATTGGTGTTTTATATAACACAATATTAAATTAGTGTTTAATTTAATTCAATACATCAAAAAAATTTAATTTATTCAAATAATAATAATTCATAATAGTATTGGGCGTTATAAATTTAATATTTAAATAAATATACAAAATGAGGCAAAATTTCTTTTTATTTAAATATATTTATTAAGTGGTAATTTTGATAAAAGATTATCTCTTATATCAAAAAAATAAAAGATAAATTTTAAACATTAAATTGAATATATAATAAATAAATTTCGTTAAAATAATTCCCCAAAACTGAAATTATTAATTTATAGAGGTAACACACATTTGTGTTCAAAAAAATAGTTTTTCTGAAAAATATTTCCCTCATTTTTCAATAGTTTTTATTTTCAATTTAAATTTAATTGTTATAAAATAAATGTTTTTATACATGTTTAGAACTTTTATTTCTATAATTTATTTAATCCTACTCAATTATTCAATTCCATGAACTAGAAGTTAACAATCATATTAAATAATAAAATTGTAATAACATGTTATGTTTAATTTTAACTCAGTGTTTCATTTATCAAAAGTTACACTCATTGTTTCATGTAATGCAAGATAAACTCATTGTTTCATGTAACAAAATATATCAAAAAGATTTAATTGAGTTTTAAAATATATATTTCACAAAATATTGGATTTTTATATTGATTGATGTTCAATATGTTTGTAAAATTTGTAATTTGTTTGGAAATTTAGTTATAAAGTTCATCATAAGGTTTCTGAGAAAATAAAAACTATTAAAGAATAAAGTGAAAGAACCTGAGAATTATTATGCTAAAAGTATTTCAGTGAAAAATTATTGGTTACTAAAAATGGAGACGGGAGATGTTATTAAACAATGATTGATCATATATATATAATGGTTATATGAGTCAAAAAAAATAAAGCATGAACCAAAAAATGAAGCCTCTTTACTAGAAAATATAAAGAATCCATTTTCATATATGATGGTAGTTGGATTGAGAAGTAACTCTTGTCCCTTTTTCTCTAATAAAGTATCATTGATGAATCACTTTATTCCCATTTATACATTATTTTTTCAAATTGGGAATTTTTGGTGAATAATGTACTTAGCAGGTGTCCTAAATTTCATAAAATCAAAAAATATCATATATTTACAAGTTTATCCATCATGACGGATTTTTGGAAACATTTTTCATTGTTGAAAAATTTCAACTAATCTCAAAAAATGTTTGTATTTTTTTCATTATGAAATCTAATAAGGATAAAGAAGTATAAAGTGAATCTATTTCGGAGGAGCACAGAATAACAACAACCAAATATCTCTCTCTCAGTTGATATCTCATGAATATTTTGATTACTAGGGAGCGATGCTTCAAATGATTCTTGATGATTAAATATTGTCATCACTAATTTAGTTTTATTAAATTTTATTATCTTTATAAATTAAAATAATCACTTAAAATACACATTGATTACTTAATGGAAAGAATAGAAGTAACTTTAAAAGGGAAAGTATATTATTTCTCATTAGTTTTTTAATCTATTTTTTGAGTTGAATGTATGAGAATTGGGAAAAATTTAAATATAAAAACATTTATAAATAAAATTCCCCTTATGAGTTAATTAAATGTTTTATTATTATCAATATGTTTATATAAAACACAAACAATTATTTGGTTTTATTATAAGACATCATAATTAAATTACAATTAATAATCATTAACATTGATAATATTGTTGTTCAATAGTGATCACATGATTAATATAAATGTATGGAATTGATAAATCTAATTGACATGGAAAAATGTTGTTTTGGCCTCAACCAGTAGGATTGTACCACATAAAGAACATGTATTAGAGATTTTGAGGGAGATAGAATATCTAGAATTTTCCTATGACCAATCCCAATCTAAGATATAGCTACGTAATCATGAGTGAAACCTTTTATGGATGAATTTCATGATTATTAATATCAAAGTCCGAACTATATACGTCGAACCACCCCATTAAACCCTAACTATCATGTACCTTACTCATAGGGTGTTTTTTACTGTGTTAAAAGGATATGTATCAAGATAATATAAATATGTGTATGTACATTATTTTTTTAAATTAATTAATATATTTTCATCTTATTATTATTACTTTATAAATGATTTTTTATTTTGATATAATAAATCACAAATTGTTTTTTTTTTGTGATTTATTCAGATTAAATTAAGAAAGATGTTTTGTTGAATTAATAGATTTTTTAAATGAGTTATATTTTAATAAAATATTATTATTAAATAACGTTTTACTAAAGATAAATTATTATAGAAATTTTATGAATCCAAATTTAGTTTTTATAAGGGTTTGAAAACTATAATTATCAAAATAACCTAGAAATTCTCAATAAATGTAGATTATTATTTTAAAAGTGACAGTGAAATTATATATAAAATTATTCTGAAAAAATGAATATTATTTTTAGAATCATAATGTCAAGATTAAAAAATAGTAAATTTTTCATAATTTTCTAATACAGTCAAATTTTTGGGTAAAAATTAATTACTTTTTTAATATATGATGAGTATTATAAAATAAAAAATGACCCAAAATTTTTGTAATAAATACTAAAAATGGTATCTATGACCAAATATATTATTTACCGTTAAAATAATATTATTTTATGTTAATTTGGTTAATTTTATAAAGCCTTTATGAATCCTCTAAAAGAATTAATTTATTTTATGGCTTTAAAATAATTTATATAAGAGTATGAGGAAATTCCACATAATAAAGGGTATTATTTTATTAATTTAGGGCCTTGGCCTTATAAAATAATTAAATCCATTCCCATTTCTCTGAAACCATGTGAAATTACCATGGGAAGGTTTTTGGTTTTTGATATTTTATTATATAGAGTCTAAAACCTATGTTTGAGAAATAATAAAGATGTCTCCACTCATTTCCTATATAAACCCACCCAATATACAATTTATCTTCTCTAAAAATCCTCATAGTGCTTCATTACTCTTACCTTTCCTCTTTACAGTCCTCACAAGGAACCCTTAATGCCTCAATAAGATCCTTCCAAACATTTGGAGTCACACACTCATGTAAGGGGTCCTCACCTTCTCCTCTTTCTACATGTTAATGTATTATATTATGCCTTTAATTTCAAATTAATAATGTTGAGATATGTTTTTTCATGCTTATATTACTATTAATTTTTTTACAAAAATTTTATATATCCATTTCTCTAACATCAACCAATTTTATAAAATTCTAAATGACGTTGTTATGTTGCAAAAATTTCACCGTGATTTCCATAGAAAAACAATTATGTACTGAATATCATACACATTTACTATCAAATGTTTTCCCCTTTATACACATATATTAATTTGAATTAGTACTCACATTTATTTATTCACACTCCATGATCATGGAATTAAATTTTATGATAAATGATTCCTTGTTTTATGATCTATGTAGCACAGTTAAGCATGATAATGAAATGAAAGTGATAGGTTCACCCTAAATTATATAGCGCTCCAGTGAATTGGGTAATTTTTACCCTCATGAGAATTCGTGTTGGGATAGAGAGTAAAAATGATTCAATTATGTTACCTTTTCCATAATTATGTCTTGGAAGTTACCATTGAAATATTTTTATGATTCATTTTTTATGTTTTTTCCACATTTCCCATGATGATTTAATATTATGTTATATCATGCCTCTTTGTTCATATTTATGATTCTAGCCCCTTGTATTCCTCATTTATGTGCCTATTTTCTAACATGTATTACCTTATTCATTTTATATCATATTTACTCCCTTACTAGGATTTATACCTCACCCCTTTATTATATATCTCCTCAGGCTCTCCCATGTAGTTTTCAGTATGAGCATGTTAAGATATTTTTCAGTAAATATGATGTGTTTCCTCTTTTTAGATGTTATGTAATGTACCTAATTCACAAATACCCTATACTTCATGATATTTCAGTTTTTATTAAGTTTAATCTTATGTAATAAATCATGTATTCAAGTGAAATAAAGAGAATGGTTGTTATAGTTGGTATCAATGGAATGGTTTGGTTATTTTTTATTAGGAATAGAAAACTCTAGAAAAAAAATTAATCATATGACTAAGTAAAATATTACATACCTAAAATTTTGTATTTAAATTGTAAGTGGTTTATCAGAAAAATACAACCATGTTTGGAAACTATAAATGGATGTGGCTCTAGCACAAATGTATATAGGGGTAAAACCCACAAAAAAACTGTGTAGAGCTAGACTCGACTCTGAACTCGTGCACAAAAAAGGGCCTTGCAACACGCCTGTTTTAAAACTCCTAGGGGATATTATAATTTTATCTCATATGTTAATTATGAACCATTTTTAAGGGAACAAAAAAATACCCCTAGGAGTCTATGTTAGGAAATAATTTTTTGATAACATAGATTCGAGCCTATAAATTAATAATTTAAATAAATTCATGTACTTTATAAGTTATATGTTAAATGTACTTGTATTTTTATTTTGGTGTTTAATATTGTAGAAATAATCAGAAAAAAATTAACCCCTTATTCTCATCAATGGGTAAAAATAGGATGAATTAGGTAAACATTCAGTGTGATAAGAAATGTGATGACTTTCACAATGAGATTCCCAATGTGATTGGAGCACGAGTCACAAACTTTCTGATGATACACTCTTAGATAAATTGGGTTCTGAATAAAAACCTAGATCATTAGGATCATCCAAATCCCCCTAAGAAACAACAAGATGCAATTTAGTATTTTATGTGACAAAGGCCTTTGAATTTCAATGGATTATTTCATACCTTAATTGTGGAACGATGGATAAAATACATTGAGAATATATTCTCCATCCTTAAATATTTTGAACAATAGAATTTTCTTCTCACTGTTTATCATATGGAGGGATAAGATGATTAGTGGTAGTTATTTATCAAGAATTTGAAGCCAGAGGAAGTGAAAAAATCGATGGGGTGGAAGGAATATCAAAAAATATTTTACAATAAATAATCTCCCCTCACTCACAAACATAAATTGGAAAGGGGTTTCCTTTCCCTCAAGAATTAAGATGATGAATATATCAGGGTATACGAGGAAAACTATGAGAGACTTCTGTGATACTACTTTGGATTTTTTATTACCCCTAAATGTAAGGTTGAGCAATTCTTTAGTGGGATAAAACCTAATCTAAAAAAAGACATGGTGATTCGAGATTTTTATAGCAATGATAAAATTGTCTAATGTGCCTTAAAAGTTGAAATGAAGATTGAAAAATCATTAGGGTGTCATGGTGATAATAAGAGGAAAGTGGAGTTTAATTTTTGTGGTCTAGTGGTGAAATCTAATGGTTCCATGAAATTGTATCATACCAATTGTCAAATGTGCAGAAAAAAGCACCTTGAAAATTTCATAAGCGGGACAAGAAAATGTATGAGGTGCTGGATGGATGGGAATCTAGATGGAGATTTTCGATAAGAGAAACCCACTACTATGAAATAGGAAATGAATTATCCATTCAACCCTTGGAATATTCTTCATTTCTTCATAATCAATGAACTAAATAACTTCTCAAACCAATACACTAAGACAGGGGTTTACAAGGACAATCAATAACCTCCAAGGAAGCAAGGGAGTTCTTTTTTCCATCAGTACTACTAATGTGGATCCTGAAAATAAATTTGTGATAGGTATGCTCTTTATTCAATAAATAATAGAGAAACTACTTTTGGATTCTAGTTCTATGCATACCTTCAAATCAGGAAAGTTTATTATTAGTATTAAAAAACCATAATAAAGCTTGGATGTAGTGTTTTCGGGGGGAAAATGGGGAAATTAATACATCTCAGGTATATAAATCCTCCCCTATAAAAACTTACGGGTTGAACTTCCCAAAAAAACTTATCATACACTATTTTTGTGTAACTTTATTCAATTATGGTTATGTATTTGAATTCCTTTGATAGAGCCAATATAAACTCCCATAAGAAGGAAATCATTCTTTATATTATGAATCATCCTTTAATATTATACAAATGGAAAGAGGATGTTGAATCTAATTTAGAACCAACATATCAAGCATAGATATTACTGTATTATGATAAATCATATCTAGATAAAATGATTTATTCTAAATAAAGATTAATCCTTAATGACATTCCCATTGGGATGGAATATACCAATGTGATTTTTAATGAATTTTTTAGTCTTCATTTTAGACAAGATGTTTAATTTTCAATCAATCATAAACCTAGGGGGTTACCATTATCAAATAACCCATATAGGATAAATGTTGTGTAACATGAGGAGCTAAAGAAACAACTACCTGAGAATATAGATAAAGGTTTCATATGCCTATGTTCTTCACCATGGGATGCACCAGTCCCCTTTAAAAATAAGGATTGGTTAATGTGCCTTTACATTGATTATTGTGATCTCAAAAAGATCATGATGAAGAAAAAGTATCCTCTTCCACATATTGATGACTTCTTCAATTATCTATGTGGGTCACAATACTTTTCCAAGGTGGATCTATGGTTTGGATATTACCAAGTATAGGTGAAGAAGGAGGATATCCCCAACACAAGTTTTTTATACAAGGAATGATCACAATGATGTCCTAGTATTTCCATTCAAACTCACTAATTCTCCAAAAACATTCATAGACTTCATAAATGGAGTATTTAGATCTTAACTCGACAAATTTGTGGTATTCATTATAGATGATACTCTAATATTCTCCAAAACCAAGGAGGGGTATTAAGAGCATCTGTTCACCATTCTAAAAGCCTAATTAAAACATAAAAATTGTTCCAAGTATAGTAAATGTGAGTTCTAAGTAAATTAAGTCTCATTATTAGGGTATATCATCATAGGGAATGGGATATTTTGTGGATCCATTAAAGATACAAGCATTTAAAGGATGGTCAAGGCCAACATTTATGATAGATATTAACAATTTCCTTGAATTTTCTGGGTATTATTGTCGATTTGTGGGAAATTTATCAAGATTTAAAAACCCTCTAACCAAACTAACTCGTAAGGGAGTCACGTTTTTTTTGTAATAGTGCATGTGAAGAGAGTTTCAAGGAGAAAAAAACGAGGCTTATCACTGCACCTATTATTACACTACTCAAAAATGGATATGTTTACATAGTATTTATTGATACTTAGAAGAAGTGATTGGGTTATGTGAAAACATAAAATGACAAAGTGATAGCCAATGCTTCAATGTGGTTTAATGTTTATAAACAGAACTACCCACAAATGATTTTATGTTGGCAGAAGTGATCTTCTATTTGAAAATACAGTATAATTATCTCTTTTGGGAGAAGTATGAATTATATATATCATAGAACCCTAGAGTATATATTAACAAAAAAGAGCTGAATATTCACCAAAAAAGATGGTTAGAGCTGATCATGGATAATGAATTCTCAATCCACTACCATCTTGAAAAATAAAATAAAATGGTAGATGATCTAAGTATAAATGATCTAGAAATATTATCATTTATGAGAATTGAGAAGGATCTGATCTTCATATATTTGAAGAGAATGGACAAGGGAGTCATAAAGGAAGAAAAATCATTTATCCATTCATAAATGATTGTTTAACCATCCCTTATAGAGAGGTTAATGGATTCTCAAAAATATTTTGTGGAAATTCCGAATAAATTGGAAACTATAAAAAATGGGAAATATTTGGACTTCAATGTTAAAGAAGATTTCATTGTGATATTTGTGTAAAGAATTTGTGTACCATCAAATCATGAGTTAAAGAAAGAGTTTTTAGATGATGTGCATATCATGAACTTATCTATCCATTCTGGGAGAACAAAGATGTATTGAGATAAACAATATCACTATTGGTCGTATAAAATGAAGAAGGAGATCAAGGAATATACATCAATATGTCTTGTATGTTAGTAAGTAAATATGGAAAGGAAAAAATATTGGGGGATTATACAACAATTACCCACACCAACATGGAAATGGGAAAAAATAACAATGTACTTTTTCACCAGAATTCCGAAAACATCAAGATGAAATAATGATATCTAGGTTATGGTGTATCATCTTATAAATACTACACACATCATTGCGATTCGATAGGATATTTCATTCAATAAACTTGCAAGGATATACATTAGAGATGTGGTGAGTCTTCATGGAACACCACAATTGATTTTATATGATTGAGTCCCAAGATTTACATCAATGTTTTGAAAGAGTATTTAACATGATCTAAATATTGATAGGAACTTCAGCGCAACATATCACTCTCAAATTGATGTCAAATCTAAGTGGACTATCCATACACTCAAGGACATGTTAATATCATACTCAATTGACATTAAAGGTGTATAAGACTAATATCTTCCTCTAGAAGAGTTCCCACACGATAAAAATTACAAAAATGGTATCCAAATTTCCCCCTATGAATCCCTATATGGGAAGAGGTGAGAACGCCTTCATTATATAATGAATTTGGGGAACAAAAACTAATAGGTCTCGAAATGTTCAATGAAATGGAAGAAAAGGTTAAGACCATTTAGTAGCACATTAATGCTACTCAGAGTGGAAAAAAAATTATACTGATAATTATCGATGAGACCTATAGTTTGATATTGGGAACATGGTATTACTCCACACATATCCATGGAGAAAATTCGTGATATTTGGGAAGAATGGAATGCTTAGTCTAATATTTATCATCCCCTTTGAGATCCTTGATCGCATTATAGGGATGGAATATTGACTATCACTCCCACCTAACTTATATTAAGTACGTGATGTATTCCATGTATCTATCTTGAGAAAGTACATATTAGACCCCTCAGATATACTAAATCCATAAGTGGTATTATTGGAGATTGAATATTCCTATGAGGATCAACTAAGGAAGATATTAGATCATAGAGACAAAGTAATATCAAATAAGTCAATGAACCTAGTTAAAGTTTTTTGGAGAAACAAAAAGTTTGAAGAAGAAATTTGGGAAGTAAAGGAAGTGATGAAATAGAATTACCCTCATCTATTTTATAATCGGAAATTGAAATTTCTATGGTGAAATTTTTGAATGGTGAAAGATTCTAATGACCAGAACTATTATAAATAGAATTCCCATTATGAGTTAATTATAAGTATCATTATGTTATATGGTTATATAAAACACCTGAACTTTTTCAGTTTAGTTATATATGATTTTATTTAAATAATATTTATGCATCATTACCATTTATAATATATCCATTGAATAATGGTCACATTATTAGAATAAATTTACAGTTTTAACAAATCCAATGGAGATATACAAAGGAACTGAAGGCCTCAACCAATTGGATCATACCCTATAAAGCTCATCTATCAAATATTTTCAAGGATACAGTGTCTTTGGTATTTTATTTTGATTAATCCCAAGCTATGTTCTAGAAATATAATCATTAGTGAAACTGTTAAGAACAGAAGTTCAATCTCATCAAGATCATTTCCCAAACCATATACACCAAACCACCCCATGAAAGTCTCACCATCTTGAACCTTACTCTTATGGAATTTTCTGGGATAGTAAAGAGATATATATCATGACCCTATAAATATGAGTATCTACATTATTTTTTGTATAATAATGAATATATTTTCATCCTATCATTGTTCTTACATTATAAATGATTTTTGTTTTCATTCAATAAAAAAATATATCATTTTTGGGTAATATTAAAATTCAATTATGGAAATTGTTTTGAAAAATTAATGTATTTTTTAAAATAAATAATATTTTAATATAATATTATTATTAAATAATTTTTATTATATATATATTATCATCAAATATTTATGAAGTCAAATGTAATTTTTATAAGGTTCAAAAACCTTTTTCGTTATAAAACCAAGAATATATCAATAAATATAAATTTTTAATTAAAAAGTGTGAATAAACATATTTATAAAATAATTTTGATTAAATTAATATTATTATTGGAATCATGATTCTAAAATTATCAAACTGTGAGTTTTTCATAACATTCTTAGAAAATTTAATTTTTAGGTAAAAATTGAATACGGTATAAATATATGGTGTGTAAAATACATCATAATGAACCAAAATTGACTTATTAAATATTACAAAGGGTATAAAAGAAAAAAAAATTATTTCTTAACATTAAAATAATTTTATTTTATGTTTATTTGTTTAATTTTATAAATACTTTTTAAATCCTCACAAACAATTAATATATTTTAGGGTTACAAAATTAATTATTTATTAGTATGAATAACTTCCACATAATAAATGGTATTACATTATTATGTTTGGACTTTATCCATACAAAATAATGAAAATAACACCCATTTGGAAGAAACCATTGGCAAAAACCATGGGAAGGATTGTGTTTTTTGTTATTTTATTATATAGACTCCAAAACCCATGTTTAAAAAATAATAAAGAACTACCCACTGATTTCCTATATAAACCAACCCAAGATCACATTTCTATTCACTCAAAAAACTTTTATTACATAATTACTCTTCCCTACCCATTCTATAGTCCACCCAAAAAATGCCTAAGCTCTGAAGAATCTATTTATAAGCATTTTCAGTCACATACTCATATAAGGGATCCTCACCTTATCCCATTTATTAAAATGTATTTATTATATTATTTCTTACATTTCTAATTAATAACATTGGTATATGTTTTTACATTCGCATACAACTCTCCATTTACTATAAAAATAATGAGAGAATCATTTCTCTCTAATAAAACAGTTTTTTGGAATATTATGTGACATCGTTAGGCTATCAAAATTTCACTGTGATTTTTCATATATAAGAAATTAGATTGTGGATACCATACACATTTCCTATGAAGGGTGTTAACCTTTATTCACTTATATTTATTTTACATGGTATATAAATTTATATATTCCACACTCCATGATCATAGAATAAAATGTGATGATAAATGATTTCATGTTTTATAGTGTATGTGGAACATCTAAGCATGATAATTAAATTAAGGTGATGGGGGCCCTAGAATTATATGTCACTCCAATTCATTGAGTAATGTGAGTCTCATGAGTTTTAGTGTTGGGATAGGTTGTAAAATTATTCCTTTATTGTCATTTATCCATCATGAATTCTGGGTAGATAGCATTGACCTATGTTTCTAATGTTGTGTATTATGTTGTTGTCCCATTTCCCATGTCACATTTGTTATCATGTTATGTCATGCCTCATTGTTTATATTTATAATTATCACTTTATTTATTCCTCATTGATATTTCTATTGTATAACATGTATTAAATTATTCATTTTATTCCATGTTTAATTCCTTATTAGGCTTTATATATCACCCCTTTCTCATGTATGTCCCCAAGTTGTCCCATGAACTTTTATGTACAAGCATGTTAATAAATGTTTCAATAAAGATGATGAATTTAAGGTTCTATATTTCTTTTTGTAATTTACCTAATTCCCAAATACACTAGTATTATCGATATTCCAGGTTATATTAAGTGTAATCTTATATAATAAATCATGTATTAATTTTAAATAAATAGGATGGTTGTTATAGAAAATATCTTGAACAACCCTGGAAATAAGGTTGCAGTTTTGGAATCATAGGCTATAAAGTTACTAATATTATTGATATTAAATTTGATCAGTATTTTTTGATACACTAATAATGACTCACGTAGACTCAGTTTTGGTTACTTTTATATCCATTCTTAATAAGTTGGTATACCATCTTTCTTTATACTAAATCAAATTACATGTGTTAGAAGTGGAGAATATATTATTAAATTTTGAATGATGAAGATGAGAATTAATTCCCATAATTATATATTTGTCATTATTTTCAATTAAGGGAAAGTGATAAAATTGATTTTATAATTGAAATAGGTGATGAAAAAAATATAATGGGTGATATTGAATAACCCAAGTGGTTTTTTGAGTTTGTGTTGAATTTGATTATTTATCAATAAGCTTTGAAGATAAAAATTAAATGTGACAATTTTACAACCATTATTCATTAAAAATATGTGTTATAATTTTATTTGGAATTTTAAAAAAGTTTATAAGATGTTAAGAGTTTAATATTAATCATATTTTCATGATTATAATTGATGAACATCAACTGAGGATTTTTGAGATCATGAAAAAAATTAATTAATCAAGATGGAATTTAAAATTTGTGGAAATAAATTCCATGATTAAACAAAATCAAGAGTTTATTATTTCTTTCTTGTCATTTGAGTGGAAAGGAATTATTATTTTGATAACAATTTTGTTGGAAAAAAATAATAAAAACTATCTAATTGAACTATGAGACTAGCTTAATCCAACCCATATGGTTGGTGACCTCTACCAAGTCGGAGAGACATCCCATAACAGATTTCATGGTGGATGATATGGTGAAGAGTTCCCATAGGGAGTGCAAGATACATAAGTTTTAGGCCCATGGGTGAGTGTGCAAACATGTGGGAAGGTGGGCCTACATTGGATGGCATGGTTCGTATAGCCCATGTGTGTAAGTTTATCTAGGTTTCAACGCAGTTATCTGCTCGAGAAGTCTATTCCATGATTTATAATATTAATTTTTCTAACGCCAAGTAAAATACTAATATGGGACTCATGAATGCGGAGCATTTTTCATTCACTTAAAATATTGTGTATAGAAGTAAGTATTTTTATTAAGTAGATCAGATTTGTATGATAAACAACATATCATCTTATACACCCATCCTTGGTGATGGATTCTATTCATTGGGTTCTTCATGAAATAAAAATTTATTATCAAAATTAGAATGATTAAATGATTTTGATTATCATATGAGATTTTAAGTATCTTATATGATGATTTTCTATGTTTTGTAATTGGGTTCATGTTGTTTTTCAATGAAGGTTTTTTTTTGAGAAGGTGATTATTTTCAGAAGTTAGAATGTAAAAGAAACATTTTACTTCCTTAGCTAAGTCAGTGTAAGATAAGGAGATGCACATAAAAAGTTGAGGTGGTGGATTAATTCAGTAGGGATTGTCAATAAATAACCCTAGAGGATCTCATTTTACTATATGGTCTTAACAATAATTTTATAGTTTGAGGATACTGAAAAAAATCAAGGAGAAAGTGTAATTTATTTGATAATAAAGGTCAATCTGTTCGAGTTGTTCCTTGGCCTTCATAATTGCATGATTTTTGACTTATTCTATGAACCAGTTTACATAACCTCATTTTATTACATGATGGAGAAAGAATATATGTTTCTTCAAACTGATTATTAGAACCCAAGTTGTTACCACGTTCACTAATACAAAAAGAAGAAATTAGGGAAGTAGGCATCATGTATTATGTTACATGAAGTTTTTTGAGATACAAACATGAAATTATATGTTTTTATAAGTTTAAGTGAGCCATGAATAATTATTTCCATTATGTGACATTCCTTTTTGAAGGAAGATAAAAATTTTCCACATGTTTATCATGATTTAATATATGCATGCAAGTAATAAATATTGAAGACAGTGTATGTTTTCAATTTGAGATGAGATATGCAATGAACATATGAGTTTGAGATATACATATCACATTAAACTATGAAGGTTTTTCAAAATTAAATTGAATAAAGTCTGTGTACTTGAATGAAAATAAAATAACACTTGTATGTATTAAGTTGTGAAATGTTAAATAGTATCCAAAATCAAGGAAATGGATGTTTTATATACATATATAAATTATCTCCTTGAGTTTTGTATTTTTATTATTGTAGAGTTTTTCGTGAATAATAACAAGTGAGAATAACTTTAATTGTATTACAAAAGCAGGATGTATGATAATTGCACAAGAAACATATATTTTATGAATAGTATTCAATGATGGGAGACTAGAGTTGGGAAATATTTCATAAGGAATTCATTCTTGGGTTATTAGTGTATGGATAATCTATATATAGATCATACTGAGTTTTTTCAAGTTATATCTTTAATAAAATAATAATTATGGGATTTTTTCATCACTTACACGAGTCTAAGTGCGGATATGACTTTATTAGAATAAGGATAAATTACTTGAGCATTATTACACATAATGAATTGATCAGACACAAGCGAAAAAAATATATTTGAGCAAGTCCATCATGTTTTAAAGGTACTTGAATTTTTACACAAGAAGATTATATCTTGTATGCTTTTGAAGTAATATAACTTTGAATAAGAAAGTTTACAGTCAACTATAGGATCAATAAGAAAAAAATTATGATTTTTAATAGGGACGTAACCAGTTACTAGAGAGTCTCATTAATGGCGTATATAAAAAATCAAGAATAAGTTGTTTCGGGGTATAACTAACCAAGATATATGTAACAACCTAAGATTTCATAGTAAGTAATCTTCTTTAAAGTAATTCAATAGCTTACGCTACACGCAACACTGAGTTTGAGTGCACCCCAACATACCAAACTAGACGTTCAAAAAGTGGTTATGAATAGTATTAACTAAATTTTGAATTTTATATACTACATAGAATTTTATAATCCATATTTTGTGATTTTTAGACATAATATAAGAACAAATTCAATAATTCATATAAAAAAGTATTTTTCAAAACTGCAATTTTACCGCCTTTTAATGGTGAACCCTTTTAAATCAAATATATGACACTTTTAAATATTATATTTTAAAAAATAAACTTTTTATTTGGAATTGGGACATAAAAATTTAGTTTCGATAAATTTTTGGTGTTTTTCTGATAACTTTCATATTTGGGTAAATAGTGAAAAATACCAAATTTTAATTAAAAACAACTTTTTTAATCAGAATAATTTATAGTGTTCAATTATACATCTGAATGGTTTGGAAGTATAATTAGATAATATTTTTATCATTCAATCTAATTTTGGTAGTTGGAATTAATATCACATTGAAATTATACATAAACAAGTGTCAATCTTTTGGTAGTAATTGTTTCTTAAAAACACGCTATTTGTTTTGACAACGGAAATTAATTTTAAATTAATTAATAAAACATCTATGGTTTTAATTTGTTAAAATAAATATCATTTTTGAATTCAGGATATCACATATAGATTCGGATTAATTTTTTTATTTTTCTGAAAAAATCAATTTTTGATGATTATTAAAACCACTTAGTAGTAGTTAAAAAACTAACATTTTCGTTTAAATAAATCTTTACCACTTATGTTAATTAAATTTTTAAAATCCGACATACATGGTTGTTATTAGTAAGTAAAATTTGGTTCAATAAGATGAAAATAATATTTTATGAATAGAAACTTTTGACTTTTATTTACCGTGGTTAAAGGTAAAAAGGGTGATTCAAGGTAAAAAGAATATCATAATAACATAAAATTACCTAAAAACTTGTTCTAAACATAATTTATGAGTCATGGCTGACCATGGGCATACTTGGGTCTATTTTGGGACTCCATAGAGCCACTTAATAGTGAGAATGACATTTTATTTTAATTAACTTAAAGTAAAGACAAAAATGACATTCACAAATATCTTTTAGTATATAAATTTTTACATGGGGTTATATAAGTAATATTTTCGACTATAAATATTCATTGGAAATATGAAAATATTTACACATTTTGGTATTTTTTTGTAGTTTTTAGACATCAAATAAATTAAATTATTTATGACACAATAATGATGCAGTATTCACCTCATTAATAAATTACTTAAATAAAAAAGATTATTAATATTAAAATAATATCCAAACCCTATCCAATTCTTATTCTATGATTTTATTCCAAACATGAATCATCTTGTAATCGAATTTAATGAGTTTTGGACATTTTGAAACTGAATATAAGTTTGTAATAAAATAACATTTTCAAGCATTCCAAAAGATCCCCTCCTCTCCCTTATAAAAGGATACAAATTTTAACCCATTTATCACACCTCTCAAGCCTCTTGGATCATCGAAACCCAGCCCATATAATCTCTCATGATCCCTCTCTTCCACCAAGAAGTCTTACCTTAGGAAGAAGTCCCTTAATGAAGTCTGTTTAGTTCAAACGAAAGGGAGTTACCCAAATTAAATGTAATGGTTTCTCTTAACTTATTTTCTTTAATTTTACTTCTCTAACCCTTAAAATATTTTTATTCCTTTATTTTTTAAAAACCCTAGTACTATAAATATACTAGGATGTTTTTATTACAATTATTTTATCTACACTTATGCACACCTCCATCTAATGGGTAAAGAACATATTGTTTCTGTGGATGGAGAACTAACGCCTCAAGAAATGATGATTGTTCAATTATATCCTACCGCCTCTCATGGGGGCCATTAAGATGGAATTGTATTTATAAATGATATATATTATTTTTATGTTTTATATATGCTTCTTTATTTTCCATTTATATCATTCTTTTATGGTTTCCATTATGGGTAAAACGCGAAAATTTCTTTGGAGGAACTATGGACTACTGCCCCCTCAAAGTGATATGACTCGTTAATGACTTATGTGGGACATATAGAGGATGAAGTTAATGATATTATATATGATATTATAATTTTATTATAATATAACTATGTATATTTATGTTTTAATTCTATTAAAATACAAAATAAAAATGAAAGTAGTGTTCATGCATACGTACAGCTTACCGTCTCCATGAACGGTGCATTTTATTTCTTATCTCCAAATGATATGTACTTTTATAAATACATATATATACTGGATATATAATATAAATATGATATATATATCATTTATATCATTATGGAGATAATGTACTTTTTACCACATGGAAAAATTGTAATTATAACAAATTCATTTTTTACACGGGTCCCGAACATAGATAAAATATCTAATATGAACTCAAATAATTAAATAATTGTTATAGCAAGAAAATAAGTGATATAACAGGAATAATAAACTTGAAAAATTTTCTTAATCAAGTAGAAATTAACTTAAGTTTATTATTCAGGATGAACAAGGAACATACAAGACGATTTGGACTTGAGGTAAGGTGTTTCTTATCTCACTTTTAATTCCATGAGATTTTCATTATTCGCTACTAATTTATTTCATGTTGTGTATTCCATACTTCCATTTGATATATATTATCATTATTATACTTATATTCATGGTATTATGTGAATTATTTTGTGGTTATTAACTTTTGGTCATACGACTTGATTAATTACAACATGTTAAGGGGATTTCGCGACATTTATTATTCCTGTGAGATTCACATTGTATTGCCACTATTTCTTTTTTTTTTTTGGTATATGTACTAGCCATGATTGTATTCCTTGGGTAATATATGTTAATATATGGGTATTTCTACTTCATTTTATGATCCTTCTTTCATGGATTGTATGTTTTGTGATTTACCAAATTGGTAAGGAAATTTTAAATTTAAATTTCCACTCGTTGGGCTTTACGCATACTTCATTGATTATTTTACTCCATGATTATGTGTGGAATAACTATTTAATATTTTTTTAATAATTTCCACTCTAATTTGTGTGGATATACTTTTTAAACACATAATAACTCCATTTATAATTTCCCCAGTCATTGATGTGAACCTGATAAGAGTAATTGTAACTAAACTTCCATTCATTGAGTTAAACATCCATGTCATTGGTGTTGTTTTTTCAAGAATATGTGTAAATACCCTCTGATTTAGTTACACTGAATATCCAATCATATAGAGTTTATTTATATTATTCACACATAATTATGTCATTGATTTATCCTTAACCTGAGGATACAGTCTTCATAATGGATTTCATCTCAATTTACATTCCATTGAGACTTATTTGTTATTATACGCCAATTCACTTTTATATGGTGTATATAATGTATTTTGAAATAGTGTATTAGGAATCCATTTATTCTCATGATATTATAATGTTTTCATTAACTCAATTATTTGTATTAATGTGTCTCTCATTGGGTTATAAACTCTAACAAAAATAACATTTTAAATGCTATGAAGATTTATTCTTCTAAATCTTTCTCATTAATGTCCATGTTTTAAAAATGGGTTTTAAGGATTTATTTATATAGACAGTAATGTTTTAAAATTAAAATTCATTTTAAAAGTTTCAAAGAAGTATGGGAAACTTTTCTTCAAAAATCAATTTAAAATGGCTTCTTGATAAATAACGTGACTTTTTAATGTTTTCAATAAAAAGGGGGATATTTCTCTAAAATAGTTTTGACAATTATTTTCATATATGCCAATATACTTCATTATTTTCAATTGAGGTTAATTTTTTATAATAAAATCTTACATATTGTATTGAATGATTTATGTTTGACTATGGATGTGTTGTTTTTATACCATTCAAGGTTTATGGTTAAAGTATTGACATTTCGTATGCTAGTTTAATACCAATGTTTATGTTATGTTTCATAATTTTTATATGAGGAATGCATTGGAGTAAGTAAGTGACGAGTGGAGCCCGTTATATCTTCTCGATGCATCGGTAGGTCTTATTAGACAATCTAGTGTCTTGGAACAAGGCCTTCACAAAATCTTATATGTAGTCTTGGAACGAGGCCTTGGCTATGTGGTTATGATGTCCGAAATTTTGAATTCCATCATTATGCGTTAGCTAATGATATTTCATCTGGTTATTCAACTAGTATAATACCCATGACTATGTTTTATTATGGTATTATTTACTCATCACATATTCCTACCATAAAGTTTTCATGTTTATTATTTGTAAAGGCATTTGTTTTCAATTATTTTTCATGACTAGTGTTTATGTTATCTTATTTTTTATTGCTTCCTCTTACTGAACGTTTGATCGCACCCCTTTATTATGTTTCATTTCCCAAGGATATGAAGAAGTTAGATATGAGTGACTTGCAAAAATAATCTTGGATGTTTGGATGTTTCTGAAGAAATAAATTAGTGTTGTTTTTATTTTCAAGTTGTAATGTTGAACTTATGTATGTATCTTGTTTCCAAGACAACTAAAATGATCAGACCTTCCAGACTTGATTCCTTATGATCATTCCAATGTGTTAAAATAATGCACCAGCTCCTACATTCTGGGTTCGGGGTATTACAGTTGGTATCAGAGGAATCTTAGTACCAACCTTGGAAACTAGATTTAGATAAAGTCTAATTAGATAACATTACCATAAGATATACTTTGAAGATTAGTATAGATGAACTTCCTAGAATTTTGGTAATGTAGTGATTTTTTGTATTTTCCAAGAAATACATCCATGTCTAGATACGAGCAGGTAGAGGCGGTTCTGGCACATATGAACCTAGGAGTGAAACCTCTAACAATGAGTTTTGGGCTTGACCCGGGGTATCCTGGTACACGAAAACGGGCCTTTGATGCACTCTTGGTTACGACACTCTCGGGGGATATTCTTAGGATAATTTACTTTTTCCTTAAAAATAGATTTAATGGATTTTAATATAAGATGAGAATAAATGACCTTGGCTAATCCTAATGTGTTATAAATTGAAAATAAGTTGTCATGATATTCTCTAAAAGATATTATTACTATTGTTACTCTCACAATGCTTTCTGGTTTTAGTCAATGGATAGATTTCAAGGAAGTCATAGTAACTTTGAGCATGATGTATGAGGTGGGAATGGTGGTGGAAATGAGAAGAAAAATGGAATTTTGATAGGCATAAAAGATATCGTGTTCAAGACGAATCAGTTTTTCAAAAATATGATCAACAACATATATATTAACCAACTCCTAGACTCAACAAAGAAGAGAAAGGTGATGAATGATAAGAAATCTAGCTGTGGTGACCATGGATAAACAAAACCTCCATTTCCATCACATAGGAAATGTGGAATGAGACACCCAGAAAAAGTGTCTCAATGGAACAAAGAAATGATTTATGTGTGGGAAAGAAGGACATTAAGTAATGAATTGTCGAGAAAAATAAAGAGTACTATGGAAGAAAATAAAAATGGTCCCAAGAATCCATTTACAGTACTTTTTCATAAATTTAGGGGACCTGGCCATTACCTGAGTGAATGCCCTATTCTATAGGATATCCTCATGGTCAAGGAATAAGATATGTGAAAATAAATGAATGGTGAAACATTAAAAAGTATTACTGCTCTTTGTTGATAGGACTACATTGGAAGACTTCTTCTTGTGTTTGAAACCCTACAGTTTGTCATGTGAAAATGATATTTCAGGAAGATTTATATTTTATCTTTTTTATATATATATAAATAACCATTTTATTTTATATAATCATTGGGTTTAAGGAAATTAAAAGATATTAAATTTTTGGATGAAAATGTTAGGTATGAGATAAAATTTGTGGTAAAATTATGTTATGGTTATTTTGAAGAATTTATCTCATTCTGGTAATGTTATAAAATATAGTTTTTTAAAAATGACAACACACTGACTGTGTGAAAACCCATCGTGTCAGACAAACCTGTGGGAATCGAACCCACAACCAGAGTGTGATTTAGATTTATGGCCTACCACTGGACTATGTGAAGTCCCTGGTTAGTGTGACTAATTCTTTTTTGTTAAATGATTTTATTGAACAATAATAAGTTGATTTGGGATATAATGTCTTATCAAATGGATACCCTTAGTATAGGAAAATTATTTGGTGATTAAGTGAAAAATGTTATTTTGGAAGACGTTCACTCTGTTGGAAACACTACATGCCTCAGGAAAATAGAATACTATGGGATTTCATTTAAGGAGTAATGGTGGATTTTTATCTATGTTACATTGTGTATTTATAATTATTTGAGTTATTTATGGAAACAATTAACCCATAGTTGAGAATATTATATTAGGTTAATTACTTTTATGTAAGTGACTTTAAGAGTAGTTGATGTCATTTGGAGATAAAATTTAACTTGGAAGACTACATAACCAAATTCTTTTAAGTTTTGTGTTTCGATATTAGTTTGGATTATATTGAAGTATATTGAGGATAATTGTTAACTAAATGGTATTTATTTAACTTTGGTGTATTGTTGGTTTAATTTTCAAAATTAATATTAGTATTTATTTCTCTAAAGTATTATCCTTTTTGGGGATCATCTGATCTTGTACCAACCTTTTTTGTTTTGGTTAATCTCTAAAGACACGGTAAATATATTTTTTATCTTTTGTGGATCATTTTATTCTTTATAAGTTTATTCTAGATCTTATGGTGTGACCAAGTCATCTTGAATACACATATTTTGAAAAAAAAGATGAGTTAGTGGTAGAATTTTATTAAATAATAAAACTATACTTAAAAAATAGGTATATCTCTTTATGTTCTTAGTCAATCTCATAAATAAATTCCGCAACTTTATGAAATGGAACACGAAACAAAAAAAATTGTTCATTTACTTTTCCTAGTGAGAAAATAATGACCATTTATCCCATCACAAATTTGTGGTTTTATTATTTTTAACTTTCTCCTGATCATGTTTTCTATCCCTCTCCATCATAACTTGACACTTAGTTTATCTTCTATATCAATGTTTTCCAACATGGAATCCTAGTATGTGTTATCTCGGGTGACCTTTGTACTTCTCCTTCATTATTTTAATACGATAGTTTTATTGACTCTTTTTCCAAAGTGGTACTTTCAATGGAGTTCCCAAGACCAATTTTAAAAATGATCAGGATAAAGAAACACAAATCTTAGCATTGTATGGATTAATGTAATTCAATAGCTTTCCATACATGCAACACCGAGTTTGAGTGCACCCCGACTTACCAATCTAGCTGTTCAAAAAGTGGCTATAAATAGTATTAACTGAATTTTAATTTTTATATATGAAATAAAATTTTAGAATCCTTATTATGTGTTTTTATAGATATAATATAAGAACAAATTCAATTTTTCAGAGAAAATATGAATTTTTTAAAAATGCAATTTTACCGCCTTTTAATGGTGAGCCCTTTTAAATAAAATATTTGACACTTTTATAAATTAAATTTGACAAAATAAACTTATCATTTAAAATCGGGGCATAAAAATTTTTTTTTGATAAATTTTTGGTATTTTTATGATAACTTTCATATTTTGGTGAATAGTGAAAAATAACAAATTTTAATTGAAAACAACTTTTTTAATCAGAAGAATTTATAGTGTTTGATTATACATTTTAATGGGTTTTAAGTATAATAAGATTATATTTTTACCATTTAATCCAATGTTGGTCATTGGAATTAATTTTACTTTGAAATTATACATAAACAAGTGTCAAACTTTAGGTAGTTATTGTTTCTTAAAAATACGCTATTTGTTTTGACAATGGAAATTAATTTTAAATTAATTAATACAACTTCTGTGTTTTGAATTTTTTAAAATAAATATCATTTTTGAATTCAGAATATCAAATAAATCTTTGGCTGAATTTTTGTATTTTTCTGAAAAACATCATTTTTTGATGAATAGTAAAACCACTTAGTAGTGGTTAAAAAACTAACTTTTTCATTTAAATGAAACTTTACCGCTTCTATGAATTGAATTTTGAAAATCCGACATACATGGATTTTATTAGTAAGTAAAATTTGGTTCAATAAGATGAAAATAATTTTGGGTGAATAGTAACTTTTGACTTTTATATACCGCGGTTAAAGGAAAATAGGGTCATTCAAGGTAAAAAAAAATATCATAATATTAAAAAATTATCTTAACACTTGTCCTAACCATATTGTATGAGCCATTACTGACCATTGAAATCCTTGTGTTGACTTTGGGACCCCATGGAGCCACTTAAGATTGATAATGACACTTTATTTTAATTAAATTAAAGTAAAGAAAAAAATGACATTAAGAAATATCTTTTAGTATATAAATTTTTACATTGGTATATATAAGTCATATTTTTTACTATAATTATTCATTGGAAAGAAAAGAAGATTCAATAGATTATTTTATTTTTTTTATAAGTTTTAGACATCAAATAACTTAAATTATTTATGACACAATAATGATGTAGTATTCACCTCATTAATAAATGATTTAAATAAATAAGATTATTAATATTAAAACAATATCCAAAACCTATCCAATTAATATTTAATTGTTTTATTTCAAATATGATTCATCTTATATTTGAATGTAATGATTTATGGACCTTTTGAAACATAAGATAAGTTTATAAAAAAATAACATTTTCAAACTTTCCAAAAGAGCCCCTCTTCTCCCTTATAAAAGGACACCATTTATAACCCATTCCTCACAACTCTCAAGCCTTATGGATCATCCAACCCCTAACCAGATAAGCTCTCAAGATCTCTCTCTTTCACCTAGAAGCCTTACCTTAGGTAGAAGTCACTTTAAGAAGTATGGTTGGTTCAGACCAATGGGAGTTACCCAAATTAAAGGTAATGGTTTCTATTAACTTCTTTTCTTTTTTTTTTACTTCTCCAACCCCTTAAATATTTTTGTTCCTTTATTTTATAACAACACTAGAATCCTAAATATACTGGTATGTTTTTATGAGAATAATTTTAACTATACTTACACACACCTCCATCTAATGGGTAAAGAACATATTGTTTCTGTGGATAGCGAACAAACGTCTCACGAAACGATGATTGTTCAATTATATCCTACTACCTCTCATGGTGGAAATTAAGATGGAAATGTATTTATATATGATTTAAAATATTTTTTATGTTTTATATATTCTTCTGTATTTTCCATTTAAATCATTCCTTTATTGTTTTCATTATGGGTAAAACATGATATTTTCATTTTAGGAAGTGTGGACTACCGCCCCCTCAAAGTGATATGACTCTTTAATGACTTATGTGGGATTTATAAAGGATGGAGTTAATGATATTATATATGATATTATAATGTAATTTTAATATACCTATTTATCATTATTTTTTAAATTCCATTAAAATAAAAAATATAAATGAAAGTTGTGTTCATGCGTACGTACGACTTACCGTCTCCATGAATGGTGCATTTCATTTCTTATCTTGAAGTATTATGTACTGTTAATAATACATATATATAATAGATATGTAATATATATATATATATATGATATCTAAATCATGTATATCATTCTTTATATAATGGACTTTTGACCATATGGAAAAATTGTAATTATAAAAAGTTCACTTTTTACTCAAGTTCCGCACATCGATAAAATATCTAATATGAACTCAAAAATTTAACTAATCATTATAGAAAGGAAATAAGTGATATAAAAGGAATGATAAACTTGAAAAATGTTCTTAATCAATTATAAATTAACTTAAGTTTATTATTCAGGAAGAACAAGGAACATACAAGACGAGTCGGACTTTAGGAAAGGGGTTTCTTATGTCACTTTTAATTCCATGAGATTTCCATTGTTCGCCACTTATTTATTGAATTTGGTGTATTTTTTACTGCCATTTGATATATATTATCATGATTTTCTTTATATTCATGGTATTCTGTGAATTATTTGGTGGTTATTAACTTTTGGTCATACGACTCGATTGATTACAACGTGGTAAGGGGATTTCATATCAATTCTTATTCCTTTGAGATTCACACTGTATTGTCACTATTTCATTTTTTGTTGGGTATGTACTAGCCATGATTTTATTCCTTGTTTGATATACTTTAATATATGGGTATTTTCAACTTCATTGTATGATATTTCTTTCATCGGGTGTATGTTTTGTGAGTTACCAAATTGGTAATGACATTTCAAATTTTAGTTTCCATTCATTAGGCTATACGCATACTTCATTGATTATTTTACTCCAAGAATATGTGTGGAATCACTATTTATTAGTTTTTTATTATTTTTCACTCTCTTTTGTGTGGATATACTTTTGAAACAAATAATCACCCCATTTATAATTTTCAAGTCATTGATATGAACTTGATAGGATTAATCTTAACTCAATTTCTATTCATTGAGTTAAACATCCATGTCATTGGTGTGATTTTTTCAAGAATATGTGTGAATGTCCCCTGATTGATTTACACTAAATATCAGATCATATTGAGTGTATTTATATTTTTCACACATAATTATTTCTTTGATTTATCCTTAACTAAAGGATATGGTCTTTATAAGGTATTTCATCTCAATTTTCATTCCATTGAGACTTCAATGTAGTTATATGCCAATTCACTTTTATATGGTGTATATAATGTACTTTGACATAGTATATCATGAATCCCTATATTCTCATGATATTATAAAGTTTTTATTACCTCAATTATTTTTATTCAAGTGTGTGTCATTGGGCTATGAACTCTAACAAAAATATCATTTTAAATGTTTTAAAAATTTATTCTTCTAAATATTTGTCATTAATATCCATGTTGTAAAATTGGGTTTTAAGGATTTATTTATATGGAAATTAATGTTTTAAAATTAAAATTCCTTTTAATTGTTTAAAAGTGGTATGGGACTCTTTGATTCAAAAAATATATTTTAAATGGATTCTTGATAAATAATGTGACTTTTAACTATTTTCAAGAAAAAGGGGGATATTTCTCTCAAATAGTTTTGATGATTATTTTCATCTACATAAATATCCTTAATTATTATAGATTGAGGATAATTTATTATAATACAATATTCCATATTTTATTGAATGAGTAATGTTTGACTGTGGATGTGCTATTTTATACCATTCATGGTTTATGGTTGAAGTATTGAAATTTCATATGCTAGTTTAATACGAATTTTTATGTTATGTTTCATCATTTCCATATGATGAATGCATTAGGCCTAGTAAGTGATGGGCTGATCCTGCTATAGCACCTTGATGCATTGGTAGAACTCATGAGACAAACTAGTGTCTTGGCACAAGGCCTTGACAAAATCTTATTTTTAGTCTTGACACAAGGCCTTGACTATGTGGTTATGATGTCCAGCATTATGCATTCCATCATTATGAGACTAGCTATTGATATTTCATGTGGTTATTAAACTAGTAGAATACCCATGACTATGTTTTATTATGGAATTATTTACTCATCCCATATTCCTACCATAAAGTGTTCATGTTTACTATTTGTAAAGGCTTGTCTTTTCAATTATTCACCATGCCTAAGTTTTATGTTATCCTCTATAGTATTTCTTACTCTTACTGAACGTTTGAACTTACCCCTTTCTTATGTTTCATTTTTCCAGGATATGAAGAAGTTAGTTATGAAAGACTTGTAGGAATAATCTTGTAATCTTCAATGTTTCAAATGGAATAAATCAGTGTTGTTTTTTTTCAAGTTGTAATGTTGAACTTAAGTATGTATCTTGTTTTTATGACTAACAAACTGATCGGTCCTTCTGGACAGGATTCCTTGTCACCATTCCAATGTATTAAAATAATGCATCAGCTCCTGGATTCTAGGGTTGGGGCGTTACAGCAGAATAGTTTGATTGCTGAGGGGGTATGCCCCGATCAATTAGAGGATCAATTACTGTAGTGTAAACCATGTTTCTAATTAAACCATTGAAATTGATAATAATATTATAGTGGATAACTCATGTTGGGGGGTCAAACAAGTATGAAAAATAGTAGGTATTAGTATCTAAACTTGTAACAATATTTTTGTCGTAAACCGACCCAACAGGGCTCGAGTCGTGACTCCCCAATCCCACCTCCAATAAGCCAGGGGTTGGCGACTAGCACCGATTAGGCTATCACACACATGGGAGAAACTAGCCTAAGGTACCTTTACACACTCACCCACATACACCTCCATGAAATAGTTCAGAGATATATTAAGCTGAAAATAAAATGTGTGTATACATCTATCCCAAACTAGAGTGCAACAGAAGTATAAAAGGGAAAAAACAGATCCCACCAAAAGAAAACTGCAAAATAATCCAACTTGCTCATAAGGAGGCGATCGCTATCAAAATAACCCAGCGGTAAGCTCCTCAGTACAACTCTAGTAAACACCCCAGTCAGTCTCTCTCACAAATCTCTGCCTACTCCGGGTCCTCCTGGGACTCCGTCGAAAGGTATGTGGTCTGCACAAGACACAAAAAAGTGTGGGCAAAGCCCGTGCAAGGGTGAGTATAAAAATACTCATTCGGTGCCCCAAAACCCCAAAACAAAAGAGGGAAACTGAAAGGAAATAGTTAACTCATCCCAGCCAGATGGATCCTAGACGATAGAGAAACTCTATCTCGAGACCATCCTCGGCTAAAACAACTAGTCAGCTAAATTCTAGTGTATGCCCATATATACACCTTGAACATTCACTCACGTATACTCCCATACATATATCATGAACATTCACTTAGGTATACAGCCATAGATATACTAGAAGCATCTGCACAAATATATGTCCAAACATATACCATGAACATATTGATATACTCGATACACACACCAAGCCACAAGAGGTACCAACCTCATCACGAGAAACGGTTCACAACTAAGATAACACACATCACAAGAACTGTAATCCATATGACACTCGTCTGAGAGATACACACCATCGAGTCCCACTCAAACATCCCGGATGCTCACATGTGATATCACGCTCGCCGGATATCATCACTGAGAAAGTCACGATGAAATAGAAAAAACACCAAAATCCTCAGATAGGGAATCAATCCTAGCGTCCTCTGGGGGATTTGATAACCCACATTGGTATTCTATGATCTCACAGATTAGGAATCACTCCTGGGATCCACTGGGGGATACCACAACCCGATCTGGTATTCAAAGATCTCACAGATAGGTGATCACTCCCAGGATCCATTGATGGATACCACAACCCGATCTAGTATTATAAGATCTCACAAATAAGGGATCAATACCAAGATCCACTGGGGGATAACACAACCCGATTTGGCGCTCCATAGAATCACATCACTCAGATAGAGGATCATCGTCCACCAAGACGGTCACGATGATACTGAAACCCCATCTGGTATAACTCGCGTAGTAGGGGATCAAATCGATGATGCACCAACCATACCGAAACCATGAGCTGAGTAGTGGATCATATAACCAATGATGCCACAACCCTATTATAAACCACATGCTGAGTAGGGGATCGTATACCCGATGATCCCACAACACTACTGAGCATGACCCAATGCATAAGGGATCATATTCCCAATGATGCAACAACCCTACTGAGCACGACCCAATGTGTATGGGATCATATTCCTGATGATGCCACAAACCCTATGAGGGTTAACAAGTTATATAGGGGATCGTCTCCCATGGATAAGCAGTCACAGTGATACCAAGAACCCAATCTAAGGTAGCGAAGCTAGAGGATTCCACCCTGATCCCACCGGAGGGATGCCATAACTCTAATAGATTAGAGATCCTATCGAGGGGATCACAAACCCATACCATGGTTGTGATGTCACATGAACCCTAATAGGAGTCAACCAAGGGATTACCCTCAACAACTACTCTTCCAAACATCACAAACCTAAGCAACCTGCAACAGCACCACACTGCGCAACTCTTAGGCCGATACCAGGGCCACCATCATGGTCTACATGGAAAAACATGTAGGATAGGATATTTATTCACCCTAAATGGAAAACCAGTGAACAAGGTACTATTCACCATAGCCTGCTCATGTGGGGCCCACACCACATTCTCGAAACTCATCAAACGAATCACACCATTGTGATCCCCTCGAAAAACCCCAAGAGATCGACTACTCGATCATGAAAAACAAACACCTGGTGAAACATTTACTATTCACCATAGCTAGCCTGAGCGGGACCCACACCACGATCTCGAAACTCTTCTTTCATATCAGACCATTGCAATCCCCTCAGAAAAACACACGGGATCGACTACTCAGTAGTTCAAAACGGACACCCGGAGGAAAAGTCACATTTCCCCGTAAACTCAGGAACCCGGCCTCATGGGGTCCAAAACCTTTTCTCAGTCCCAACACTTGGAAACTATCTTGAAAATTCTTCCATACCATTTGGGTCTCAACACCACTGACGACACGTCATTTGGACCCTATGTGCAGGAGTTATGGCGGATTGAAGTTGAAAATAATAAAATATTATTATTATTTTCAACGTTTAATGGCCCTGGGCCAAAAACCTTACTCACAAAATTCCCTAAATAATATCAAGAGGTCCCTCTCTATTCAATATTTTCACTACCACAAACAGATCTCAAATCGGACTTTCAGTTTTCGAGTTACAATGGTTTAAAGAACCCCCGGAAAAACCTAGTCGGACCACCACCTGCCTCGCCGGAAACCACCGCGTCACCGCCCGTAATCGTCGCGCTGCCGCCGGATTTGGCCGCGCCACCACTGGAAATCACCACACCACCTCCCCGCCACCACTTATTTTCCGTAATCTTCCATGGCTGATGCCCTCACCACCAAAAAACCAGGTTTTCTGTCGGAAAACTTCTGAAAGCCACCAGGAGCACCTTGGTGCTCCAAATTCATAGTTGAAACATGTTTCGGAAAGTTCGGGTCCCGAACTACACAATGCAAAAGAAACTTTGAAAAAAACAACACAAATACATGATCTGGGATTTTAAAACTCAAATCTCATACCTTGTGGGTGAAACGCTAACGTTCTAGCTCAGAACCGCGCTCCAAATCTTCCTTTGCACGATCCTAGAGCGTCCGCCGATGGAATCCGAGCTCGTGGGAACTTTGTTTGCTTTATTTGGCAGATCGCCAGAGAAATGGAGGAGGAGGGAGAAGGATCCTTCTTGGTTCACAACGAATAACAAATGGGGTTGATTTTTATTATTATTATTTTTAATGAAAACATCATTTTAACTCCCCACCAACACGCCTCCGACCCGGCACCCACCACCGACTAAAATTATGTCACGCCTAGGGTAAACACTATGTTCTGAACGCAATGGTGCACTCATAATTGAGATCTGAGACATTGTTCACGATTTATTCGAGTTGATGCTCATAAATAAACTTTTCCATTTATTTACAAAAATTCCCCTGGTGGCTTTCTCCACAGTAGGTCTGCGCCAGCAAAGTTTACACCCCACCTACGGTAAACAACATGCTCTGAACGCAACCGTCCCCTAATATTCTTGTTCTAATCTACCATTTAGGATAAAATTCTCCCCCACCATTTCCATAGTATAAAAATACTTAATATTTTTATAAAATTAATTTTGGGCACATCGGGTCTCGAAATCGCACACCGCCATTACGCCTAGCTCTAGAATTTTTCGTTGTAATTTTCCAAATTCTGATAAGGCAAAAAACACAAGTCGCTACATCCTCTCCACCTTTGGACATTCCATCCCTGAAAATCCATAAGTACAGGGGAAAGAAAATGAACTCTATTCTGGGTCTCCCACACCAGTGAGTTTTCCAAGACACAACCAAGCTCGGACGCACAAGTTAGAGGAACCCATCCCCCACCCCTCAACGTTGTCCGCTTTGGGAGGCACTGACTCGCCCGCATGGTTTTAATCATGTCACAAAAACACATCTTGGTGGGGGTAGGATTCCCCTTCCTCATACATTGGAAGAACTTCAAACAACCCCCACACAGGGTCTTGCCAACTCCTTGAACAAACCTCAAACAAACAACGAAAATGAGAGAGTACTACCTAACAGTGTCGATCAAAACTACTGCAGAAAGTTAAAAGGACACAGAGCGTACCTCCATCCATTCATGGAGCCTCTGGGTCAACAAACTCCATGGCCTACATCTTTACTCCCCAACGCTCTTCAGCTCCATGAGCTCAGCGTGGACCACCTGTGGGTGGTGTTGGTGGAACATGATATAGGATACCACATCTCGCTACTACACCCACTTCGTCGCATCCTCTGCCACCCTGTGGACCGCCATACTCGAGACGCTGCCTCTGCCAAGGTGGTTTGTCAAAAACCTCCCTCTCAACTTCACATAGGGTAATACACTCCCTAGAAATATGTCCTCGGTCATCGCAAGCATAGAACTGCCTCTCCTACGGCTGAAAAAAAATCGAACCAAGAGCCCTGAGAGACCTGAGCCTCAGATCCTCCATCCTGAGGTCTCCTCTTATAAACATCGAATACGTATAGACCCATGAGCCTGTCGTCGGCTACCAACAATAGAACTGGATGATGAGGTCTCATCTCTCGCATGCCATGCACTAACAGACAGGGTCTTCTTGTCCAGAAAGCTCTCCACCACCAAGGCCAACTCCAACACTCTGTCATAGGTGGGCAGGCACAAGGAAACCACACATGCTCGGATGTCTCTGTCCAAGCCCTGTTCGAAGGTCTGATCCCTAAAGAATTTGTCCCGAGCCCATATCTAGGGAGTATCATGAAAGGTCTATAAACCTTGCGGAGTACTCTGACACAGTCACGCCCTCCTGTCGAAGCTGCAGAAGCTCCTGGATCCATACTAACCTCAGCGTCACTGAATAGAAATCTTCCCTGAAGAGCTGTTAAAACTCTTCCAACGTGAGGTTCTCCTCATCGTGGGACTGCGTCACTAGGCTCCACCAACGCCCGGCCAAACCATGCTGAAGGCTCACCTCTAGGACCACCATCTGATCAGGAGGTGTCCTCACCAAGAGGAAAACTCAGGTGACTGCCTCAAGCCAGTGATCAGCTGCCTGGGAGTCTGGATCACCCAGGGACCTCAGAGTTCACTACCCCTGGAACTCATGTAGTGCGGTCAGCTTGCGCGCAACTTCATCCTACCCTGCTGGCACAACCAGCTGCTCGACAGGCGGTGGCACCTCGGGCAGACCACCTGGAGGTCCAGCCTACGAACTTGCACCCTACCCCAAGACCACTACATAGGGTGGATTGTCAGCACAACCACATTGCGAAACCCCTACTGGCAGTCTTCGTGGAGGCATCCTGAAATACAATTAAGACGCACAATAGTAAAAGATAATATCTGGAGAGATGACTCAATAAGGACAAGGAAAAACCGAAAACTCAGTCTTATATGATATATGTACCATTATTTCCCTACGACCAGTGTACGAATGTCCCAAGTCGAAAGGCAGGTCATTAGAGTCCTGGTGTATGGATACGTCGGTTGCTGCAGCAATACTTGAGTCCCTGGCCTGAAATCCGAACTCAAAACATTATAAAAATGTTGTTATGAAACCCAAACCAAGCTCACAACTAAACCAATTACGCTTAGAGGTCCCAAAGGTAGAACCTCCTCTAATACCACTCTGTCATGACCCGACCCAACGGGGCTCCAGATGTGACTCCCCAAGCCTGCCTCTAATAGACCAGGGGTTGGTGACTAGTACCGAGTAGGTAATCACACACATGGGAGGCATTAGACTAAGGTACCTTTACACATTCACCCACATACACCTCTATGAAACAGTGCATAGATATATAAAACTGAAAAGAAAATTCATGCATGCATCTATCCCAAACCAAAGAGCAATAGAAGTAAAAAAGGTAAAAAAAAGCCCACTAAAAGAAAACTACAAAAGCATCCAAACTGATCCGAAGGAGGGGATCGCTGTCAAAAGAACCCACCGGTAATCTCCTCGGCACATCTTAGGTAAACACCCCAGTCAGTCTTGCTCAAAAAGCTCTGTCTGCTCTGGGTCCTCCTAGGACTCTATTGAAAGGCATGTGGTCTGCACAAGACACAAACATGTGCGGGGAAAGCCCATGCAGGGGTGAGTAGAAAAAAATCAGAAGGCACCCCAAAAATTCAAAACAAAAGAGAGTAACTAAAAGGCAATAATCAGCTCATCCCATCCAGAGGGAACCCAGATGAGAGAGAAACTTCATCTCGAGACCATCCTTGGCTAACACTACTAGTTAGCTCAATTCACGTGTATACCCATACATACACCTTGAACATCCACTCACTTATATGCCCAAACAAATATCATGAACATTATCTTAGGTATACGCCCACACAAATACCAAGAGAATCCGCACAGATATACATCCACACATATACCATGAACATCCAGATATACTACATACACACACCAAGACACAAGTGGTACCGACCTCATCACCAGAAATGGTTCACAACTAGGAAAACACTCTCCATGAGCACTGTCATCCAGATGAAACTCTTCCGAGAGATACACTCCATCAAGTCCCACACAAACATCCCAGATTCTCACCAGAGAGATCACGCTCGTCGGATATCAACACTGAGAAAGTGAAATTGAAATAGAAAAAAAACCAAACTCCTCGTATAGGGTATCACTCCCAGGGTCTGCTATGGGATTTGAGAACCCACACTAGTATTCAAAGATCTCACAGGTAGGATATCACTCCCATGATCCGCTGGGGGATACCACAACCCGATCTGGTATTCGAAGATGTCCTAGATAAGGGATCACTCCCAGGATCCGCTGGGGGATACCCCAAACCGATCTGGTATTCAATGATCTCACAAATATGGGATCACTCCAAGGATCCGCTGGGGGATACCACAACCCAATCTGGCGCTCCCCAGAATTACATTACTCAGAATAGATGATCATCGCCTATCAAGGCGGTCATGATGATTCCGAAACCTCATCTGGTATAACTTGCGTAGTAGGGGATCGAACCGACGATGCACCAACCCTACCGAAACCACGTGTTGAGTAGGGGATCGTATAACCAACGATGCCACAACTCTACTATAAACCACATCCTAAGTAGGGGATCGTGTACCCGATGATGCCATAACCCTACTGAGCACGACCCAATGCGTAGTGGATCTTATTCTTGATGATGCCACAACCCTACTGATCACGACCCAATGCGTAGGGGATCATATTCCCAATGATTCTACAAACCCTATGAGGGTTAACCTGCTAGATAGGGGATCACCGCTCGTAGATAAGTGGTCAAAGTGATACCAAGAACCCGATCTAGGGTAGTGAAGCTAAGGGACTCCTCCCTGAGCCCACCGGAGGGATGACACAGCTCTAACAGATTTGAGATCCTATCGAGGGGATCACAAACCCATACCATGGTTGTGATTCCACACGAACCCTCATAGAAGGGATCCAAGGGAGTACCCTCAACCACAACTGGTCCAAATGTCACAAACCCAAGCAACTTGCAACATCTCCACACTACGCACCTCCTAGGCTGATACTGAGGCCACCATCGCAGTCTATGCGGAAAAACACGTAGGATAGGCTATTTACTCACCCGAAACAGACAACCAGTGAATAAGGTACTATTCACCGTAGCCTGCCCATGCGGGGCCCACACCAAAATCCTGAAACTCATAAAGAGTATCACACCATTGTGATCCCCTCAGAAAAACCCACGAGATTGACTACTCGATCATCCAAAATGAGCACCCGGTGAAAAAGGTATTATTTCCCAACGCCAGCTCAGGTGTGTCATACACCACTATTCCGAAACTCGTCAAGCGGATCACACCATTGTGTTCCCCTCAGAAAAACACATGGGATTGACTACTCGATCGTCCAAAATAGACACCCGGCGGAAAAGTAACGTTTCTCTGTAAATGCCAGAACCCAGCCTCATGTGGCCCACACCATGTTCTCCGTCCCAACACCCAGAAAGTATCTTTAAAATTCCTCCATACCATGAGGGTCTCAACGCCATTGACGGCACCGGAAACTACCGCGCCGCCACCAGATTCCACCCTGCCGCTGCCAGAAATCACGGGGCTGTCGTTGTACCACCACTGCTTCACTGGAATCCTCCATGGCCACCGCCCTCGCCACTGGAAAACTGGGTTTTCCGCCGAAAAACATCAGGGAGCACCCCGGTGCTCCAAATTCAGATTTGAAACTTGTTTTGGAAAGATCAAGACCCAAACTACACAACCCATATGAAAATTTGAAGATAAAAACACAAATACAGGATCTAGGATTTTAAAACTCAAATAGCCTACCTCACGGGCGAAGCGCCGACTTTCTGGCTTAGATCTGCACTCTAATGCTTCCGCAGCACGATCCTGGAGCGTCCGCCGTTGGAATCCGAGCTCATTGGCACTTTATTTTCTCGAATTGGCAGATCACTGGTGAAACAGAGGAGGAAGGAGGAGGCTCCTCCTTAGTGCGTAATGAAGAAAAAAGGGTGGTGGGTTTTTATTATTATTATTATTTATTTATTTTTAATAAAAACTTCATTTTAACTCCCTGTCAACATGCCTCTGACCCGGCACCCGACACCGACTAAAATTATGTCACCCCTCAGGTAAACGTGGATTTTTGAATGCAATGGCACACTCAGAATTGTGATATGAGACTCTATCCAGGAGTTATTCGAGTGGACGCTCATAAATAAACTTTTCCATTTGTTGTCAAAAATGCCCCAGGTGGATTTCTCCACAGCAGGCCCACGTCAGCAATGTTTACATCCCTCCTAGGGTAAACGACATGCTTCTAATGAAACTTTTCCCTCATATTATTGTTTTGAGCTACTGTTTAGGAGAAAACTCACCCTCTCCATGTGCATAGTATAAAAATACTTAATATTTTTGTAAAATTAATTCTGGGCCCACTAGGCCTCAGAATCGCACATCATCATCACACCTAGCTCAAGAATTATTTGTAGGAATTTTACAATGTTTGATAGGGCCAAAAACATAAGTTGATACAATTTTGTGTTTTGTTTCACTTACTTTTTACATTTTATATAGGATCCACTCATCATAACAGGTGATAGAGGTTAGAATTAAAAGGTGTTAAATAAAAATGAAAATAGTTCAATAAAACAAGACACACCTAATTCACCCACCCACCTCAAAGTGTGCCTTCATGATACATTTTTCACTTCACATGTGTCATAAGAAAATATAGATATCCATGATTCATTTAATTATAATGCAAATGATAAATTATATAGTAAAACTCTACAATTGTTTTTGATGGTCCTTAAAATAACAAGACCCTACATCATGACTTGAATATCAATCACAAGAATTAATAGGAATTTCATGTGAGTATTATGTGTTTAATATGATGTATCATAACTATGGTACCCCACCTTTTTATTCTATAATATTTTC
Source organism: Viscum album (assembly GCA_963277665.1). Classification (NCBI taxonomy): domain Eukaryota; kingdom Viridiplantae; phylum Streptophyta; class Magnoliopsida; order Santalales; family Viscaceae; genus Viscum; species Viscum album. The sequence goes on along the minus strand of OY728131.1, from coordinate 1,723,426,397 downwards.
ATTACACTGTACAAAATATAGGATCTTTTAAAGTATAGTTTCTTGGAAACAAGGTACATAATACATGAAAACATAAAACACTCTTCTAAAAAATGTGAAATAATTCTTCATTGGTTTATTATAAGTTCTTTTACTGGTCTCATAAACCAGGTACATACATCAAAGGAAAGGGTAAGCATAATTCCTAGTAAGGTAATAGGCAAGAGAAACATTTTACAAGTGATCTTGATGAATATTAATAAGAACATGAGGAATATCATTATAGCTCTAGAAATATCATAATAAAAAGAATATAAATTATAACATGGAAATAGAGATATAACATTAAAATGAGACATTCATAAGCATATCACCAAGGTTGTTCACTGGGGTGTCATAAAAATTACTAAGGTTGTTCACCATGGTATCGTAAAATATGTCTTCTCTATAGATTATATTATTTACACAATGCATTGGAGTTCTAAAAGGGTGCACCCTTCTTATTTATTAATTTTGATGTGATCCAAATTGATCATAACAAATGATTTTATAAATAAACTATGTAGAATAAAATAAAATAGGTTTTATATAAAAATTATAGTGCTTAAAAGTGCTTTAAAAATATGATCATTATGTCATTTTTAACTCACAAAAATGGAATTAAGGTTTTATGTATATCAATAACATTATCAAATAAATAATTTTCACATGTTGGTGAATACCTATATAAAATAAATAGTCTTTATTATTCAAAAAATGAAAATAAAAAGTAATTTCTTATGGAGAAGATATAAATTTTGAGAAGTAAAACCAGCATCCTAACGAGTATAAAACATGATTTTAGAAAAAGGTAAAAGGAGAGGCTATAGAGGTATCCCATTGATAAATCATAATTTAGAAGTAAGGTAATTAATCAAAACTATATTATATAGAGTGAACATAATTATCATAAGACATATATAAAAACAAGTTCTTGAAATGTATAGAATAGATGGATACTTCTCTTACTATGAAGAGTAGCTCCTAAACATGAAAATTGGGACTTTGGGGGATTGAGGACACATTAGGAGGACTCTATGGGAGGTAAACCTATCATATATTCATGGAGGATTAATTGGAAGTGGTATTAAATGGATAAATGTGTTGGTATTTATAAACAAAATGGAGGATTTGTTTATTAATTTCCAAATATAGGCCTTGGAAGCCTAAGTAGTGGTAATTGAAAAACAATTGTCCTTACGATGGAATTTTCCCATTGTATTGGATACTTGGGACAAATTGTTATGCTATTTTAATTTATAAGAGTCGACCATCATTTTATATTACTAATTTTGGCAAGGAAAATTAATTTTTTCATAAAAAATAACATTTTTAAAGTTAATGTTTCCATTTTTAATGTAAAAGTTTTCATTTTAGAATTAGGTAAGTAAATTATATATTTGTAAATTTATTAAAATATATTAAAATAATTTATATTAATAAAATAACATATTTTATGTTGTGGATATTGGTTAATTGTTTATTACATCATTGTGACATGATTATGATGACATTAACATACTAAAAAACTCAAACTGTATTTTTAGTATTCATGAAAAAATAAAGTCTTTTAGAAAATACTCATAAATTCACCCTATCCTTATTTCTATATTCTGATTTAAAAAAATTTATCTCTCTTATAAAAAAATTTCTCTAAATATGATTGTTTTAAATTTTTAATACAAATGTCATTATTTATTAAAAATAATATCATATTGTAAATGTATAGTAAAATTTCTAACACATGAAAAAAATAAAATTATTTAATCATTTATTTTAATATTTTTTTAATCATAATATTTAATGAAAATAAAAAATACTTATAACAACCTATTTTATTAAAATAATTAAGCTTTTATGAAAATTACTATATCTATCTGAAAAATAAATTTAAAATATTACATCACAATTTTATTAACAAAATCTATTCTTAAAATAGAAATAATGAAATAAAAGTTTCATTTAGATAATGAAATTAAACTTTATGTAACTAGGGCCTTGATACATAACCCCTTATTACACCTACATACACCTTACGAGTAAGGTGTGCAATTGTGGTAGTTTCATGGGGTTCCTCAACTAACATTGACCGAGTGGTATTCTCCACTAACTTGAAATTCTCCCTTGGGAGATTTTATTCATGCTTCCCTTATTAAAGCTCGACTTGATCTCAGTTAAGGGAGAACCCTAGTGATGATAACTCCCCCTCATGTTTTGATATATGGAATTTAAATGGAATTACTCAACTGGTTGAGGATATCAACTCTTCCTTCTATATCATTTTCCAATGTCCAAATTTTAATAATAACCTTTAATAATAACATTAAAACTATTATCAAGAGTACAGTTCCAAATATTCATATTGAACAATGGTCAAATAAACATAAAATCAAGATGGTCACATTTTCCATAATACTTACCTCATTAAAAAAGATATTGTTTTTTTGTGAATAATATAATAAAACACACATTTTCTATAAAAAATTATCATTCAAAATGTATAGATCATTACATTATTCCCCCCTTAAGATATTTTTCCCTAAAATTTCAAATTGTTCTCTCTGTTGATCAAAGGTGTGGGTATGTCTGCCTCATTGACTCCTTTAGTTCCCATGTTGTTTATTTATATTTAGGGTTCCTCCAAAATAATTTAATAGGGTGGTTAGTCTTGTTTTGTAAAAAAATTTCTCTACTATCCAAGATATTAAGCAGTTGCTCCTCATAAGACATGTCATGATCTATTTGTACTACCACAGGATTCAGTACGTGTAAAGGGTTAGGTATGTAATTCATTGAGAGAGAAGTTTTTAATGCATCATGAACTTAAGCTAGATTTGGTGGAAGTTATATTCGATAGTCCACTACTTCTATGTGACCAAGGATTACATATGGTATAATGTACTTAAGGATAAGATTCCATTTCTTCCGTAACCACATGACTATCTTAAAAGGTGATATTTATCGGAACACTTTTTCACCAACACCAAACTCCATGTACCTTCGAAGGTTGTCAAAATATCTCTTATATCAGCTCTGATGAGCTTTATGTGTTATTTGATGGCATAAAACTTTTCATCCATCTCTTGCACAAGATTAGTCCCATGACTCTTTCTCTCTCCAACTACATCTTAACATGTAGGAGCTCAACATCACTTCCAATATAGAGAATCGTAGTGTGACATTTTAATGCTTAAATAGAAATTGTTGTTGAATAAGAACTCAACTAATGGGAGATGCTGATCCCATCCAACAATAAATTTCATTGACCATGTTCTCAAGATTTATTTCAGTTTATTAATAGTTATTTTATATTGAACATCAGTTTGGTGTGATTAGACATACTAAAATTTAATTAAATACTCAAATCATGTTGAATACTTATCCATAATTTTGATGTAAACTTTGGATCCTGATCTGATATGATAAAGAGTGGTATCTCATACAGCCTTACCACTTCCTTCACATATATATTGGAATGTTGGTCAAGAGATAAATCTTCCTTAATGGTGATGAAATGGGATGTCTAGGTGAGATGATCCACAATAACCAAAATCAAATTGTTTCCTTTGGATGATTTTAGGAGACCCTGGAAAAATACAATAGTTATATTTTTTACTTCCATGTCGACATGGTTAGCTATTTTAGTACACCTTTAAGAAGATTTATCTCTTATTTCACTTGTTGACATGTTAATCACCTTTTAGTGTAGTAGGAAATATCCCTTCTCATGTTATCCCACTAATAATAATCATGAAGGTCATTATGAATTTTAGTGATTCGAAGATGTATAGAGAATGTAGATCAATGAGCTTTATCCATCGGCTCCATTATTTTAGGAATATATGGAACACATAAGCTTGTATGAAATTTTAGTACACCTTTATAAAAAATATTTAAGTTGGTAAACTTCCCATTCATTAAATCCCCTTTCATATTCTATAAAAAATGATCTGATCATTTATATTTATTTGTGTTCTATAGTAATGATGGTTGGGAAATCATTTGGGATAGAGTTGATGATATCCCTTCCCTTATGATTCCCAAGTCTGGTTTTACTAGGTCATTGATCAAATGATCTCTTAAAATGCTCATCATTTCCAACAAAAAAGTATCTTCCCTACATAATGCATCATAAACATTGTTTTCTCTTTTGGGTTTATAATGAATTGAACAATCATATTCTTTAATAATTTTCTACCATCTACTTTGTCTCATGATTAATTCATTTTGTGTGAAAATATACTTCAAACATTGGTGGTCTATGTATATATCAGATTTCTCCCCATAAAGATAATACCTCCTTATAATAAAAGAAAAAACTACCACAACCATCTCCAGTTAATGCATAGGATAATTATGATCATGAGGATTCAACTATCGAGATTCATAAAGAAATCAGTATATCATAATGCATGATTATGAACCCAATCCCATTAAAAGATGCATCACTAAAAATAATGAATCATTATTTGATAGAGGGTGGAGATAACACATATTTTCTTACCAATCTATTCTTACTATAATGGAAACTATATTCACACTCATTTTTCTAGATTAACTTGGCCCTTTTTTAAGTTAACTTGGTTAGTGGATTAGAAATTCATGAAAAAAAATCACAGACCTTTTACAATATCATGTTAAACTAAGAAAAGTATGAATCATATTTACCTTTGTAGTATGAGGCCACACCACCACAACATTTGTATTCATAGATTCAACTAAGATTCCTCATTATTTATAGTGTTCCCTAAGAACGAAACATTCTATAACTAAAATTCTATTTTTCTAAAATTTTAAAATAGTATCTCCTTCCTCATAGTTTTCAAAATAACCATTATATGGTCCTTATTATCTTAGTGAATTTTAAAATATATCATAATATAATCAATAAAATCTACAACAATGTTATCAAGTAAGTCCTTAAAGAGTCTATTAATCAAATTAATAAATATAAAATTATAATTATTCATGCATAATGGCATAACAAAAAACTCATAACTCCCATATCATTATCGGAAGTCATTCTTTAGAATATCATATTTCTTCTCAATCAATTGATGATATTCAGATAAAAGATCAATCTTGGATAAGAATTGATCCCCATAAAGCTAGTAAAATAAATCATCAACCCTTGGAAGAGGGAATATTTTCTTTACTATGATCCAATTAAGTTATTTATAATCAATTCATAGTCACATTGATCTATCCCTCTTCTTCACAAAGATAATAGGTGGTCCCTATGTAGACGCACTTGTTTGGATAAACCCCTTATCCAAAGTATATTGATGTTTTTTCTTTAACTCACCCAGTAACACATTTTCCATTTTATACGGGGAATTTGATATCATCTTGGATCCAGGCATGATTTCATTAGATAACTCTTCCTATATATCTAGTAGAGGTCCAAGTAACCCCTCAAGAAATAGGATAATGTATTCTTGAACGATTGGGATGTTCTCTATGTGTTTACTTTAATTTCCTCCTCCAACATCACTGATAATTTCAATAAATAAGGATACCGGAGGTTCTTCTATACAAAATCTGATTGAGATATCTCTACTTTGAAAACAACTATAGGTTTTCCATTCTGGTCTATAGAGATTTCCTTGAATCTTCGGTTTATCATTGAATTATACATTGATATTTAGTCCATCCTTTGGATAATGTCTAATTATAGCATATGAATGAGTACTACAATTTTTGTACACTCTCAATGCATTGATAATAATCTAAGATTATTGACTAATAACTATAAATCTATAAGTAAGGGGATTGATTCTATATTCTTTGAAAATTTCTAAGAAATTAAAAAACACATTGAACCAGAATCAAACAAAGTAATTTATAGATTTTAGATAACAATGATAGTACCTCCCACCACATCATTTGAATCTTTAACTTCATTCATCATTATTAAAAACACATGGCCTTGATACTTGGGTCAATGATGGGGTACATGGTGATTCCCCTCCATTATCATTGAATTTGGATAGTGATTGGAAAACAACCCAAGTTATCCGCACATGAATCATTATACTTTGGGTTGGGATAGCACCATATTCCTATTGTTGTTAGTATTGAGAATTTGAGTCTTCACCTCACTATAGCTGTTTTGAGCAATATGGTCATCTCTTCAACAATTGTAGCATTTCCCACTCCTTAGCAAGAAATACCCTAGACGATTCTTCCAAATTAGTTACATGTGGAATGTTTTACTTTCATTGTTATAAATATTTGATAAAATTCCATTCTTAAGATTGGATCTATTTATCTCTTTATTTTATTCAATAAATGGGACCATTGTGTCTCTTCGAACTCCAGTTCAACCTTCATAGTATTTGAATTATCTCCTCATGGCTTTCATAGTCTCGATTGGATAGATTCATCCATAGATCTGGTCATAGTCCACAAATGAATATATAAACCTTTATATTAGGGCCCATGAGAAAGATATAGTTATAACAAGAAAGTATTCACAAGTTCATATCATAGTTTACAATTGATTTATTTTCCTTCCTCTTCAACTCTAATAATTCCTTCTCCATTTCAATTTGCATCGAATTGGAGAAATATTTTTTGAAAAAGATTCCCCTAAAATATTTTTCACTCCATATCTTCAATCTCCCTTATTGAATTCATTAATTTAATCAGTCTCTACTATTGATCAGCTTCCCCCTATAAATGGTAAATATCAGGGGTTCCTTTTTATTGTTCTGAATAACGAAGTATAGAAAAAATCTTTTCTATAGATATTATCCATTGTTTTCAGTAAATGGGTTGGTATATTCACTAAAAGAATGTGGTTGTTGAAGTATAAAGGAATCAACTGAATGTTTTTTCCATCAAGGTGAATTTGTTCTCTCGGATTGATTAAATTTAATTTTCATAACTCAAGTCAATGGAATCATCATTCTCATGATGTTTTCCTTTATGGATTCCATCGGAGGGTCTCCAACACATGGTTTATTGCACTCACCATTTATGTGGTCCACCTATTTCAAAACAATTTCTAAAAGTGGAAAAACAATGAGAGAAAAATATTTATTTTATGAATATTATAATGCTAAAATAATTTTATATCTTGAAACATGGTGATTAAATATTTTATTCAATAAAAATAATTAAATTTTCTATAAATCCATCACAATTGTTCGTAAAATGATTATGATTAACCAAAAATATACCTTAGGGTTATCAATGTAAAAGTTTGACAAGTCCCATTATCATGTACTAGTTCTTATTCAACTCTATCTCAAATAATTATTTTCATATTTTACCCCTAGATACATCAATGCTAGATACACAACCACCTTTTCATATCCATATAGGGATTTTCTTTCTCGGAAACCACTTACTTAATTATTTACCAAAACACTAGAATGTTTTACTATATTTTATAGTTTCCCTAAAGTTCTTATTAATGTTTTAAAATACTAATTTAAAAAATAACTAAAAAATATTTCGATACTAACTATAGAATCACTCCTTTTATTAAATAAACTTTTCATTAAATTTTTAGAATATTGAATATATTTCAATGTTTAGTCTCATAAAAACCAGGTATAAAATACATTAGAATATAAATATTTAGTCTAAAATGTGAATGTGTTATTTATTTTTTCATAATAAGTACTTTTACTACATCTCATAACCTGGGGACATATATAAAATGAAAGGGTGATCATAAGTCCCTATAATTGAATAGGTAAGGGAAACAGTTTACAAGTGATAATGAAGAATATTAATAATAACATGAGGAATATAATTATGTATTGTGGAATATAATAATTAAAAAACATAAATCATGACTTTAAAATGTGTAAAAAAAATTAATTGAGACATCTTAGTCATATCACCCATGTAATTCATTAAGGAGTCTTAAAAATTACCAAGGTTGTTCTTCGAGGTATCATAAAATATATCATATCTAGAGACTAAATTCTTCACCTAGGGAATTGGAGCTCTATCAGGTTGCAACCTTTATATGTATTAGTTATCATTTTATAAAAGTAAATCATAATAATTAATTTTATAAAAAACTCATGGAGAAGAAAATAAAATGTCTTTCATATCAAAATCATGGCGTTTCAAAAGTGCTTTAAAAACATGATCATTATGTCATTTTTAACCCATGAAAAATTGAATGTGGGTTTTATATAAATCAATACAATAATAAAATAAATCATTTTTAAATATTAGTGAATATCCCTATAAAATAAAGATGTTTTTTTATTCACAAAAATGAAATAAAAGGGAATTTATTAAGGAGAGGAGATAAATTTTGAGAACTAAATTCGACAGGATAACGTGGATAAAACATGGTTTTAGAAAAGGGTAAAAAGATAGGGGGTAGAAGTATACCACTGATAAAACATAATTTGGTAATAATGGAATTATTATAAGGTAAATAAGAGATATTTAACAAAACATTTATAATTCATATACAAAACGAGGTTCTTGGAATGAAGAGAAAAGAAGGATATTTCCCTTACCTTGATGAGTAACTCCTAAAACATAGGGATTGAGGCCTTGGGTGATTGAGTAAACCTTTGGGAGGAATCCTTGGGAGGTAAAATTTTCATTAATTTGTGGAGGATTAATTTGGAGTTAATTTAAATGGATAAAATCATGTATATTATTAGAAAAAGAGGAGGATTTTTTTATTAATTTTAAAATATAGGCCTTGGAAAACTAGGTAGTCATAAATGAAAAACCATGGGATTTTCCATGGTGTTTTCCAATATTATAGGAAACATGGAACACTTTTTATGTTATATTAATCCAAAAAAGTCACCAATCATTTAATATTTCTTATTTTGGCAAGGAAAATTAATTTTTCCACCTAATAACATTTTTAAAGTTTAGGTTTCCATTTTTAATGTTAAAGTCTCCATTTTGGAATTAAGAAAGTAAATTATTGATTAAAATGTGATTAAAATATATTAAAATACATTATATTAACAAAGTAACATATTTTATGTTTTTTATTGTGGTTAATTAATTTCTACACCATTATAATAATTATATCTTTTAGGAAAACTACAATTTCTTTCGGAAAAATTAATTTAACAAATTTCATCTCAATTTTATTAAGAAAAAAAATTATTAAAAAGGAAATGATGGAATAAAAATTTTATTTATTCAATGGAGTTACACTGTAAGTAAATATGGCCTTGGGACATAACCCCTTATTACACCTTTATAAATTCTAAGAGTAATGTGTGCAATACTGGTAGTTTTGTGGGGTGCCTCAGCTAACACTGAATGAGTGGTAATCTCCAATAACAGAAACTTCTCCTATAGGAAATTTCATCCAAGATTAACTTTCTAATTCATGTCTTGGGCTTGGTCAAGTTCAAACCCCAATGATGATACCTACCTCCCATGTTTTGATAGAAGGGATTTAAATGGATTGACTTTACTGGTTGAGGCCATCGACTGTTCTTTCTGTATCAATTTTCCTTTTTCAAAAGTTTACTTATAAACTCTAATGATAATGTTAAAATTATTATTAATATTATATTTCCCAATAGTCATATTGATTATTGGTCATAATCGACCAATGGTCATAAAAAGGTCGAATCCATATGGTCACAATTCCTTTTATATTCACATCATTATAAAAAGATATAGTTTTTTTAGTTACGTAATATAACTCACACTTTCAAGAAACAATTATCATTTAAAAATTTTGGTTAGTTATAATATCATTCCCTCTTCCCACCCATGATAATATTAAAATCTAATAAACTATACAACACAAATTAAATTTATTAAAAATGTCTAAACTATAAAGTATGAAATGAAAACACAAAATTCCTTCCAGCATAACTTAGACTTCCCTCGTAATTGGTTCAGTAGCTCTTATTCATAAGGTAAGTCCCAAATACCAAAAATATCCTACCTCAAACTAACATCCCAAATTAGTAAGAAAAAATGAAACAATGCTATGATAATGCTTTGTAATAGCCTTATCCTAGAAGCCTGAAAATCTATTAATTGAGTGGTGCCACCTAACCTTAGCTGTATATTCTAGTTTGCTAATGGATTCTTTATATAATAATGTACTGATGAAAATAAGTATGGAGACTATACCGTATATTTTTCATGTCCATGAACTATATCTGGAGTAATAAAAATTATAGTCAAACATAATAAGAAGCTTACATTGAAATTATAACTATAGGAAAACCATAGATAATAAATTAAAACATGATATATCAAAATTAATGATAAAATAATTTCAAATAATAATACATTAAAATTTAGTTCACTCATAGTCCTCCCATATATACAGTAATACATAAAAAAGATATTAATGGAGTATATTACAAAACATGGTCTTGAGTCCCTACCTAGTTCTGTATCCTAACCACAATCATACCACAACAACCCATTCATCTACCATAGGGAAATTACCATTACCTATGTCATGAACCATATTTTCCACTTTGGTATTGGGGAATTATATAAAATTTTGAGTAAAACTCAAAAGGTAATCACCAATAGTGTATCTAAATAAATCATGTAAATAAAATTCAACAATCTATAGAAAGTATTAATAATGTGTGTAAATAAATAACTCATTTCATCATAGATTTATCTATTTCTAAACCATTTGTTACCATTTTCATTTAGTGTCAGAGTTGGAAAATGAACCATGCTCTTGACACACCTTGTAATTGAATGATATTTTACCCCTCATATCATAAGTCATATTAAATGAGAAATCGCCTTACTCACAACTCATGGGTTAATAGTTTATAATCATAACAATACATTAGTGAATAATGCCTCACCACCAAATAGTATAGTTAGATTATGTACCTCTTTCTCATACCCTTAATAAATAATTTATCATAATAATAATAATTTTGTAAATTGAGGTATCACCTAGTGATATATACATCACTACAAACCATATATAGGTGAATGATATATCACTTATTCACAATCTTCATGAAGATGATTTCACACCTCGAAAATTCTCAAAATTCAGTGATTCGTTATTGAATCATCATTTCCTAGTGGGAAGCATACCATCAATATAGTGACTAATCAATTATTATAGTTGACAATTTTATTAACAATATTCAATAATTAAAATCTAATCAATGAATCATAAACTGAGTAATTTATGTGAATGAAATATTTATAGCTATAAAAATATGGTTGACATATAATTATTAGTTAAGAATTGTGAATATACCATGCTAAAGTCCCTTTAGTATAAGTTATACTCATGTATCTTTCCTACAGAGAGTAGTCTTATATTTATTAATATCTTATAAGTTCACACAAAATAATCATGGATACCTATCATGGGTGTTAATTCAAGTTTCTATAAAATTTAAAAAAATAAAATGCTAATAGTTGAACATGGTAAAGATTTAAAACACATGTAGGGTCTTTTATGGAACTAAAAAGATCAAACATTCACCCTAGGGGATTATGAAAAAAATTTAAAATTATTTTAGGGAATATGCACAGTGTTTTTGTTTCATGGATTTTATTTTTTGTGTGAAAAAAGATTATAAAAACTACTATGATTCATAGAAACCACCTAACTAGACCAAGTTGGATCTCATTCATCAAATATAACTACTTATTTAACCCTTAAATGATAGGAAACAAGAAACCTAGAAAAAGCATACAAATTAAGAATAATCAGTGAAATATGATGAAATATAAAATAAATCCTATGATATAACGAAATGGGAGATCAACCAAACATGTAGTGACCCAACATGATGATTTTCTCTTCGATCTTGCAAAAAATGAGAGAGATACTCCCTTAGAGAGGAAGAAGGTTATGAGAAAAGGGAGAGTAGCATGCTCACATTAGTTGAATATTAATAGTTGAACACACATTTTACTAAATTTTAGAACATGATTACTTATTTTAATTAATAATATAAAATTATAGAGGGCACTTCCAGAACTCTAGTGCTCAAAAAAGGTCCGTATTAATTTTTTAAAAATATATTTTAAAACATAAAATTTAAAGATTTGTTTTATAAAACATTTAATATTTTTTATCAAAAAAACATATAAGACATCATGTGTGGTCAATTATTTTATATACATGCATTGGGACCAAAACAATGTATCATTGTACAATCCAAATTAATGAGAAAGTGCATCTATAAACTAAACTATTATCTCAATCACTAGTTACATTCATTTATTATACATTATTTATAAGGACCCAGCCTTAAAACCTTACTTAATCTTGAGTTATTACAAGATTACACATTGAGTATCTTTTCAGGTTTAGAGTTTTAGAGAATTAGATCATGAAACTTGCATTACATTCCACATTTAAACAAAGTGGTTACATAAAAGACAGTATTAATTTTTCCCATCAACGGAAACATATTTAAAAATGAAACATGGATTCCTTCTTGACACATCCTTGACACTATCAACACATCATGTAACTTTCCCTTGACCTGTGAAAAACATTTCAAAAACTTGGGATGAGCATAGAAAGCTCAGTAAAGGATACACAAAGAAGGAAAACTATTAGTTTTTCAAAAACAATAAGTAAACCATGAGTACTTTACCAAAGTAATACTTTTCACCTTTATGAAGTAGTAAAAACTCTTCACTGAATAAAAGATCATTACTTACCCTTTTGTAACCAAAATATTACCATAAAACCCATATAAAGAACACATAACATATAAAGGTAACTTGGGACATAAACATACATAAATGGAATAACCATACGGTCGACTTCCACACATACTTAATGGAATAGCCATACGGCCGACTTCTATACCCAATGCATTGGAGGTTATAACGTAACCACCTATCCTGGTATTCACGGCACCACCCGTCATAATGTCCAAGTACCGTTATAAAATCCTAAGACATTAAACAAATATAATGGAAAGAAAACATTTCCACATTTCAATCACAATATATCACTTAAATATATCGACATAACAAATCCTTTATAAAAACAATTTTCAATACCAACATACATAAAAGAGTATATGCTATTTATTTCATTTATAAAAAAAACATTACGGCTTGTTGAGGAATCCAAAGACCAAATAATACTCGCGGCGGCGGAAAAGGTCGTTTTCACCGCGTACGTTAAAAGAAACATTCCTTTTTATCGTTTAGTAAAACGCATCATATAAAAAGATTACTTTTGAATAAAATTAAATGTCAGAGGGGATTATACATCGTATAAAAGAAAGTTGTGTGTAAAACCAAATATACCTTAATGAAAGGAGATTGAGACGAAGTCCCTTACAAAGTCGGTATACTTAGATTAAGGATAAATCAATTACATGATTATGTGTGAAAAATACGAATACACAGAATATAAGTGGATATTAAGTGTAAAAAAATCAAAGGTTATTCACACATATTCAAAGGATGACATATTCAATAACTACATGTTGAACCCAAAGAAATCGAAATTGGGTTAAGAAGTTCCCTTGGTAAAATTCGACAGCCTAATGGCGTCACATAAAATTTTACAAAAAAGGTTGATGAGAGAGATAAAGGGGATCTCATCACTTGGACCTAAAATTTACATAAATAAGGATATAGATGAACATATCCCAACATAATAGTATGTGAATTAAAAGACATAACAAAATAAGTCTTTTAAAAAAAAGAGGGCGAAAGGTCCCCTTACCGAGTTAGGTAACTTTCGAAAAGTACACGCCATGGAAGAAGGGTCATACAATGAAGATGTAAATACCCATAAATGATATTATACTACACAAAGTGTATAATAATGGGCAGTACATACACCACTCAAAGGAAATAGTGGCAAACGTAGCATAAATGTCACGGGAATAAAAGTGAGATGAAAAATCCCTTACGAAAACTTGGCATCCTAACGGCGCCACATAAAACATCCAAAAATGGATATATGAGATCAAATAGGGTATCCCATAATATGAACATAAAAATTAAAGTATGAGGAATATAAAAGAACATCCCCAAACATAAGAAATATGGGATTAAAAGAAATGACATAAATGAGAGTACTTAAAGAGAAATAGAGAGGTTGGATCCCTTACGAAAATTCGGCAGCCTAACGGCACCACTCAAAACTTCCAAAATGGATTGATGAGAGAAAATAGGGTCTCTCACCATATGAACATAAAAATTACAGTATGATTAATATAAAATAACATCCCAATCATAATAAATATGATCTTAAAAGGAATGACATAAAACAGTGTACTTAAAAAGAAAGAGAGGAGTAGGATCCCTTACCTCGAGTCCGACTTGACTCGATCGTTCTTTAACATCCTGAATAATAAAATTGAGTTAATTTATACTTGCTTAAGAACCTTTTTCAAGTTCATTATTACTTTTATATTACTTATTACCATGTTATAAACATTATGTAATCATTTAAGTTAATAATGACATTTGGTTCTTAAGTCGAAAGTGGACTTCTTACAATTACATGTTGTTCATGTGGTAAAAGTTTCATTATATCCAGAATGATATTCATGATTTGGGTATCATATATATCATATATATCCAGAATATACACGTATTTATAATATTACATAATCATTTAGGGGTAATAAATGAAATTCACCGTTCATGGAGACGGTAAGCCGTACGTACGCATGAACGCTACTTTCATTTCTATTTCATATTTTATATAATGGAATCATAATGATATAAAGGTATATTATAATTCCAGTATAATATCATATATAATACCATTAATTACATCCTTTATACGTCCCACATATGGCATTAACAAATCAAATCACTTTGAGGGGGCGGTAGTCAGCACTTCCTAAAATGAAGATATCGCATTTACTCATAATGGTAACCATAAAGGATATGCCATAAATGAAAAATACAGAAGATTAAGTAAAACATAAACATATTATATAAAATATATAAATATAGTGACATCTTAATGGCCACCTTTTAAGGTGTTAAAAGAATATGGAACAATCATCGTTTCGTGAGGCAGAAAATCGCCAATCATAGAAACAGTATGTTCTTTAACCATTAGACGAAGGTGTGTGTAAGTGTAGCTCGAATACTTATTATAACAAAATCCTAGTATATTGAATATACTGTAGTTGTTAGAAAATAAATGAATAAAAAGATTTTAGGGGGTTGGAGAAGCAAAATAAAACAAAAGGACTCAAGTGAAGACATTACCTTAAAATCAGGTAACACCCTTTGGTTTGAGCTCAAAGGCTTACTTGGGAAGAATTATGCCCAAAGTGAGGCTTCAAGGAGTTATAGAGGGATTTTTAGAGACAAAATGGGCAGGTGTTGGCCGAGTCAAATGCTTTGGAAGTGTGGGTAAGGAGGTATAGGTGGGGGCATTTTATAAGAGGAGAGGAGGGGTACTCTTGGAAAGTAAATAAATGTTACTTTATTTTAGAATGAGTTTCGGATTTTAATGGTCCCAAATTGATGTTTTTAGAGGATAAGGTGATAAGGGTTCTAAATCCACCCATACAATAGGTTTTGGACATGTTTAGGTCTTATATTGTAAATTATCTTTCCATTTTATTTAAATCGTTAAATAATGAGGTTATCGCTGCATCATCATGATGTCATAAATAATTTAATTTATTTAATGTCTAAAAATTATAAAAAAAATACTATGATGTAGGAAATATTTTTATCTTTCCAATTAATATTTATAGTAAAACATCTGACTTGTATAACCCCATGTAAAAATTGTTTTAGTAAAACATCTCATGTTTGTGTCATTTTTACTTTAACATTAAATAAAAAGGTGTTTATGTCATTTTCCAACCAAAGTGGCTCCATGGGGTCCCCAAGTTGACCCATGGATTTTCTTGGTCTGACATGACTCATCCAATGATGGTATGACATGTGTCTAGGTCATTTTATTTTATTAAAACATTATTCTTACCTTAAACAACACTAATTGCCTTTAATCGCGATTAAAAACATAAAAGTTACTATTCACCAAAAAATTATTTTAATCCCATTGAACCAAATTTTACTTCTTAATGACAACCATGTATGTCGGATTTTTGAAATTAAAAACACAAAGATGGAAAAATTTCATTTAAACGGAAAATCAGTTTTTATAAGTACCACTTAGTGGTTTCACTATTCATCAAAAATTGAAGTTTTTCAGAAAATTAGCAAAAATTCACCCTAATCTATATTTGATATTTCGAATTCAAAAATGATGTCTATTTTACAAAATTAAAAACATATTAGTTGAATTAATTAATTTAATAATTAATTCCTGCTGTCAGAGCAAATAGCGTGTTTTTATGAAACAAAATGTATCAAAAGATTGACACTAGTTTAAGTCCGATTTCAAATTGAAATTAATTACAATGACCACTATTGGATTAAATTGTAAAAATATATTCTAATTTTACATTAAAACCAATTAAAAAGATAATCTAATCATATAAATAAATTATATTAAAAAGAGGTTTTGAATTAAAATACAACATTTTTCACTATTCATTAAAAATTGAACCTTTCGGAAAAATACCAAAAATTTACACAAAGTAAATTTTGATGTCTCGATTCTAAAGAAAAATTTTATTTTGTCAAATATAACACATAAAATTGTCAAAAAGTGGATTTAAAAGAGGTTCGCAATCAAAAGGCGGTTAATCGACCTTTTCAAGAATATTAGAATGTTTACGCTTAAAATTGGATTCATTCACATTTTTAATCCTCTAACATTTATTGTAAAAAGTAAAAATATTTGACAAACATATATAATAATTTTTTAGTTCGTTCTATTAATTCCCACCATCACAAAAACTAGGCATTAACTACCATTTAAAATAATATTATTTTATTATTAGAGTGCAACGTAAGATTCCCAAGAAACTCCTTGTTGCGTGTTGGGTACGCCATCGAGCATAGCATCCCCTCTAAAGTAATATTAATATTTAATTCACAAATATGTATAAATTTGAAAATTTCATACTTTTTATTTAGCTGGGGTGTTACATCCTTCCCCCCCTTTTGGGAATTGCGTCCTCCTAATTTAAAAACTGGGCTTAGAAACTTCATTGAAAATCCCACATCGGAATAAGAGTGAGTAAAACAATCACTTTAAAATAAAAAAAGATAAGTACAGAGGTCACCCGAGTTAACCCATACTAGGATTCCATGTATGAAAAACCTTGACATGGAGGAGAAAAAAAAGTGTCATGTTCTGATGGAGAGTGATAGTAAACATGTCTAGGAGAAAGTTAACCATAAGAAAATCACAAACTTGTGATGGGTTAAACAGTATTCAATTCCCCAGTAGGAAAATTTAACAGACAACATTTTTGTTTTAAGTTACTCTTCATTGAGGAATTTATTTTTGATCTTAAGGAAACATACTTACTTGTCATGTTGACTTTCAACTTTTACTAGATTTCATAAACAAACTCATACTTTCCCCAAAAGAAGAGTATTTTGGAGGACTTGTTCACATTAAGAGTACTATAATCAACTTATAGAGGATCACCTAATCCACAAAAGAGAACTATATACTTCCAATATCTTTTTATGTTAACCAAAACCAAAACCAAAAAGGTTAGTATAGGATCAGATAATCCAGAAAAGGATAACCCTTTATAAAAAGAAAATCTATTCTTAATCTCCAAAATTTGTCTAACAAAACCCAAAGTTCAACGAGGACCATCCGATAAACAATTTGCCCATAAAATCCTTCCAAGTAAACCAAACTAAGATTGAAACCCAAATATTTTAAGGATTTAGTCACATAGTCTTCCAAGTTAAATCGTAACATTTATCTCCAAACAACATCAGTTGCTCTTAATGTCTCGTATTGAAAAGTAATTAACCTAATCACATATCCTCCATGATAGGTTAATAAATTTCAATAGATAACCCAAAATCAACCTACTCTTAATTCATAAAATCATCTAACTACAAAGAATCAGTCAAACTAACTAGGGACTTCACGTAGTCCAGTGGTAGGCGATAAATACCAGTCGCACTTTGGTTGTGGGTTCGATTCCCGCAGCTTTGTCTGGCGCGACAGGTTGTCACACGGTCTGCGTGTTGTCCTTTTTCCAAAACTATATAATTCTTAAAACATTCCCCAAAACGAGATAAAATATTCAAAAATAATCATAACATATTTTAACCTCAAGTTTATCTCATGCCTTTTATTTTCCATCATAACATATAATAACCCATAATTACCTCAAAAGTAAGGATCATACAAACCCTAATGGTGACCTTTATAAGTATTACCTGAACTTCCACATCGATTGGTCATCTCGTACATGATGCATTACAGAACATACCAAGGTTCAAGTGGATTATCATGACTCTTGATAGTTGGTTTAGAACAACCACGAGTTTCCTCATTGAATACCCCATTTCATCCAGTCTCTTAATCAGAGAACCACAACAGTTTCCTTCAAACCTATTGTCACTTTGGTGCCTGCTAGATCCATCCATTCACTAAAAACAGAAATGTCAGTGTGAGTATAAATCCATCATGTACTAATGAGGAAGATAACCACTAAGATATACTTACTCATTAACTTTATCTAAAACTAGGAATCTTTCTGAAATCCTATCCATTATGGTACTGTCACTTATGCTTAGAGAATACCCTAACCTCTAAAGTTATCTAAACCGACCTTTGATACCAACTATAAGGCCCCAGCCTTAAAACCGTACATAATCTTGAGTTATTACAAGATTACACATTGAGGATCTTTTCAGGTTTAGAGTTTTAGAGAATTAGATCATGAAACTTGCATTACATTCCACATTCAAACAAAGTGGTTACATAAAAGACAGTATTCATTTTTCCCATCAATGGAAACATATTTAAAAAAACATGGATTCTTTCTTGACACATCCTTGACACAATCATCACAACATGTACCTTTCCCTTGACCTGTGAAAAACATTTCAAAAACTTGGTATGAGCATAAAAAGCTCAGTAAAGGATACACAAATAAGGAAAACTGTTAGTTTTTCAAAAACAACAAGTAAACCATGAGTACTTTTCCAAAGTAATACTTTTCACCTTTATGAAGTTGTAAAAACTCTTCACTGAATAAAATATCATTACTTACCCTTTTGTAACCACAATATTACCATAAAACCCATATAAAGAACACATAACATATAAAGGTAACTTGGGACATAAACATACTTAAATGGAATAACCATACGATTGACTTCCACACATACTTATTGGAATAGCCATACGGCTGACTTCCATACCCAATGCATTGGAGGTTATAATGTAACCACTCGTCCTGGTATTCACGGCACCACCCGTCATAATGTCCAAGTACCATTATAAAATCATAAGACATTTAACAAATATAATGGAAAGAAAACATTTCCACATTTCAATCACAATATATCACTTAAATATATCGACATAACAAATCCTTTATAAAAACAATTTTCAATACCAACATACATAAAAGAGTATATGGTATTTATTTCATTTTAAAAAAAACATTACGGCTTGTTGAGGAAGCCAAAGACAAAATAATACTCGCGATGGCGGAAAAGGTCATTGTCACCGTGTACGTTAAAAAAACATTCCTTTTTATCGTTTAGTAAAACACTTCATATAAAAATATTCCTTTTGAATAAAATTAAAAGTCAAAGGGGATTATACATCATATAAAAGAAAGTTGTGTGTAAAACAAAATATGCCTCAATGAAAGGAGATTGAGACGAAGTCCCTTACAAAGTCGGTATCCTTAGATTAAGGATAAATCAATTACATGATAATGTGTGACAAATACGAATACACAAAATATAAGTGGATATTAAGTGTAAAACAGTCAAAGGTTATTCACACATATTCAATGTATGACATATTCAATAACTACATGTTGAACCCAAAGAAATCGAAATTGGGTTAAGAAGTTCCCTTGGTAAAATTCGACAGCCTAACGGCGCCACTCAAAACTTCCAAAATTGATTGATGAGAGAAAATAGGGTCTCTCACCATATGAACATAAAAATTACTGTAGGAGTAATATAAAATAACATCCCAATCATAATAAAGATGATCTTAAAAAGAATGACATAAAATAGTGTACTTAAAAAGAAAGAGAGGAGTAGGATCCCTTACCTCAGGCCGACTTGACTCGATCGTTCTTTAACGTCCTGAATAATAAACTTGAGTTAATTTATACTTTCTTAAGAACCTTTTTCAAGTTCATTATTACTTTTATGTCACTTATTACCAGGTTATAAACATTATGTAATCATTTAAGTTAATAATGACATTTGGTTCTTAAGTCGAAAGTGGACTTCTTACAATTACATGTTGTTCATGTGGTCAAAGGTTCATTATATCCAGAATGATATTCATGATTTGGGTATCATATATATCATATATATCCATAATATACATGTATTTATAATATTACATTATCATTTAGGGGTAAGAAATGAAATGCACCTTTCATGGAGACGGTAAGCCGTACGTACGCATGAACGCTACTTTCATTTCTATTTCATATTTTATAGAATGGAATCATAATGATATAAAGGTATATTATAATTCCAGTATAATATCATATATAATACCATTAATTACATCCTTTATACGTCCCACATATGGCATTAACGAATCAAATCACTTTGAGGGGGCGGTAGTTCGCACTTCCTAAAATGAAGATATCGCGTTTACTCATAATGGTAACCATAAAGGATATGCCATAAATGAAAAATAAAGAAGCTTAAGTAAAACATAAACATATTATATATAATATATAAATATATTGACATCTTAATGGCCACATTTGAAGGTGTTAAAAGAATATGGAACAATCATCGTTTCGTGAGGCAGAAAATCACCAATCACAGAAACAGTATGTTCTTTAACCACTAGACGAAGGTGTGTGTAAGTGTAGCTCGAATATTTCTTATAAAACATCCTAGTATATTTAATATACTGAATTTGTTACAAAATAAATGAATAAAAAGAGTTTAGTGGGTGGGAGAAGCAAAATAAAACAAAAGGACTCAAGTGAAGACATTACCTTAAAATCGGGTAACACCCTTTGGTTTGAGCTCAAAGGATTCCTTGGGAAGAATTATGCCTAAAGTGAGGCTTCAAGTAGTTATAGAGGGATGTGGAGAGAGAAAATGGGCAGGTTTTGGCCGAGCCAAAAGCTTTGGAAGTGTGGGTAAGGAGGTAGAGGTGGGGGCCTTTTATAAGAGGAGAGGAGGGGAACTCTTGGAAAGTAAATAAATGTTACTTTATTTTAGAATGAGTTTCGGATTTTAATGGTCCCACATTGATGTTTTTCTAGGATAAGGTGATAAGGGTTCTAAATACACCCATCCAATATGTTTTGGACATGTGTAGGTCTTAGATTTTACATTATCGTTCCATTTTATTTAAATCGTTAAATAATGAGGTCATCGCTCCATCATTACGATGCATAAATAATTTAATTTATTTAATGTATAAAAATTATAAACAAAATACTATGATGTAGGAAATATTTTTATATTTCCAATTAATATTTATAATAAAAAATCTGACTTGTATAACCCCACGTAAAAATTGTTTTAGTAAAACATATCATGTTTGTGTCATTTTTACTTTAACATTAAATAAAAAGGTGTTTATGTCATTTTCCAACCAAAGTGTCTCCATGGGGTCCCCAAATTGACCCACGGATTGTCTTGGTCGTCCATGACTCATCCAATGATGGTAGGACATGTTTCTATGTCATTTCATTTTATTAAAACATTATTCTTACCTTAAACTACCCTAATTACCTCTAATCACGATTAAAAACATAAAAGTTACTATTCACCAAAAAATTATTTTAATCTCATTGAACCACATTTTACTTCTTAATGAAAACCATGTATGTCAGATTTTTGAAATTAAAAACACAAAGATGGAAAAATTTCATTTAAACGGAAAATCAGTTTTTATAAGTACCACTTAGTGGTTTCACTATTCATCAAAAATTGAAGTTTTTCAGAAAATTACCAAAAATTCACCCTAAGATATATTTGATATTTAGAATTAAAAAATGCTGTCTATTTTAAAAAATTCAAAACATATTAGTTGAATTAATTAATTTAATAATTAATTCCCGCCGTCATAGCAAATAGCGTGTTTTTATGAAACAAAATGTATCAAAAGATTGACACTAGTTTATGTCCGATTTCAAAGTGAAATTAATTCCAATGACCGCTATTGGATTAAATGGTAAAAATATATTCTAATTTAACTTAAAAACCAATTCAAAAGATAATATAATGATATAAATAAATTTGATTAAAAAGAGGTTTTGAATTAAAATACAACATTTTTCACTATTCATTAAAAATTGAACCTTTCGGAAAAATACCAAAAATTTACACAAAGTAAATTTTGATGTCCCGATTCTAAAGAAGAGTTTTATTTTGTCAAATATAACACATAAAATTGTCAAAAAGTGGATTTAAAATAGGTTCACCATCAAAAGGCAGTTAATCGACCTTTTCAAGAATATTAGAATGTTTACGCTTAAAATTGGATTCATTCGCATTTCTAATCCTCAAACATTTATTATAAAAAGTAAAAAATTTTGACAAACATATATAATAATTTTGTAGTTAGTTCTATTCATTCCTGCTATCACAACAACTAGGCGTTAACTACCATTTAAAATAATATTATTTTATTATTAGAGTGCAAAGTAAAATTCACAAAAAACTCATTGTTGCGTGTTGGGTACGCCATCGAGCATAGCATCCCCTTTAAAATAATATTAATATTTTATTCACAAATATGGATAAATGTAAAAATTTCATACTCTTTATTTACCTGGGGTGTTACATTATTACTCCAATATTTATACCTTCAATCCATTCCATGATGGAAAATGTTCTCTCTTAAATCATTTAGAAAAATAATTCCTGAATTAAATTAATGTAAACATAAACAAATAATTTGAGGAGTGTTATTTCCATGCTCTATTGCAATGTCGATGAAATCTTCAATCCCAACCTCCTAATATTTATTCAAGTGAATAACATCTATCAATTTTCATTTCATATTCATTGTATTTTGTTTATAAATATTCATATTTAACTATAAATAGATGTAAATAATGTATTCATATAAAGAATTAATTGTTAAATACAAAAATGAAAAATTATAAATTAATAAGTCTACTTATATATTTATATGTATATATATACATGTATAAAGTATAAAAAAGTTTGGATATAAAGCATAATGGTAATGATGAATTGCTAAATTAATACTTAGAAAAACATCATAATATATTTATATACCTAGATATATCAAAAAATTAAACACACACACATATATGTACTTACATATTTAAATACATGTATAAATATATATAGTACAACTTTTAAAGTATAAATTATAAATTTATATAATTTTGTAACGAATTATAATGAAATTATAATTAATTTATTTAAAAAATAAAATAAATTTAATGAATATACATATAATTATGTATATATGCCTTTATTTATATAAAAATATACAACTATCTATATAAATATATAAATTTCTACGCACACACATAGACATAAAAATTGATTAAAAACACATGATTATATACATGCACATGTGTTTACAAACAAATGTGTGTTTGTGTTCACACACATGTTGAAAATCAATGTGATGAATAATTGAATAAATACTAAATTTAATTTAAAATCCATTAAGATGTATTTAAAACTGTATTTTGAATTACATATCATTATTTTTTGTTTCAATTCCTCTAAAATGTCGCATAAAAAACTAGCAAGGGTCAGCTTCTATGGGATCATGAAGAATCGGTTTGAGTGGTGTAGCAGCTTCGGTTATATTAAATTTTGGGAAATACCATTATCATTGACTTTAATTAGTATTTCTAAAATACATAATTATCGACATTAAAAAGAATAGTTAATATAAAGTAACATTTTATCATCACTAAACATACCACAAATGATTGTATATTTCTTAGCCCTAATTTTTTAATTGATAAATCCAATAGTAAAATAAAAAGTTACCTGTCCTGGGAGACCAATGTTGTACAAAGATTGTTGCTCCATCCTAGGATCAAATTTTTTTCCTATCAACCTGATGAATTTATCCAGAAATTTCATTCACTTTTTATCTGTTAATATATTTTATAATAAATATATTTTTATTTCATTTTTTACCAATATATAAATGTTTAAAAACATATTAAAAACACATCATTATATACATTCACATTGGTGGACACACAGTTAGTTGTGTGTGTGTTGGCACACACACATTGAAAACCAATGTGATGAACTATAGAATAAATCATCAACAAAATTTATGATCCTTTATGATGTATTGAAAACTATATTTTTAATTAAAAATCTTTATTTTCTATTCAAATTCCTCTAAAATGTCACATAAAAACCCACAAGGTTCAACTTCCATATGAGCATGAATAATATGTTCAGGCGACACAGTAGCTTGAATATGGAATTTTTTATTTTAGAATGTGGTGTGTGTGTTATAAGTCGATGTGGGACATGCTGGTGGCTATCAATGTATGGTTCCAACTTAACCAAAAAGTGTTTTTTAAATAATTCATAAAAATGTATTGTTGTAAAAGGATAGTGATGATATTGTAATATTTTATCATCACTAAATTGAGCACTAATGATGGTAGATTTCATAGCACAAATTTTTGTATAGATAGATCCCAAAGTAACATAAAAATATAATCATCTTGGAAGACAAATGTGATTCAAATCTTGTTGCTCGAGCCTCATATCGAAAAGGTTTTTCTATCAACCAACTGAATTTATCCAGAAATTTAATGCACTTTTAAGTTGTTAATATATTTTATAATATATATATTTTTATTTCCTTATTTACTTATATATAAATGTTTATCTATTTATATTAAAATTTATTTCTAGGTAAATAATTTTCGTAAGTATAATATAATATAATTATATGTATACTTACATTAATTTATTATTATTATGAATATTTAAAATATGTATATAATATGAATTATATATAGAAACATTAATAATTAAAAATTATATTTTAATTTGATATATCATATTTTAGATTGTATTATAAATTATGTAAATTTATATTGAAGTTTTTCAATATATTATTTGTTAGATAAATTTATAAATTAGTAAAAAATATTAATAGTTATATTTAAATATAAAAGGATTTATAATAAATTTTTAATTATATAAATTTTGATAATATAAATTTTTTATAGAAAATATTGATAATTATTAACAATTTATATTATTAATAACATTAAAATAATTTTATTAATTATATAAATTCACAAATATTTTCTAAAATATATTTTTCAATGAGTATAATTATGTTTACAAATATTAAAAAAATTAAATATTTGATATTTTCAATATATTTTAATTTAAAATATAAATATTAAATTTACCATCAATTATTTTTAAAATTATTATTCATTATTATTTAAAAAAATACGTTTTTGAAATTCATTTATAAATAATTATATGATAAATATTCTTATTCACATCAAAATTATACAAAAAATAGATTTATAATATATAATATTTATATTTATAGAATTTCCATATAAAATAGTATTATAATTACATTTGATAAATATTAATTTATAATTAATAAATAATCACATATATATAATGTTATTATTATTATAAATTCTTATCAATTATGGATATTTATAAAAAAAATGTTTATCTTTCTAATTATTCTAAAAGTTAGTGGTACATATTTTTCATTGGAGTTAGAATATATAAATTTTATATATTGATTTTATATAGTAATACTGTATTTCTAACAATGTATGTATGTACCCACATGCACTCATCAAAATTATCATGATATATGTATACATGATTCCAAAAGTCCCTATAAAAACATGTATTTGTGTGTGTGTGTTTGTGAACATTTAACATATATAATTCTTTAATATATTAATTTATAACATAAATATTTTATTAGCACTGAAGAAAACATCGTTAAATGTAGATTTTTATATGCACTTGGTTTTAGGTGTGATAAAAACTAACAATCCACATTTTCTGAAGTTGTGATGTGTTTTAGTTATTTCACTAAAATTTATTGAAAATTAATTTCTACTGTTATTCTAATATATTTGAAATTCAATTATGAGGTGGAACTAAGAGGGACATAAATAAAGATATTTTATTTGACTCAAATAAAGAGATAATATCTCATTTAAATGACTTGATCCACATCTCCCAGTCCCGTTAAAAGGAATCAAGGTGTTCGGGTATAGTTTTTAGTATTGTACATCATTTGGTTTAAGATTATTTTTTAATGGTCTATGTTACCCATCCAAAATCATTTTATAGTACTACATTCCATATCGAAGAAATTTCCTCAACCTTGATTCAAGAAAAATGAGAAGAATATAAAACCCAGTGTTCTATATTGACGTTCATCATCTATTGGATAACCATAGGTATCCCGTATAAATTGGTACTCAAGCTGACCCATTCGAATATCGATTTGAAATTTTATAAATATTATATTATTTTACATCATAAGAATGATGTATTCTCAACATCGATAAGAATTGTATGAAATTTAGTTTTTTGTCATTGGAATATTCTAATTTAACTTTTTTTGTTATTTATTAGGAAAATTATACATTATAACTATAATTAAAATAAAAATAAATATATTTTATATTATCTACATATATTAATTCAATATATGAAAAAACTAAAACTATTACATTTATATACATTTAAAATAATACTAAATATAAAATAAATTATAAAACAACTTCAACTAAAATGGATTATATATAATATAAAATTTAAATATATACATTAAATCATTTCCTATTCAAAAAAATATTTTTTCGGCACTTTTTTTTTAAGGAAACCATCATATTTGTAACTAGGTTATGATAGAATCATTGTATGGCCCAAAGGCCCCAGAATATAAGCCTCGCAAGCCCAAAGGCACAAAAATCTTAAATATATACCTGAATTTCTACTGTGAATTATACTGTTATAGTACCCACCAATTCTATAGTACCTTCTACAATACCCCGAACCGCAGCATTACCTATTATTGTACCATTGAAGCTACAGTGTTACTACAATGTTGTTTCTACAGTGGATAGAGTTCTATTAAAGTTCTGGTATTGGTATAGTGCCTATAGTGCTTCTACATAAACATATAAATATATAATTACATATATATTAAAAAATTAAAAATATTAAACTTATATATATTTTATTTTAAAAATTAAAAGTTGTAAATTCATCTTTTAATAGAATAAGTATAAATAATTTTTTTTATTAATATATATAAATGTTTCATTATTATATTCCATATGCACATACACATTTCTACACTATATTTAAAAATTATTAAATATTATTAAATATTTTATACATGATTATAAATTGTATTAAAATATAAATATAAATATAAAATATTTTTATAGCTATATATATATAAACATTATAAATATATATTATCTTTTTTTAAATCTATAATGGTTTTATTTTTAAAAAATTATATTTGATTTATAATTTTGAATATTAATAATTGCAATTATTATTTAGGTATAAGAAAAATATTGGTATATTTTGGAAATCATGATATTTAGAAATGAGTCGGATAGGATTAATGTTTTGACATAATCAACAAAAATTAATTTTATTTGTATCTATGATTCTTGTTATAATCTTATTTTATTCATTTCTGATTAAGACAATCAGACCTCACTAAGTGGGATAAAGCCTTGGTATTCTCCTTCCGGATAGTGTCATTACATGTTCTTTATATTTAGATAAAATTATATGAGATTACTCTAAAAGTGAGGGTGATGGTGTTCTGGCCAATGGCGGGTATACAACCATACCACCTACTACCATAATCGACCTACTTCTACACTGGGTGTTCCTTTCACAACATTCAAGACACGCCAACCACTAGCACAACACCCTCTCTTTCATTTCATGGATCTCTACTAAGGCTCTCCTATATTTCATTGATCTCATTCCTAGCCTCATTATTACTACATAACCCCTATTTATCATAATATACAACAATAATATTTCCTTGGATTACCATCTAGATTTTCAAATTATTATTAGGTCATTATGGGTATTTTATGTGCTTATCATATCTCCCACCATTTTTTGTCTACAAAATCAAATGTTGTATTGTCTAAAATTTATAACCTGAAAAATCAAACACAATATCTACAAATATTATGTGTTCTCAAATCAGTAAATTTTTTACCTTATAAGTTTAATGTTTCTCATTAGTCACTATTTTATCTAGTATATTCAATCACTAGTTTTCATCAGTATTGGGTTACCATATATTCTTTAAAAACGTGATATTTCATTGATATAGATCTTATTTCTCGTTTTGATCAATCATTTTAATATTATAGGGGAACTCTGGAAGTAGAAGATATATCGAAAAAGTAATGTATTTAATCAAATGTATCATTTTTATATTATTTTTTTATTTATTATGTATCTAAGATAGGTTGGCCAAACCTAAGGGGGGTGTTAGTATTTAGTAAATTCAGATATTTAGATATGATTTTGGTGTAATTAATATTTTTACTCTATCAATGGTCAATATTTTGGATTAACTTTATGATCTAGGTTTTAAAATTATTTTATATATTTATAAATTAAATAACTAGACCTCATTCAATGGAATGGGTTCTGTGTATTCTCCTTTTTCAAAAAAGGAATTGCCTACACACCCATAAAGCATGATTAGTTTGAGTCATCATTTTCAAAATGACTAACCCTCATAAACTTAATCCATCTATAATTAAGGGCCTAATGATATACTATATATATGTATGAATCAATGTATCCATTATGAGTATTCCAATACTGACTCAAATTATGGCCTTTCATTTCAAATGATTTCCAAAATTGTATTGTAATTTCTATTATAGTTCACAATAAAATTTTATATTACATTTCCACAATACATTAAACTATATCACTATGAAAAATCAAGAATAAAAATAATAATTTTTAATGTAAAACCTCTATTTTTCACATTATACACCACTCCCCCCTTCAATTCAATAAAATATAATTCAAATTGAGTATTGAACTATTATCACCTCAAGATCAGTTGACTTGCATGATTCTAAAATCATATATTTTCTACTTAAGACGCATAATAATTTTTAAAAATTTCATCTTATGTGAATAATTTGGGATAACACATGAATCCCATGGGACTAAGATCTATATGAAACCTTAATTTCATATAATTTTGTACACACAATTAACATTTTATTACATTTTTAAAAAATATTATATTTTTCGATTATTTTAAAAACATAAGATTAAAAATAATTGATGCCATGGTCCACTATTAATATATTGACAAATATTGTTAATGTTTGTTAATTCTTGAGGGGATTTTTTTATTTAGATATGGGTTATTTTTGGAAATCAGAATATATATTTTTATTTTGAGTGTTATGAACTCTGTAAATTATGATTTTGGAAGTGGATTGATGATTGGAGGATGTTTCAGGGGTTTGTATATAAATTGGAGTTGAGGGAGGGTTCTGTGATACTAAAAATGGTAGCAATAATCCATTCAATAAAATATGCATGGAATTAATTAAATGATTGACCCTTTTGTGAGGTCATCCATGTCATGAATAATGTAGTTGAGCAAGGTTCTCTCTTCCTGAGAACACAGATAACATTATTGTTGGGTTCATTCCATGAATGCTTA
This sequence comes from Viscum album, assembly GCA_963277665.1. Lineage (NCBI taxonomy): Eukaryota > Viridiplantae > Streptophyta > Magnoliopsida > Santalales > Viscaceae > Viscum > Viscum album. Next base: position 1,723,396,651 of record OY728131.1, on the reverse strand, counting down.
AAGGAATATGAATCATCCCATCTCTATGGGGGTGCTCAAGTCATAACCTAATGAGTCACACTATAAACTGGGGATAGGTAGTAACATTTTGATTGGTCATATAGTAATTTCAAAGAGGATTTACTTTAGGATCCCCTTAAGTTCCCAATTTATTAGTTAATAAAACAAAGTGGAATATCTCCATTTGGATCTCTTCTACCCCCCTCATTCTTTCTATTTTATCCAAGTTGTTTAGTGCTTTTTCTCTATACAGGGTCAAGTTAAGATTCATCCCATCTTTTCTATTGTTCTCTCTCCATTATTTCCTTGAAATTAGTTTATTCACCTAAATATTTGGGAGGAAAATTTCCCTAGAGCATGGGAAAATTATTGTGATGGATAAGGATTTATTTTTTTACCTTTTTAGAACATAATGAGATGGAATATTCATGTCATTGTTCATCATTTGATGTTATGAATTCTTTTTCATTGTTTTTATTAGGTTTTTGGTGAATTTTTCTGTAATAACCCATTTATTTGGGGTTTTAATTTAGTGATTTTGTGTGGCTCAGTTCTGGGAATATTTTTGGAGGGTACCAAACCTTGGTTATCATGGTGTTGGTGTCATAAAGATACTTCGTGAGTTTTTAATTAGTTATAAAAAATTTACTATTGGTTTTAAATTTTTATTTTATTAATTTCTTTATTTTTACTTATTATATAGGAATTTTTTGAATTGATGGAGGTCGGTAGTGTCTAGAGATAAATTATCGAAATTTCGGTTGATGTAGGAGGAAAGTCACATGTAATTTTAGAAATTATGTGTTTCTATGTGAAATTCATAATATATACCTTCATATTACATGATAGTTTGAGTTTCCATTAAATTTTGGATGATCTTGTGTTTTCCTAATAGTAAGCATGGTATGTATAGCCTGCTAACCAAATCTATAGTGTCACATTGGTTGAATGAGTTCTGATCTCCATATTTATGGATTTTTAGAGGCATTTTTTAGTTCTCAATGTAAAATGGTTTCCATTGTAAAATTTTATTTTAAAATAGGTGTATATTTCAAGTGATATTTGAATGGGAATGTTATGATTTTGAGGAAAGAACTTTGGGATCACGACTAGGAAAAGATAAAATGTCTCTGTAAATTTGTTTGTAACACTACCTTCTTCCATGATTATATTAAGGAGAAACTCCATATACCTAGACCCAGTATTTTAAAATAGGATATCACTTACGCAGATTATCAGTTTTCCATTGGTTCCCTAGACAAATCCCATTTTAAATCTCTCCTTGCATGCCCTAATCCAAATAGGCATGATGGTTATCCTAGGGGACATGATGAAATCCTTGATGTGGTTCTTCACTCATAGGCCAGTAGTGACAATATGGACTTTGACATAGTACGTGAAAAGAATGAGAATTAAGAGGCCATTAATGATCTTAATCCTGAGAGTAATCTAGGTCCAGATTGTTTTATCAAATCATTCTATAGGAATTTTTGGAATCGGTTCAATTCAGAAATTGTGAGGCCTATTTAGGACATCTTCTAATGTGATATCATTCCCCACGTGGCTACTACCACTTCCATGGTTCTTAATACCAATATAAAATATCCTTCATCTATTCCACACTACAATCTGACCAGTATGTGAAACTATAGTTTCAATATCCTAGAACGTTTTATCAACTGAATACTATATTCATCGCCCTTATTAGATATCTAAGGAGTAACAAGATTTTGTGAATAGAAGGAAAATTGAAGGTGAAATTTCTTTATCTAAGGAAGACTTTATATTCAATGTTATATATTTGATCTCATAGAACACATCAATTAGCCAAATAAGTGCTTCTTCACCAATTTTACTTCAGCAGCCTTCTCTATGAATGAGATTTAATATTCAACAACCTATCAAGATTGTATTGATAGATTGGGAGAAGAACTATGGTTCATGTAATCTCTTATGAATTAAAATTTCCTCTTTTTTAGAGCTAAAAACAAATAATTACACACTTATGACATCATAAAATCTACTAGTATTAAGCTAGCCTCTAGGTTCTCATGTTATAGGAACCATCGTGGGGATAGTGTTGATCATCTATTTTTTGAGGTAGACTGGGCCAAATAAGTCTAGTTTTTTTTGTGACTTCACAGGCTTCTCACTTCAGAATACATAGGGTCTATCTTTCATAGAGCACTAGTTTTATGGAGTAAGGTTGGCTAGGGTGTAGAGGAAGGTTTGGTATATGGTGATTCTTTCAGGATACCAGACCATATGGCAGGTAAGAAATTTGGCATGTAGGGAAGGGATCATCACCTCAGGGAATGCTATGATTTCCCAAACTATGTTTCATCTAATTGATACGATCCTTATATACAATAAACAGTATAAGGACCACACCCTCAGTCCATTGAAGAATATTTCTCCTCTATACTATTTGATTTTTATCGACAAGTAAGTACATAGAGATCATTGGTACCTCTATTTTTAAGGGTATAAACATAATACGAATGGTTGATGTAATAAGGGTTTCATATGAGGAGGTGGTGTGGTTCACAATGATAGGGGATATTTCATCCTTACCATTTCTAGGAACTTTTTATATGGTCAGTCACTCTTTGCCTAATCCATTGAAATATTAATAAGAATTTGAATCTACAGGAATTGGCATGTTAATCAAGAAGCAGTAGAAATGGATTCCCTGATTTTACACGACTATTTGGAAGGAATAGGTAACACTTTATATCAAATATCATATATTATTAGAATATGTAAAAAATATCATCAATAATAATATGCATGTTTTTCACAATTGGAGAGAGAGGAATAAATTCACTGACTATTTTTAATCAATGGCCATCCAAGATAACACTATTACTTGCTTCCATTTCATATCCACATTGCATGTCGAGGTGGGGAACTTGGTTAGAAGATATTATCTTGGTCTATATTATTTTTTTTTCTTCATGACTCTTGTTTTCCACCTTTTTATTCCTTTCTATTAGTATGTTTATCTCTATTTCAATAAATAAATAAATGATGATGTTGATGATGTATTTTTGAAAGAAAATCCCAAGGGTTTGGAATTAATGTTGTATGTTCCATTTCACCTTATGTAGGAGATACCCGGATTTACAAGTTTGAATGATTGATGTGGTCCCTTGATTTTGATTTACCTCATGTTATTATTATTTAATGATTTTTCATCATGTGTTTATATTGATGGTTTTTTTCTTAATATCAAGTGTGGGGTAGGTATGGATAGATACTAGGTCACCCTTTAGGGTGTGAGGTGATGTTATATTTATTCCTTGGGTTTTATTGGAGAGTTCATTCATTTTTTTAAAGTGATGGATACAAGAATAGAGTTCATGTATATTTCACTTAGGGGTGGGAAGGGGGTGCATAGTGCCATCCCAAGATCATTGTGTGTTCTCTAAGAAATTAATATTATGTTATTCGAATGATGATAGTATGAGAGGATAATTGAGTGCTATTCACATGTGTCATGCACTAATGAACAATGATATGGGTTACATTTTCTATTTGTTGTTTCTTGTATCTGTGATGACTTTAGAACTTTTATTGGTGAAAAATTCAAGCCTGGTTGATAGGGTATGAGGCCTATCTCCACTATAACTAAGATTTCAATGACCAAACTACCATGATTCAGGCCAAATCATAGTATTATGTGATTTTTGGGCTTACCCTTAATGAGATGGTGTGTAATGAGATGGGTTTTCCCCCCACCAAGAGTGATTTTTTGTTAATCTGGGTCTCCCATGTGTGATAATATCAAAAATATGAGGATTTTTCTAGGATATACTATGTGTGATAGGGTAGTAGTTTTAGAAGGGTTATTTCCTTGAGTGAGAAGGATTGGTTGACTATGGAATGAGTGAGAAGGCCTTGTAGACTACATCATGAGTGAGATTGAATGGGTTTATGTTTGGGAAGGGAACTTCCATAAGTGATATGGAGTCTAGTAATGTTATATTTAAATAGCATGTTCTCAATATAATTTTTGCATGCAAGAGGCTTCATACATGTTCCTATGGGCGGTGTTATTTGACATGTTGAATTTAATTCAATTGACCCTAGGTTTATCTTAGCTAGTGGGTTATATATAACATCTAAAATATAGTAAAATATATTGAATTTATAGGGTATAGTTTAGTATTCATCAAGAGACTAGATATATAATAAAAACAATACAAATTGATACTTTAAAGAATAATTATATATTTCATATTGTTATCCATAGATTTTTTCAATCCTAATAGTCTATTTCATTACCTAGGAAAATGGGAAAACATAGTAAATGTAGTGAGATTAATATATTAGATATGTAATGTGTACAAATAAAGCTTAAAAGGGATAAATGTGGCATTAGAAGAATCATGAGTAAAATTATAGAAAAAATAATTAATTGATGGGTATAATTTCTGGAATAAATCGAAATTCCCAACCACATGGATCACATAATAATTTGAAAGATGGAATTTCATAATGTCGGACATCATAATAATATCATCGAGGTATTATGAGAATACATTATTTATTAAGGGTAAAGATACTCTTATCACCCTATCTTATTTTTCCAATGAGACCAAACAATACACTGTGTGAATATATAATTATAGGTCCCACCTGTCACATAAAATTGTAATATATTCTGTCAAATATGAAATTATTATAGTCTATACATGGCATAAAGTCCAAGGATGAACAAAATATAAATAAATGGCCCATTTTATCGATAGAACATACCATACATGATCTTACCATTTGGAAAAATAGATTACATGGATCATTAATAAAGTTTATCAGTAAATAAATTAATAATAATATTCATTTTAGTTCCCTAAAATTATATAAGGAATAATTAGGGATTCATAGTTTTCAATATGTACACATAACATGTAATTTATATGAAGTTAAAGCTGATGTATACTTATCAAGATTAAGTATTTTCAATCTGTTTGGGAATTTTTTTGGTATTGTTAGGAGACTAAAGTAAAACTTAATTTATAAAAAATCAAATAAATTCATTATTTTTATTGATAAAGAGTATGAAAATGATCTATAACATATCTAATAGAAGTGTCATACAAGGTGTGCAGTAATGGCATATTCATCATGCAGTAGTATGATAATTTTTATACACATAAATCACTATTTTATGGTAATTACCCCTAGATTCCTCTGTTCCAAAACTATGTACACTTTCTTGAATCTATATAAAGATATATTTTCTTGAAAAATCACACACTTTTTACTATACCAATGTATAATATTTAAATTTTTATGATTATGTTTAAGAATAGTAATGACTTATGAATTGGGCATAATGTGATTGAGAAGAAATATCGCATGGGTGAGATATCGTAAGGATTGAAAATAAAATGCAATCAACACAAACATTTGATAATATATTTTGGATTAAAAAGGATACGACAATGTTAATGGAAATAAGAATTGTAAAGAGAGAGAAAATCATCCCTTACTTTGGAACATTAACAACTTACAAAAAGGGTATAATGTAGGGGGGTTGGTTAATGTATCCATGATAATTTTTAATCGGGATAAGTTAATGTACGTACAAATCAAGGAATTACATAAAATTAAAATTTAAAAGAGATTAAACATAATTAATTTCAAATAGGTAATGAAGAGAGACATGTATGAACACTTACCTCTCTTAAGAATCTTATATTTGAACCCAACCAAGAATCCAACAAAACTCTTAAATAATTAAAATTGAAATAGGGTGGAGAATCCATGATAGTGAAATGAAGTGGGAACATTGAATTAAATCTGAATGGTCTATGGGAGGTGTGGTCATTCATAGGTGTGGTGAATTGAATTTCAAGGAGAAATTTTTTAATTATTTTATTTTTCATCATTCCTTCAATGATCCACTATAACCATGGCACTTCACTACTACCCTGAATCATCAACTATAATTTTTTGTGCCATAAATAGTTAATTAGTACTTACATGGCCAAAATGAGTCACTATTAAATAAATAATTTTGTTATATATACCATATATATTTTATTTTACCGTATTTTACAATTTTTACCATTTTTTACTATTTTAACCAAGACAGAACAAATTTACCCCATCGGATACTTTAGAAATATTGATTATAAATTTTTAATCCATTTTATTATATTCATTTTCTTTTTACCTACATTATTACTTTTATGTTAGTTTGATAAATTCATAAGAAAATAAATTATAAGAGTAAACATCATTTTAACTTTATAAATAATTTACATTATAACATAACTTTACCCCTTTATACATATCATATAATTAGGATAAAAAAATACTTGTTATTATGATTTTAAATAGTGGCACATTCATGGGGTGGTTTAACCAAAACTAATCAGGTGGTGATCTCCACTATCTTGAAATTCTATAGTACATGATTTCACTTCAACATCACTTTATGGAGTGTTTCTTAGGCTCGGTGAAGAGAAAACCCTAGTGACGATACCTCATTCACAAACTCTAATATATGAAATTCACAATGCATGTTTCTACTTATTGAATCCATGTTACCTCATTTCTGTGATAATTATCTCCCAGTGTGACCCTCAATATATAATAATACTAATAGTCAATTCCTCATTACTAAACCACCAATAGTTATATTAGTAATGGTTATATGGACCAAGGATTATTACTCGTAACTATTATATAGACTAATAGTTATACTGACTAATGATTATATTGACCAATAGTCATATTAATCCTTTTATATGCACTAGCATATAAATATATTCATACCATTCTGTATGTTCTAAGACCACATCAATTGTAATGTTTATTACCTTCTTCTTAATAGAAATGTCTCTTGTGTACTTTTTATTATTTTTCAATCATGATCCATAATATTAGAAGAATACTATGTTGCCACACATTATTATCACTTTATAGTACTTGTCTTGTCTTTTGTTATATATTTAATTACATAGTGTTTGTGTTGTATCTAAGTGTATGTTACTATTATTAATAAGTAATAAAGTGTTTATTGTACCATAATATTATGATGGAACATTTATTTACTATTATATAATCTTTGGTATTATATTACCCCCCCCCACAAATAAATTTATCCTAGAAATTTTAAATAAATCGAAAATAAATTATGGCAATGTTTTTTTAATTTCATCCTCTGGTTCACATGTTGCCTCTTCCAAATGTTAAATCCTCTGGAAAACATTTTCCAGTGAAGTCTTTCTATTTTATAGTAATTTTTATCTTATATCGATAATCTTAATCAGTTATTTTTTATATATGATAATTATAGCTCCACCTGAACATGATCAACCTTTAGAACAAGAGTAGGGTATGAAATATTCTTCCTTATAAGTCGTACATTGAATATGTCATGAATTTGGAAATAGTTTTGGTAGAATATCCCAATGGTATTCCACCACTCATATATACTTCAATATATCATATAGCCTCATATATCTTAGAATCTACTTCACTTTATTTCCAAATCACATAACCCTTTTCCATATAGAGTTCTTGAATTTGAAATTATTCAACGTGGAATTAAATATCCTTAATTTAATTGTCATTATAGATTTTATTTCTCCTTTGGACATCTGTAAAGACCCCGAATTTCCATGTAATTTTTTTTAAATGGGAATTTAATGGGTCCACAAAATCTGATAGCGCACGATTCCGAGGCTCGGAGTGCCCGTAATGATCCGTCAAAGTTTTTGTTAAGCTTAAGTTAACACATGTAAGTAGTTTTCCTGAAAAGTAAAGTGGCCAGAAATACAAACCCAATTGTAAATTACAGGTACAACTAAAATGGTAAAAACATGTGAAAGTTGAAAAGAAACTCTTGGGTCATCCACCATGGATCCTACCTGAAGGGTAGGTACAGATAGCCTCCACGGCTCTCCATGTCTTTCCATCTCCTCCATGTATCGTCACACTGTGTGGTCCATCTCCAGGTACCGTCTAGTCCTGGTGCTCTCAACCTTGGTCAACGTTTTCCGTCGTATGCGTCCAACACAATGAGGTGTTGGCATAGCCCGTGCAGGGGTGAGTATAACGATACTCATTAGGGACCCCGAGAACCCTCAAGGTCTCACAAAATCCAAAAATGATAAACCATAAAGTATGAAATAAACATATAACCCCACTTAGGTATATATCATACATATACCTATTTTATCAAGTAATCCATCTCAATCATAAGGAAAACACAAAAGTTACTGACTCAGCTCAACTAGGATTTTTATTTACATTATCAAAACAACAGCTGTTGTAGAACTCCTCCTCTGTCAAGTACAGTGGTCCTGTCGCAACACCAAGGCGCTTCCCCCTACGCTAGTTGAATCACTCTGAGTTGAATTGGTCAGCAGTCATTGGGTCTCATCCAGCTACTAGGTATTCGCACTTCAAAGCTGTCTTGTTGAATCGTACAACCAAGGGTCTCGCTCCAGTAATCATGGAGAAAAGCCACTGACTAGCCTCAAAGAAAGAGATGAGTCTGAAAGAAGTCTTCGGGTTACCCACTGCCCAGCCCAACTGGAGGGTAAACCCTAAGAGGTGGTCTGGTAACCTACTGCCCAACCTAGTTGGAGGGTAAACCCTAAGGTCAACAGGTAACCCACTGTCCAGCCCAACTAGAGGGTAAACCTTCAGAGGTCGTTGGGTAACCCACTGCCCAGCCTAGCTGGAGGGTAAACTCTAAAGGTCAACAAAAACCCACTTCCTAGCCCTGCTGGAGGGTAAACCCTAAGATCATTGGGTAACCCACTACCTAGCACCGCTGAAGGGTAAACCCGGAACAGGTCTGATAACTCTGCACTATGCTCACTCATCTCCGGGAGGATCCACTCCACGAGCTACAAGTCGAAACTCCAACTGTCATAAAGTCCCATGTAGAAGTATCTCAAAGATCCTCCTCGTCATAGGGGTCTCAACGCAACAGACGTCGCATCAATCAGATGCTCGTTCTGTGAGTTTTTAGCCTTTTAGTCCCAGGGGCCCGGTTGAATTCGTGCACGAACCAACCTGACCATATCACAACTTTACCCCGAACTCTAGTGGGGTATACTCAAGGGAACCATCGCACTCAAAGAAAACTAGTGTCGCTGACGGTTCATCAAACGGTCATCCAGTTCCAAAGATATGGCCAAAGAAAGTAAAGGGTCGTTAGTAAGACCGGGTCCGGTCCGAACCAGTCGGACCGACCTGGTCCGACCCAGTTTGGGCCGAACCAGTCTAGGTCGACCTGGTCAGACCTTTTAGGTGTGGCCCATCCCATTAGGTGGGCCAGCCTATTGGGATGGTCCCGGGAATTGTTTGTGGGTGAGTTGTTGTTCATCTTCTTACTTCTTGATGAGCCAATTGATACCACCCTAAATGCAGAGGGTGTGGTCCAACAAAACATGGTCCGAACCCTCCACCATTCTTGTTTGTGATTATCTTCGGTATGGTGATGAGGCGACAGAATGAAGAAGGTGACGACGACAAAGGCCGCGCAACCCGCCACCTCCACAAACTGCGCCGCCGCCGTGGCTCTCTGGTGCTCCGGGCCAAACCGCGACCCTCCGGCCGCACCGCACAGGCCCGGCCCCCTAGCCTCCTATTCACCCCGGCCGAACACCGAAGGCCCAAACTGCACCGAACCACGCCCGCCCGGCAACCCGGCCGCCCACGCCTCATGTGCGCCCCGATTGAGCCCACAGGCCCGCACTGGTCGCACCCTACCTGACCGCCCATTAGCCCGCCTGGCCACTCTCTACCCGGCCGCCCGCCGGCCCGCGCTAGCCATGCCCTGCCTGACCGCCCGCGACCCGCCTAGCTACGCCCTTCCTAGCTGCCCGCCATATTGCATGGCACCCTGCCCGGCCGCCCGACCGCCTGCCCGGCTGCCTGTTGGCCCGCCTGGTGCCCTGCCCTGCCGCCTACCGGCCTGCCCTGTCGCCACTCGACCGAATCAGCGCAATGGATGTGTTGGACTCCTGAGCCAACACGCAGCCCCCCTCATGAGGCCTTGGACAAACCGGCCAAGCCGCACCCTCTCAGCAAAGCCGCGACGGGCCGCACCGTCGCGGCGCTCCGTGCCGAACCACCCATGTTGCATGCTGGGCTGGGCCTAGTGGGCCAGGCCGAACCTAACAGGCTAGACCACCCAATGGGTCGGGCTAAACCCAACATATCTGACTAGGTTGATGCAGACTGGGTCAGCCCATACTGGGTCAGACCGGGTCGGTCCGACCAGTTCGGACCGGACCTGGGCTCACTACTGACCCTTTACTTTCTTTGGCCATATCTTTGGCACCGGACAACCATTTGACGAACTGTCAGCGGCACTTTTTTTCTTCGAGCGTGATAGTTACCTTGAGAATACCCCACTTGAGTTTGAGGAAATGTTGAGATACACTCAGGTTGGTTCGTGCACGAATCCAACCGGGCCCCCTGGACTAAAAGGCTAATAACTCATAGACCGGGTGTCCAATTGATGCGTCATCGGTTGCATTGAGACCCCTATGAAGAGGCGGACCTTTGAGATACTTCTACATGGGACTTTTTAAAATTTAGAGTGTCTAATTGTAGGTCATGGAGCGGATCCTATCGAAGACAAGCGAGTATAGTGCAGAGTTATCAAACCAGTTCCGGGTTTACCCTCTAGTTGGGCTGGGCAGTGGTTAACCCATTGATCTTAGGGTTTACCCTCCAGAGGGGCTAGGTAGTGTAGAGACCCGAAGCTTATCATACATGGACATTACATTACTTTTGCGGAATACTTAGTACATAACAAAAACACACACACAAGGATCGTAATAGTTTATTGTCTTTGGAAACTCGGAACGTAATCTTCTAAACGTGGTGAAAGATCTTCAATATCTCCCATAAAGATCATCCCCTTTTTTTTACCTAAAACCTTTCTTTATATCCTGGGGAAAGAAAAACAAAAAAGGGTGAGCTCAAATGCTCAGTAAGGGTAAACAAAAGAAATATCAATCACATCATATACATAAGAACGTAGCTTTTGGAAATCTTGACCTGCAAAAGAGCTCATAATATCATAACATGGGATAAATCATAGAATTGAAAATGAAATCCCCATAATCATAACATAAAACTTGAAACTTTGTGGCATGCACACATAATCATGGAAAATCATTTCTTGTTAGTCATGACTCATTTCCAAGACTATCTTAGTGGACAAAGTCCCTTTCTGAACCGAGTTCACTCCTCGTTTCAGTCCTGTATCACTGAACCGAAATAACCTTCCGTTCCAGCCATGTCTATCTCATGAGATATAAAGTCTTTACCCAATGAATTGGAGGGAGATATAGGTCCCACCCATATTATAATGAATCCTTTCTTATGTGTGCCACAAAATCATAAATCATACATCATTTCATAACCCATGTAATAAAAATGGGATTCTTAAACAACATGACATCATAAAACAATTCATATAAGATAAAGGAATTCATAAAAATATTTCCATCATAACATAATCAAATCCATGTAATAATAGGGATAGAAACATAACCCTTTTTTTATCTTAGATGGAAAATAATTTTGATAAAACACTTGAACTCCATTCTTGAGGAAAATATCCTTTCTTTTTCAAAAACATTTTTCCTTTCTTAACATGTCATACAACTTTAAACTAAAAGAAGTTGATTAAAAAAAATCTTGAAAACTTGTAAAGGAAGCTTCTTGTAAATAATGTTTTAAAAATCCATTCATGCCGTATAAGTTAAAAAAAACATTCTTCGTACTTTTGTCGGAAAAGTCAAAAAGTACCTAGTACGGAAAAACGACAAAAGATTCCTTTCATATTCTTTACTAAAAACTCACCTAAGGGTAAAATTGGATTTAAACTATTGCAAGTGGATGGAAACAATATTACATATTGAGGGAACATGGATGTGGATGATAAAATACACCCCAGTAAATACTTACGAATAAACAATCTCGGATAAAAATGAGATTGTGATATTTCCCTTACCTTAGGTCCGACTTGCTTTGTAAGTGTCCGAACCTCCTTTATAATGATTTAAATCATGTTATTGACTTATTACAGAATCATATTCATTGTTATGATATCATATATGGTTCACTTATGACATTATATTACCCGTTCTTTTGTAAATTCCATGTTAAAGAAGCGTTTTGGGTAAAATCGTTTCATTTATCGTAGGTGTTTTGACTTGTTGTTCTTGACATCATTATTACTTATATCATGATTTACTTACTTCCAGAATATAAAATATGATTTATATATCATATATATTCAGTATATATATATATATATAATAGGTAGATAAATAAAATGAAAAACACCGTTCATGGAGACGGTAGTCCGTACGTACGCATGAACGCTGTTTTCCTTTCCTTATTGTCTTGAAATGGAAGTAAGTAGATGACATACATATGTATATATATACATAAATCCAGTATCTTTATAATGTCATATATTTCATTATTATTTCTTATATATACATTATAATCATTCTTAAATGGTTAACATGGAGAATGAATCGCATCGCGTCGTGGAGACGGTATTCCGTACGTACGCACGAGCGATGATATCATTTCTATAAATATTGAATTGAATTGGAGTGGATTATACAATATATCAGAATCAATATGATGTTGTAATAACTATGTATAGTTATTCTTTACACCATTATACCCATCCATGTAAGGTGGTGGTGGAAAATAAATTACACCACGGCGTGGAGACGGTATTCCGTAAGTACGCACGCGTGGTGATTTCTTTTTCCGTAGGATGGATAGATGGTGAAATAGGGTTGTTTCATACTTATAATAAAATATCAGTATATGAGTGATACTGATGTTATTACTTCATAATGAAACAACCTAAGAAGAAGAAGTGGAAGAAGAAATAAAGATGAAAGAATTGGTAACGGTAATTACCTCTTCTTTGAAGTGCCTCTTTGAGACCTCCTCTTAGGGCACTAAAATTGGTCTTTGAGGAAGACCAGAACCTCTAGGATGTTTCTAGGGAAGTGTAGAGGAGAAATTGGCAGGGTTTGGCCGAGATTGAGTGCTCAAATTGGTGTGAGGAGGAGGGGGAGGAGGTGTCCTTTTATATGGGAGGAGAGGGGCACCTTAGGAATATCTCAAAATATTATTTTATATTAAAGTCAAAATCGGTTTATAATGGTTCCAAAGGGTCTTATTTTGAAGCTAAAGTGGGGATGGGTCTAAATCCTATCAACCAATAAGATTTAGACAAGTTTAGGGTATTATTTTAACCATATCAATTAGATTTAACTCTAAGTTAAATAATTTAACTTTTACCGTGTCTTTTTGTTTTCTTTCACTATATGGTAAATACACTCACTATAACATCCCAAACGTACCCCAAATTGTATATAATTAATACATATATCCTTATATAAGTCATTTGGCCGAACCTTAGATTTTTAGGAATAAAATAACAATTAATAATATAATATTTGATTTAAAAACTATTTTGTGTCAATTTTGACACTATTTGATACATGATTTTTGTGAAAGTCATAACAGAATTATATGTTCGAACCAAGTTGATTACATCAACACTAATATATCATAGTAACCTATAAAATTAGTTTAATTCATAAAAAGTCTCAAATTACATTTATTTTGGTGTTTATAACATCAATTATGTCAATATTTCATTAACAAGATAATTACTGCATCATCTTTGTGTCATAAATAAATTAAATTATTTGATTTCTAAAAATTACAAATAAAATACCATAATGTAGTAAATCTTTTTATCTTTCTAATGAATATTTACAATCGAATTTATCTTATGTATAACCCCATATTAAAAATGTTTTAGTAAATAAACTTTGATTTTTACTCTTTTAACTATTCATTAAATAAAATAATATTAGATGTCATAATCTAATCCAAGTGGACCTAAATGGTCATATTATATTCATAAGGTTGTTTTTGGTCGAATTACACTTATCCAATAGAATTAGGACATGTGTTAGGGTAATAGTAATATCATATTTACCCTTAATTACCCTATTTACTATTAACCGTGGTAAAAAAAGTAAAAAGTTACTATTCACCAAAAAATTATTTTCATCTCATTGAACCACATTTTAGTCCTTGATATTAACCGTGTCTCTCGGATTTTCGAAATTCCATTCACAGAAGCGGTAAAATTAAGTTGTATGCAAAATTCAGTTTTTAACCTACCACTTAGTAGTTTCACTATTCATAAAAAATTGATGTTTTTCAGAACAATGCCAAAATTTCATCCCAAGCTATATTTCATATTCTGAATTCAAAAATGAAGTCTATTTTACCAAATTCATAACATAAAAGTTGCATTAATTAATTTTATAATTAAATCCCGCTGTTAAAACAAATAGCGTGTTTTTAAGAAACAATGTCTATCAAAAGATTGACACTTGTTTATGTCTAGTTTAAATGTGAAATTACATCCAATGACCAACATTGTATTAAGTTGTAAAAATATATTCTAAATATACTTTAAAACCACTCAAATTAATGATTTATCAATATTAATTATTTCGATTAAAAAAGTTGTTTTTAATTATAATTTAGTAATTTTCACTATTCATCAGAATATGAAAGTTATCCGAAAAGTACCAAAATTTCACCTTAGGCTAAATTCGATACTCCGAATCCAAAAATGAAGTCCATTTTGAGAGTTAAAATTTCTAAAATTTAAAAAGTGGTTATTACTATTCATAACGGCTAGTTTTAATAATATTTTAATAGCATATCATGGTTTCGTGAAACTCAGTATTACGTACCACACACGCTATCGAGGAAGGTTGCGATTGCGTGTAATGCAAGGCAAGTCAAGGATGCGTGTTGTGCAAGCTCCTTTTGGTGTAGCGTACAACACAAGACATTAGTGAAATAAAAAAGAATATTTTTCATAAAATCTCGGGCTGTTACATTCTACCCCCCTTAAAATGAATTTCGCCCTCGAAATTCATCGGGGTTATAAATGGTTTACTATTCGAAAGTTTCTTTAATAGAAACCCACATCGTAAAAGGGAATACCAAAACTTGGCTTTAAAAACTAAAGTATGAAATGTAACGATTACCCAAATAAACTAATCACTGGGTTTCCACATTGGTGAAAATATGGATATAGAAGAGAAATCTAACCATCATGTTCTGATGGAGAGTGGTAGAGAACATGGCTATGGAAAAGCCAGTAATCAAAAATCCATAGATTTGTGATGATATAAGGTACCATCTGATTCATCAGGTATAAGATCACTAGGACAACATTTTTGGTTTTCAAGATCATTTCCCTAAAGTTGAAAATTTGCTTAAAATAAATACTTACTTTATTTTGGTACAATCTCACTTTTGTTCGTGCCTTGAACAATTTCTACTTCATCTCTTAAATAAATGAAGTTGAATTTGTTATTTGTGAAGTGTTAGCAGATTATGTGATAGAATGATGGGTCATTCCATCTGTCTCAAACAAAAGGTTAGAAAAAGTTATTAAATATACATAAGTCATTCTATAGTGAGATTTATCACATATGGTTCCTAAAATGGGCTTATACTTCATATATCATACTGCTTAATATAATAACACTAGTTTCTACTAAACAGGGACTTCTTGTAGGTCAGTGGTAGGCGATAAAGGCCAGTCGCACTTCGGTTGTGGGTTCGATTCCTACAGCCTTGTCCGAAGCGATGGGCTGTCGCCCGTCCTGCAGGTTGTCCCTTTTTCTAAAACTACATTACTATAACATCCCATCAATAATATCGAAAATCTTCTATCCTTAAACAATACTAACTTATGTCCAACATAATCCAGTCTAATCTTTAGGCTTATACATAATACTGCAGTCTACTCTCATAATATAGTGACAACGATTACCAGAGATTTAATACTGTCGTTGATCCCCACATATCATAAGATATGTCTTGTTGGTCACATTCCAAACATCCAAAGTCCTTAATCGTGTATTCTCTTGAATACCTTAGTGAAAACATGAGTGCAGTTTAAAAGTTAACACTTTCCACATACCAAAATCCTCAAAATTCTATATACTCAAACCATGATATCACTTAGTCCTTATATCAATCATGAGCTCATGAATACTATTAAACATTTCATTTTCTCGTCTTCATTATGCGCATATCATCTTATTTCCAAAAAATATCTCAATCACTTTGAATACCACATCAATAAATATTGCAATACTCAATGATACAACATTATTTTGGAATCCCATTACATAAACACTTAATCATTCCACAACATCGTTGTCATATTCAACATTGCCAATAGTGATCGCATGTGATTTCCCTTTGTCCTTTTCCTTCAGTGGTTGCTCATGTTGATCATCACTAACCCTTGGATTAGGGAAATTATTAGCATAATGCCCCATTTCCTTGCACTTGAAGCATTGAAGTGTTGGCGGTGCGTTCTCTGCAGTGTTTGCTTTATTCACACCATTAGAAACCCTTTTTCATTACTTCGACACTCGGCTGCTCGATGACCTTCTTTTCCACACTTAAAACATTTTCTAGTCCCTTTAAGACAATCTCCACCATGCTTCTTTCCACACTTTGTGCATAAGGAAACATTCATCTTCTTTTCACCATTATTCTGAGATTTCTCCTTGAACTCCATCTTTCGTTTCTTGTCAAAACCATGAGATGGATATGTAACACCAACTTCCATTTCTACCTTGATAGCACAACGCACAATTTCTTCATAGCTACTGAAGTCTCTTATAGCTAATGCCCTTCGAAGACTTGGTTTTAAGCCACTGAAAAATCGATCAACTTTACTTTCAGGTTGGATGATAATGCCAGATGCATACCTTGCAAGTCTTGTAAAATTCACTTCGTATATACCAACAGATTCATCATCCTTCTGCTTCAGCTCAAGAAACTCCTTTTCCATCTTTGTTCGAAGAATACGAGGGAAGTACTTACTGAAAAACAAGTTCTTGAACTCGTCCAATTCCATGGACTCAATTTCATCTCTTGGCCTCGTATTCTTGATAAGATTCCACCATTGATCAGCTTCACCTTCCAAACGATATACTGCTAAGATGACTTTATCATGTTCAGAACATTGAAGAACTGAAAATATCTTTTCAGTAGTACTGATCCATTGTTCAGCCACAAGTGGATCAGAAGACCCACTAAAAGAAGGTGGACGTTGCCTCATGAAGGACTCAATAGAATATTGTTCCCTTCTCTGCTCATTTGGAAGTCCAAAATGATTCATAGCTTGTGTAAGTATAGCAATAAGATTTTGCACTCCATCTCCCATAACATTTGTTTGTTCAGGAGGGCTATCATTGCATTGTCCATTGCATTGATCAACACGGTTCCTTCGGGTTCCAGCCATCGTCTAAAACCCAAAAAGAATAGTGTGAGAGGAAAAAATCATGCTAGGGAAAACAACATAATAAAGGGGGAGTACCTTCAATATCCAACATCTTAGGTTTAATTCTATGATCGTTAGCGTAATTCTATTACTATAACCTATACGTATACTTATCCCTAGGGAAATCCCTAGACATACCTTAGAAATATCTCTGGGGATCTCACTAACGTTTTCGCATCCTAGTTTCCAAAGGTTGACTAAACCTTTCCTCTGATACCAACTATAGCGGTCTAGAATTACTTCCAGTGGACTAAAATTGATACCTATCAGGGCACTCCATGGGCGGCTACACCCCCTGGGCGGGACACATCACCATCCCCAGTGGCATCCATTTCCTCATGAAGCCCTTGGGCGGAGAGCCATGCTTCGTCCAACGCTCACATGTGAGAGTTCCCAAGGATCAGATACATTCCTACCTCCTTTGCCTCTGATACCAACTGTAGAGACCCGAAGCTTATCGTACATGGACATTACATTACTTTTGCGGAATACTTAGTACATAACAAAAACACACACACAAGGATCGTAATAGTTTAGTGTCTTTGGAAACTCGGAACGTAATCTTCTAAACGTGGTGAAAGATCTTCAATATCTCCCATAAAGATATTCCCCTTTTTTTTACCTAAAACATTTCTTTATATCCTGGGGAAAGAAAAACAAAAAATGGTGAGCTCAAATGCTCAGTAAGGGTAAACAAAAGAAATATCAATCACATCATATACATAAGAACGTAGCTTTTGGAAATCTTGACCTGCAAAAGAGCTCATAATATCATAACATGGGATAAATCATAGAATTGAAAATGAAATCCCCATAATCATAACATAAAACTTGAAACTTTGTGGCATGCACACATAATCATGGAAAATCATTTCTTGTTAGTCATGACTCATTTCCAAGACTATCTTAGTGGACAAAGTCCCTTTCTGAACCGAGTTCACTCCTCGTTTCAGTCCTGTATCACTGAACCGAAATAACCTTCCGTTCCAGCCATGTCTATCTCATGAGATATAAAGTCTTTACCCAATGCATTGGAGGGAGATATAGGTCCCACCCATCTTATAATGAATCCTTTCTTACGTGTGCCACAAAATCATAAATCATACATCATTGCATAACCCATGTAATAAAAATGGGATTCTTAAACAACATGACATCATAAAACAATTAATATAAGATAAAGGAATTCATAAAAATATTTCCATCATAACATAATCAAATCCATGTAATAATAGAGATAGAAACATAACCCTTTTGTTATCTTTGATGGAAAATAATTTTGATAAAACACTTGAACTCCATTCTTGAGGAAAATATCCTTTCTTTTTCAAAAACATTTTTCCTTTCTTAACATGTCATACAACTTTAAACTAAAAGAAGTTGATTAAAAATAAACTTGAAAACTTGTAAAGGAAGCTTCTTGGAAATAATGTTTTAAAAATCCATTCATGCCGTATAAGTTAAAAAAAACATTCTTCGTACTTTTGTCGGAAAAGTCAAAAAGTACCTAGTACGGAAAAACGACAAAAGATTCCTTTCATATTCTTTACTAAAAACTCACCTAAGGGTAAAATTGGATTTAAACTATTGCAAGTGGATGGAAACAATATTACATATTGAGGGAACATGGATGTGGATGATAAAATACACCCCAGTAAATACTTATGAATAAACAATCTCGGATAAAAATGAGATTGTGATATTTCCCTTACCTTAGGTCCGACTTGCTTTGTAAGTGTCCGAACCTCCTGTATAATGATTTAAATCATGTTATTGACTTATTACAGAATCATATTCATTGTTATGATATCATATATGGTTCACTTATGACATTATATTACCCGTTCTTTTGTAAATTCCATGTTAAAGAAGCGTTTTGGGTAAAATCGTTTCATTTATCGTAGGTGTTTTGACTTGTTGTTCTTGACATCATTATTACTTATATCATGATTTACTTACTTCCAGAATATAAAATATGATTTATATATCATATATATTCAGTATATATATATATATATAATAGGTAGATAAATAAAATGAAAAACACCGTTCATGGAGACGGTAGTCCGTACGTACGCATGAACGCTGTTTTCCTTTCCTTATTGTCTTGAAATGGAAGTAAGTAGATGACATACATATGTATATATATACATAAATCCAGTATCTTTATAATGTCATATATTTCATTATTATTTCTTATATATACATTATAATCATTCTTAAATGGTCAACATGGAGAATGAATCGCATCGCGTCGTGGAGACGGTATTCCGTACGTACGCACGAGCGATGATATCATTTCTATAAATATTGAATTGAATTGGAGTGGATTATACAATATATCAGAATCAATATGATGTTTTAATAACTATGTATAGTTATTCTTTACACCATTATACCCATCCATGTAAGGTGGTGGTGGAAAATAGATTACACCACGGCGTGGAGACGGTATTCCGTACGTACGCACGCGCGGTGATTTCTTTTTCCGTAGGATGGATAGATGGTGAAATAGGGTTGTTTCATACTTATAATAACATATCAGTATATGAGTGATACTGATGTTATTACTTCATAATGAAACAACCTAAGAAGAAGAAGTGGAAGAAGAAATAAAGATGAAAGAATTGGTAACGGTAATTACCTCTTCTTTGAAGTGCCTCTTTGAGACCTCCTCTTAGGGCACTAAAATTGGTCTTTGAGGAAGACCAGAACCTCTAGGATGTTTCTAGGGAAGTGGAGAGGAGAAATTGGCAGGGTTTGGCCGAGATTGAGTGCTCAAATTGGTGTGAGGAGGAGGGGGAGGAGGTGTCCTTTTATATGGGAGGAGAGGGGCACCTTAGGAATATCTCAAAATATTATTTTATATTAAAGTCAAAATCGGTTTATAATGGTTCCAAAGGGTCTTATTTCGAAGCTAAAGTGGGGATGGGTCGAAATCCTATCAACCAATAAGATTTAGACAAGTTTATGGTATTATTTTAACCATATCAATTAGATTTAACTCTAAGTTAAATAATTTAACTTTTACCGTGTATTTTTGTTTTCTTTCACTATATGGTAAATACACTCACTATAACATACCAAACGTACCCCAAATTGTATATAATTAATACATATATCCTTATATAAGTCATTTGGCCGAACCTTAGATTTTTAGGAATAAAATAACAATTAATAATATAATATTTGATTTAAAAACTATTTTGTGTCAATTTTGACACTATTTGATACATGATTTTTGTGAAAGTCATAACAGAATTATATGTTCGAACCAAGTTGATTAAATCAACACTAATATATCATAGTAACCTATAAAATTAGTTTAATTCATAAAAAGTCTCAAATTACATTTATTTTGGTGTTTATAACATCAATTATGTCAATATTTCATTAACAAGATAATTACTGAATCATCTTTGTGTCATAAATAAATTATATTATATTATTTCTAAAAATTACAAATAAAATACCATCATGTAGTAAATCTTTTTATCTTTCTAATGAATATTTACAATCGAATTTATCTTATGTATAACCCCATATTAAAAATGTTTTAGTAAATAAACTTTGATTTTTACTCTTTTAACTATTCATTAAATAAAATAATATTAGATGTCATAATCTAATCCAAGTGGACCTAAATGGTCATATTATATTCATAAGGTTGTTTTTGGTCGAATTACACTTATCCAATAGAATTAGGACATGTGTTAGGGTAATAGTAATATCATATTTACCCTTAATTACCCTATTTACTATTAACCGTGGTAAAAAAAGTAAAAAGTTACTATTCACCAAAAAATTATTTTCATCTCATTGAACCACATTTTTGTCCTTGATATTAACCGTGTCTCTCGGATTTTCGAAATTCCATTCACAGAAGCGGTAAAATTAAGTTTTATGCAAAATTCAGTTTTTAACCTACCACTTAGTAGTTTCACTATTCATCAAAAATTGATGTTTTTCAGAACAATGCCAAAATTTCATCCCAAGCTATATTTCATATTCCGAATTCAAAAATGAAGTCTATTTTACCAAATTCATAACATAAAAGTTGCATTAATTAATTTTATAATTAAATCCCGCTGTTAAAACAAATAGCGTGTTTTTAAGAAACAATATCTATCAAAAGATTGACACTTGTTTATGTCTAGTTTAAATGTGAAATTACATCCAATGACCAACATTGTATTAAATTGTAAAAATATATTCTAAATATACTTTAAAACCACTCAAATTAATGATTTATCACTATTAATTATTTCGATTAAAAAAGTTGTTTTTAATTATAATTTAGTAATTTTCACTATTCATCAGAATATGAAAGTTATCCGAAAAGTACCAAAATTTCACCTTAGGCTAAATTCGATACTCCGAATCCAAAAATGAAGTCCATTTTGAGAGTTAAAATTTCTAAAATTTAAAAAGTGGTTATTACTATTCATAACGGCTAGTTTTAATAATATTTTAATAGCATATCATTGTTTCGTGAAACTCAGTATTACGTACCACACACGCTATCGAGGAAGGTTGCGATTGCGTGTAATGCAAGGCAAGTCAAGGATGCGTGTTGTGAAAGCTCCTTTTGGTGTAGCGTACAACACAAGACATTAGTGAAATAAAAAAGAATATTTTTCATAAAATCTCGGGCTGTTACAGGTAGTGGGTTACACATTGACCTTTAGGGCTTACCCTCTAGCTAGGTTAGTCAGTGGGTTACCCGAAGACCTCTTAGGGTTTACCCTCTAGGTGGGATGGGCAGTGGGTTACCCGTTGACCTTATGGTTTACCCACCAGCTGGGCTAGACAATGAGTTACCCGATGACCTCTTAGGGTTTACCCTCCAGGTGGGCTGGGCAGTGTGTTACTCGACGACTTATTTCAGAATCATCCCTTTCTATGAGGCTACTCAGTGACTTTTCTCTTTGATTACCGAAGCAGGACCCTTGGTTGTACGGTTCAGTGGTAAGACATCTTTGACTTGCGGAGACCTAGTAGCTGGCTGAGACCTAATGACTGATGACTGATTCGACTCGGAGTGATTCGATTAGCATAGGGGGAAGCACCTTGGTGTCATGGCAGACCCACTGTCCTCAACATAGGAGGAGTTCTCTAGAAATTTTGGTTTACATAATGTGAATAAAAATCCCGGTTGAGATGAGTCAGTAACTTTTGTGTTTTCCTCATGATTGAGATGGATTACTTGATAACTTAGGTATATGTATGTGCATATATCTAAGCGGGGTTATCTATTGATTCCATACTTTTTGGTTTATCCTTGTTGGATTTTTTGAGACGTTGAGGGTCTCGGGGTCCCTAATGAGTATAATTATACTCACCCCTGCACGGGCTATGCCTGCACCTCATTGTGTTGGATGCAGATGACAGACAGTGTTGATCGAGGCTGAGAGCACCAAGACTGGACGGTACCTAGAGGTGGACCACACGGTGTGACAGTACACCGAGGGGAAAGACATACATGGAGTGCTATGGAGGCTATCCATACCTAACATTCACATAGGATCTGTGTGGGATGACTTAGGAGCTGCTTTTCACCTTTCAGATGTTTTTCCCTTCTAGTTGTACTTGTACTTTACAGTTGAGCTTGTATTTCTGGCCCCTTTACTTTTCAGTACTCTCTTGTTGAATAGTTTTATTTAGTGTTTTGTTCTATCTCATTCTCTGTTGTGTTCATTTTCATGTTATAAAAGCAATTCCTTACTAATTTAGGGATTTTCACCTTTGGTGCTAGTCGCCTGCCTGTGGCCTATGAAAGGCGGGCTTAGGGTTGTCACGGCACGGGCCCCAAGGGACGGATCGTGACACTTCCTTGAAATTTTTATGGATGTATCATGCCTTCCATGTTTTCTCTTCCACTAATGATAGACTAAAAATCTTTTTTTCTCCATCAATATCTTATCACATCATATTTAAAAATCTCTTTCAATACAAGAAATCATATGGTTCCATATTAATTCTATATTGGTAGCTTTTATTGTAAACAAATTTCACAAGAGGTAAATCTGGGCCCTATATTATTTAGAATCCAAGAGAGGATGATCATTTAATGTTTTCAAATGTTTTAATAGCCCATTCATATTTCTCTTATGTTTATGGTTGATGAATAATGATAAGATTAAGCTCTTAATTTAAAGCCTTCAATAATCTCATCAAAAATTTTGAAGTGTACCATGTGTCTTGATTGGACAATGTTGATAGGGGTGTACCGTGATATCTCCCTAATTTATTTATGTGTATCATTATAAGATGATCCTAATAAAAATATTCTTGAATTGTAAAAAAATTTGCTAATTGTGAGATAATAAATAATAACTCATATAGAATTATTATCATTAGATATATTATGAATTCCATTGAATAAATCCATTATAACAATATTCCAATTCAAATTTTTTATAGGCATAGGCAACATTACTCATTTGGGAAGTTTTCTTTTATCCATCACCTAATTATATACTAAGAAACATATAGTATAATATGTAATTTCATTATTTATATTTTTTCACTAGAATTTAACATAGATATCCCAATACATCATGGTACTACCAGGATGTATAGATAATTTTGAGTTGTGAGCCTTCTCTAGAAAATCATTCTTCATCTCTGGTATTGATGGAACATGTAACCTCTTATCGAATAGTAAAAAATCATCCCCACCAAAGATAAAATCTAGTAATTTATTATTCATCACATCATTCATCATCTTTTATAAGGAATTATCACCATTTTAATCTTTCTTAACACTGTCTAATAATTATGGTTGAATAATTACATTTAATATGAATGATGTTTTCCCTACCATTATAATACCCAAGTCCACCCATAAAAGGTCATTAATAATGGGATTTTTCTTTACCACTAATATAGATAAGATAACATGGCATTTTAAAATTAAGTAATATTATACATTGTTCAATTTCCCTATATGATAATGGATTGTATATTATTAATCCCTAAGTTGTTCTAACAATACTATTTTAATCATATAATTATCTTTCTAAGTAAATATGTTTTTCAAACTCCATTTGTTTATTTATATTTCATATCTCTTTTTATAGAGGTAATGTCTCTATATCTCTAGAAAAAATATTAATACTACCAATTGTAAATCTATAGTTGGATAACTAATCCCATGAGGTTTAAACTATCTTGATGAATATACCAAAATTCTTTCATTTTTTAGAACACATCCATGTCCTTTCCTCAATGAATCACTACAACTAAAAAAGACTTATTTACTAGATGGAAGAGTCAAAATAGAAGCATTCACCAATATCAACTTTAATTCATTAAAAATAAATTCACAATCCTTTATCCATGTGAACATAACATTATTACATATTATCTTGTTTAATGGATACTCCAATCGGGAAAATTTTTCAACAAATCATCGATAATATCCCATTAATCCATGAAAATATCTTATTTATATTATGTTTCTAGAACTTGTCCATTATTTAAAAAGTATTCATTTTTTAAGGGTAAAAAAAATAGAATCCTTAGATCGAATATGACCAAATAAATAAACATGTTCATGTTCATGTCAAAATTCATATTTATTGAATATCTCATATAACTCTTTTTTCCTCAACACCTCAATAATAATTCATAAATGAGTATCGTGCTCCTTAAAACTATTAGGGAATATAAGAATCTTATTAATAAATACCATTATATACATATTAGGGTCATGTTTGAATACAATATTTATCAAATCCATAAATATACAGGGATTATTTCTTAATCCAAATGGAACTAATATGGACACATAAAGACCATAACTCATATAAAATATTGTATTTAGAATTTCCACCATTTTAACATTGAACTGACTATAACTAGAATGAAGTTCAATCTTCAATAAGATTTGAGCTTCTTTGATTTTATCAAATTGATCATCAATATGAGGAAATTGATACACATTATTTATAGTAAGTCCATTTATTTCCCTCAATTATCTGTGTAATTTTATTTTCCCATCCTTCTTCTTTACAAAAAATATAGGTTCTCTACATGGTTAAACTAGAGAAAAAAATAAGGTTTTATGGTAGTTAGAAAGGATTTCACCACCACTTTCTGATTATAGTCTAGCTTCTTTCCCTCAGTTTAGTTCTTTGTTGCACACACATTTTCATAACGACCCATTTAATTTCACTTAAAACACTTTACTAACTCTAAATAAAATTTTTCCTTACACTTAACCAGATATTTTTCTATGAAATTAAAAGCCTTATGTCCCATTTTACTACATCGTTATCACATACCAGAATTCAACAGACATTCTCCAACATGATTTTTACAACAATTTTCACAAACTGTATAATTACGTTTCTTACCATCATAATGTTTTGAAGAGTCATTCCCTATCATATATCACCTCGAGCACTTATTCTATTGTTTTTCAAAGAACACACTGATCATTAGAAACTCAATTTCAACCTTTTCCACACATCGAACAAGTTTTTCAGAACATTTTAACTCAATAGAAGGAAAATCTATTCGATACATTGGATTTAATTCTGAGTAAAAATAGTAGATTTTAATATCAAGATATCATATGTAATTTGGAGCATACCATGCAAGTCGTGTTAATTTTGCTTCGTAAGCCGCCACTAAGTCATCCTCCTATCTCAATTCCAGGAATTGTTTTTCTATCCTAAGACAAACCACCATTGGAAAATATTTCTCAAGAAAAATACCATTGAATTCATCCAAATCAAGAGAATCAGTCTCCTCACAATGTTATTAGAAAACATATGTTACTATTTCCTAATATGTTATGATATTTTAAGATACTAATGTTATTAGAAAACTAGGACTTAAACAATTAAACTACATATCAAAATTACATAGAGGGTTTTATAGTTTATCAATAATATACATTAATAACATTTTATAATTGGATTTTAGTCATTCATTGTATCATATTATTTTTTCCTTAAGTTCAATATTTTTCTTTCCATTTATTCATTTTACACTTTGAGCCAATATTTCTATAAAAATTATCCTATAACAAACTCTATTATATGTTCACAATATTCTTTTCATCCTTATCATTTTGAATTATTGACCATCATTGGTCAGTATCACCTTTTAGTCGATACACAACAATAATTAATTTTTCCACCTCAGAGCATCGTAATGCCAAAAATATTTTCTCTGTAGACTTAATTCATTGTTATGTATCTAAATAATTATTAGTGCTACTAAATGGTTGTTTTTTCACTTAAAATTATACAATTTGGTTGATACATAGGGATGGAGAAATGGTTGATAGCTATTGGAAGGATTATTTTTTATAAGAAAATTTAATTTTATTAAAATAATCATAATTTACTTAGTAATGGTATTAAATAAATTGTTTTGATTATTTAGATAGTCATCACAATGTCATCATTATTGGGAAACATTATGATTAAAAAAGTAGATACCATTTCCTAAAAACAATTTTATCAATTAATTATTAAACATCTAATGTGAATTATTCTCTATACTTTCACAAAAATTATAAAATAATTTCTAAAAATTTTCTAGTTGTGAAATGTATGATCTATACCTACATTTTCTCTAAATCAAGTTCCTAAGGTTTCTATGAAATCTTTCTTTGATATAAACTAAGATTCCTAAAACCCTATTTTCCCATAGTTAATATGTTATTTATTACATGTAAAAAAATTATAATATATTACATTCCATGGATTAAGGTTTACTATTCCACAGGATACTACGTACATAATAAATACATTAAATCATGACATTTTATTGAAAATTATAATTTTTCCAAAATATTATCCTTAGAATAATTTAATCATATTATTCAAATTTATTAAATAGTTAAATGTGATAACATTGTATATGTGGTGAGATTAAATTCTATTTATGTTAAATCATACTATAGAAGATAAAAATAGATAAATGTGGCATATGAAACATCATGAGAACAATTGTATCCAAAAATAATAATAATTAGTATTATTCATGGAATAAATTGCAATTAAAAATATCACATAGCACATAATAGTCATGAATATGGAATTACATAATTTTGTACATCATAACCATATTGTTTGGGCCTTGTTCTAAGACCATGTATATAAAGGGTAAGGACAATCCCATTAACCAATTTTAGCAGTCCCATGAGACCTACCAATGAACTGAGGGGATATATAATTCTAGGCCCCACCGATCACTTTATATTCCAATTAGTCACATCATATTCCAAATTATTATATGTTATATATTTCATAATGTTTATTGATGAACAACTTAGAAATACATGGCACATTTGGGAAATGATACTTATCATACATGAAATTCTCATATGGAGAAATATATTATATGGGTCATTAATATATTTTCCCATCAATTTAATTAATAAGATTTTCCAAGTAAATTCCCTAATCATATATAAGTAATAATTAGGGATTCATGTTTTTTAATTGTTACCAAAAACATGTGATTTATATGATGTTATAGCTATCCAATACATAGCAAGATTAAAGATATTAAATGAGTTTATGATTTTTTATTTGAAATAGTGTTATTACAAAGTAAAAATTACATTATATAAAAATATATAAATGGATTATTTTTATTTACAACTATTTCATATTTATATATAACATATCCCTTAGGATTGTCAACCGAGGTGTGTAGTAAGGGTCCATTCACCTTGCATCAGGAAGATGATCAGGATATACCTGACAAGTAATTTTTGGGGTTATTACCGCTATATATATCCCAAAACATATAAAATTTATTTTTATCTAGATAAGGGTGTATGTTATTGGAAAATCACACACATTTTACTCAACCAAAGTACAGTATTTACATGGCTATGAGGAGTGTTTGGCATAGTAACATCTTATAAATTAGGCATAATGTGAGTGAAAGGAATGATCACATGGGTGAGACATAATAAGGGTAAAACATAAAATAAAATCCAAAAATAATAAAGGGATAATAAATTGTTGATTTAAAAGGAAAGTACAATGGTAATGTAAATTGTAATTGTAATGAGATAGAAAATCAACACTTAATTCTATATAGTAATGACTTAAAAAAGGTTATAAAGCATGGGTTTCAGTAAAATATCCATGATAATAGTTTAATGGGGAGATAATAACTTTGATAAATATCATAAAGTCATATAAAATTCAAATTTAAAATATATCATAAATAATAATATTGAAACAGTAAATGAAGAGAGAGAAGTTGGAACCCTTGCCTATCTTAAGATTCTTATAATAGAACCTGACCATTGATCCAAAATAAAACTCTTATAGAATGAAGTAAAATATAGGGTAATGACTCCATTATAAGGAAATGTATAGAGAGATTCATATTTTTTTTTGTAATATTGAGAGGTTTTGTTGGTATTTATAGGTATGGTGAGTGTAATTTTATGGAATAACTTATTAATTATTTTATTTTTCCACATTGATTTAGTTCCCCTCAATAACCATTATGCTCAATTACTTCCCGCAATTCTCAATTTTAGTATTTATAGAAAAAATAGTAAAATATACCTTCCTTGGAAAAAATGATTCAGGATTTCATTAATATTATGTCACATATTCCGTATTTACCATATTAAACCATTTTAACCATATTTTACTACTTTAACTAAAAAATACCAAATTTCTCAACATGGGTAATTTTGATGTGCGGGTTTTTAATTTTCAAAATAGTTTTAAAAAATAGTTTTTCATTTATCTAAATTATTACATTTCTGTTAGGTTAATACATTAATTCAAAAATAAATTATAAGAGTAAACATCCATTTAATTTCATTAATAATTTATATTATGATGGGACTATTGGACTTGGATTGTATTTCTTATAAAAGTGGGTCAATATGCATTGGAGATATTAGAAGATATGAAGTAAATAATGATGGATAATTACTATTCTCCATTTATAAATTATGATGATTGAGGAAGTGATCCTACATTCAAGAACTTGTGTCAAGAGTGAAACTTTCTACAAAAATGGAAAAATAAGTTGAATACCATGAAAATATTTATTTACATGAAGATTAATTCAAGAAATAAGTGAAGTTCATGTAGAAATTTCATTTTTACATGAGTTTAAAAATAAATCCATGAAAATTATATCATTTCACGAGAAGCATTAAATTTTGAATGCTAGGAAATTTATCCTTATATATATTCATGATGAAGAAAGAATTATAATATATTCTGTCCCTAGAAATGTATCCCATAATTAGTATTTTACTAAGTATATGATTGGTCCCTTGGTAAAAAAAATAAGGTCCTACTATTACAATCTCACAAGGGCTAGCCCATTGACCACACTTGGGGGGTCTGAGGGTCAATCTCATGGGAGTTTCCAATAAATGATTCTACATGGAAACATAAGAATCTGGTAGGCACATAGAACCTATAGGACCACACTAATGGTGTGTATGGAGGTGTATGATCCATAGTGTAGGGAGGCATGGTGGTGTGGTGGCGTGTTTGAAGGTTCATGTTAGAGTCAATCCCCCAATTGGAATCTTGTGTTAGAAGAATGACATGTATTATAAAGTGAAACCCATAAAAATAGTCCAATACGGGACATGTGGAACATAGACACAATTCCTCCATAATAATTTTTTTTGTACATAAGCCTAGCCACTTGATCAATACAAACTCATATGTTCAATGAAAATAGGTTGGTGTCTTCATCCTCCCCAATGCTTGGTAGTTCTCTAGTACACTATTGTTCATGAAAAAAATATGATGGATCTAACCAAGCTTCTGTGAACATGACAAGATCATAATAATGGTTTTTAATAGTCTTGACATCACACATACAACTTTTTATGGCATGAAAAAGGTTTCATTGAAGTCTAATAATTCAACTGAATGTAAGTGAAGTTATATAACACAAAACCTTCATGGATTCATTCTTATACAAGAGGAACATGTGTTGATGGAATGCAATTGTGATGCTCTATCATGAACTCGCATAAGGAGAGGCGTAATGATTTTTGATTCATGTGATACTTAAAATAAGAAAATACTTCTTTAATAATATCCAAATACAATAATATCATTAGTAATTAAAAATGTTGATTGATAAGGCATCAAAAGTGGAGATTTGAGTTGCTGAATTACAATGGTTCATAGTAGTGGTTCTAACTATAAATAAAAAATATCTAAGACAAGTGTTTTCCTTCTATTTGATAATTGATCGTGTTTTTCAATAAAATAGATCATTTGAGAAGCCACTATTTCATGAGGCATATTTTTCATAAATATATTTGTTTTTATGAAGGAGTAGAATAGGTGGAATCTATAATTTAGAACCTTTCAATAAATAGACTCATAAATTCATTAATAGCTCACATATACACTTTGTTACACAAAGAGGTCTTAGAATCCAGGAATCCTTTTTGGTGTGTACAAAGATCTATTGTGATAAACCTACACAAAGGACCTCGACTTAATCTATAACAATTATTCAAAGGAGGATCAAGAATGACATGGAATAACCCTATATCCATTTGGTTTTGCATGAAGGTAGTGTTTGAGAAGATAGCATACACTATAACATGAAGAAGGATGTGATAAGTTCACTAATTCTTCCATGCATACGTAAATGAATATTCATTTGAGAAAACAACTGTAATGTCCCTGTTTCGGAAGCCAACCAGAGGCACCTCGTACCCAGTTGGCCACATGGCCTCATGCGCATTTCCTCAAATTCCAGAGGCTGCAAACTAGAAGCGAGGGCCTTTGGTGTGATACTGGGGAAACAATTCCCTCATTGGCAGAGTACACAACACAAGATAAAAAAAGTAATAGATGAAGCAGTAAACGATCCATACACAACTGAACAGTGAAAGACTAAAAGTGTAAATAAATAGAGCACATTTATATATGATGTGTGATACAGATGTCTTGGAAAGAATCCAAAAAATTCAAAATGATGTAAATAAGAAAAGTTCTAAAACAAGTAAAAAGGAAAGATAAACAGCTCCTCATCATCACAAGCATAAGCTTGGTCCCATTCTCTCCAGCTCCACAGCATGTCAAGTACCTGAAGTCGAAGGGCACTGGACTGTGTCTATACCTGCAAAAACATAGTCTATTTGGGCCCAAAATCATGGCCCAAACAGGGTGTAGGACTAAATCCCAGTAGGCAACCACCACGAGATCTGTGCCTAATAGTCAGTGAATATAAGACTAGTAAAAGTATAGAAAATAGTAAATAGGAATGTTCTAAACAGTAAGAAATCCACAGTTTCAAGAATCTAATCTACAAACATGTAAACAACTACTCAAGCAAAAAAGAACAAACAGGTAACCCTGTAGGTAGTTCTCACAGCCTAACCCCTCTGGTTCAACCAAAAAGCACCAGAAACCCTATAAGAGGCACACACAGTCTCACCCCTCTGGTTTATCTAAAGTATAGACTCTCTGGGGAAGCAATCACCGTCAATTCTCCCTATAGTCTCGTATCGTACTAAATGTGCTCTGGGGAAGCACACAACTTCACATTCCCCCTATGGCCCGCGTCGAGGAACTATAGACACTCCGAGGAAGCACTGAATGTCAATTCCCTCTGTGGTCTCGCATCTTAATTTATAAGACACTCTGGAGAATCTCATATGTCCATTCTTTCTATGTTCTACTACACTAGGTTCTCACAGTCCTGGGTAAGTCAAAAAAGTAACACGCACAATGGCCCAAGTAAACCTGAAGAACTACTTGGCTGTAATTCTAAAGCATACTGGCATAATAGAACAATAGTTTCACTATCCTACAAACTAGGCATGGAAACAGGCAATAGCCTAACAGGAAAAACTAGACGAAACAATCATACGCAGGGAAAACATGCATGGGAAATACATCCAAAGCACAGAAAAATTACCCAATTTACCTACAATAACCTCTACTCAGGCATACAAGAAATTCATTAAAACAATTTGGCTCAAAAAGTAAACACGCAATACCCCGTTCAAGGGTATTGGTGGAATTTTTACAAACTATTCAATGACTTTCAACAAAAAGGCACAAACCACCTACGTTAGAGTTAGGATAACGATATACTTGAAAACCACGAGTCTTGAATCTCCTTATAATTTCATAGATCTATGAAAACGTATAAAAAGTTCAACCCGTTATAACTTGGAAAATAAAAGGAATTATAAAATAATGCTCTAGGAGAAGGAAGAATTCACCGCTACGGTTCTATTGAAATCAACAGTGCTCAAATCGGAAGACAGGCGGAGGATCGGGTGCTCGTTGAAGATCCACAGATTCTCGATGCTCTCAGATGAACTAGGTTGAGAAGGAGGGTGTTCTGTCCTTCAGACGCGTCCCTGGTGTATTTAATGAAAAAAACTAATGTCCAGGACATGTAATTTTTAAGTACATGTTTTGTACTTACTGTTTCTGTACTCCGCTTTAAACGGCCTCTGAAACACCCCCACATGGCCGTGTGCATGGCCGCTACACGACCAGCACCCAGATGCCTGTATCAAAGAGGTACACAGTGTGTACCCATAAAGTACATGGCGTGTACTTTGAAAATTTAAAGAAATTCCTCTTTTTCTCAAAAACGACCAGAAAAGGAAAGACATACCTGAAAAGAATATATGTGTTCTTAAAAACTTCCCCCCTTAAAGAAATCCATCCCCGAATTTTCCTAGCGCGGAGTAGAAGAATAAACCCAGAACAACTCTGGCCACTGTGCTTGTACATCGACCTCCCTCTCCCATGTCTTGTCCTGTACCCACTCATGCTGCCATAACACTCATACCAGAGGAAAAGACCGGCCGCGGAGAACCTTTTTACTAAGATCAAAAATCTGGATAGGATTCTCCTCAAAAGATGCATCCACCTCCAACTCAACTTCCTCAGGTTGGAAAGCATGAGATGGGTCTGAAAAGTGACATCGGAGCTCAGAGATGTGGAAAAAATCATGCATCTCCTTGTATCTCTGAGGTAACTGCACCTGGTAGGCAACTTGCCCAACTCTCTCCAACACATCAAACAACCCGATGTACCTCGGTGAAATATTACATTGTCTTCTAATTCTTCTGTGCCCCAGCCTCGGTGGGACATGTAGGAAAACCTGATCCCCGACCTCGAACTCGAGAGGTCGTCTCCGCTGATCATCATAAGACTTCTGTCAATACTGTGTGGTAGCCATCCTCTTCCGAATCAACTCTATATGCTCTCTGGTATCCTGAACAAGACGAGGTCCCAGAAAAGCTGCCTCTCCTGCCTCCAGCCAACATAAGAGTGGTCGCCATGGTCTACCGTACAAGGCCTCATAAGGTTCCATCTGAATAGTTCCTGAAAACTATTGTTGTAGTCGAAATCCACTAGAGGTATATGCTTCCCCCGAGAACCTCCAAAGTCCATAATGCATGCCCGGATCATGTTCTCAAGCACCTGAATCATCCGCTCGGACTGGCCACTTATCTGGGGATTGTATAATGTACTCAAAAATCCATGTGTACCCAAAGCCTTCTGAATCCCTTGCTATACCCAAGAAGTAAAACATGCATCCATATCTGAAACAATGGTGTGTGGAACTCCAAGCAGACATACAATCCCCCGGATGTATAGTCGTCCCAACTCATAAACACTGAAGGTCTACTTGATTTGAAAGAAGTGAAAAACATTCATAAGATTGTCAACGACAACCCACACAACATCATTTACTCGAGGTGATCTCAAAAACCCTATCACGAAGTCCATCACGACATTGTTCCACTTCTACTCAGGAAAAGGTAACTACTGTAAAAGACCTGCTAGTCACTGATGCTCCACCTTCACCTGCTGACAATTAGAACATCTCATGACGAAACCAGCAACATCCCTATTCATACCTTGCCACCAATAATGGCGGTGTAGATCACGATACATCTTGGTGATGCCAGGATGAACTGCCCAAACAGAGGAATGAAAATCCTACATTATCTCATCGCGTATATCTTCTGTCACCCACACACGTCCCTGGAAACTCAAGATCTCATCCTTGCCTATAGTCCATCCAAAAATAGGGTCCTCTCATGACACACTTTCCCATAGGACAAGGCCTTCTGAGTCTAATAGATACCTCATCCACACCAGATCAAGAAGGGTACAGGTAACAGCTACAGAGGATAGAAAAGCTTTCCCCTGTCTGTCGTGCACTTCCAAATGCATCTCGGAGAACATAGCCATAAGATGCCACTCACTTCTAGCCTCCTGAATTGCATGTATCAAAGTCCTCCTTCTCAACGCCCCAGTCACAGCGTTGCCTTTCCTAGGCGTATAGGCAAGCTCAAAGTCGAAGGACTGTAGTTACTCAACCCACCTCTGTTGTCTCTGATTCAAATCAAGCTGATTGAAAATGTACTTGAGACTTTTGTGGTCAGTGAAAACCATAAAATTATCTCCAATAAGGTAATGTCTCCAAAAGTGTAAGGAATGAACAATAGCTTCCAAATCCAAATCGTGCGTCGGGTAGTTCTTC
The DNA here is from genome assembly GCA_963277665.1 of Viscum album. NCBI lineage: Eukaryota > Viridiplantae > Streptophyta > Magnoliopsida > Santalales > Viscaceae > Viscum > Viscum album. The sequence continues at coordinate 1,723,361,727 of OY728131.1, read as the reverse complement.
TCATGTATCCTCAACTGCCGACACCCGTACACAACAACTCCATCTCCCTGCATAAGCACAGCTCCCAGCCTGATACCTGATGCATCATAATAAACAGTATATCTCTTTCCCAGATCTGTAAATACTAGTATTGGTGCTGAAATCAACCTCCCTTTCATCTCTAGAAAGGCTAACTCACAAGAATCTGACCATAAGAACTGCGCACCATTCTTCGTCAGACCCGAAAACAGTGCTGTTAAATGTGAAAAGTCCTGTATGAAATGCATGTAGTATCCAGACAACCCTAGAAAACTCCGCACCTCAAAGACGTTCTTCGGCTGCTCCAAGGAAACTAATGCTCTCACTTTCTCTTGGTATACTCATACACCTGTTTCTGAGATAACATGACCCATGAAGTGAATCTGGCCCATCCAAAAGTGAAATTTTGTGAGCTTAGCATCTAACTGATGCTATCTCTGTGTACTCAAAACTATCTCAAGATGTGTGGCATGGCCGTGTCGAGTGTGAGAGTACACCAAGATATCATCCATGAAGACCACTAAGAAAAAAATCCAAATATGGATGGAATACTCTATTTATCAGTGCCATGAAAACTACTGGCGCGTTCGTGAGACCGAACAGCATAACTAAGTACTCGTATAGACCATACCTGCTCCATAAGGATGTAGGAGGTATATCTGATGTTTTAACATGGAACTGAATATAACCAGACCTCAATTCAATATAAAAGAATAATTGGGCTCCTTGAAGATGATTAAAGAGATCATCAATCCTCAGAAAAGGATATTGGTTCTTGACCATCAAATGGTTCTGCTTCTGATAATACACACAAAGCCTAAGGTTACCATCTGCCTTCTTCACAAACAGGACAAGAGAATACCAGGGAGAAGTACTAGGTCAGATGAAACCCTTTGCTTGTAACTCCCCTAACTGCTTCTTGAGCTCCTGTAACTCAGGTGTAGCCATCCTATAAAGAGGAATGGACACCGGTTTTGATCCTGACATGATCTCAATAGAAAATTCTACCTCACGCTCCGGAGTCAACCCTGAAAAGTCCTCTAGAAAGACATCCCTGAAATGATCCACCACTAGAAGAAATTCTAACTGAGAATTCCCCTAGTCATCCAGATATAGACTGGAAATCTGGGCTGTAACTCCTCCTAGCCCATGATTCTCGGGTCCTTCTCTGCTCGCCTGGACATACCACTTACCCTATGAAGAAAAGATTCACCCTCTGGTGATATAAAGCTCACCCTGCGATGATAACAGTCGAAGAATGACTATAAGGGAACTAACCAGTCCATCCTGAAGATAACATCATATCGTTTCATCTCTAGGACATAGATGTCCCATAAGAAGTGACACCCTGCAACATCTACAGGGCACTCCCTAAACTGATGTACACTAGTTATCCTAGCCTCCAACGGTGTGTCTAGCATCAAGATATCGGTAAGGGAAAAGATTCAGAGCTCAAGGCTCTCCACAACAGCAAAAGATATAAAGCTATGGGAAGCCCTTATATCGAAAAGAGCAGAAGATAAAACTGAGTCAACTAAAATCGTACCTTGAACTGTAGAGGGTCTGTGGTACTGCTCCTGCTGGATCTGCTCCACTACAAAAGTCTGACCTATACCATGGCCATATGACCCTGCCTGACTGCTCTGAGCTAATCCGTACTGTTGTCGGTGATAGACCGGTGACTGACCACCATGGCCTCGACCTCCACCTAGGCCTGAACGGCCAGAAGAACTCCAGTTCCCAGCCTAGTGAGAAACTGGCAGCGCTGCTCCCGAATAAGAAGTCATAAAAGAACCCCTATCACTAGCTGCTGGTGAGATAACCTGGCAGAAACATTGGAGGTGACCCATATTACCGCAAGATCAGCACTCCACTGGATCCCTCTGGCACTGCGGCCTCGTATTCCCAGACCTTCTACACTGGTAGCATACTATCTGGGCTACCTGAAGATGTGTCTTGCCTCCTCGGATAACCGCATTAAGACTCCCTACGGCGCTTCCTGTTGTCAGCAGGCACGGTACTAACTCTGGCAGCGGAACCGCCCTGACTCTCAGCTTTGGAATCTCTCAGATTGCGCTCCTCAATTAGCGCATAGTTGACGATGGAAGTGACGAAAGTCAACCTGGAGATATTCACATGCGAGTGGATCTCCCGTCTGAGAGAATCCTCAAACATCCATGCCAAGGGAAACCCATCTTCTCCCTAGAGGTGTGTGAAATTCTGAATCTTGGTGAAATGATAGGAATAATCCATAACTAAAAGAGTACCTTGTTCCAGACTCATGAACTCCCTGGCTCGATCAACCCTCAAGGTCTCCAGATAGAAGTAGTCATAGAAGATGCACTAGAACTCCTCCCAAGCCATGACCTACTGATGACCTACCTGTGAGATCACATCCCACAGTCTCTTTGCGGAATCCCATATCATATAGGTTGCGAGCTTGACTCTCCTCTTTGGAGGTGTCTCCAGATGCTCAACGATCATCACCATGGCTTCAAGCCATGACTCTGCAGCCTGAGGTCCTTCTTCCCTTAAATAGGTGGGAGGATACTACTGCTGGAAAACCCACGTCAAGTCTTCCATAGACAAGGCAGGAGTAGGTGCTCCCTAGAAGGTCTGTATCATCCTCAGAAATCCTTCCCTAAACTGTGCATCAGTGCCTATAACTGGTATCACTGCTGGTGCCAAGGCTGGCACAACAGGAGGATCTAGAGGAAGTCCCTAATCAGCCATGTCCGGTGCTTGAAAACCGCCTAGCAACTGCCATACAACTAGAGGATGTCTTGGTGGCATGACTCTGCAAGTCCAATGCACACCATTATAGAGGACTGAAAACAAGGAGTGTAAGAAGGAAACAAGAGAAAGAAAACATTCAAGTTTTACAAAACATGATTACACGGCGTGTACACTATGTACACGGAGTATTCACTGAATTCATTCACTAGGGAATGTACCATTTCCTAAATTGGTCGTGTAAAGCCCCAAACACACGGTGTGTTCTCAAAACACATGGCGTGTACTTGAATCCTCTTACCCTTCCTAGGTTCTTCTATATAGCTAATCCACATGGCTCTCCTAATACAAACTACACGGCGTGTTCAAGGTATACACATCATGTACAGGACAAGCTTCACCTGGCCCATGTTGTTAGTGACACGGCCGGTGTACCCAGATTATACTACATGGCGTGTTCCAAACAAACATGGCGTGTACTAATAAAAGATAACATCGACCTGTGTTGTTCGTGACGTGGTCGGGTACCTAGGTTACGTTGCACGGCATGTGATATGAGGACATAGCGTTTAAAAACCAATTTTCATCCATCTGTGTCACTTTTCGCACTAGTAGACACACTGTCTCAACAACAAGGCATGTATGTACTGTACACGACATGTTTTTACAAGATTTTTCATAACGCTGTGTCCCTGGCCACACAGTCAGTGGCACGGTTTATAAAACTACACGGCATGTATTCATAAAGTACACACCATGTATTCTAGGTTTTTCTGAACACTAGCCTCAGAAACTGCACCAGAGCCCAGAAAACATAGAAACAAACATTGAAGGTTCCAAATTCTGATCTTTGAGGCCCCATACTCCCCGAGAATCACTGTTTCACATCTTATACAAGTTATAAGAAGGAAAAAAAGCAATGATCCACCAAATTCTGATCCATGAGGGCCCATAACACATCAAGAACCAATGTTTGGCATTCATCCAAACAAAGCACTACTCAAACAAGGCCTTATCAAACATCATTTATTCTATCAATCATCTTTCACAATGGCATGCATAGTCACGAAGTTTATCAAAATAGCATGAAATCGCTAATTCATCCTAGATGGCATGGAAAGAATGCATGGAAAGTGAATTCTAACAAGTGCATATATGATTCATGAGATGACACACCCTCATATCAACAGGTTGCTAAAGAAATAGAACCTCAATAACAACAATGGTAACAACACAAGACATGTGAGTCACCCAACAATGTAATCAAATCAACTGTAAAATTTCAAACCCGTAAAATTTCATTAAATGAGGTAGTATGGATTTTCCCTACACACAGGTTAGCTACTCCCATGAAAAGATTATTACCAAGTACCTTTTACATCATATCCCTGGCTATAGGCTCCAAATAGTAAGTCAAGAGAAAAGAAACCCTCTGATACCACTTTGTAACATCCCTGTTTGGGAAGCCACCGAGAGGCGCACCATACCTGGTTGGCCACATGGCCTCAAGCGCATTTCCCCAAATTCTAGAGGCTTCTGACTAGCAGTGAGCTCCTTGGGTGTGATAGTGGGGAAACTATGACCTCATTGGCAGAGTAAACAGCAGAAGATAAACAAAAGCAACCACGGAAGTAATAAACGATCCATACACAAGTGAAAAATGGAAGACTAAAAGTGTAAACAAATTGAGCACATATATATACGATGCATCATACGTATGTCTAAAAATGTATCCAAACACGTCACAATGATGGAAATACAAAAATTACTAAAACAAGTACAAAATATAGACAAACAGCTCCTCATCATCACAATCCTATGATTGGTCCCATGCTCTCCAGCTCCACAACAAGTCAAGTACCTGAAGTCAAAGGGCACTTTTCCTTGTCTATACCTGCAATAATATAGTCTTTTTGGGCCCGAAATCATGACCCAAACAGGGTGTGAGACTAAATCCCAATAGGCAACCACCACAAGATCTGTGTCTAACAGTTAGTGAATATAACGCAGGTAAAAGTATAGAAAACAGTAAACAGGAAAGTACTAAACAGTAAGCAATCCATAGTCTCAAGCATCTAATCTGAAAATAGGTAAACAGCTACTCAAGCAAGAAGGAACAAATAGGTAACCATCTACGTATTTCTCAAATCCTAACCCCTCTGGTTCAACCAACAAGCACTAGAAACCCTATAGGAGGCACACACATTCTCACCCCTCTAGTTCAGCTAAAGTGTAGACTCTCTGGGGAAGCACTCACCGTCAATTCCCCTTATAGTCTTGCATCGTACTAAAGGCGCTCTGGGGAAGCACTCAATGTCTCATTCCACCTGTGGCCTGCATCGAGGAACTACAGACACTCTGAGGAAGCACTCAACATCAATTCCTTATGTCGTCTTGCATCGTAATTTATAAGACACTTTGGAGAAGCCCTTACGTTCATTCTCTGTATAGTCTGCTATATTAGGTTCTCATGACCATGTGTAAGTCAAACAAGTAAAATGCGCAATGGCCCAAGTAAACCTAAAGAACTAATTGTCTATAATTCTAAGTCATATTAGCATAATAGAACAACTGTCACACTATCCTACAAACTATGTATGGAAACTGGCAATAGCCTAACATGAAAAACTAGACCAAACTGTCATACACAGGAAAAACATGCATGTGAAATACATCCAAAGCACATAAAAATTACCCTATTTACAAACAGTAACCTCTAATCAGGCATAAAAGAAAATTAGTCAAACAGTACGGCTAAAAAGGTAAACATGCAATACCCCGTTCAAGGGTATTGGTAGAATTTGCACTAAATATTCAATGACTTTAAACAGAAAGGTAGAAAACACCTACCATAGTGTTAGGAGATAGTTATACTTGAACCAAGAGGATTTAATCTCTTTAGAAAGTCATATATCTATAAAAACATATAAAACATTAAACCCATGATAACTTGGAAAAATGAGGAATTGGAAAACAATGCTCTGGGAGAAGGAAGAACTCACCGTTGCGATTCCAATGCTATCAATGGTAGTCGAATCGGAGGACGGACGGAGGCTCGGGGGCTCTTCGAAGACCCATGGATTCTTGATGCTCTCGAAAGAAATAGGTTGAGAAGGAGGGTTATATGTCCTTCAGATGCGACCCCAGTGTGTTTAATAAAAAAAATAAAGTACACGGTGTGTACATTTGAAGTACACGGTGTGTACTTAATGTTTTCGTACTCTGATTTAAGAGGCCTCCGAAACACCCCCACATGGCCGTTTGCATGGCCGCTACACATCCAGCACCCATCTACCTATAACAAAGAGGTACACGGCTTGTTCCCTAAAGTACATGGTGTGTACTTTGAAAATTTCCAGAAATTCCTCTTTTTCCCGAAAATGACCAGAAAATGAAAAACATACCTGAAAAGAAGATCCATGTTCTTACAAAAACTAAATAATTGAGATTACTAAACATAATTCACAAGGAGTTAGTGTGGAACCTGAAATGAGATATAATATGAGAAGAATATAAAATAATTGAGGATATTATTTCATGTTTTAGGGTTTTTAGTTAGAAAAGATCCATTAAAGTTGTTATTCATGCATGGAGTTTACTTGACAGGATTGATATTGTGAAAGTATTATTCCTACATAAAATATTAAATAATTTTTTTAACCTATTTCATACATTTTAATGGTAATGGGACTTCATAAATAATGAGGAATAAATCATTCATAGTTTAACTAACGTAAGTGGTCCATTACAGTTACTTAAAATATTTGAGCAAGACTAACAGACATGACCAGTGGATGTTTAAGGTACCTAAATAGGTAAATTAAGAAGTGTGATTTACTGAGATAATGTAGAAAGACAACTAGATAATACTATAGTGGATTGGACTTAAATAAATGTAGAACAACATCTGTTAGATAATGGGGCATTTGAATAATTTCAGTTAGAGATGAAAGCAGAAGGATTCACTAGTTTAGAGACATATTAGAAGAAGTTACTTCTGGAGATTCATGAGTAGGTCAATGTGGATTCTTGTAACACTATATAATGCATTATAAAATCATATTATGTAGACTCAGTTATAGATACATTGTGATTTTTTCTACCATTGTAATTGATAAAAATATTATAGTAGGGACTCCATGTTTGGAGGAATTACCCACACCGAATGGAGTAGGTCTTTAGACCAAAACTAGTAAATCCTTGAGTTTTAGGCCTCTAATTAATAGAATTTTTTCAGGTGAGGCTAATATACACAATAATATTGGATCGATTGTTAAACCAGACATAATGGTTGAATTGAAATTGATCAATTTGTAAAAAAAAGGCAGTGTTGATTCACCCCTCCCCCTCTTAGTGATCTCACACTGATCCAGTCTCTATAATTGGTATCTGAGAGAAGGTCGCCCCTATAAGATCCAAAAAACACATAAGAATATAGAAAATTAACTCAACAAACAAAATGGGTGTTTCAATTTAAAATAGTGATAACTATCATGGTTGAAAAAATGGTATGATATTGCATCTCTTATAACTTGGGGTAGAGGTAACAGATGTAGTTATAGTGGGATTTCAACCAATTAATGTGAATACTGCTATGAATTTTACAAAAAAAAACTGAACTCATAAATTTAAGTAAAGGCTCTAAATTAAATCATGGTTCCTTTATTTCAAAATTTATAAACAAAGTAGATGGGTCTCTAGGCCACCATGGAAATATCAGATAAACTAATAACAAGATATAAAAGAAATCATAATGTTAAGGAAGATAAGAAGATAATACAAAGAAGAAGATTTGAATATATCAAAATGGGTGATGATGAATGTATTTATGACTAATTTACAAGATTAAATGTTTTTTTCAGGGTCATAATAGGTTTTGGGGAAAATCTAGATTTCTCAACCACTATAAAGAAGTTTATGAGAAACATTCCAGATTGATTTGATCTAAAAGTTTCTACAATGGAAGGATGAGAAGATATTTCATTAGATAGACTTAAATATATTTTCATAACATATTAAATGATAAAAATAAAACATTTTATGAAGAAGACAAAAGTTGACATGGAATTTAAATCTACATTGAAAGGTAAACTTCAAGTTTAAGAATGTGTAGAATGTAGTGATTCTAAGCACAAGGAATCTGAAGATAACTAAAATCAAATGAGAACCTTGTTTATAAAAATATATAATTGAGGTAGAAATAAAACAGAGCATAATCTTTTAAATTCCATAAACTTTCATGGGTTTTCTTATTTTATATATGAATTTCCAAAGAAAAAAATCCAATGTCACCAAGTCTGATGAAGAATAATACTACATCAAGATAAAATATAAGAATCTTTTAAAAAGTGACAATGAGAGGAAAAACAATAATTACTAAAATAATAATACAATAAAACTAATTAGTATCTCTTTTATTGAATATTATTCATAAAATAGTATAATACAATATAAATTGACTTCAATAAATTATGTGTGTTGAATGGGAAAAACTAAAATATTTAAAGAAACATTTTAAGGTTTAGAATATCAAGGAATGAAAAAACTAGAATGGTTCATAAAATATAAGTTAGATTATACTCTTAATAATAACATAAAAATCAATAAGGATAAATTAAATCTAGTATTGTGTAATTAATTTCATGTTAAGAAAGATGAGACACATATTAATGGGATAAGGGAAATATGAAAAAAATGAGATAGAAAGGAGACTAAAATATTTTGGAGAAAAATCCATTGGAAGATAAGATCAAAACAAGACTTGAATAAAATTCATTAATGAAATTTAAAAAACAAGATGAAGATAGATAAACATGAAAATATGGAAAATTATATTTAATCAACACGTGTTGATTGAGTGTAAGAATTATCCAAGACACATCTATAAGCCATTCACCTCAAAGTGAGTTGACCAATATTAAACAAGACTTCACCAAATTTATTGAGCATAATAGTGAATATTCTAAACCTAATTCAAATAAGGGTCCATAGAAAATGGTTGATTCCATATGTAATGAATCTTGATGTTCATTTGTTTAAGTGTATACTTGAAAGACAATTCTAAATCTAACTAAACTAAAATAACAAATGATAAAACATATTCTATAAAGGAAGATTTGACTAATTTATCAATAAGGTATCCTCCAAAGAAGAAACATCTATGACATGTGAAAATACAATAAGAATAATATTTAGTGTAGATGATTCCATAAGACCGAGGTTTAAATTCTACTACTAGTGTTGTGGAGTGTTATGTCATAAATATCATTCATGATGGTATAACATGTCACTACCCGAAAAAAAAATTTGAATCAAGCGTGGTAAATTATTAATATATGAGATTAGATTATCAAAAATAGAAGCCTAAAGATACCATCTGAACATTCAACACATAACAACATTTAATTCTTGAATGAATTCTATGGTAGATGTGGTTAAGAAGGTCACAAAGTTCAGAAATACGTAGTTCTCTTACTAAGTGGAATTTCTCATAGTGTAAATTAGAAGAGAAGTTGGATAGTGAAGAAAGTTATTGCCACAAGTGAATTTTAAGATATGATCAAGAAAATATATAGATTTCATAATCTTTTAAAGTCAAAAATAAATCAAGTGGTGACTTTTAAATAAGTTATATTTTATGAGAATTCATCTATAAATGATTACTTGTAAATTATAAGGAATTAATAAACTAGGAAAGGAATAAGACATAATATAACCACACTACTATCCAAAAAGAGATCAAGAATATGATTTGGAAAGAAAATGGTTATTATTATATCACGTAAGAGTAACATAAATCCAAGAAGGAGTCATGGATCACGATATATAAGAGATGTTGAGGGGTTAATATTTTATGCACTAGAAATTTTTTGATGTGTTTTTGTAATTGTTTGTAGTATATCCCTTGAATAAAATTCTTATATATCCCTTGAAATGAATAATTTATAGGATATTAATAATTTTATCACATATTAATATTCTTTAGGTACATATCTTATTATTTTGTAACATTACTCTTGTTTTCTACATTATTTCATACCATTTAGACTTATATTTGACTAACTAAAAGGGTATTTATTTAATAAACAATATGGTTTCATTCTTTGGGGAGAATATATGAGAAGACGTCATTTATCCTTTGCATTTAATTATCAATAATGGGAGATAGTTTTTAGACACATAATGAATTTAAAATATGTGAAAATATATTGAAAAAAAAATAAGGGGGGTATTGTTGGGACAAATGGACATGTTTTTTATTTTTTATCAATAAGGGTAAATAGGTGTTGGATTTATGAGAAGAGATGAAATAATGAGGGATGTATAATTTATATTCTCTATGCTTAAATTGTGATTATTTTAGAAGTGATCTAAAATTTAAATGATTTTATAAATATTGAAATATTATTACAACATTTTTAGAATAAGTGGAATACCACATAAAAATTTATTTTCATGAATAGAAAGTTGAAAGAAGTGAAGGCCACACAATAATTATATTGATACATGAGTTGAAAAATGAGTTCATAAAAAATATTTATTTTCATGAGGATTATTAAATATTAAGGCTATGAAAATTACCCTTATATAAATTTTCATGATTAATAAGGCATTAGATTTTTGGTTGGTCATGGAATCATATTTCATATTTCGTATTTTACTAAGTACATAAATGATCCATTAGAATAAAAATATGGGGTTACCATTGCAAGACCACAAGGTTCAGGCCATCAACTACACCTGGGGACCCAAGGGTCATCCCCATGGGAGATATGGACCAAGGATCCTACATGGAAGATGAATAGTTTTGTAGGAACATATCACCTGTAAGATAAGAAATAGTGAATGCATGGAGATGTTGGAGCCACCGTGTGGGGTGACATAGTGGCATGGTGGCATGTGTGAACATGTATTCTTGTGTCCCCCCCCCACATCCATGAAAGGTTGTGTTATAAAAATTACCAAGATTATAAATCAAATTCTAGCCACCCGTAAGATCGATGTGGGACATGCGGAACATGATCACTATTCCTCTATGCTAAAATATATTTACTTAAGCACAACTTATTAACTAAATCTATCATGATTGTGTGAATAAAATAGTTTATTTAATTCATCATCTCCATTCTTCAATGGAACTATATTATGCTATAGTTCATTCCAAAACTTTGATGTATCAAACCATGCATCTTGTAAAACGATAAGATCAGGAGAATGGTTTGTAATAGCCTTTATATCTTGCATGAAACTATGTATTTCATACATTCATTGATTTTGATGTCTGGGAATTTTTCCAAATGAAAACAAAGATGCATAAGGATGAAAATTCATGAACTAGTTCAATCTTATAAATTAGGATCATGTGTTCATATAATTCACAGGTGAGGCTCTATCGCAAACTCGTATAAAGAAAGGTGAGACATTTTTTATCATCAAGAGATACATAAAAGAATGAAATACATGTTCATTAATATTTAATTATGTTGATATCATTATTAATTTAATTTTTTTATTAAAATAACATCAAAGGTAGAGATTCGTTTTGGTGAATTGTAGCGGTGAAATGCAGTGGTTTTGCATATAAATATTAAATATCCAACCTAAGTTCACTTCTACCATTTAGGAAGTGTTCATTTTTTCAATTGAAATAGTGAATATATAAAGTAAATGTTTTTCTATATGGGTTTCCTTAAAGATATTATCTTGTACAAAAGACAAGAAGTAATATCCTCTTGACTTACAAACCATTCACTCCATACTCTCAAGAATATATAAAGTCTCCAAGTTTATACTACATAACAAGAACATGTCTGAGTATCTGTGAAGCAATTTTGGTATATACAGAGCTATCATGTGGTAAACATTCATGAAGGACCATGATATCATCTGTCATAGTTTCATAAATTAGGACCATTAATGAGGTGTAATAACCCTACATCTATTTGGGTTTGTTAGAAGGTAGTGTTTGAGAAGGCTTCATACACTATTACGTAAATAAAAAAGTGAGTAGTAGTTACATGGGTAAATGAACATGCATATGATAAGTCAACCAAATTATTTAGATACCTAAACCTGATTCACTATAAGGTAGTGTGTAAATTTAAATAATATAGTGGATGAGAATCACTTAAAATAATAAATAGGAAATCATTTCATGTACTAGGGTTTATCATTTAAGGACACCCATGCATTTTTTTATTCACTCATGACGTGGACTTGAGGGGATTTGGATTTTGAAAGTATTATTCTTTAGTTAAATATTTAATAAGATTATGTTCTCCTCTGGAAAATATTTTAATGTGTCTGAGAGTTTAACAATGAGAAATAATTGACCTATCATAGTTTCACCAAGGAAATTGATCAGTGATGGATTATTAGAATATTAGAGTAAGACCATAATAACAAAGTAGTAGATATTGAAGGAAATTAAATAGGTACGCTATAAATAATGCTTCAAAAATATTATGGAGGAAAGTAAATAGAACATCCTTTAGTATATTATATGTAAATAAGGTTAAACGTGTCTCATTTGGATCTGGGAGTAGTTGAAGCCTTTAAGTTGAAGCTAGAAGAAAAATAAGTCTCTCAATTAGAGTCAGAGTAGATAAAGTCTCTTTTTTAGATTCAGGATTAGACTAGGGGAGATTCTTGTAACACTATGGGATGAATTATAAAGGAACTCATGTGTGTATCCAAGAGTAGATATTGTGAGATTTTTTATTGACCATTTTAATTGATAAAATTATTATAGTGGATAATCTGTGTTGGGAGGAATAACCAAAATGTAAGGAGTGGGTATTTCTACCGAATCTTATAAATCCTTATGTTTTATGCCTCAGATTATTATTATTTTTCAAGATTATTTTTAGAAGAAAAATAATATTCAATTGATTCTTTAACCCACCACATATGTTGAATTTAAAAATAATAATTTATTAAAATAAAAGAGATCATTGATTTACCCATTTCCCCTCTCAGTAATCATACAATGATCTAGGATATACACATTACAAAACAAATTAAACCCTTTAAACAAAAAATTTAATCATAAATTTATATTCTCTATTGGTAATGTGTTCAATAGTGGTTAATTCATGGGGGTTTGACAAATACTGGTTAGGTGGTGATCTCCACTAACTTGAACTACTCCTGCAAACAATTATTCTCTAACTTCACTAGTTTTACTTCATCTTATGATTAGTCAAGGGAGAAAACTGTTTATGAAACATCCGTCCCAATCTATGATAAATTAACTTCATAAGGTATGACTATTGGTTTTAGTGAAGACTCTTCCTTTATGTGATAATTAACTCAAGTTATTTTCCATACAACATACTAATCCTAAGGGTTAATTTGTAGTCATAAAACCTCAATAAACATATTGATAATGGTCGTATAAATAAAAATTCATAATTTTCAAAGTTAATATAGAAAAATTATCATATTTTCCAATTTTCATAATGAAAAATAGTTATATTAAAAATTATATGTATGATAATATCCAAAATACATTTATTTCATTCTCAGTGTTTTTACACTATTTCAATTTCCATGTTTAATGTTTTCTTCTTAATAATAATGTATCTCATATGTATATTTTTTTCTTTTCTAAGTATGATCCACTAAATAAGAAGATTAATATGGTTCCAAACATTTTTACATTCATTATTATACTTTTTTTATCTTCTGTTGTAAATTTAATTACATATTTTTTTATTGTATAAATATGTTTTATGTTGTAATGATGAAATAATAAAGTGTCTATTGTGAAAAAAAATCTTATTTTGAATGGTTTTTCTACTATTATAAAATCTGAGGGATTATATTTAATCTTATAAATCAAATATTATTTTAATAAACATAAATATAATAGATGTTTTCTCAATTACATTATATTGGGTGTTTAAATTATTTTTGATATTATGGGATTATTAAAACTATTTTGATGGGCTTGTATGGAATCCAAAGAGATATGATTTTTGTGATGGAAATAATTTTTTAGAAAACATGTTTTTGAAAATAAAACACATTTGGTTGTATGTGGCATGCATAATTTTTTTAGTGATTTCTTATTTTAAATGGTTCACTAAGATAAGAGTTTCTAAATTGATGGGTTTTTTAGGTTATGGAATAGATATGAAGACGTTGGTTTTATAATTTGATTCAAAATAATTCTTAAAGTGGGTTTATATTTTTTTTAAAAGAAAAGGGTAATTTGGGAATTTTTTGAATTTCATTTTGATTTAAACCCCTATATTCCAAGGGGTGATTTGAAAAATTGTGTTAATTTTTGTGCATGTAAATTTTATTGAACTGGAATTAAGTATGTTAATGGTACCTATATAAACTAGGATTCTTTGATTATTATTTTTTTACCATGATAAACATGAATTCTTGAATATGTGATTAGATTGTATGTCATGTTTTACGGGGGACCATTACAGGTTGTTATAAGTTGTTATTTTTTTTATTGTGGTTTTTGGAGACTAACCAGTGCTGGTGTAGACTAAATTTCTTGGTTTTTAGTCATAGACCAAGGGTGACCTGGATAATGTATTTTGTATTTTATGAGAATAACATGGTGTTTTAAGAGAGTTTCTTATTTAGATATCATGAGATATATTCCATAATTTTTCTCTAGTATTTAGATAAGAGTTTTGGGTTTAGGGGTTAGATCCATTAAGGTGAGTTTTAATGGATTCATGGGTAATTATGACTGATGTGTTTTTAGTAGGTGATTATTATAGTGGGGGAGCATAATAGTAAGTAATTGTTCATTGTTAGAGGATTCATATGGTGGGAATACACATAAGTCCTAGGATGAATTAATTCTTTAAACTTTAGTTTTTTTAAATTAATGGGTACATTTAACCAATGCCTTGGTGTTTTTTGATTGATTTTTAATGTTTAGAACTTGGGTGAGACTGGATTTGTGGAACCCCATAATTTCACTCAAATATTTAGTTATAAAATACATTCATTAAAAACTATAATTGATAAAAATTGAGATGAAAATGTATTTATTTCAATATTATCTTAAGTACAAAATTATATCTCTTGAATAATCACATAATCCCGAGAATGAAAGGTTTAGTGTCTTTGAGAATCATCTACATAAGTAACTTATTTAAATATACTTATAGACATTAACCAACATTCATACCATACTATATACACTTCTAGATATCACCTTCGTTATACTCATCTTTATAACTTGAGGAATGAAATCATATGGAATGGGTGAGATTGTATGCTCAGTAAGGGAAAACATATCAATATGTCATAATAGGTTATATCATATGAATATGGGGAAACATGAGTATGGGAGAAATATATTTTTAAAAAAATAATGGAATAAAAGGATTTTTCCTTATGTCATGATATAACGTAATGTAATCTTAAATGAAAAATTATACACCATGGAAAATGCTAAGGGAATCATGTAATATTAAACACGATTCAAGGAGCTTAATCATAGGCACAAGAATATTGTGTAAGAGTGTGGTATAAACATAAGAATAAAAATTATTTCTCAATCTTACCATAAAAACACATTCATCATATTATAGACTTGGGATAATCACCCATGTATCATCTTGGGAATGGGATATTATTTTTGTGTACACTTTCACATAGGATAATCCTCCCATGTACCCATTTTAATGGGATATATCCTCCCTTGAATGTATTTTCTTGGGATAAATAGTCCTAGGTATCCTTTATCATAGGATAAATGATCTTGGGTACCATTTGGAATTAGATAAATCTTCTCATGTACACATTGTCTTGGGATAAATTCTCACATATTCCCTTTTACATCGGATAAATCCTCCTATATAACCTTTGGATTCTGATAAATCCTCTCATGTACCCTTAGGATTGGAATACATTATATCATGCACTATTTTATCTACTGATATATAAAACCCTACACAATTAATTATAGGGTGATATAGGACACCACCTATCAATAATACATACATATTTGTCCCATATTACACCAATAATTAATTATATCATATAGTACCCATGAAAATAAATCAGGGATTCAGAACATTTCTAGATGTTATGAAAAAAATTTACCTAAATAATATAAAATTTTGATCCCAAAAATTCAAACACCAAAACATGTATTTTATAAAATAAATATGAGAGTGATTTGTTGAAAACATATTCCCTAAAAAAACCAGTTTAGTGATAAATAAGAAAATGTTAGTGAAATGTTTAAGGATTTTTTATAAAATTATTTTATCTTCATTGTAAAATAATTTATCATCACTTTTAAAATTCATTTTCAAAAAGGTCTCTTTGGAGAGTTTTAAAAAAGTAATTTTCAAAAAAAATATTATGAATTAAATTTAAAAAATAAAAACGTTAAAATACATAAATATTTATAATATTTGGTGTGAAAACATTTTTAA
The DNA here is from genome assembly GCA_963277665.1 of Viscum album. Lineage (NCBI taxonomy): Eukaryota > Viridiplantae > Streptophyta > Magnoliopsida > Santalales > Viscaceae > Viscum > Viscum album. Next base: position 1,723,345,555 of record OY728131.1, on the reverse strand, counting down.
AAAATGTACTTTTTAAAAATAATCATCAATAAAGGATATATTAAAAATATATAAAGGTTTGAAATAGGTGAAATAGAATCTTTGGAAACCATATTTTCCAAAATAAACATCAATAATTTTTCTTTGAATTGAAATAATGGTTATCAGAATTAATGTGAATTGGAAGATAACTCATTTGATATTTAATGGATGGAAAACCATTTTATTTAATATTTTGAAATACCATTCATAAAGCCCCACAATTAAAAAAGAGTAAAAAAATTAATTTTAAAAATAAAAATAATATAAATATAAAAGTCACATGAGAAAACACGTAATGGGAATTAAATATATCATAGATAACTTTTATTGGAATGAAAAATATGTAAAATTATAAGAAATAATCATTAAAGATAACTATAATTTTTATCAACAATGATATGATTTTTTATGGATAAAATTCACCTAGTAGGAATATTTTAATTGGATGTTTCATTTATTCTAGAGAAAAAGAGTACCATGAAATAAAATCATATGGTGGAAGAAACTAATATTAGAGGAAATTAATTTAAGAATAATCAATTTAAATCAATAAGAGGGTGTTGAGTTAACAAAAATCATAACAACATTGTTATATTTTGAATCAAATTCCATTTATAAAAAGAAAATGATATTTCTCTTAAGATCCCATGAATTACACGAATATGGTAAAATACATCAATTATGCATATGACAACCCAAGTATAACACTCATTAATATTACATCAATTTAAATAAATATTCAATATGAATCATGAAAATATATTCCATATAACCATAAAGGTTTAGTGTAATCAGAATCATGAATATATGAAAAATTGGAACAAAAAAGATCTATATAATATCGAATTATTTTTTTCGAAACTAACACCTTTCTTATAAATATCATTCTTAAAACCATTCTTCATACCCAGGGTAAAATGAAGCATATTAAAATGTGATCTCATATTCTTAGTAAGGTTAAAAAAGTGATATATCAATGACCATTAGAGAATATCATGACCAAAAGGTGATAAAGACATGAGAATAACATTTCAAAACCATACACATAAATTCATAGGTCATAATAAAGAGTTATGGTATAAATATTGGTAGTTCATAAAACATAAAACATAATAGAATAAAAATTTAGGATAAATGATACTATAAAATAAGAATATGATCATGTTATAAAAGTGTGTAATATAGTGCGGTATAATCATGATAATAGAAACCATATGTTAGGGATCACTACCAAGACCATCAGTGATTAGTAGACATAAAATAATTATGGAAAATCCTGTCTAATCAAATATTACATTCTCTTTGGAGATATATCCACCCAGTTAGCTTCACCATTATCACCCAATACATTATGGGCTTATGTAATTATGGTCCCAGTTATCACATAATTATAATACATTCATATGTATTACATAATATCCTAAAACATTAATCATATCACCATATCATATTCTATGGAAAATAAATGGGTTTTATAAACATATCACCATTATAATAAACAATCCAAAGAAATAATATGGATTATATAATTGGATAATATCCCAAGTAAATCATAAGTAACATAAAATGATGTTATTATAGGTGATAAATACCTTTAAAATATCATATAAAATTTTCTTTAGGAAAATACGCTTTTAATATTGACAACACTTAATTAAAATTTAAAAAATTCAAAAATAATATTGAAAAAAATTAAAAAAAACATATAATATTTTAAAATAATCTTGAATGAAATTATTTTTCATAAAGGAAGAAAATTTCATTCAGGTCTTAACCATTTTAAATAAATATATGTTCACACCTTCAGTAAAAGTACTCCATTTATAAAATAATTAGAGGATTATATTTAAACATATTTATATATAAGAAAAAAAGGATAAATTTAATTTAAAAAATAATTATATCATAGTAAAAAAAATCTTGAAAACATTATAGGGGACTTGGATATAGAAGAGAAATATTCCCAGCCAAAATATGATAAATAAGGTTAGTTTTTCTTAAAAACATTTTCTAAATAATTTTGAGTACCAAAGAGAGTAAATGGTATTAAAACGTCAAGATTAGAGAAATAAATATAGGAGAATAAAATAATTTGGGTTTATTTTATAAATATTAAATAATTATTCAAAATGGAAATTCAAGCTTTATTAATCATGATTAAAATGAGATTGAAGCATAAATCTCTTACCTCATCGGTAAATTTTGAATTGTAATTCCCATGAAATAATAAATTTAAATGAAAAATTAAATATCCTAAAAATATGTATATTAATGATATAACATGTCAAGGTAGTATTAAATACACCTCTGAAATATAAATATGTGCATAACATCAAACCTGCCTCAACAAAACAAAATAAAGATGAAGAACCCTTACCTCACATTCGAGTTGATTTATAATCATGAAAACCTCCTATATAATAAATTTATAATTATTATAATTATTTAAAAACCATATATATACTTATAATATCATATATGATACAATTATAACTTTTAAAATTTCATATATGAAAAATGATTTATTTAAATCATCATTTTTAGGTGTTAACTTTTTTTTCAAGTATGTTTCAGTTAGGAAGTTCTTATACATGCATATTGATAAAGGATCCATCATATCTATAATTATAATAATGATATAAATATATTATATATTCATTATATAAATAGATAAAACCTTCAACATAATTAAGAGATATAAAAATGAGATACACCATTAATGGTGAAGGTAGTTCATATATACACACATGTGATGTTTCTGTTTTTTATGGGTGGAATGAAATAAAGGTAAATAATAGTTGAAATTTATGTAACCATAATAATATAATATATTTATATATATAATTCATCAATATAATTATCCATGTGATGTGGTTATATAAATTTAATCACATCACTTTGTAGAGGTGGTAGTCCACATGTATGTATGACTGAAACTTTTATTTTCCATTTGATAGAAAAATGACAATAATATTTTTATGAAATTAACATAATAAAATCTCTTTATGTTATATAATGATTATATTATATTTAAATGGTTAATAAATAACTTAATGATGTATAATAAGTTTTTAAAAAGTATAATCTTGATTAGGACGATTACATCCACTTTGAAGAACCTCATATTGATCTCTTTATAAGGACAATAGAAATGATCTTTTAAGCAGAATAAAAAATCCATTGTTTTTACAAAGAAGTTAATTAGTTTTCTTATTTTTTATTTTAGATTACTAGTTCAAGAAATGTTAGGAATAGAGGATAGGTGTTATCTTTATATAAGAGAGGATAGGGAACCTTTGGAATTACATAAAGTATTAAATTAATATAAATTTATTTTCATGATCATACAGAAAAAATTAATATATTTAAAATATTAGATGAATATAAGTATAACTAATATAATATAATATAATTAATACAAGTTTATGTTATTTTTTAACCCTAATATCTTAGTTTTGACCCCATATTAACTTTTTTTTTATTACTACAATGTCAATGTATTTTACTAATTAAGTGACAAGAAATTTGATATAAAAGTAAAGGTGACCAATAAGTGGGAAATTATTTATATAATCAAATCTGTCTCTTTAATTTGGATAAATATAATATTTTTTATAATTTTAAAAAAAATAACTATTTAGTATTAAATATAATATACAATTAAAGTCATTTGTGACATTATTCATATAATTGACCTTAAAAAATAAATACAGTGAATTAATTTGAATAAAACCATTCATAAAATCACTAATAAATTATATTTATTGAAAAAAAATTGAAACACCCTAACACACCCAAAAAAAATTACATTGTAATTTTTAAAAATCATATACATGGTTATTATACTACTCACATAAGCATTGTTCCAATGTTTTTTAAGCATTTTAGGTAATTCTTTATTTACTATGAAATAAAAATAAATTTACATCATGATAAAAACATTTTAGTACTATAATAATCTTTTATAACATTACATAACTTGTTGTTATCCCTCTAAAGAAATATTATATATATTAAAAGTAAGAAAGAGACATTTTAGAATTTTCCTTTATATAAAATAATTTAAAGGGATTTATCAATGAATAATATAAATAAAATAAAATATTTTATTTTATTTGTAGGATGGGTTTGAGTTAAACTAATATAATCAAATATATTAATGTTTATGCATGAATTCAAAGCCTTGTTTAAATCTTTAACCTCATTCACCTCATTTTAATCTTACCATGGTGATAATATTTTTACCAAGGATGCCATTAATTATGACTAAAAACAAAGTTGAACTATTTACAACATTTGGAAATCATGATTCCATATTTTGAATCTATCTTCTTAAATTAAATCCGTATAAGTGGAATAAATTACTTTTAAAATAAACCCACAAAACCCAACAAAGAAAATCTCCATAAAAATTAATTTTTAAGTATAAAAATGATTTTATACCAAAATTTAGCATAATGTTGATCTAATGAAATTAATTGGATTATTTTCACTAAAAATAAACCAATTAAATTTTCAAATTAATTTAAAAATTTATACTTTTTAATTACTTGAATGGAAAATGCAGGTTTTTATAAAATCGGTATTTGTTCATTGTTCAATAGAAAATTATTAATTTCCAAGAAGTCCAAAAATTTATCCTTAATAAAATTTTGATATAATGATTTAAAATATTATATAATTTTTCTATAATATAGTTTCTAAAAGTGGTAGAAATTGATTTAAATATTTGATCACAAAATTAAATAAGTATATGTTTTGATGAAAATATATTTCTAAAGCATTAAATGACTTCACTAAAAATTGAGTGATTATTTCTTAAGTATTAATCAATAAGTTAGTATTGATTGGGACAACTATACATATTTTTTTAATTTTTTTACTCATATTTATACCTTCCAATTTAGTGGATATTTTATAATGGGCATAATTAAATAATATTTCTATAGTATATTTCAACTCACTTAAATATCAATGTTTCATGTTAAGAAAAAATTGACAATATTATTCTATTAAACTAAATTTTCAAGGTTTTTCATTCTCCCCAACCAATTAATATATTTAGTCTTTTCAATTTTTATCTTGGTATATAAGGGTTCATTATTAGAAAACATCTTTGATGAAAAATCACATCGTATAAAGGAATAATAAAATATACATTGAAAAGGGAACTGGGAAACATAAAGGTTACCTATAAAAAGATATAATATGGTTCCTATATAAGGAAAACATTGGTGGGATGTTAAAATTTATACAATTATGATAAATATAAGGTCTAATCTAATAATAGAAAGTGATATATATTGAGTTCATGTTAAATTTAATTACCAAAAAACTAGGAATCAGTGAAAGGTTAAAACAACCATCAATTCTACAGGATAACTATAAAAAGTAAAATATTTTCATTTTCAACAAAAATTTTCCTAGAGTTTAGAAATTATTTAAACATGAAATATGTGAAAACATAAAAATATGATTTCATCACATCTATAAATTCACTTTCATCCTTTAGTTGTGTGTTTAGATTATTTACCACCACTTTTCATTAGATATTACAATGATGGATAATAAATATGAATTTTTTTCATGCCTAAATGAATAAAATATTCTACTAATATATCATAATATCTATAAAAGGATTGCAAGATACTCCTCTTGTCATTATTTTCTATCTGAAAAATATATTTTATAGTATATTCCAACACAACTAATATGAATAAAATATCACTTGAAACCTCATTATCAATGATTTCAATAGAACTACCAAATTATTTCCATGAAAATATAAATTCCAAAACACCTCAAAAAATTCTTAACCATAATTCAAACCCAAAAAAATTAAAAAAAAAGTCACAAAAATTTCAAAAATAAACTTAACTTTAATACATAAATAAATTAAACTAGATTTTTAATTTTATATAAAAAAACATTTGAATACCTTACTCATATATTCTTCAAAACCTTGTTAATAAATATAATCACCATATAACCTCAATGAGAACATAAATTCTTCAAAAAATTAAATATAGCCTTATTAATCCAATAAAATCATAGACTGTAAAATAAACTTCATATATTTAAAAATGAAATAAACATCATCGATGATAAAATAATTCACATTGTCATCAAATCACTATTTATATTAAATGTTTTCTATACTATCCAATTTACATGATTAATGAAAATCATATCTTTAAACAAAATAAACATTATTATATCAATATTGGTCACTTATTAATGGTTATATGTCCCTAAATTATGTGTTTCCCAAAAATATACCCTTTACACTAAATCAAATTTCAATTTTTTCAATACTATTCAAAATATGATCGCATATCCTTAAATAAAAACTATTTTAGAATAATCCCTAGATTATTCATGATTCTTATAATCATAATAAAATTTATAAAACAATTCTACTATAATAATTATTAAACCCAAGATATAAACACTTCAATACATCCACTTAAATTATTACGATAGCATAGTCCCTTCCTTGTTCTATGATTTAGCCCTTAGATTATGTAATTGACTTGAATAATTCCATATTCCCCATACATAATACATTGAACTACAGATGGTACATTAGGATAAACTTCATTTCACTCCATTACACACTTCATTTTTTCCTTCGAAATTACTTTGTATATTCCCTTATTTTCCACACATATAACAACATATTATTTATTTGAGTCATTTCTCTAGGTGATTCTTCACACATAATTGTCATATAAGAAACTGAATCTCTTGCCTCCATGAAACTTAGTTTTCTCTTTTTTGGTTAATTCATAAACACACCTATATTTTGGTTATAAATCCTTTTTCAGGATATCTATTTTGGAATAATCATAGGGTTTCACATTCTATCTACTATTTAATTTAGTTTCTAATGAGTAAAATCATTGTATTTTCTAACACATTTAGCATTAATAAAATTTCTCCTAGTTCTATCCATTGAATAAATCCAAAAAAATCATTGTGTGGTCAAGATTAAAAATAGAAAAAAAAATATGATTCTAAAAAATAATTCATATAATATCTATATCATGATCGATTCTTTTCAAGGTATGAAGCTTTAGGTTTAACCAAGGTCATACATGGCCATTAACTACTCAAATAATTCATAATGGTTCAGAAATAAAATTTTAATTAACCCAACCATATTCCCATGAGTGTTTAGCCAATTTTTTAGTCCAAATACCACTAATCGTTCATTGGTGATGATAGAGTTAATACACAATCTTCCCCTTTAATAGTAATTACACCGAGGTTCATCTATGTTATAGTCGCATCCACTTACCAGTATCATGATAGGCATATAATTTCTAGTGAAATACCATAATATATATTTTATAAGATATTTATAATTCTATCCAATAAAAATAATTTTCCTTGGTTTTTCACTAAATTTATCTATTCCTAATTTCTAAAAATAACTAAAACTTTATATGATACCAACTGAGGCAACAAAAATATTACATAATGAAATATTAAATATTTTTATTTCAATTTTCAATACATCTATAAACAATACATTACCTAAGACTATAATGGTTTGGTTACTTTGGGAACTAGGATACATAAACAACTGGTACAAAAAAATATACACTATAACATCATATGTTTTAAAAAACAAATACTTTGTTCTATAGTGTACATGATACATCATATAGAGCTTAAACAGACAATTAAATATTATTATTTAAATGATACCATTATAACCTAGCAATTAGAATGGAATGAATGAGAAGTATTAACTAAATTATGAAAATATGGTTTACACATGTATACATAATTAATTATTTGGTGACCAATTAATTATAAATGAATGTAAATCATTTTTTAAATAAAAGGAATTATTTTTCTGAAAAACTATTTAAATGTGAAAAAAGTGAATTTTATAAATAATAAATCACTCTTGTTGGATTATATTTATGAAATATATATTTAATATATTCTATATAATTTTTTGTTTTCATGTAATGTTTTTTTCTAGACATGATATAAGAACAAATTCAATTTTATGCATTAAAGGAGTATTTTTTCAAAAAATATATTTTTACCACCTTTTGATGGAGAACCTATTTCAAATATAGTTGTTTTACTTTTATAATTGTTATTTGACAAATTAAACTTATTATTTGGAATTGGGACATCAAAATTTAATTTGGTTGAATTTTTTGTATTTTTATGATAAATTTTATATTTTTATTAATAGTGAAAAAAACTGTATTTTAATTCAAAATATTATTTTCATTTAATTTATATATATAGTTTTATTATCAATTTACATGGTTTTATGGTATAATTAGATTATATTTTATAATTTAATTCAATTTAGGCCATTGAAATCAATTTCATATTAAAGTAACCTATAAAAACTTATTGAATTTTTGAACATCTCTTTTACCCATATTCTCACTGAGTCTATAGGATTAGTGTTAAACCTAATTTAACCACTTATGTGAATTGCATTTTCAAAAATGGTCATGCATGGTTGTAATCGGTATTAAAATTTTGATCAAATGGTATTGAAATAATATTTGGTGAATGGTAACGTATTTATTTTTTTTACCACATTAAATGGTAAATCTTGTAATTAAAGTTAAAAATATTATTATAACATTATAAAATTACCAAAACACTTGTTATAATAAATTTTGATGAGTTTATTTCGACCTAAATCAACCTTATGCCTAAATTATAACCTATTTAAGACACATGGGTAAGAATATGATGTTTATTATATTTTATAAAAAAATATTTTAAAAATGTCATACTTATATTTGTAATAAGAACATAAATTTTAATATAGGGTAATATAGAAGATAAATTAGACTATAAAAATTAATTTGAAATATAATAATTTTATATAATTTTTTATAATTTATTTAAAAATTTAAGACATTGAATAATTTAATTTAACTGTGACACAATGATGAGGCAGTAATTGATTTTTTAAAGGAAGAATAAAATAAATGATATTAATAATATTAAAATAAATATAATTTTCAATATTTGATGATATGAACTATTTTTTGGATTCCTTTTAGATGTTCTAGATTATTTAAAGTAGTGTTTTGAAGTAATCATGTTGTTGGTATTTCTTAAAAGGTGATATAATTAATCGTGTCAAAATTGACATAATTCATATCTTAAAATATTAAATATTTAATTAAATGATATAAAATTTATATAAAAATAATATTCATCCAAAAAGTATATTTAAGTATAAAAATTTCATTAATTACTCAGTAATTATTCATTTGGCATGTTATGGTATTTATTTTAACTCACAAATTGTAAATTGCTTGATAAAACGGTAAAAGTTAAAAGGGGTTAAAACTAAAAGATAAGGATTAAAAAAATATTTTAACTTGTATAAAATTTATTATATAAATTGATATAGACAAACCCTCATCCTATATTCTAAATAAATCAGTTTTTACCCATTTTTAATAGAAAATTAATTTATATTAATTTAATACCATTATTAATTTCAAGAGTGCCCCACCCCTCTCCTATAAAAGGGAGCTCATTCATATATAATCCTTACACTTAGAAAAAATATTTTTTTGGACAATATCTACTCAATACCCTTACTATAATCCCTCATATAATTCTTGAAGTCTCACTTTAGGCATAACACCCTCTTTAGAGGTGTTAATATGTTAACAAAGGTGATCATCAGAAAAAAAAATGTGATGTTTTTATATATGTGTTTATATATTATTTATTCTTCCACACCATTCAAATATTATTCATCCATGATTAAAAAAAAGTATAATAAATATACTAATTTTATATTGTGTTAATATAATCACCTAAATCCTTCTCCACTACCACTAAATGTCAAAGGAATGATAATTTGTGCGTACTTGTGAACTATCACCTCCATGAACCAATAAAATTTGTTTTCCATAAACAACTCTTATAAATGGTTATAATAATATAAATAATGTTAGTATGTGATATTAATTACATATTTATCATTATAATATAATAATATATCAATTAAATTCTTACATTCCTTGCACATCAAAATTATAACTTCATTTGTGTGTACATTTGAACTATCACCTCCACGAAGCGATGTGATTCATTTTTAATCACCACATCAATTGAATAATATATATAAGTATATTTCAGTGATTAATATGATATTAATTATATTTTTATCATTATATAATGATAAAATAATATTTATTATCTTTCCATAATGATCAATGAAAAATGAATAATGTCACTCATGCGTGTGTACGACTTACCATCGCCAGGATTGTAACATTGTTCATTTTTCATAACCATACTTAGCGGTTTTATTTAATGGTATAGTTGAAATATAACACTTTTTTTATGTTAGGAATATTATTTTAGATATAATGGAGTTATGAACTCATTGACTATTGACATCATACCAAGTTTATTTTCGCCTCGAATACCAAATTTTGACAGAACATCCAACATGAACTTAAACAATTATGTAATTGTAATAACATGGTAACAATTGATAAAAAAAAGAATAATAAACATGAAAAGGGTTATTTAAAAGGTATAAATTTACCTATTTCTATTATTCAAGAGGATAAATAACTTACAATACAAGTCAAACTTGAGGAAATGGGTTTCATCTCAATTTACATTCCATTGAGACCTTTTTATTGTTATGTACCAATTCATTTTTATATGGTGTATAGACTCCAATTTGACATATTATAGCATTAATATCCTTATTCTTATGATATTATAAGTTCTTTTAATATTATTTTTCAATTATTTTGATTCAAGTGTATCTCAAGTGGTAAGGGACTTTTAAACTCAAAACCTTATTTTAATGTTTTGATGATTTATTTTTATAAATATTTCTATTTTATTTCCTTGTTTTCAAAAAGGTTTTTATGAATTTATTTATGTGGAAATTAATGTTTTAGAATGGGAAATTTTGAATTTACCTCAAAATTTTTCATAAATGGGTCCTTATTAAGGACTTCATCTCAATCTCCTTTCATTGAGGCATATTCGATATTATACACTGCCTTCTTTTATAAGGTGTATAGTCAACCCCTTTTACATTTAATTTAATTAAAATGTATTCAAAAGGAATATTTGTATATTAAGTGTTTTAAATTATTTACAAAATTAAAAAAGCAATGATTTTTAATGTATGTGTAGATGACGAATTCTCCCCCATTGTAACAGTTATTTTTATATTTGGATCCCCCTATAAGAATTAATGTTTTTTAAATGGAAAACAAATACCTTATTCCGTTTTTTGGGTATTTTTGTTATGAATTTTTTTTGAAAATGGATTTACTATTTAAATATATTTAAATTATTTCATGTGACTAAAAATGATATTTTTTGAGTGAAATGTTGATAATTTCAATCTTTTATGTGTTAGGATTATACAATGGTACATGGACATTTGATGTGTGGTTACACGATAAACTAAACATGGGTGGTTACCAGATAAAACAAAGTTGTTTGGTTCCATGAAAAACTGAGGGTGGGTTGTTATAATATAACCTCCAATTCATTGGTAATGGAATTCAATTATATGGTTATTTGAATTATAAGAGTGAAATGTATGGAAGACGACCGTATGGTTATTCCATTTAAGTATGAGTTTGTCCCAAGTTACCTTTCTATGTTATATATTATTTATATGGTTTTTATGGTAAAATTTTGATTAAAAAAAGATGAGTAATATTCTTATAATCCAAGGAAATTATTTATTACTTCTTTAAGGTGAAAATTTGTTACTTTATGATAAGTATTCCTAGTTTACAGGTTTTTGAAGGATAAAAATTGTCCTTATTTATGTATCCCTTGTTGATATTTTTATACCAATTCCATGTTTTGAAATATTTTTTACATGATTTAAGGGAGAATAGAGTTAAGGATGGGATATAGGGAAAGATATGATAGTTAAACATGAAAATAAACCATGTTTTATTTTTATATTTTTTCTTTTATTAAAGAAATAGATATTGTGGTAAGTGTTCACTTTGTATTTATATGGTTTTTATGGATGAGTTATGTCCTAATTATCTAAAGCTTTTATCTTGGAAATATAGTCAATGTGAAATAAATTAAACTTCTTGACTTAACTCAAGATTATGTAAAGGTTATGTATGGGTCCTTATAGTTTGTATCAGAGTAAAGGTTTAGAAAACTTTTGGGATAAGGAGTTTCGGTTAAATATATGGTATGATTCTATGTCTATTATTTTAGTTATATCCTTGTTCTATAACTTTTTTAGATTGATGAAAGTCAGTTACAAATGGAAGGAGTACGATCTCAAATAAAATTTTCTTCTCTTCCTCATGACTTGCTTGTAATAATTATTAAAAAGTCATGTCCAGATGATTTGGAATGTTTTTCTAACATATAACTCTATCGAAAATATTTTTATGATATTTCAAACTCCTAATATATAGATATATACCATCATGTATCATGGTTTGTTGTCAATCAAATCTTATTTACTCAATATTCTTAAATTTTTTAAAAATGTAAATATTATCAAGGAATTTTCAGATATTTTACTTTATCATAAGATTTTAAAAAATATTATTATTTTGAAAAAGCTGTTGGTGAAGGAGACCATTGAACATCCTATTTATACTTACTTTTAAAATATAATCTTTCATCACATTCTTATGGTATTTTAAAAGGACCGTTGATTAAAATTGTCAAAAAAACATGGTTGGAATGATGAATAAAAATCAAGTCTTATCTGATGTTTTGAAATTATATGTCATACAAGATTATTTTCCAAAAAATATTTCTCTAAAAACATCTATATGACTTAAGTTTTATAAGGTTTTTTTGAACAAAAGAACCAAATTATTTTGATTAATATATAAATCATTTTAGTAATCCATAGACCTTCTATCTATGTGAACAAATTGATGATGAAACTAGGTGTACACCATGATCAAATTAAGACATTATTTCTTTTTGGACTAGTTTTATTAAATCATATAAAGGTGAAATAAATAAATTCCAATATATATAAGACATAATTAATTAAGATATTGTGGTAATTGTGAGTTGCGATTAAAATTATAGATATAATTCAACCTTTTAGGTTAAAACATGTCATGTATATTTTTAAGGACTTTATCATATTTTGGGAATGTTATAAAAAATATATCATTTTAGAAGAAAAAAACTCGTAAGAAGGATGAAAACTTGTCACGTTGGACAAGGATATGGAAATCTAACCCAAAACTGAAGGGAGACAAGGATTTATTTACTACCAATAGCCTACATGAAATACCAAGTTAATATGACCTTTTATTTTTAGTTAAAAGGGTTGATGGAATAAGAATAAGTTGATTCTGGGATGTTTTGTTTTAACAAATGGATATCCTTGGTATTGGAAAATGATATAGGGATTAAGTGATAAATTATATTTTGGAGGACGTTCACAATTTTTGGAATTCTATATTATCAAGTAAAATAGAATACTATGGGATTTTATTTGATGAGTACTGGTTAAATATTATTTTTCAAGAATCTATGATTTTATGGTGGAGTAATGGTGATTTGGGTTATTTATAGAAATTATTAACCTAATATGGAGAATATGTGATTAGGTTAATTACTCTTTGGTATGAGACTTCATGGTTACTTGATGTTATTTTTAGATAAACGATAAAATTTATCTTGGAGGATGATGTAATAAAATTATTTTGAGTTTTGGGTTTCAAACTTCATTTGGATTATTTTGAGGGATTTTAATGATATTCATTTGTTGGGTGGTCTATGGTGAACTTTTGGTATTATAGTTGAATTTTTAAGATTAAAAGTAGATTTTCACCATCCAGTGGTTTATTTTTTTGGTGAATTGTTTTATATTATCCTAACCATGTTGGTTTTGGTAAATTTTTCATGATGGGATAAATATATATATATAATCTGATATGGATTACGTGATTCTATAGAATTTGATTTATCTTTAATACCCATCATTTAGATAAAAAGATGATTTTGTGGAAGAATTTGATTAATGGATTAAACTCTAATTTTCATGTAACTATATTTCTTTATGTTCTTATTCTATGAATTAAATGAATTCCTTAATTTTATAAAAATGATCTTAAAACAAAATTGTTTTTTGTTTTCCTTTCCTACTATGAAATTAAATACTCTTTAACCCATAAGTAATTTATAGTTTTTTGATTGTTAAATTTATCCTAAAACTATTTTCTTTCACTTTCCATCAAAAATTTGTGGTTAGTTTTATCTTCCATATCCTTGTTTTTCTAAATGGTTCCCTAGTATTTTTTTATCTCAGGTGACCTTTGTACTTCACTTTATTTCTCTTAATGTGGAGGTTTTATTACCTCTTATTCCGATGTGGGATTTCAATAAAGTAAATTTAAAAAGGAAAAAATTAGATACCAATTAATAATTCCAAATTATGAGGATGAAATTTTAAAAATGGGGGAGAATGTAACATCCTGATTTTTTTAAATAAATAATTTTTTTATAGCGTACATGATACACTATAATTAGCATAAATAAGCAACTAAATGTTATTATTTAAATTTTACCATTATACCTAGACATTAAAATGGAGGGAATGATAATTATTAACTAAATTATGAAAATATATTTTATACATGGCTACATAATAAATTTTTTGGAGACTTATTAATTATAAATGAATGTAAAACCTTTTTTAATAAAAAGAAATGTTTTTCTGAAAAACTATATAAATTTGCGCTAGTGTTTTTTTATAAATAATAAAATCACTATTGTTAGATTATATTTATGAAATATATATTTAATATATTATATATAATGTATAAATTAATTTTATGTGTTTTATAGACATGTTATAAGAAAAAATTTACTTTTATGCATTAAAGGATTATTTTTCAAAAATGTATTTTTACCACCATTTGATGGTCAACCTATTATAAATAGAGTTTTTGAAACTTTTATAATTTATATTTGAAAAAACAAACTACTTTTTTGTAATTGGGAAATCAAAATTTACTTTGGTTTAATTTTTGGTATTTTTATGATAAATTTCAAATTTTAATTAATTATTAGAAATACTACATTTTATTTCAAAAATATATTTCTTATAATTTAATTATATAGTAAAATTATCCATTTACTTGGTTTAAAGTTATAATTAGATTAATATTTTATTATTTATTCCAATAAAGATCATTGAAAATAATTTATTATTAATATTAGCTATAAAAACTTATTGTAATTTTTTAATGTTTCTTTTTACCCATATTCTCGCCATATTTGTGGGATAAGTGTTGGACCTAGTTTAACCACTTCAATGAATTTAATTTTCAATAATAAACATGCATGTTTTCAATCATTATGAAAAATGTGATCTAATTGGATCAATTTTTTTTAAAATAAAATATTTTATTTTATTTACCACAGTTACGGGAAAATCGAGTAATTAATGGAAAAAATGATATTATAATATTATAAAATTACCCAAAAACATGTTCTAATATCAATGTATGAGTGGATTTCAACATAAATCAACTTTAGTCTTAGATTATAACCTATTTAAGAAACTTGTGTAAGAATATGACATTTATTATATTTTATATAATAAAATAAAAAATGTCATACTCATATTTTTAATAATTAAATAATTTTTAATATAAAGTTATGTAGTCAAAAATTATATTTTCAATATTAGTTTGAAATATAATATTTTTATATACATCATGATAATTTATTTAAAAAAATTGACATTAAATAAGTAAATTTAATTGGGACATAATGATGATGTAGTAATATATTTTTTAATGAAAAAATAAAATAAATTATATTGACAATATTAAAATAAATATAATTTGAAATATTTTATGACATACCTTAATTTTATAGATAAATTTGACATTTTATAGATTAGTTAAAGTTTTTTTTGAAGGAACCAAGATTTTCTTTTATTTTTTAAAAATTCAAATAATGAATAGTTTCCAAATTGTAATAATTCATATCCAAAAATGTAAAATATTTAATTAAATGATATAAAGTTTATAAAAATATAATATTCTTCCAAATAGTTTATATAAGTCTAAATATTTCATTAATAAAACATTAATAGGTCGTTTTTAATGTTATGGTAATTATTTTAACACTAAAATTGCAAATTACTTGATTAAATTGTAAGAGTTAAGATGGGTAAAAACAAAAAGATAAGGATTAAATAAAATATTCAAACGTGTGTAATTTTTATTTTATTAATTTATTTTTACAAATCCTCATAATATATTATATATAAATCAATTTGGAATAATTTTTAATAAAAAATAAATTTATATTAATTTAATACTTTTAATAATTCCAAGAGTACCCCTCCCATCTCCTATAAAAGGGAACCAATTCATCTCAAATACTTACACTTAATAAAGCCATTTGGTTCATCCAAAATATTCCCAAACCCATTCCTATAATCCCACATGGTATTCTTGAAGCAATATTTTAGGTATAACACCCTCCTAAGAGTTTTTAAGGTGTTAGGAAAGGTGATTATCTGAAAGAAATGTAATATTTTTATTCAATAGTTTTGTTTTATTTCTTTTTCTGCTTACTTCAAATCTTATTCATCCATGATTAAATATGAAATCCTATATCATCAATATATTCATATAATATCATGTTAATATCATCACATAAAACCATATACACTTACATTTAATGGGAAAGTAATTAATTGTTCGTGTGTACGTGTGAAATATCACCTTCATAAACCGATATAATTCATTTTCCATTACCATCTATCATGACTAGTTACAATGATATAATTAATTCTAATATGTTATTTTTATTATATATTTATTATAATAATATAATAATATATCAATTACATTCTTACTTTCCGTGAACATAAAAACAATAATGTTGTTTGTGTGTACTCGTGAACTATCACCCCTAAGAAGCGATATGATTCATTTTTAAACACAAATCACCTGAATAATATATATATATATTTATAAGTGTATTTAAATTATTAATATGATATTAATTATATTTTTATAATTATGGAAATATTAAATAATATTTACTTTCTTTTCTTAATGATTAATGAAAAATGGAAAATGTTACGTGTGCGTACGTACGGCTTACCATCTCCTTGATTTTAGCTTTGTTCATTTTTCATAACTACACTTAATGGTTTCATTTATAGGTATAATTGATATATAAAAGTGATTTTTATTTCATGAATATTATTCTAGAGATGATTTACTTATGACCAGGTGAACTATTGACATCATACCATGTTCATTTTCAACTCAAGTACTGAATATCGATAAAACGTACAACGTGAACTTAAACAATTATGTATTTATCATAACATGGTAATGAGTTTTATAAAATTAATAACAAACATGAAAATAATTCTCATGAAAGTATAAATTAACCTAAGTGTTTTATTTAGTAAGATAATTAATGTACAATATAAGTCGGACTTGAAGTAAGGGATTTTGTCTCAATTTACATTCCATTGAGACTTGTTTTTTTATGCAACAATTCACTTTTATAGGGTGTGTATACTTCTAATTGATATATTATATCATTATAATCCTTATTATCATGATATTAATAGTTTTCTTAATCTTATTCTTTAATTATTTTTATTCATGTTTTTCTCAAGTTGTAAGGGACTTTTTAACTCAAAGCCTCATTTTAATGTCTTGATGATCTATTCTTATAATTATTTTTATTTTATATATATCTTTTCAAATTTTATTTATGAATATATTTATATGGTAATGAATGTTTCAAAATATGAAATTTTTTATTATCTTCAGATGTTTTTATAATGGGATCCTTGTAAGGGACTTTGTCTCAATCGCTTTTCATCAAGGCATAATGGATGTTATACACCGCCTTATATTATAAGGTGTATAATCCAACCATTTGAATTTTAATTTCATTAAAAGGATTTAAAAATTAATCTTTTTATATGAACCATTTTACATTCATTAGAAAATTAGAAAAGAGTTTTTTTAAAGTATATGGTGACAACAACTTCTCTCAGCCGTAATGGTTATTTGATATTTGGCTTCTTATGTAAGACTTTATTTTTTAAAAGGAAAAAAGAAATACCTTATTCATTTTTAGGGTATTTTTATATTAAAATGGTTTTGAAAATGTATTTACTATTTCAATATCTTGAAACTATTTTTTTATTGAAACTGAAATTTTAGGAGTGAAATATTAATAATTCCAATCTTTTATGTGTTATGATTATACAAAGGTAATTGGAAATTTGATGGGTGGTACCATGGTAAAACAATATGTGTGTGTTTCCATGATAATCTAAGGATGGTTGGTTGTGTTATAACCTTTAATACTATGGGTATAGAATTCAGTCATATGACAATTCCATATGTTAGAGTGATATGTATAGAAGTTGACCATATGGTTATTCTATTTAAGTATGATTATGTCCTGTGTTACCTTTATATGTTATATGATATTTATATGATTTTGATGATAATATTTTTATTACCAAAAAGGTAATCAATGATCTTATAATCCAAGTAATGTATTTACTACTTCTTTAAGGTGTAAAATATTAATTTATGACAAGTATTCATGGTCTACATGTTTTTTCCAGAATAAAAGTTTTTCGTATTTGTATATCCCATAATAAGATTTTTATGATCATTCCGTGTTTTGAAATATTTTTCATAATATTTAAGGTATAATAGAGTCAATGTTGAGATCAATGAAAAGTTATGTTGATAAATATGAAAATAAACCATGTTTTATTTTAAAGGATTTTGATTTATGAAATAAATTTATACTATTTGAATTTTCCACTTTGTATTTATATGGTTTTGTTATGTATGAGTTATGGAATAATTCTATAATTATATAAATGTGAAATGATCCTCAATGCGTAATAAAGTAAAATTATAGATGTAACACAACATTATGTAATGTTTAAGGATAGGTCTGTATATCTACATTATATTCCAATAAGTTCTTCACAACTATCAATATTATTATAAATATCATACTTAATAATATTATTCACACCCTTAGAAATTGAAATATAAAAAATAGTGATCTCATATTCTCAGAATGGGTAAAAAAGAGAGATTTTAATGGTAATTTAAGTATAACCTTAGTATAAGGTTTTGATAACATGATCATAATATTATAAAAACATACCCAAAAATTCATATATCAGAATCATGATTCATGGGATAATGATTGGAATTTCAAAAGAAATAAATTATAATAGAATAAAAAATCATGATCTATGAGAATATATCATAGGAATATGATCCATTTATTAAATATTTTCATGTAGTTTGGTATAATCAAAATTATAGAAATCATGTGTCGATGATTACTTCTAAGACTATAATTTCATAGAGGAAATAAACTCCTAATTGAAAATACAACCCGATCAAATGAAATTTTCTCTAATTAGTAATATCCACCTAGTTAAATTTTTCATAATTTCTGAATAAATTGTATGGATATTTAATTCTAGACCCACCCATATAATATTAGTAATCCATTCATATTTATGACATCAAATAATTATAATTTCATCATAACATCATAGTATAACCATTGTAAAACAAATAGGTTTCATAAACATATCTTCATTGCAATCATAAACCATACCTAGAAGTAATTAGGATGGTATAATTTATTCGTATCCCTGGTAAATAATAAAAATCTAAAATTATGATAAAAATCATGAAAAAATCCTTTTAAAGATCACAATAATGTTTATCATTGAAAATATCCATTTATTTTTTAAATCGCTTATCTAAAATAAAAAAAATAAAAGTATTTAAAAAATCATTGATAACATCAATGGAAACTTATAAAGAAATATTTAAATAATTAATTGTTCATGATAACCATAAATTTAATTCATATCATAATAATTTAAAAAAACATTTTTTACACTTATGGGAAAAATTACCATATTAATAAAATGATAATAATTTTCTTTCTAAAACACTTTATATAAATTCAAACATGGGTAAAAATGACATTAAAAATTTATTTTATTATAATAAAAATTAATTCTTGAAAAAAAATTAATTCACCTAGATATAGAAGAGAAATATTATTAACTAAAAGAGTATAAATAAGTTAAACTTTTCTTAAAAAAAATTCTAAGTCATTTTGATTAAAAAATAGAAAAAAACAGTACTAAAACATAAAAAATTAAAAAATAAAAAGAGTAGAAAAAATAAATGTAGTTTATTAGATAACGATCATATAATTTCCCTCAATCAAATATAATAAATCCTTGTTAAAATGAGACTTAGTCATAAATCCCTTATAACATTAGTAAATTTTAAATGTTTATCTCTCTTTAAGAATATAAATAATGGGAATTTAAAATATCATGAATATAAATAAATTGATGATATAAAATTTCAAAGGTTTGGTATATGCACTAAATAAACATATATATGTACATAATATCAAAAATTCTCAAAAACAATATTGAGGTAAGAACCCTTACCTCACATCTTACTTTCTTCGTAAGAATTATAAATTCTTGTATAATAAATTTAAATTTGTTATATTTCTATAAAATAACCATATAAATTCTCATAATATCATATATGAACCAATTATATAATTTAAACACCCATTTCTTAATAATTATTTACTAAAATCACCGTTGATTGAGGTTAACTATTTTATTTTTCATGTATGTTTCATTTCAGTAGTTTTGATCCTTACATCTTTATCATGTTTCAAGAGTCTTAAAATTTTTAATCCTGACATAAATATCAAATATATTCATTATATATATAAATATATTTAGTAAAATTATCCATAAATGTAACACCATAAGATTTTAAAAGAATAAAATTTCAATTAATAGCATATAAGACATGCAACACCAGGCTTAAATGATCCATGAAACATATTTTTCTAAATTTAATCTCATTGATAGCTTTTGATACATGAAGCCCTGAGTTTAAATGAACCATATTCTGTTATAACATAGCCATTAATTTGTTGGATATTAATAATACTGATTTATTTATAAAATTTATAAGGTCTAAATATATATATAATAAATTAAAGGGTAATAAATTTAATATAAATAAAAATAAAAAATCACTTTAGTGAAAAAATGAAAAGTTTTTTTGAAAAATATTATATTTTTCTTAAAGAGGTTTTGTGTCATTTTCAACAGTTATTTTAAAATTAATTTTTCTAACTTTTACAAAATTTATTTAGTTAAATTGGCTTCATTTATGAAATAATCATGTCACAATTATCATATAGTGAATTTTTTATAATTTTTAAAAATATTTAATTTTTTAGAAAATATAGAAAAATGATGATTCTTATTAAAAAAATTAAAAGAATTTATAAAATTTAATTTCATTTAAAATTGATTTAAAAGTAAATTTAAAAATATTATATTATATTTAAAAAAAATGGTATCATTGTAATCAATTATATATTCAATTTTAGTATAAAAACGTTCTAAACTTATGAAAACTTTTCTTATGGAAAATTGGTTTTTCATCATGTTTGTGGGATTAATTTTAAAATAAATTCTTCCAATTATATGAATTTAATTGAAAATAATGGATTACATATTTATAATCTGTGTAATTATTATTATATAATAATTTCAACTTAAATTTTTGTCACAATGAATAGTAAACACTGTAAAAATTATTTTTCGTGGTTAAGGTTATAATGAGTTTACTAGGGGTTAAACTAAGAACATAAGGGTTAAAATCACTGAAAAACATGTATATTTACTATTTTAGGGACATATATTGACCTTATATCATCAATGGTTTGATAATTATCCATATTTTATCCTTTTTTATTTGAAAAACATAGGTATCACTTTTTCTATTCAAAAATACCAAGTGTGTCCTCTCCCCCACTTATAAAAGGCCTCTACTTATCTTCTCTTATTCACACTCCCAAATCCATTTCACTCAGCCAATTACTAATAAAATATATTACTTCAATCCCTACCCATATACTATAGTTATTTTTTATCATAAATTAAATATAATAAGTCTTTAGTTGTAAACCTAAATTTGTTGTTTGAAGAAGAGGTGAAGTTCTTAGCTATGTATTTTTATTTTACTTATTCTTATAACTACATAAAATATTATAAAACTATAATAAAAATTAGAAAGAATATATTATATAAATTTATATATTATTATGTTAATTTTATAACCTATATCCATCTCCTCTTCTGTAGAATTGGAAATGAAACTGTATATCATGTGTACGAAAGACTACCGCCTCACGAACCAATGTGATTCGTTTTCCATACCACCTATCACTTTTTTATATAATGATGGATTTAAAATATTTTTAATATTTTTATAATTCTAATATACTTAAATAATTTTAATATAACATATATATTCTTACCTTCTAATCCATCAGAAAATAATTATGTCGCTCGTGCATACGTGTTAACTACTGCCTCCACGTATTGATATGAAATGTTATTCCATTTTGTTTTCATATATAGTAATAATGATATATATATTTAATATAGATGAAATATTTAATATAATAATGGTTCTACAAAGGTGAAATATTATTTATCTTTCTTACATTCCATCATTTGAAAAAATAAAAATACTGTCCATGTGTTCGTACAACTTACAGTCTCCAAGAATGGTGTAAATCAATTTCTCATATATAACTTTTATGAAAAATTATAAAAACTTATATAATGATTATATATGATATTTATATCATTTGTAAAGTAATATAAATTATGGAACCATGATCAGATAAAAAGGACTAAAATTACCAAACCAATACACAATGAAAAATGAATCAATTGTCACCCGAAATAATGATTTTAACAAATAATTGTTAATAAACGGGTCATAAAACACTATAGGTAAATAATATATGGTATGAAATATTTTATTATAGTTTTTTAATATATTTATAATGAATATATATTTAATATATATGAGTTAAGGTCATATATGAAGGAAATTTGACATGGTGTAAGGGTTTCTCGTCTTACTTTTACATTCGTGAGACATATTCCATATTCATAACATAGTTATCTTTATGTATATATAATGAAACTATGATATTTTATATAATTTATCCATTTATATACATGTTATTTAAATTTTTATTTGAATTTATTTGCTTTTTTGTGTATTATAACTCAAAATTTACCAAAGCGGTAAAGCTTAATGTCACAATCTCTTTATTATTCAATAATATTTATGTTTATGTCACCATTAGGAGAATTATTATATATATATATATATATATATATATATATATATATCTTAAAAACAATATATTTTATTATCCTATGGTTATTTATGGAATTTCTATTTAATAGTTCCATTTTCCCCTCCCATTTACATATAATTATTTAGAAAATGTTTTTAAGAAAAGCTTACATTGCCTTTATATTTGATCGAATATCCTTTTTCTTCCATATCCATGATTTTTAAAAAAACTCAAAAATATTTTCAAAAATACAAAAATTATTTTTTAAATACCTTTTTATGCATGTTTTAATTTTAAAATTTTCTTTTAATAGAATCTTCTTGTCATTTTCCGAATAAGGTATTTATTGACTTTTATTAAAAATATAAAATAAATATTTGTTTTAGCGTACATGAAAAGTATATAATTTCAAACAATTATGAACAATAACGTCTTTAAATCATAATTTAAAATTTTAAATGGTTTTTTACAATGAAAATATTTTTCCTAATATTCTATATATTAATAGTTTTTTAATATGATTTCAAATTAAAAATTATTTTTTTTGCAAAAACATTTTTTAGAATTTTTATGATATTTTTAATAATAAATGACAAAAAACATCATTTTACCTTATGATACAATGGGAATATATTGTAATTATAATATACATATTATTTATATATGTGTTTTATGATAATTTGGACTAAGATGTATAATTTTGATACCATTCTCCACAGTCCTTTAGATGGTTTATCGTTATGTTTATTAATTTAGGAAATTATTAACATTTCATATGCTATTTTTAAATATTAAAATTAATTTTTATTAGTTTCATCCTCTTTCATATGAGAAATTAATTAGAATTAGTAAGTGATATTTGGGTCCCACTATATCCCATTAATGTGTTGGTAGTTCTCATGAGACAAACTAGCATGGGTTTTTGGTCAAGGCCTTACCAAATTATATAAGACGACTTAGCATGAGGCCTTGATGTTGTGATTATGATGTCTGCAGTTATGAGTTCTATAATTATGAGATTATTCATTGATGTACAAGTGATTATTAAATTTATTATAATATTCAAGGATAAGTTTCAATCTTACGTGACTATTTATATGGAATAATTTTGATCATTGGTTATTCCTGTCATATTATTATTCATGTTCAAATTATTGACTAATAGAAGTATGTTACAGTTATTTACTATTCCATATTTATTAGGTATTATTTGTTCTATAAATATTCCACTGTATACATACCCTTACTAAGAATTAGATATCACCCCTTTTTTATGTTTCCTTTCCCTGTGATTCTAGGAAGTCTATTATCACTACTGGAAACATGATCTTTCCCAACACTTTTATACCAATGGTTTGTAAAAACCGTTGGTATAACTACCATTTCCCAACGGGTCACCAAAACCGTTGGGAAAGGGTGTGTTTTTTAGGCCGTTTCCCAACGGTTTTGGTGAACCGTTGGGAAAGAGTGACCTTTCCCAACGGTTCACCAAAACCGTTGGGAAAGGGTGTGTTTTGAGACCCTTTCCCAACGGTTTTGGTGAACCATTGGGAAAGGTCACTCTTTCCCAACGGTTCTTAGAACCATTGGGAAAACGCATCAAAAAAATCCAACCTTCGGCCTACTAAAATCCACCCAACCAGAACCTATCCCACTTGTTTTGAAAACCATTGGGATAGGTTCTTTAATTTTTTTCCCGATCCGCTAACCGAGAACATTATATAAATCAAAATTTTAAATAATTATGATAATACATATATATATTTATGAAATTATTTTTACAAAAGTGATGTTAGGTTAGTGGTTAAGTCGTTCGATTATAAACGAGGGGTCTTGGGATCAAATCCCAGCGGATGTTTTATTTTTGGAATTTATATACCAACGGTTCCATTACCGTTGGTATAGATTTCATATTACCTATACCAACGGTTCCCAAAACCGTTGGTATAGGTCTTTACCAACGGTTTTTGGAAAACCGTTGCTATAGACCTATCCCAACGGCTTACATGGCTACGGTTCTCCAAACCGTTGGTAAAGGTTAGTTTTCCAGTAGTGTATGATTGATATGGTGGGATATAAAAATGGAATAATGGTGTTCTTGAAGAAAATTATATGTTGTATATTACTTTTTCAAATGTAATATGAAATTAAATTATGAATCTAGTTTTCCATTACTACTAAAATATTAATTACTTTGGGATGTGGTCACTTATATCATGCACGAATGAAATAAAGTAACCACTAAATCTAGGATACTAGGGCCAATGTCTTTATAGTGGGTATTAATGAAATATTATTAGAAACCTTCAACACTATATTTTGGAAAACATATATTAGAGATCATAACCCTATAAATGACTTTGAGGACAATTCCAAGATAGGATAGCATCCTAATATTTTTTAAGGTATAGATTGTGTGTTTTTTATAATAATAAACCCCTTTATATATACAGTAAGTTGATATGCTTCTATAAAGGTTGTTCCTAGGGGTAATAATTATAAAAAGGTCACATTATACATTGAATTTAACATTACTTGGTTCGCGACAATGGGGTGTAATGTGCACTAAGTTTGACACTCACAAGGGATATTCTTGGCATAATTAAAATTTTATTTACACACTATTATGAAGGATTTGAAAAAAATTATTATTTGAAAAACTTCCTAAAGATACCATGATTATGGTTTTGATATTAGTTATGCATAAAATCTTTAATTTATGTTAAGTATTTCACTAGTTTTTGTATTATTTATTATTTTTCATAATGTTATGATCTAATATAGTGTATGCTATTATTTAAAAATTGTGCATTCCAAATGTAATGAGAACAGTATCAATGCACATACTCTATTTACAGATTTCCCTCCAAGGAAAGATAATAAATATGGAGATGGAGTTATAGATGGAGCAGTTTAAATTATAATCATATTGGGGTAATAGACTCCGGTTGTGAGCATTAACCTTTCCTGTATGGAGTATTCTGCTGATCCACCATACTGTGTAACAATTTTTGATTGTTTCATGCATTAGAAACTACCATAATTTAATTTGACTACAAATTCATTTGTATCTAATTAATTGATATGTTTTTTAGAGAATATATTTTTTCTCTAAGATGTAATGAAATAGAAAAAAAATTTCATAGTATTTTATTATCTCCTGGTTGATAAAGGTCAATTATGGTCATTAATAAAAAAACACTAAGGGAGAAAAAGGAATAAATAACATGGAATGGAGGGATTTTAAGGTACTCATAAAGGAAAAATATTTTCCTTATGATTAATAAGTAGATATGGAGGGAAAATTCTTCAGTCTAACACAAAAATAAGAGGAAAATGTTTCTAATTATAAAGATAACTTTATAAGGTTAGAAATGAATGTTATGGACTATGTATGTAATCTAAAAAGAATGATAGAATATTTATGTGATGGTAGTAATCCAATCCTTCAAAGAGAACTAGTTTCCAAAAAATTCTCATATTATGAGGATATAATATCATATTCTTTTAAGACAGAGAAATAATTCAACATGTCTTATGGATTTGAAGGAAAGAAAGAGAAAAAAAGTACATAAGGTAAAAATAGTTAAGGGGAAGAAAAGAAAAAGGATATTCCTACATGTGATAATTATGGAAAAAACACCATGGTACTTTCTTGGAGGTACTGGGAGTTAGCTTTAAGTGTAGAGAGACAGGACCCAAGGTTCAGGAATGTATGGGTAACAAAGAAACCATTAATGTTCATTGTTTCAAGTGTAAAGATATGGGGCACTACACAAATGAATTCCACGGGAATCAAGGGAATATGCCTCAGAAGATGATAATGGATCAAAGAAAATATTATAAAATTAATATAACCTACGTGGAATGATTAAAGTTCGTGTATATTGGAATTAAATAATTATATTGTAGAAGTATTTTTACAATTGGTCTTTTTGGTTATAAGAGTAGTGAATCATGTAAGGATTATGTTAATTTTGGAAGTATATATATTAACATGTAAGATTAACTAAAGCGTAATGGATACCATCATGGGTTTATTATTTTAAGGCTGATTACAATTTTAATCTCTTAAAACCCCCTTTTTATGCTTTATTTGATGGGACTTTAACAAGATTAAGGATGTTTTTGGATAAATTTTTGGAAATACAACACAATAGTTTAGTGTATGTTTTAGTGGAAACACTATTTAAGGAATAATTCATTTAAATTTTTATTAAATGAAAATAAAGGTATTGATAACCTTTAGAGAAAATATGGTCATTGATATTAAGGTAATTATAGTAAATTATATTTTTTTGATATCTTGAAAAAAAATAAGTCATGTTGAAAACCCTTATAGTAAAAAAGTTATTTTATAACCAATATTAATTTTAAGGATATTCATCATTTTTTTTAAAAACTATAGTAATAATATTAATATGGTTTTACAAAAAAACCAACCTTCTGGGTGAAAACCCATCAAATCTAGAAAATTCATCAGGATTGAACCCACAATCGAAGGATGACAAGGGTTTATTTTCTATAATTAGCCTACCTGACGCCCTAGTTAATATGTGATTATTTTTATTTAAACTATTAGAAGGATAAATACATATAGAATGGATTAAGTTCATATTTTTGTGTTAATATTTAGGTTTAGATATTATTGAATTAAATTGGATAACTCAATAAAACCATTGTGGATTTAGAAAAAATTTAGAGACATACAAAAGGACTTTTCACACTTTTATGGATATTATGGTCCATTAAAAGTTAATTTTAGTGATCTCAAAATAAAAAAAAATCATCTTGAATATTCATTTATTAGTGTAATAAATTAATTATAAATTGATTTAAGTATATACAAAGGATGAAACTATAAGTATGTTTCAGGTTTTTTATATCATGATAGTAAAATAATCCATCAACTCTAGGAAAATAATCACGAAACAAAATTTTTACCACATTAACTTTGTATATGATTAATTAATGGTATTTAAACAAATCATAGATTTATTATAAAATTTTTGTGAACTTTATCTTGATCACTCACTTTCCTATGATCAATGTTATCTATCACTCTAAATAATTATTTTTGTTTTTCTTTAATGTCCATATTTTCACATCAAACTAATTTTTTCTTACTGGGAAACATAGTTTTTTGTTATTCAATATGAAATATGTACTTCTCTTTCGCTATTATGAAGAGGAATTTGTATTAACCATTCTTACAATTTTAGATTTCAAGAATGATATTTCAAAATTAAAAATGATTTATTATTGAGATCAAGTTCAAATTACGAGGATTCAATTTTTTAAAGGTAGGGACAATGTAACAAACTAAGATTTTAAAAGAACAAGAAAAATTATTAATCATTTGTGACACAAAACGTCAATATTAAATTATCAATACAACATATTTATTTAAATTTTATCTTTTTGATATCTCTTTATACACAAAACCCTAAGTCTAAATGAAATATATACTCTTATAACCTAGATGTTAAATTAGTGGGTATGAATAGGACTAAAAAATAATGAAAATTATATTTCTTAAATATTTATAAAATAAATTCAATGGTTATCATTTTATTATAAATAAAAAAACTCATTTAAAATAAAAGATAATGGTGTTTCAAAAAAATTATTTTTTTTCTAAAAGTTGTTTTGTCGTGATTTCCGCACATATATTATATTTTATTTTTTTTCCAAATTTGGAAATTTTATTTTGAAAAATGAACTTAATTTTTTAAATTATAATTTAAAAATTATATTAGAGTGATTTTTTTTGTTTTTATAAAAATTATAATTTTTCAATAAATAGTAAAAAATATCAATTTTTATTAAAAACTGCATTTTCATTTTAATAGTTGGAAAAGTTAAATTTGTTTTAAAATTGTTTTAAAAGTAAATTTATTTCAATTATATTATAATTAATCAAATTTATTTTATTTTTGTAAATTATATTTTCATCTTTTATATACAAACCTATATACTTATGAAAATGGTTCCTTCGGAAAATCATTTTTTCATCATGTTAGTAGGATTAATTATAAATTAAAATTTTTTCACATTGTTTTTCTTAATTTGTAAAACTGTGTTCCATTTTTATATCATTATATTTAATATTTTATAATAATTCCAACATAATATTTTACTAATGAATATTTAAGAGAGTAAAAATTAGTTACCACGATTATGTTTTAAATGGGTTTACTTGGGGATTAAAATAAAAAGAACATCATTAAAATGACCTTCAAAATTGTATAATTAATGTTATATTTCCATATGTTTACTTTTTCTCATCCATCATTAAATAATGAGACATTATGGATCCTTTTTCATGTGAAAATGTCTGTAGCACTCTTTCTTTTCAAAAATTCAAAGTGTGTCCTTTCCCCCACTTATAAGAGGCCACCACCGACTCTCTTTTTTTCACACTCCCAAAATCTTTCTCATTTGGCCAATAACTAACAAAAACTCTTACATATACTCTACCCTAATACTATATTCCTTTTTTATCCTAAATCCAACTTAGAAATAATTTTGGTATAAACCTATAGAGGTTGTCTGAAAACAATTTAATGCTCTTAACCATGCGTTTTTGTTTTAATTATTTTTATAACTTCATAAAATATTCTCCAAATATGATAAAATAATTAAAAAATTATAAATAATATATTTAAATTTTATTATGTTAATTAAATAACCTATATACATGTCATATTCCATAAAATGGGAAATGAAATTGTCGATCATCTGTACGGCCAACTACCACCGCACGAATCGATGTAATTCGTCTTTCATCACCTCCATTCATGGATAGATATAATGATGTGTTTAAAATATTTATAATATATTTATAAAATTAATATAATTATATAATTATATAATTTAAAATCACATATACCTTCTTACCTTCCAATCCTCTGAAAAAACAATAACGTTGCTCGTGCGTACATGTGGACAACCGCCTCTACGTAGCGGTCTGAACGGTTTTCATTTAGTTTTTACATGTATGGTAATAAGGATATATTTAATTAATATAAATAAAATATTTTATATAATAATGGTTATAATAATATTAAATACTATTTATCTTTTTTATGTTCCATCAGTTGGAAAAATATAAATAGTGTTCATACGTGCGTATAACAAACCATCTCCATGAACGGTGTAATTCATTTTCACATATCTAACTATTATTAAACAATATAAATACTTATATAATTATTATAAATAATATATAAATAATTTTTAAAATTTTATAATTTATTTAACCAAGCTAAAATAAAAAATAATGCAATTTCCAAACCAAAGCATTCATGAAAAATAAAGCAATTATCACCTAAAACAGTGATTTTAATAAATAATTGTTAATAAATGGGTCATAAAAGACAATAGGTAAATATTATATGATATGAAATATTTTTTCTTAATAGATTTATAATAAATATACATTTATTATGCATGAGTTACAAACATGTATGAAGGAAATCAGACCTAATGTAAGGGTTTCTGGCTTCGCTTTTACTTCTGTGAGACATATGCCATATTCACCATTTACTAATTTTTTATGGTCTATATACTGAACCTTTTCGGTTTTATATCATGCATCCCTTTATCATTATGGTATTTAAAGATTCATTTTATGTTATTACCTTCATGGGGCTTATAATTAAAAATTTTCCGAAGTGGTAAAGGTTTATTTCACAATCTGGTTTATTTCACAATCTCTTTATTATTCATAATTGTTTGTACTTAGGTCTTCATTTAGAGAATTATTTGATCTTTCAATATTCAACATAAAATATTTTATTATCCTATATTAATTGATGTAATTTTTAATTAATATTACCATTTTATTCTCTTCAGTATTTAAAATTATTTAGACATTTTTTTAAGAAAATTTGACTTTATTTCCCTCCTCCGTTGAAAATTATTTTTCCCATATCTCTGTTTTCTAAAAATATTTTCACAAGTATTCTTACAAATATATAAACTATTTATTAAATAAATTTTTACCCATGTTTTATTTTTTATGAAATGGTTTTAAATGAATATTCTTTTCATTTTCCAAATGGGGCACTTTATGACTTTTATATAAAATATAAAAGGAATATTTATTTTAACCAACTCAAAATGTATGGAAATTCCCATCTTCTTGACCAATATTTTTCTATTGATGATTAATTTAAAATTTTATAAATTTATTTGTAAATAATTTTTTTTCAAAATATTCTAGATAAAAAAATAAAGGTCAAAGGGAAAATGATATTTTACGATAAAATGTTTTAATATAATTTTATTGGTATTTCTATCAATTATCAAAAACTACCCTCATGTAACCTTATTATCCAATGGGAATATATTTTAATAATTCCATCCTTATTAATTCTATGTATTTTCTATGATCATTTTTATTAGGATATAATATTTTAATATCATTTTCCCTAGTACTTTGGATGTTTTATGACTATGTTTATTGATTGGGGAAATTATTACCATTTCGTATGTTATTTCCTCAATAAGAATGTTTACATTGATTTTGTTTATTCCATTTCATTTCAAGAATTAATCAGACTTAGTAAGTGATCTATGTGTCTTACTATATCCCCTCAATTCATTAGTAGGTTTCCTGAGGCAAACTAGCATGTATTTTTGTCGAGGCCATACCCATTTTTTGTAGAATGTCTTGGTGTGAGTCCTTGATAGTGTGGTTAGGATTTCTGGAATTATTCATTCCCTCATTTCGATATTAGTTATTGATTTCCATGTAATTATTCTATTAGTTAAAATATTCATGTATAATTTTCAAGATTATATGATTTTTTTTATGGAATTATTTTTATCTTAAATTTTTTTCATGTTCAATTTATTGATTAAATGGAATGTGTTTGAGTTATTTAAATTTACATATTGATTATGCCAATTTTTTCATGATATATTAAATTCTATGCATACCCTTACTATGTATTATATCTCACCCTTTTATTGTGTTTCATTTCTCTAGGATTCCAATAATTTTATTATGATTAACATGTAGGGATATGCAAATGGAATAATATTGTTCTCAAATAATATTGAATGTTTTATATTATGTATTAAATGTAATGTGAAATTCATGTATGTATCATGTTTTTCAAGAATAATAAACAATTTGTTCCTTTGATATGTGACATATTATATCTAGAACCGATTTAATAGAGTAACCATATAATTTTAAATTCTAGGGTTTTGGTATTTATAATAATATATAGAGAAATAATGATAAATTTCACCACTCATGGATATGGTAGTCATTAGGTATGTGTTAGGGGTGTTTTTTATTTTTCAATGGATGTAATGAAAGAAATTGTAATAATAATTCACCATTAAAACCCCATAATAACATCATAAATATCAAATATTTTTATTAAAATCATTATTATAAACATACATGTGAGACGGTGATGGAAAATGAATCGTATCGCTTCATGGAGGTGGTAGTCCACACATATGCACGAGCGATACCTTCATTTCTCAATTGATGTAAATTTGATATGGATAAGTTTGTTATGTTAACATAAGAAAATATAAGTATATTGTAGTTAATTATTTTATTTTATTATAATGTTTCAGATATAATTTAATTAGGTATAGGAAAAAGTAAAATGAAAACAATAGGTTAAGATGGTTACCTCTTACTTAAAACCCTTACTTTGGAACTCTCCATAAGGATTTTAGGGATGGATTTTTTAAAATAAAATCAACTATATAATTTAAATAAATACTTTAATAAGAGTTCTTGATAGGTTTTGGTCAATATTAGTGGCTAAAGAAGTCTGAGGAAGAGTAGAGAGGTGGTGTCCTTATTCCAAGTATAAATGGGAATCCTTGGAATTACTTAAAGTATTAAATTAATATAAATTAATTTTAATAATATATTCAATAAATATTCATATATTTATAAGTTAAGATGATTATAAGTATAAATATCTCTTCCAATACAATATAGTCATGTTTAGGTGATATTTTATCCCTTATCTCTTAGTTTTACCACCCCCCACCATAAACCCTTTTGATGATTACCGCAAAACCATGATTTTTTACACTTTAAAAGCCATGAAAGTTACTATTAAAAAAAAGAAATGATCCATCAGTGTAAAATGGTTTATATTCTATACCATTATCAATTCACATTGTTTTATATAGTATTTTTAATAGTTTTAATTCTTTTAATAGAATATTATTTACCATAAGATATCATTACTGTCATTTTCGATACTATTAATATAGTTGACTTTCAAAAAATAAAAATAGTAATTTATTCCTGAATAATATTTTCAAATTTCACTAATACATTATATTGATCCATAAATTTCATGCAACACTATAAATAACCCAAAAAATATTACTTTGTATGTTTTTAAAACCATTTACTTTATTTTTCTATTTCTTGCACGAGCAATATGTCTGTGTTTTGTAAGAATTTAAGGTAATTATTTAATTACTAAAAATTTAAAATAAATTACCATCATAAAAAATTATTCATATTTAAAATAAAAATTTGTAACCATTAATAACTTTTCTGTATCCCTATCACAAAATATTATAGATATTAAAAGTAAAAAAATTGATATTTATGAATTTTTCTTTACATAAAATAATATAAAATTATTTATCCAAGAATAAAAGAAATAAACCCAGATTTATTTCAATATTTGAATTTTGTGTCATTTCACACCCATAAAATGAAATATATAAATTTTTATGGATTATTTTCAATCCTTATCTTATAGTTTTAACCTTGTTCATCCTATTTTACTCATAATAGGGTGGCAACCTTTTTAACAAGGTTGCTAATCATTGAGGCTAAAAATAAAGTTAAAATATTCAAAAAAATTGGAATTTATGATTCTAAATATGGAATCTATTTTATAAAATTTAATCCCATTAAATGATAGAAATTACTTATAAAATAATCCTACATAATGTGGTAAAAAATCGTTTCCAAGAAAAAAATACATTTATAAATATAATAATGTTTTCATTAAAAAACAAAGAATAATGTTTATTCTAATTACATTAATTATATTATATTTAAAAAAAATAAATAATGAAATTTCAAAAACAGTGAAAACAAAATCATAATTTGTAATTAATTGAATATAAAAGACAGTTTTTAATAAAATCGTTATTTTTTTACTATTCATTAAATAATTATTCCTTTCTGAAAAATACCATATTTTCATCTTAATATAATTTGTAAATGATTATGTAAAAAATTATATCATTTAATAAAATATAATTTATAAAATGGGAATAAATTAATTATAATTTATTCTAAAAATAGCTATAAAAATCTTTTTTGAAAAAAAATGAAATTTTAAAGCATAAAATAGGTTCACTAAAAATTAATTGTTTGTTTCCTAACCATTAATAAATAAGTTTTTACTGATTAGGTAAAATATAGATATATTTCCTAATTTTCATACAAATATTCATACCCTTCAATTCAGTATCTTTCTTATTACAATCATATTAAAATAATATTTCTATAGTATATCTCAATTGGCTTAAAGATCAGGGTTGCATATTGAAAAATAAATTGAGAATATTATTATTTTACTTTAAATTTTTAGTGTTTTTACAATATATTAATTACAGTATATAAAATAAATTATGGTTTACAATATCAAACATGTCTAATAGATTTTAAAATGAGTTAAAGAAACCCTTACTGTGTTTCCCACTTACTCAAACAGGTTATATCGTCCTGTATAATAGTTATAAATATCAGAGTCACTTATTCCAATAAATTATTTATGTGTGTGTGTGTGTGTGTGTGTGTCTCCATTTATACACTTCATTTATAACCATTATTATAAATATATTTATTGTTTATTGTTTACTTTCATCGGTGGATGCTAGAAAATCATATTGTTTAATTTAAAATAGTTTGGTAAAGGCACTATTGATTTAGGTTTACTAAAAAAATTCAAAATTTATAAATAATATAGTACACTATAATCAAGGTGTCTCAATTCTTCATCAAATACCCTTTTCATTCAGTGAAGGATAATGTTATGGTTTGTGAAATTGGAAAATGTGAAGAAATAATTTTGGTGTGTTCAATGATCAGAATGTGATATATATTTAAAAATATATTAAATATAAATAAAACCATTATAGAATAATTAAAAAATATTAAATAAATTATTTTAAAATAATATTACCATTATAAAACAATCTTTGATCATTCATGATATAATCACTATAACATCGTTCACTAATGTTGTAAAACCCACCAATAGGGGAGCATGTTATAATGATTTTAAAAGTAATGATATTTTTTATATAATGTTAATATAACATTTAAATAATATTAATAAATTCATAAAAATAATATATAATTATTACATACACTATAATAAAAAACCATGAATGATGGTGATAGAAAATGCACCATATTTCTACGTGGAGATGGTAGTCCAAACATACACACGGGTGATACATTTATTTTCCATTCCATAGAAAGATGGTGGAATTTTTTTGAAATAATAATATAATAATATTATATTAATTATACTATATAAATCATGTTAATATTGATATAATATATTTAGATAAAATATAAAAAAATAAACATTGAAGTAGTTTTCTAAAATGACTACTTCTTCTTTGAGATACCCCCTATATATTACAACTTAAGCCTTAATAATACGGTCTTAGAGGAAGAAACTATGTTCTAGGATAAATTAAAGGAATATATAATGGTATTATTGTAGATATTTTCCAATATATAGTGCTTAAACGCTTTTAATAGTGGAGTTGAGTAGGTTCTCTTTCATATGTGAGGGAAGGGTCACATATGGAATAACATAAAAGATTAAATTAAATATATATTTATATCATAATCTTGTAATGTGGAACGAATAAACCAAAAATTAAAATATAGGATTTTTTGGGGTATAAATAAACTCAACTAATCACACTTATACAAGTTTTGGATACATTTTAAGAATTATATCTTAATTAAACCACTTTAAACCCATTTTAACCTCAATTGTGATAACTAAAATTTTTACCATAATAACATAATTATATATCCAAAATAATAGGATAATTCTAATTAAAATTTTAAATTATTACTCTAAATAAAAAACAAATTTTATCATGTTCATTTTCTCTAGGAGGAATAAATTAATTTTAATATAGAAACTGAAAACATATATAATATAGATTTTTGTAAAATACTTGATTTAATCATAAAATAATTTTATATTGAAATAAAGTTAAAATATGATTTCAATGATATATTTTTGTCATTTAATAAAAAAATTAATGTTTTAGAAAATTTGAATCAATTTAAAACTCAAATAGAACATTCTAACCATACCATTAAATGAAAATACCCAAAACTAGTTTTTAATTTGAATAAAATACAACATGAGTTCCCAAAGTCAAGATTTCATTCCCAAATTCAAAATAATGTTTCAAAATATAATATTCAACTCCTATAACATATATTTTGTGTATAAAAAGATATCCTAATTTATTATGTTTTTCTTACATCATAATAATGTCATGAAAGTGATAGTATTTGAAATATCATTATTCTCACTATTCACTAAAAAAGAGATTGGATAAAAATATTAAAAAAAATCATTGTAAGATAGAGTTGATATGATGAATACAATAATGATGTCCTTTTTTTAAAATATAATTTATAAAATTAGAATAAATTTATTATAATATCCATGCAAAAAGTGCAAAAAATATTTTTTGAAAACAAATATATATTTTTGAAGCATAAAATGACTTTACTAAAAATTTAGATCTTATTTAATATGAATTACTCTATAAAAGTAAATTATATAAAAATATTATATATATATTTTAAAAAAATCATATTCATACCATTAATTTTTACAACTAGGATATAATGGTCATATTTAAATAATAATATTTTTAAAATGTATCATTGTTTGCTTAAAGCATAGTATTGTGTGTTATGAAATATATTAGAAACATCAAATTTATTTAAAGAGTAATATATCATAATATATTATTTGGTTACATTATACCCCTTATAATAACTTCACCCTATTAATTTCATCACCCTACTATATACGATTGATGATACTTCTTCTTTGTAACATTTTCAATTTCTCACATAGAATCCTCAAATTTATGGGTTTATAAGAAAATTTTTCTCAGTGAGTGGTCTTGTTCCACAGAACATTCCCTCTTCAATATATAATCTCCACCATTTATTCCTCATAAGATAGATATTTCTCTGGTTGTATGACTTATGAGTTTAATACATGTGAAATATCATGTATGTACTTTTTTAAGAGAGATACATATAACACATCATCAACTTGATAGAGCTTCGATGGAAGAACCACGGGATAAGAAAAAATCAAGATAATATCATGAATTTATAAGGTAAAGATGTACATAGGGATCATATTATCATTCTCTATATATATTATAACTTTATTAAAAGGATATATTAAAAGTTATACCTCGTTGAAAACATAAAACTATATATCTTTTCGATGATTGTTAGTGTATCTTTTCTATTGACTCTGAGCTGCCTTGATAGATACATAAATGGTTATAAATTTCTCTAACACTTATTTATCTAGATTAGGTCCCAGTATATTTATTTCTATAATTACATACCAATATATTGGTGTTCTAAACTTTTTTTTATAGGGGGAATCTTAATAATTCATCTAAATTCTTGAGTGAATGTTATTATTATTAGAAAATTCAACAAGAGAAATATTTTGATACCAACAACCTTTAAATTAAATAAAATGGGATATCAACATAATTTCAAGGTTCTGAATTTTCCTCTATATATTAAACACCTGTATGACATTGATATGAAATTCTAAAGTTCATCTATTTATTCATTTCTAGTTGAAGACTTCTCCAGAACTTGGAGGTGGAACTTAAATCCCAATTAGATTTAATAGGATATGGTACTCCCCAAAAACTTAACACTTCTATAATTTGTATTCTAGAAGGATTATAAAAATAGAAATCATCTTTAATTTTAATAAAATGTTCAGATTTCATAAGGTGATCAATGAAATCCTAAAAATCATTATTCCCTTTAGATTTT
Source organism: Viscum album (assembly GCA_963277665.1). Lineage (NCBI taxonomy): Eukaryota > Viridiplantae > Streptophyta > Magnoliopsida > Santalales > Viscaceae > Viscum > Viscum album. The sequence goes on along the minus strand of OY728131.1, from coordinate 1,723,307,181 downwards.
TTTTGGGGATTCTGACAAAAAAAATCAATGGTAATGTTTTCCCATTACCATTCTATTAGGGTAATGGTTATAATTATTCCTTATAATTATGTCTCTAAGCCTTAAAATAATTATATACTAAGAAATAAAATACATACTCTTCAATATCATTTTTCATTTCATCCAAAAATAAATATTATTTCTTATATATATACATATTTATACTTATAGGATGAATATAGAGTGAGAAAATATAAGATTCATACAATATCTCCTTCTTCGTGTATGGTATTGATTAAACACATACCTAGTTACAAGACCATATCATTTTATCACAATAATGGTTGAAATTTATAATATTTCTCACCTTATTTTGTATTTTTACATCATTGTAATATTCTTATTAAGCCTCAAATGGATGGTTGGTTAAGCATTCATATAAGGAAGATATGATATGTCCTCTTTCCTCATGATTTTAAGTTCTATATTCTAAAAATAAATAAATATTCGATCACTTTTAATCCTCATCATATAAAAAATCATTGTCTTTTTAACATGGATAATTAGCCACCTTATTCACCTTCCCATGGTGGTAATTTATTGATAATTCATAATCTTTAATAAAATCCAACCATCTTCTCATTTGCATATTCATATATATTTTTGTGAATATATACTTCAATATTTTATGATAAATATATATATATATATATATATCAGATTTCACCATAAAGATAATTCCTCTATATTTTTAATGCAAAAAATACTATTGTCAACATCAAATCATGAGTCCGAGAACTTTTCTCTTAAATTTTGAACTAGAATGGGTAATAACCTATCACCATATCATTCTACATGAGGATATATCATAATAACTTCTTCAATTCATCCCTATAGATCACAACCCCTGCTCCAGAATAGGGTATGATGAGTTTATGTGCACTGACCATGCTTCTTTTTAGCTCCTTGAATGTTTCATCATATTAATTTGTCTATAGAAACTTGAATCCCTTACAAGTAAACTTGGATAGTGGATTATACATTCAAGAGAAATAATTCAAAAATAATAAATAATATTTGGACAATCTAAGAAAACTATAGATCCTGGTCACTATGATTGGTCTATCCCATTGTTTAATAACTTATGTCTTTGATGGATCTATTGATATACCCTTACATGAGATTATATGATGCAAGAATGAAGCCTTATTTATCCCAAATTCATACTTGGTAAATTTATCATATAGCTTATCCTTCCCCATAGTCATCAACACAATCTTAAAATCGTCTTCATGATCTTCCTTCCTTTTTGAATATATAAGAATATCACCAATAATGACTACCAAAAACTGATCAAGAAAATCTCTATGGACTCTATTGATTGAATGAATGAAGATAATAGGGTCATTGCTGAGTCCAAATGTCGTCATTATAAAATCATAAGGACCATACCTTGTACGAAATGATATATTTGTTATATCCCCCTTCATTACCATCAATTGATGATATCCATAATGAAGGTTAATCTTTTAAATATGTTTATCTCTATGCATTTAATCATAAAAGTCATAAATATAGGGTATTGGATAATTAATCATGATAATGTTCTTGTTAAGTTATTAATAATCAATGAAAAGTCATATTGACCCATATTTCCTTTTAATAAAAAGAAGTGGTGCACCCATAGTAACACACTCTATTGTATTCATCCCATTCCTAGATTCTATTAGAGTTTATACATCAATTATTGCAACTCAATCGAGGCTATTCTATATGGTTCATTTCAAATAGGCATAGCACCCAGAATGGGTTCTATTAAAAACAAAACTTCATGATTCAGTGTAAGAATAGGAAATTAATCATGATATATATTATAATATTCCCAAACAATAGTTATATTTTCAATTTGGAGTTTATCCTCAACCAAATGATGTATGTTTCCCTAAAAAATAGGTATTAAGACTCATACATCCCATTATAAATTAATGTTCATCATTGTACCGATAGAAAATCATAGTTTGATTTAGAATATCAAACATGGATTCCCATCCATTTTAAATTATAGGGGTTTTATTTATATAAATTTAATTCCTTCTCAAAATCAAATCAAATTCAAATAAATGCAGAATCACAAGATTTTGAAGAATCATATTCCCACAAAAATATATCAAAGGGGAGTTATAGACTTGAGATGTGACCATTTATTAATTTGAGTTTTTTAAATCCAAATAATCATATAATCATTCAGTTAGTGATGTGATAAAATTAGAAAAATATTTATATATAAAATAATGGTTATAACTAGAATAAAATAAGATCTTTTTAGTTATTGAATTGATGGTAATCATTCCTTTCAACACACTATTATCTAGAACAACTTCAATTTTCATAGAAAAGGCATTCTCTCAATCATTTTCCATAAGAGACTGTTGAAACCAACCATCCTCATTTTCTCTTGGATTAGGTAAGTGATTCACATATTTAAAAATATCCCTATATCTAAAATATTAAAATTTATTTGTTGAATGCTTATTGTCCTATGGTTTATTTTCTTATATTTTTTATCCCTTGTAGAAAATCAATATCACAAATATCATCCTTTCCAAAAATCGATGAATTTAAAAGTTCCTTTCAGAATTTTTTTGTGTTATTTCTCCTAAATTTTAGGTAAATAGGTCATTGTTATTTCATTCCTCCTTGGGAGTACCATTTTAGTATACATGGAGCTCTATTTTTCTCTTCTTATCACTAAAACCAAAATAATAAATAGATTTCCCTCTCTTCATTTATACCTTTAATGCACATTGAATGATTTCTTCATAGATATCAACATATATTATGGATAATGTGTTTTGAATACTTTTTTTAGGAAATTAATGAATCATTCTTTTTTTCTCACAATGTCTATTATAAATCCAGAAACCTACATTGAAAGTCTTGTAAATTTTTCGTCATGTAAAAAAATGGATTCATCGTAATTCTATTTAAGCTCTTGAATGTACCTTTATATCTTAGTAAAAATATTCTAAGGAATGTATTTATTTATAAATTCCCTATTAAAATCCTCACATTCTATGGATTTTTTTCTTTCTCTTGTTTCATGTTCTTGATACGAGTTTTTCATTGATTGTCTTCACCTTCCGGGTGATAAAATACTAAGAAATATTTCCCCTGGTCTGAGCACTAAATAATGAAATATATTTTTTCCATCACATAGATCAATTATTCAGAAACTATTAGATTAGAAGACCTGCAAAAATACAGTGGAATTTATCTCATAAAAGACTCAAGGTAATGTTTCTCCCTTCTTGGTGCATTTACAAACTCATCATTTTTTCTATATCTAATCATATAATAAAAGATTTCTGTGATAATGGTCATAAGATATTTTATCCCAAATAAAAATATATTTTTTTCTCAAGATTATGGTTATTGTATTGGTCATAATATTCATTTTTCACATGATTTCTCATAGTTACATATATTAACTAAAACCCAATAAAACATTGTCTAAATATAAAACATCAATATTCAATGTAATAAATCATATCATAATTAAAATCATTCTTATAATTTCATAAGTTATAGAACCTTATTTCAATCCATGACACTCTAAATTCACCACATATCACTATGCATTATCATTATTTTTCATTGTTTTTATCCTCTCTTTTATCATAATGGATCATAAAGAGAATATGAATTAACCAAAGCATATCCATCATAAGTTTCTATCTAGGTGATTAGTATTAGGTCCACTCAACATTAATTGGTGGTGATAAAGTTAATACCCAATCCACCCAATTAAAACTTATTACCCCTATTTGAATCTATAATATAGTCGCATGCATGTTTTAATATATATATATATAGTTATATATTTTCTAGGAAAACTAGACTCCTTTATTTACCAAAACTTAGGATATTCTATTATACTTATGATTATTCTAAGGGTTATCACTAATGTTTTCTCATCATTGTTTCCAAAATAACAAAATCTTTCTCTAATACCAACTATAGAGACCCAAACATACACTACTAGAAATTTAGGTTGTATAAATGGTTTCAAACCATAGATATAGGTTAGGAAACCATGTTTATAGGTAATAGTCAAGTTTTGATACACCGTAGATCCTATTTTCGTAGTAATAGGGTCACATCTATAGCCACAGTTTTCACTATGGTAGTACTCATATATCCCTAGTTGGAAACCATGATTATAGTTCCTCCCATGTTAGATTATAGCCATAGTCTTTAACCATGGCTATAGTCTGCATAAATTGTAAAAAAATATTCATTTCAGTTCAAGCCTAATTATAGTACCCATAGGTGTTTTTCTTAGTTAATCCATAAACCCCCACTTAGAAGACTGAAAGGAATTTTTGCAACCTTCAATCTATTTATGCCTTCAGACTCCACTTGGCCTATAGTCGACAGAAGATTCATATTAGCTCAAAATTTTAAATCCATCTTGGCATCATCTCACCCCTAGATAAACGTAGCATATCCCAATCCTTTAATAAAATTGAACAACCATAGATTAGAATCAAACACCATAAAAATAACAACATCAATAATGTTTTTATTTTCAATTAATGAAGGGAATCCTAAAATTGATAGTTTAATGTAATATTATTGAAGTCATATATGAATAAACATAGTCAAATAGACAACATATGAGGATATCATTTATGGTGGACCATGATTCCTTTTATATTCAACAAGATCTATAACATAACGGACTATTATTAGGTTTTATTGAATAAAATCAACTAAATGGTAGCATGTGAACTCCTTCATGTTAGACTATGTCCCTTGTGGTCATACAAGAACTTATGACTCTAATGTATTTTATCTAAAGAGAAATATTTGTGCATGTGCCTTCTTGTGTGTATACATAAGACCATTCAAGCCATTTGTGACATTGAAAACATTTATACATGATAGTTTTTATCAATAGAGATTAAAATTAAATCAATGATAAAGAAAATTCATTGGTTTATTATTATTACCTGATGATTAATTTTATAATCCTAGGGAGCTAAAAATAAATCAAATACAAAATACCTAAACCAATATCTTATTTTAAAAAAAACATGTATATATTTCATTCAATTAAGTGGAGAGAGATAACGTGTACATGAGAAAAAATAGTGGAGTTTGTACTTGAAAGAGGGAAAAAATATTGGATATATAAGATTGTGAAATTATAGAGAGGTTTTATGAGAACACTACCTTCATGGATAGACCATACAAGGGAAAACGTTTGAGAGACTAGTTAAAGTATAAAAAGGAAGCTAAAAAATAGTAGAAAGACGTCAATTATCTATCTATATAGTGGAAAATCAATTATTTAAGGTAAAATGTGTTAAAAAATAAAAAATATATATTCATCCATCATTATCATTATAAAAAAGAATTATTTCTCCTTATTATCTTATTAATTTTTATTATGATCATGATTTATTACCCAAAATTGAGTATAGGGGGATGTTAGGTTAATGATCACTACAATTATTTTAATAAACTGAACATAATATATTTCATTATATAGATCATAATTTTATACTAGAATGATCACTAAGATTATTAATACTAGTTAAAAGAAAATAAAATTAGATTTATATAATTGAGCTTTTGAAGTATGAAAGTCAAGTAAGAACACAAGACACAAGTAGATTAAAGATTAAAAAACATAAAATCACTTATTTTATCTTGTATAAGTAACCTTATAGGGACTTACGGATTTTCTATAAAGATAAAGAGTGTGTTTAGATTGTAAACTATGGATTGAGTGATCATTCTAGTTATAATTCAAGGATTCTAAATGAAAGTTATGTGAATATGTAAAAATGACCTTGTACTCCCCCAATCATTCATAAATTTCTTCAATGAAATTTAGCAACCACCACCCCCCCAGCAGTACCCCCCATACCCAACAAGAATCCACCCACCTCCACCCCCACCATACTCGCCCACCCCCACCCCACCCCGCACCCCTCCCCCACCACACCCCACTATAGAAGCCCCCACAACCACATACCACCCAATCCCCCTATAATATCCCCCTACCACTACCCACCCCTACAACCCCCAACCCCTTGTAGCAGCCCTCCTACCCCCTATCCACCCTCCCTCCCCCCCCCCCCACCGCACCACACTACAGCAGCACCCACAACTTCTGCCACCCCTCAGCCCCCAAACCCATCCACGTAGCCACTCCACCCCTACCCCCTACCTCCACCAAGACCAACTACCCCCATAACCCCTCCAGTAGCAGCATACCCTCACCCTCTTTTAAGGATGACATCTCTCCATGGGAAGTGGAGGAGTGGGTTCATGGTATCTAGTGCCATATACCCTTTTTATAAAAATTTTGTACCAAAGTTTTCACTTATTTTATTTCCTATCTTCTAGTATATTTATTGGTATTATAAGTGGATATATCTTAGAAACCTCAAATGTATTAATAATTTATTGGGTAAGCAGTTCGGTAGGAGTAAGAAGTGTCTTTTATCTCCACTATTAACAGGATCATTTAGAAAAATGTTGGACTTTTCCACTCTTAGCATTGGAATATTTTACTTTTACCAAAACTAAGAAAGTATGTGACGAATCCTACTCATGTGGTTTTATTTAATGATATAGGGTTAGTGGTAGATGATTATATAATAGAAAATCATATTAGTATCATGAACAAAGTAACAAGATCTTGAGATGCAAGATTAGTCCATTAGGTATGGTGTAATGATATCATAGTAGGCATTCAAATGAGATATGGGAATGTGAAGCTGAGGTTTGAGATAAATGGCTATAATAATTACATTATGAATTTTGTTGAATATTCTAAGGGTTGAAAGGACCAATGGTGGAAATTTTTTCATCATTTGTCTGACTTATTTTCATTAATTTCTATCTTTGGAGTTTTTAAAAATACATGTTTCAAGGATTGGAGTACATTATGATTGAGGATGAAAATAATTAGAAGGGATGATTTAAAGAAGGTAGATAGGGATATGTGTATAAGAGGTAACAGAATTATTATGGCTCACCAACCAATTCTTGATGTCTATGTTTGTGTAATATGAATTCTAATGGAGGCTAATCGGAGTTTTAGTGGGGATCTGCTACACTTTTTAATATTTGGAGTTAAATAGAAAATTGGATTTTAAAATTTAATAAAAAATACATTTAGTTATGTTTTTTCCTTATTTTACCATCATATCCCACTTTAAGATCTCTAAATTAATTACTCTTCTTCTCTTTATAACCATATATTCATTCTTCATCTAGATTTAACAATTAGTGGTCATGGGAGTTCTTCGTTGTCAAATGAAATATAGGAATTGATGATAATTTTGATAATTTCATGTAGTATAACATTTATCATGTGAATCTATTGATAAAATGTATGTCATAATAGAATAGTGAATTATGTAATAATTTTCTTAGTTTATGAATTATTCTATAGAATTCTTATCTAGTATTTTTGAAAATTTTCCAAACCAATATGATATTTTATATTGAAGGATTCTTAGTTAATTTTTATTAAAAAATAAATTGAGACATTTCAATATTTTATTTTTATTTTTTTGAAACATAAAAGGGATATTTCTTCTGTTGGACCTAGGAAAAGTAATGTGTCTACCACTCATTGTGAATGCAGTGTTACTCCAACTCTTCAAAATGTTGTGAACACTAATAAGAATTTAGATTACTCTGTAAATGAAAAGATAGATGTTATATCCTTGGATCCTAATTTTCCAAAAGCATGGGTAAATTTTGGAATCTCTAATGAAATACTCATTCCTACAGGTGAATAATTCATTTTTATTGACATATCTCATTACTTAAAGGAAGTTGTGCATTGTGATAGTGATGATAATGTATCCACGGTATCTAATGTGGTTTCTATGAATGATAATATTAATTTCACCTTCCTGGTTCTCTCAACCACCCAAGGTGTTATTGATGCATATGGAAGACTAGACACCACCCCATCTCTTGTATATGATAAAATTGATGTTGTTAAAAACACTTTATCTTTAAAAGGATGTTGGGTAGTGAAATTATAATTTTTTTAGTTATTTGTAATATAAATAAAGATATAATGGATATCCTTATGTTAAAAAGGTTTTTTCTATGTCTATTATAAATCAATTAATGACTGATGCATAATTATCAATACTCACTGGTTTAACATTCCTCTCAAAACATAGATTCTGGAAAAAGAGTGAAATCACACACTACATAGAAATAAATGAAGATACACAACCGATTTTAATTTCATATACACATTATATAATAATGAAAACAATTTTTTAAAATAACAAATTAATTATGGAATTCAAATTAAAGGGTTAGGAATAGGTAACCTACCATAATCTCATGGCATGCTGCTTTTGATGAGGCCAACTCAAATCTTCCTTTTTTTCTGCTTGCACGCATACGAAAATCCAAAAATATACATATATATATATAAGGAAACATATCCCATATGTATATATCTACATGGCCAAATATGAATAACAGGGTCCTTAGATAAATGTGTGTACCTACATACAACCCTTTAAACTTACACACGTATGCATTTTTCGTAACTATATAAAAGCAGGCATATCCCCAATATATATATTCATACTACTATGTGTGAATATATATACATATATAAAGGGGGAACTTATATATGTATATTACTACCTATAAATACACATGTAAGTCGTCTCAAACAATGGAACCTTCAATCTACCTCAATAAGATCCAAAATGCACTATAAAAATATAATGAACTAAGAACTAAAAAATGCTGTAATTAAAATTAGTAAAAAGAATAAAAACTGAAGAAACCGTACCAAAATCTAATGTCGAACTCACTAGATTCGATAGAAGTGTATAGAACCAGACTCATCATAATAAACCACATGTAAGGAAATAATGGGAAAATAAGTGACATATAACAACTTCTTATATATGTGTGATCAATGTGTGAATTTTACATGATAAATAATACATGAATCCATAACCAACAATTAACAAAGAATTTTCAGATTGATATCAACATCCCAATACTAAATAACAAGATCATTATTAAAAAAAATATTAAAATGATATCTATTGTCATTCAATACATACAGCACAGAGTGGTATCACAAATCACCAGATAACATAAAAAAATTAAGAAACTTTCTATACCACTCAAAGATATATAGATAAATAGAACAAAATAAGGTTTTAAAGAAACATATTAACAGACACCTAAGAATGATCAGAGCCATAATTCTATAAAAGAAAAAAAACCATAGAACAAGGTTTTAGGGATACTATTGGTGTTGTAGTGTACATGTACATAAGGAATACAATTTTTGGTATAATATTTCTCTTCCTAGTCAAGGGAAAGATAATAGAGTAAGGGGATGATGTTAATGAACTATTCTAGGTATTAACTTCCTGAAAGGAATATTGAGATGAAAAATAGTTTTGAATGCCTATAAGAAAACTGTGTATGATGTGATAGGTATAGAAATATCTCAAATGATTATATTGAATTTCTCAAATCACAATACAATCATAATCCAAAAGTGGGTGTATGGAGTAAAAGGCAATGTTGTTTTGTAAAAACTGTAAATCAATTAAATAATTACAATAAATACATGAAGTAGTAAAAATTTGAAGAACTGGACCTAATATAAACACCTGAAGTTTAATTATGGAAATTTATGATCAAATACTTTTAAAGATGTATAGTATAAAAGTTTTTATATATGTAAATTTAAATTTTAATAGATAAAATATTTACAAACCTGTATAATAAATGAATTTCTTTCTACAACAATAAAAATATCTTATGTAGTATAGATTCATCACAACCTTCTTTGAAATTGAATGAAACTGGATCCAAATATTTGGTTTAGAAAGATTTAACAGTCATATAACATAATGATAAGAGTGTTAAATCTAACAACTATTTGAAATATTTTTTAGAAATTATATTTCAGAAGTATACATGTTAAAAAAGTATTTGAATTTCCTAATGAAATAACCATTGGGATATATATTTTCTAGGAATATATATTTTCTAAGATACATGATTAGAAAAAAGGATCTAGTATTGTCCTAAGAAAGAACATCTTATGAAAATTATATGAATAATGAGTTATGTTCAATAAACATTACATTATGGTTGGTTGTTTATATTTGGAATGAAATTGTAGTTATTAGAAAATTGAAATGGTGATTGAGATAATAACATTGTGGATAGAAAATACACTAGTGGATGACCTTCTTTTATTAGAATATCTTTTGTTGGTTTGGGAAGTGAGAAACATGGTTAGGTTTCTTTGAGTATAGTGGAATTCAATTATATCATAGTTATAAAAACATATGAATATGTTATAAGGGTGGAAAAATAGTTAGAATACATCAATTAATTGGTGAAATATCGAATATTTATTTAATGAAACAATAAAAGTTCTATCTGAATAGAAAACAATCTATTACAACACTCACAAGAAACACATTGGGATCCACCATAATTATTTAGAGGATAAGGTGGATAATAATGATATAAAACTTCAATTTTTTGGAACTCAATATCATGTGTTGTATATATTCACTAAGTCATTGGAAAAACAATTATTTATCTTCACTCTAACTACCCTACAATTTAATTGAGGGGAATTCGCAGTGCTTGAGAAAATGAAACAAGCACCATGGATCATAAATAATAATTTGAATGATTTATCCCTTAAATTATAGTTAACACACAACAAAATTTCTCTTACAAATATGCCATAACTCGTCCATAAGTTGTACATCCATTCTAGGACCTAATGTGAAAAAATAAATAAATAATAACTTATTAAAATTTTACACACACATTTTCATGCATGTGAAAAATAAATCCCTATTCCATCCCTCTATAAGAAATACTTAGAATCACCTCCCTCCACTAACCCTCATCTCCATCTATTGATATAATCAACCCTAGATCACACTAGACTCAAATATACATAGTACAATGCACCAATAACTGGAACTGTAGTTAGTAGAGGCCAAATATATTTATTCATAAATTCAAAAAAAATAAACACCTAAACTCAAAAGCCCTAAATTGATTAATAATATTTTTACAACCAAGATATAAATTTAGAACACATAATTTAAATGTAATGGGAATAAGAACACACACTCTTAATAGGGTACATGGAATGGGTCAAATCTGAGGGGAATGGTAGTAGAGATTAGAGGAGAAGAAAAAAAGGAATAATTGATAAATTTTCTTAAATAACAATTAAAATTCCATGAATACAATGGGTTTTATGAATCTGAAAATAGATACCGGAGGTTGGGAGGCCATGTCCAAACTACAATGGAGGGAGGTGGGGAGCCTTCATCGGGTCTGCATTGGTATGGAGGTGCGATTAATATGTTCGAGCTATGTTGAAAGAGGAATATCTTCTGTGTAAGGAGGTGGGATGGTTGCGTCAAAACCGTGTCAGAGGAGGAAGATCACCAGAGGCACTGTCCTCGATCGCAAAGAATGGAACCATGTGAAAATAGAAGAAAAGGGGAAAGCACAGAGGGGAGAAATCTGAGCCCATGTGAAGGGTAAAATAACTGAGCTAAGATTGGTGGTGAAGAGGGGTATTGAAACATTTTTTAATATAATTATTTCCTTAAATAATCCATTTTCATAGTTTGCATAAATCATGGAAATATATGCATTGAAATAGTATTTATTTCTAGTAGTGATAACATATGTAAATAATACATCATTTCATATAAATATTCAATAAATTTTACAATAATACATATTTAGGGATCCTAAATGTTTATTTTATTTAGAAACTAAGTACATAATCAATATATTTCATAAAATATCATCAATATCTCTCAAAAATATCTTCATATTAAAACCCATTTAGTCATATTATACATAGAACATTCCTTCAAAACTTATGGAAGGAAAATATAATATAGGGTGTGTTCAGATTCTGAATAAGGATAAACATGGGAGATATCAATCACTAGAAATCATAAGATAATCATAAGGTTATGATAACATAATTAAGTGAAATATCTCTATGTATTATATTTTTAGCCAAAAAACATATATCATAAACTCCAAAATTAATTCATATATAGAAGCATGACCAATAATGGTGTCAAAGTAGTAATCTTCAATTCAAATTCCATACATAGGCATGTTGAATCATAATAATAGAAAATCATAATTTTTTGAATAGAATAATTAAAAAAATGTACACATATAATCTTGTTTACATAATTTGAAGCAATCATAACCAATCATTAAAATGTGAATATAAAGATTTAAAATTATGTCCATTAAAAATCTTGTGATTATAACTATAATTAATCATAGTAAGACATCATTATGTGAAAAAATATATTCTGAATAATTTCTATTATTATCATAGTCATCTCATGAGATATTAATATCACATTACCTAATGAATTTGAGGGATATAAATGACCCAACCATCACATAATCATATTTAATTTATATATATGTAAAAAATAATAAAAAATTCATCATATTTTCTAGAACCAATAAATTTATATCATGATGATTTTTATTTAGGCTTTGAGAAATGTGAATCCCCTGAAAATAACAATTTATATTATATAAATGACTTGGAAGTGGAATTCCTAAGATTAATGGATTGGGATTTATTTTATAACAGCACATAATTTTTGGTTCTCTTATGACCCATTTTACATATAATTTTCTAATAAGTGGTATTGGACAAAAAACATGGGCCATCCAAGGTTATCTAGTTTTCCATATTAACCAAAACACATATGGGAGTCACCTCAACCATGCATGGGATCTATCAGAATAAGATAAAATGGTGAGATGGGTGTGTGTTCCATATGAACACATGCAAGAGAAGCTGGTCTTGGTGGTAGATCGTTAGCACAAAGGGGAAGCATGTTAGAATGAGTCAGTGCCAGTGGAGGTCAAGAGTGGACCTTGGTAATTCCTTTTAGAGGGTTGAATGAGTTTTTTGGATTATTAATCCAGTCCTAAAAAATCATGAGTCCAATGTTGGATTATACCTTCATGTGTTAATGTTCCCCCAATAAAAATAGTATCAAATAATATTAACCTCCCTTGACGATCTGATTCAATCTATCCACTTACCACCACATCATAATTTTCAATATTTGACTTGATAGGGGTTTTTTCACTTGTTAAACCACACATATTCTATCTCCAATGATAAATCCAATACATTGTCAATCATCCCAATCCCATACATACATTTTTTTTCTTGCATGTTTGTAGTATTTCGAAGAAAGGAATCATTGTATGAATATCCTCCATCACATGAATAATTCATGCATAAACAAGTGATGATCACTTGATGTGATTTTGTATCACTAAATAATTGAATGATAAATATTGTAGCTTCTATCATATATATATTTAATCATGGAAAACCTTCATCACATGAATCAATCATAAATTTTCAATCATTTTTTCCATGGTGTCGTATGATCAAGAAAGAATGACCATACGAAGATGATCATGAGAAGATAATCTTGTGAATTTGACCATGTGAAGCCTTAAATGTCCCATGATTTGGATAATGTCATGAGTATCATAGTTTTTAAGATACACCATTCACCGCCTCAAACTGGTACATGTGAAGTACTCACTATGCAAATAGGAGGCATACTTGGCCCCTTTTACTATATAAACCCATTCCTCATCCATGAAAATATATACAAAAAAAATATAATGAGGTGACAAAGAGTTGGATATTGACTTTGGAAGAATTCTCCAGGTAATTTTTCATTGTACAAGACTCTGTCATGTGATCCCCATTACATGATCGCATGAATAATTTAACATCATGAAATGTCATCATGTGAACATAGTCTCACAATATAAGGCCCCAGCCTTAAACATTACTTAATCTAGAGATATTTCAAGAATACACATTGAGGATCTTTTCAGGTTTAGAGTTTTAGAGAATTAGATCATAAATCATGCATTACATTCCACATTTAAACAAGGTGATTACATCAAATACAATATTCACTTTTCCCACAGAAGGAAACTTATTTAAAATAAAACATGGATTCTTTCTTGTCACTTCCAAGACACTATCATCACATCATGTACCTTTCCCTTGACCTGTGAAAAACATTTCAAAAACTTGGGATTATCATAAAAAGCTCAGTAATGGATATAAAAATATGGAAAGAAAACCTTAGTCCATGTATACATAAGAATCAATGAAATCATACTTTATTCATAGAATATAAGAACTTTAATATACATCACGAAATCATAAGGTTTATTAATAACTCATAGAAATCATAAGACATAAAGGTAACTTGAGACTTCATAACATTCTTACGTAGGGAGTAACCCCCATGGTTACGTTTGGAATACCCATCACAGTATATTCCCTAAATATCTTCGGAGAAACCTTAGTGTTTAACTCCTTCATGTTACCCAATGCATTAGAGAGATATCATGGGCTCACCTGCCCATAGTTTATAACGGAACCACCTGTCTCCATAAACAATTCCCAAGAACAATTACATAATTGTATCACATAAAACATGCATAAATGAAACATAACATTTCCACATTTCAATCACAAGATAACAATACAACACATTGATATAATAAAAACATTATAAAAAACTTTTTAAATACCAAACTAAAAGAAAAGTAAAACATGGTATTTATTTTTAATTTAAGAAAACGTTATGTCTTGTAGAGAAAGTCGAAACTCAAATAATGGTCACGGCGGCGTAAAAGTCGTTGTCACCGCATACATAAGACAAAAACATTCCCTTTTGTCGTTTAGTAAAACACTTCGTATAAAAAGATTTCATTTGAATAAAAGTAAAAGTAAAATGGGGTTTATACACCATATAAAATAAAGTTGTGTAAAAACAAAATATGCCTTAATGAAAGGAGATTGAGATGAAGTCCCCTTCCTCATGTCCGACTTGACTCGATCGTTCTTTAATCTCCGAAATAATAAACTAGAGTTAATTTCTACTTGCTCAAGAACCTTTTTCAAGTTTATTATTCATTTTATATCACTTATTACCATGTTATGAACATTATGTAATTATTTATGTTAATAGCGGTTTTTTTGTCGATCTTTGGTACTTGAGCCAAAAATAAACTTCTTATAATTACAAGTTGTTCATGTGGTAAAATATCCATTATATCCAGAATTATATTCATGATGTATATATCATATATATATATATCATATATATATAGTATATACATGAATTTATAATATTATATAACATTTAGAGGTAAGAAATGAAATGCACCATTCATGGAGACGGTAAGCCGTACGTATGCATGAACGCTACTTCCACTTCTATTTTGTATTTAATGGAATGAAATCATAATGATATAAAGGTATATTGCAATTCTAGTATAATATCATATATAATATTATTAACTCCATTCTTTATACGTCCCACATATGGCATTAACGAATCAAATCACTTTGAGGGGTCGGTAGTCCGCACTTCCTAAAATGAAGATATCGTGTTTACCCATAATAGAAACCATAAAGGTATGCCATAAATGAAAAATAAATAATCATAAAGAAAAAAATAAACATAATATATATCAAATATAAATAGAGTGACTTCTTAATGGACATCATGAAAGGTGTTAAAAGAATATTGAACAATCATCGTTTCGTGAGGCAGTAATTCACCATCCACAGAAACAGTATGTTCTTTAACCATTAGACGGAGGTGTGTGTAAGTGTAGCTAGAATACATATCATAAAAAATTCCTATTATATTGAAGATTCAGTTTTTGTTACAAAAAAAATGAATAAAAATATTTTAGGAGGTTGGAAAAGTAAAATAAAACAAAAGAACATTAGAGAAGACGTTACCTTTAAATCGGGTAACTCCCCTTGGTTTGAACCAAAAGGGTTTCTTGAAAAGATTTCTGCCTAAGGTAGGGCTTTTATGATGAATAGAGGGATGTTTAGAGATAAAATGAGCAGATTTTGGCTGAGCCAATGGCTTGAGAGGTGTGGTTAAGGTGGTAGAGGTGGGGGCCTTTTATAAGAGGGAGGAGGGGCACTCTTGGAAAGTCAAGATATGTTACTTTATTATATAATGAGTTTCGGATTTTAAAGGTCACACAATGATATATTTCGAGGATAAGGTGATAAGGGTTCGAAATCCACCCATTCAATAGGTTTTTGACAAGTTTAAGTCTTTGATTTTACATTATCTTTTCATTTTATTTAAATCGTTCATTAATGAGGTAATCACTACATCATCATGGTGTCATAAATAAATTAATTTAATTAATGTCTAAAAATTATAAAAAAATACTATGATGTAGTAAATATTTTTAGATTTTAAATTACTATTTATAGTCTAAGAGATCATTTATGTAGAAAAAATTAAAATTGTTTTACTTGGGTGATACATACTTTGGTTATACTTTCCTTTTAAATAAATAATATAATAAAATGTCACTATCACCCAAAAGTGATTCCATGGGGTCCCAAGGTTGGCACAAGGAATCAGATGGTCAGCTATGAGACAACCAGTATAATTAGGACATATGTTGGGGTCATTTTATATTATTATGATATTATTTTATTACCCTTAACTACCCGATTACTAATTAATCACGATAATTAAATATAATTATCATCGTTACTATTCATAATGTCCAAAAACAAAAGATTATTAATTAAATAATTTGGAACTTTTGATTCTAAATATGGAATCCATTTTCCAAAATTCCAATCACAGAATCCTTAGTAATTAATTTAAAAATAATTCTCGTTGTCAAAACAAATAGCGGGTTTTTTAGAAACAATATCTATCAAAAGTTTGACAATTGTTTGTGTCCAATTTCAAAGTGAAATTAATTCCAATGACCACCATTGTATTAAATGGTAAAAATATATTCTATTTACACTTTAAAACCAATTAAAA
This sequence comes from Viscum album, assembly GCA_963277665.1. Taxonomy (NCBI): domain Eukaryota; kingdom Viridiplantae; phylum Streptophyta; class Magnoliopsida; order Santalales; family Viscaceae; genus Viscum; species Viscum album. Next base: position 1,723,290,220 of record OY728131.1, on the reverse strand, counting down.
AGATAATCTATCCATATAATTAAATTAGATTAAAAAGAAGTTTTGAAGTAAAATGCAGTATTTTTCACTATTCATTAAAAATATATTCCTTCTCACACTGATGAAAGACATCACTAGCATCCTTTAAAGGCTATATAAGAGGAGTACCATATTCCTTCACACATTCCAAGGGTCCATCAGAATATTATTGTAGGGAATTCATATTTGAAAAAAGATCATACCCCCACTCCAACAAAAATTGAGTAGAATATTTTTTAAACCACACAAATATTGGATCATATTCCCACTAGTGATACATAATCTTACCATAACAATCCAATTTATTATAGATATAGGGATCATATTGTCATTTCAACATAAGGTGGATGATAGAGGTCATACGGCTAAACAGATCATCCCTTCTGATGATTATATACTCAATAATTTCATGTTTTATCCCTTTACCTTGAAAATGTGTCCAATACACATTAATATATCATTTAGGGTGCTCAAACCCTTCTTTAATATTACATTTTCCAAGAACCAAATTCATACCCTTGATACCTATGTTGATTCCAGCAGATGCATTGAGTGCATATTCTCTTATCATTCCATGGACCTTGAGACCACATACTCTTGGTTCTCCCTTATAGCATATCAGTAACATGGATTGAGTAATTTGAAGTAAACCCACTCGGATTTTTTGGTGAATAACATAATTCTTTAGATCATATTCCAAAGAGATTTCTTTTCATAGGATAAGTTCCCTTTAAATCTAAGAGTTATTGTCTTGATTGCATGTGATACGGGCTTCCACCATTACTAATGGATGACCTATTACCACTGGTCCTAAATTCGGATTGATTTATATATTCTTGTGTTATGATTTTAAAGTCACATAACCCAATAATTAAAGTGGATTTGAGTTCCCTTGATATCAAACATTTATTTATTGTACTCATTTCCAACATAAGATTATAACATCATAATCTTTTACACATTAATTTTGAGGTATGTTTCTCCTATAAAGACAAAATTTCATTAAGTTAATAATCCCTCTTGATAATATCATTGGGTTAGAGTTTAGTATTTAAATGAAAGTAAGCCTTTTGATAAATTCATATTCCTATAACACGTGAATAAATTTTCATGAAATGTTCTGAATCCTTTTAAACAACCATTTTCCACCAAAATAAATTCATGGCCATGTTCATGTCTGAATCTCACAATCCCTTGAGAACGTGTTCCCTTATAATTTTAGAGACCTAGAATCTACATCCTCTTAGTTATCACTTTTTAAATATTGGTTATATGTACTTGTTTATCTCAAGGGATCCCACTAGGATTATTTTGTGAATAACACAACTTCAGAACGATTTTTCCTAGGGGTTATTTTTTGTCTGGGGGGAAAGGTGCCCCTTAACCCCATGAGATATTTCTATAATGGTGTGGAATTTATCACAATTAATTTTGGTCAACCTAATCCCAACAATCATCAAACAATATTCCTTTATTTAGGCATTTAATGACATGATTTATTTCATCGTTTTTCCCATGTCCTAAAGTAATTAATAATATCTCAGTGTTTTATTCCTTCATACTCAGGTCCTTCCAGTAAGAATTTAAACTACACATCATCTGAGGTTATCATTACATGACCTTAAACTACATGGAACCTATGTCATAGTTTAATGGTGTTAAATTTCATAAAAATGTCTCTATCACATGATGTTATACTTCAGGGAACATGCCCTTAACATATGATGCTAAACTACATGGAACACGTCCTTACCACATGATATTTATGTATCTTATGATGTTAAACTGTATAGAATATATCCTTATTGCATGAAATTAAACTGCAAGGAATAATTCATTACAACATTATGTTAAACTATGTGGAACGCATAATTATCACATGAAATTAAGTTATACAAATGGAATCCTTACCATATGATATCAAACCACAAGGAATTATTCCTTACCACAAGATGTAAATCTATACAGAACACATCATGTCCACATGTCATTAAAATGTGTGATAGCTTAAGACATCACTGCATGAATTTAAATGGAATAGTAGTCCTTATCGCAAGACCTTATATTGCACAACAAGTGTTCACCTTATGGGTCTCACCTTCCCTTTTATGTATATGCCAGATCTCCAAAAAATGGTTTCTGTTATAGGGTTTTACCCACATAGTTTAATTTATCTTCAACGCCCCTATACGAGAACAATGTAGTCTCACCTTCATATTAGCACCAAAACCTCATCCATATCAGGATTACTTATTTATTAACCCATATAAACTTTTGAATGGAAATTGACTGTACAAGATATAGATCTTTGAAAAAATAAAATTTCTAGTCCCTATATAAGATTCATATCTACATAAAGACCACAAATAATAACTACATAGATAGATTCCCATCTTCGTGGGATACATAGTGACTACAAGTTCGACTATCTAAAGCCCAGAAAAAAATATTCATTATTTTTTACTATGTTACTTGTTGAGAAACAAATATATATATGGGTATTCTAGACCACATAGAAATGTTAATATTCCCATGGGATTCCTATCATGCAAACTTGTGTAGTTTAATATACTTCCCAAATGACTCATTTTCTCATATTGATGATGACTTATGTGAGATTATAAAACCTTAAAAGTGTATCTAACTATAATAATTGTGATTAATTTTATCAAATACAAGGATCCAAATCCTCATATCATGATGTTAAACTACATAACATGAGGTTTTGATGTTGAAAATAGCATCCCCTATAATGATTGTGTACTCAGGGATTACATGTTTAATCATGTCTCCTTGAAAATGTGTTCAACATGAATTGGTGTATCCTTTAGGGTAGTAAACCCCATTTTGGATATTAATTTCAAAATAAACCAAATTTATACCTATGATAAAAATGTTAACACCAACCAATTTTTTGAGCGCATATTCTATTAGAATTACGTGGACCCTAAAACCACATATTCTTTGTTCTCCCCTATAGAATATTGATAACATGGCATGACTAATCTGAAGGTACCCAACTAGGAATCATTCATGAATAACATGATGCCTCATATCATGTTACATTGGAATTTTTTGGTATAGAGGTAATGGAATCCCTTAAACATAGGATTTATTTTCCTAATTATGTGTGATAAAAGCTTCCACCACTACTAATGGTTTCCTTATACCCACCACTCTCTAACTACCATTGACTTAGATATTCTTGGGTTTTTATTTACACTTCCAATAACCCAAATATTCAATTTTATTTGGATATCATTGATGGTAAACATCTATGAATTTCACTCATTTTAAATGAAATATTATAACATCGTATTTTTTTAACTTTCATTTAGGGGTATGCGTCTCTTGTGAAGACCCAAATTCCCTGAGTTAATCGTTCCTCCCGACTATCCCATTTGTTCAATTATGAACTTCTTTTAACTAACTCAGTGTGTCTTAGTTATCATTAATTTTATATACATAGTCACACCCCTATATATCCTGTGTTTTACGAGTTTGAAATTTTAGAAGCAAATTGAATTTACAAATTACTAGATGGATCAAATATTGATTAGATATTCAAAATAGAAATTTGAAGGTTTTTATGCCTCTAAATAATTTTTTTAGATGTGGTTTAAGGTGTAGAAATTAATTCATAGGTTTCAGGATAATTATATGGGTTTGGGGCCTAAAGATGGAGATTTTTTAAAATAAATCATAGGTCTAATAGTTGGAAAATGATTAATGAAATCCATGAAGACTAATTGTGTATCCTAGTTCATATAGGAACATAGTTAGGTTATCCATGAAATATCATAGGGATAAACATGTAGTTTTCTATAATAAATTCTAGACATGTTTTATAGATATCGCAAATTTTGTAAAACTATACATCATGCCCATTTGTAGGTTGTGGGGTTTGGGGTGTGGGTTGTGGTGTTTAGGAAGTTCCAAATGCATGGTTGGATCATGGTTTGGACAACCATGCATCTAAACTATGTGTCCTTTTAGAACATTGAAATTACGCTTTTCCATTATAATATTTAGTAAATAATCCCCCAATTTTATTATTCTTTCCCCCTACCCCAAGCTAACACTATAGTTCTCTCGTTATCTTCTTCAAACCACATAAAGGGGGTGTTCTTTGTGGCCTTACATATGGATTTGAGGAATTATTTCTTTTATGGTCGCCTCTCTTGACGTCCTCCTATCTACATTCTCAATTTATTGATTCTCCAGTTAGGATTTTCATTCCTGATTCTATTGCATCATAGTGGAATAAAATATCAGTGTTATGGATTTCTCTCTTCCTATAAAGAGGATAATCTAGGAAACCATCTACACTTATTCCCTTGTTATATTTTCAAGGTATGTCATCTTGGTGAATTTATAAATATTTAAGTATTTATATTAAATTTTCTAGTTTTTTATTTTATTTCCACTAGTCTTATGTTGGATCAGAGGTTGATGATGTGTTCTATGTGGTTGGAGAGTGGTAGATCATGATGTCGATTTGATAGAATCAATCGGTGAGGATTTAAGATTTATGAATTTTTTAAAAATAAATGGGTTTCTTAAATTAAATTATTGGTATTTTTTAATTAATTATAAATATTTTATAATTAATCAATTCTGATGGATTTATTGTGAGAAAGGACCTCACACTCCCCAGTGATCTTGGATGGGATTTGGAAGCTACTTCCAGCCCTTGGAAAAATAAATAGAAGGATTATAAAAGGTAGTTGGTATTTCATACCTTCCCGATGGTAATGATGAAATTCTATAGTATTATGTGTTTTCTAAGGCTCACCCCTAAGGGCGATACCCCCTATGAAACTTTTTTGTAATGAACTTTTAAACTAATTAAATAATTAATTTGTAATGGTTGAACACCAGGGGTCACTAAAAATTCTTGTGTGCTAGTTTAATGATATAGTCCCTTGGGAGACTGGGTATTCTCTAGAACTCTTAAAAGGTGATGCTACACTAGGTATGTCACGGAAGCCTTGTACAGGCAAAAGTGGACAGACCTTAAGAAGATTAGGGTATGGTTGGATGTGTAGACCATTATAGATAGATCTTAACATTGAGATTGGGTCATGACATATCCCTGTATTTTTTCCATTATGGTAAGAGCAAGAGTAGCCATAAAATCCATTCTACCTTTTTACAATGTTAGGGTATATAATTTCATGAGGTAATAGGTATTGGAATGAGACTATGAGTTGACCAATGGGATTATAATAGGGTTTCTTTTCTTATCATGGGCAACAAGGATCCTACCATGGATGCATATCCATAGTTTTGTCCAAGGTATCTGTGTGGGTTCCTTGATGAATGACCAGCCTTGACTTAGTGCATTATGGGTTTGGGTAGAGATTTTTCTTGTGGAACATCGATCCCATACCAAACATGTAATCCTAAGGGGTTGTGGTAGTAGTGATGGTTTTAGGTGTTTTTCCAACCTCACCTATTTACATTTACTTATCTATTATTGATGAAGATACATTTCAAAACATGCTTCCTAGGACTTAGCCCATGGGGCCTAATAAATCATGATTCTATAATGTGGAATCCTAATGGTACTCCATGGGATCTAGTTTTTGAGCCAATTTAAGGGACTATTACATTATCGGGATACCCATTAGTACTTTTGGGGACCCATATTATTACACCATGAGTGATATCTTATACATAATTCCTAGTATGTGCTCAAAGGTTAAATAGAATTATATTATTCCCTCATGAATACTTGTGTTCCTTATAAAAAATGCATTGGAAAAACTTATAGAATTAATGAAATTATATTATTCCTTGAGTGATACTTGGGTTCCAACCCAGAACGAATCAAACCGGATCATAGGATAAATGGAATTATTATTATTCTTGATTATTATTATACATGTACACCTTGGTTACATACAAAAAGTCCTAGTTTTATTTATATCAAGTAAATTATCAAAGACATTTCAACATTGGATGAAGAAGGTATGTCCAATTTGGATTTCATACGCAAGGACCAACTTGATTATTCACGGCTTGGGTGGTATAAAATCTAAATAAATTCATTGTTCACGGGATTTCTAGTTGATCAGGTTCACAGAACCAAGGATTAACTATTATTTTACATTATCCTTTTTACATCAATTGTATCTCGGCTAGGGTAAGCATATTCAATGAGAAATCACTTATGAAAATAGATTGTGACATAACTTTTTTTATTTAGTTATTCTTATATTTTAGTTATTATTGTTAACGTTATCCTATAAAGTAGATATGTTATATGCATTGTATTTACTATCTATGTATAAGACCATGTTGGTGGTTCCCTACTGTGTTTTGTATTCACACCCTGATCAGGCCACCATTGCACTGGGGTACCTAAGAAGACATTCAATTAGTTATTGGCACAGGATATGTTGTGACCCGGGACTTATCGAGAATGATATATCAGATATGTATGTAAGGATTGGTTATGTGGTATACCTTGGAATGGGAAGTAGAGCCTTTTACTATCATTATAATTTCAATTATTTCCTTCTATACATGTGGGCATCTCAGTGGGTGATCAATGTTGTATATATGAAATGGTTGTTTAGGATTTTACTAAATTTTATTTATTACATCCTTATTTAAATTTATTTCATTCAAAATTTGATTATTTACTTCAATGGATAATGTTTTATTACTTTTTCTATTTTTAACTCTCATATAAGGGAATAGTATAGCCACTGTCACACTCTAGGCCCTCACTTATAGTCAATAACCTCTGGTATATGGGGACACATAGTGAAAGCCTTATTACTAATAATTTTGGATACTTTTTATAGAGTGAGTTAGGTCGAGATGTGACAAACTAGTATCAAAGTTATTTCCTTTCCTGTTATATTACTATTTGGGATATGGTAGAGAGAATTATTAAGAATGTATTACAACCTGTGATATATATATGATTAGTGAGTCAATAACACCTATTCTGGTAAGTGTTCATAGTTTCTAGGGGTATGATATTGTTGTTCTTGATATAGAATGTTATATTTGAGATTTATTTTTTCATAAATTGATGCACTTTTGTGTAGATTTTATGATTTATTATAGGTTTCTAAATCATGGACCATTGGGAAAAGGCTGGTGATTATTTTTTACTCTGGGATGGAAATGGAAAAAGGTGCCTCGTGAATCATATATAGAATATAGGTTCTACATGATACATTCCTTCTAGTTTTTGATTTTACTACTAATGATGATTTATACTATTTAAAGTGAAAAAATAGCATAAATGCAGTTTTCCCAAATTAGTTCTTCATGAAATTATACTTAGTTATATCGACATGTATAAATATTTTAATTTTATGGTGGGTTATGTGGATCCATGGTAAGATGTTGACGATGAGGATCATGACTGATTCTTCATGAATAAGAGGTGTTGTGACACTAGCAGGTCACTAGGTAACATGGTGTCCAATGATGGACCCCTCATATAATGCCCCGACCCTGGAATCTTAGAGTCGATGCCTTATTTTATTAAATTGGAATATATTCAAAAAAGATTTGTCCTAAAGGAATGATCTGTTTAGTAGTTTTTAAAAAAAGATACATACAAGAGTTCAAAATTACAGCTAAGAACTAAAAACAACATAATAACGTCAATAGAAAATCCCATAGTCTCTTTGATTAACCCTTCAATTCATTCATACTATAATTATCCTCATAACTAGGAAGGATAAAATATAGGAAAGGTGTGAGCTCAAATGCTCAAAAAGAGTAAGAAATACTGAGGAAGATATCAAATACATAAATATTAGGTATGGTGAATAACTAAAAAACACGTGCATTTAAAAATAATCGTGAACACATTATGGAAGTAATAAAAGATGAATAAATATGCCACAATAAAACTAAATCATGGGTATTATACAAGTCATATAACCTCATGAAGTATAAATTATATTTTCATAATTAGGGAAATCATAATGTGGGATGTCACACCCAGACATCCGTAGTAATTTTTTATTTTTATTTTATAATTTTATTTGGATTTAGATTTTATTTATTGAGGTGCGGGCCGGACCCAACCGTTATTTTTGCATTTTGTTGATAAATTAGCATTGTGGGGTTGTAATGTCCAATGTGCGCACAAGGCATGGTCAAAGCTATGTGGCTTCGCCGGACCACCGTATAACATGCTCGGGGTGTGGGTAGTTAATAAGTTGAGATGGTTTTAATTTAAAGTAAATTTGGTGTCATACACGGGCACGGTCGTATGTGTGATCGTGTGTAGTTCCCATCCTAAATTTGAGAATTTTTTGTTATAAAATGTTTTATTGTTTGGGCACACGACTATGTCATGACCATGCATGCGTCTGTGTGCGGTATCCAGACACACTAGTTAATGAAATTAATTTGCAGCTGGTTTTATTATTTTAGTTTTATTACTAGTATTATTATTATTTAAGTTAATTTTTCAATTAGGTTATTATTTTTATTAATATTTATATTAATACATAAATTTTTATATTTTTATTATTTTGGTTTTATCATTTTTATTTTTATTATGAGTATAAAAATTTGTTATTATTGATAAGAATTTTATTTTATTCTTTTTCTTTATTTTTCTTTTGGATTTCTTTAATTTTATCTCTTCTTCTTTTTTCTCACATTATTATTTATTTTCATTTATTTATTTCTTTCTCTTTATTTTTTTCTCCATATCTCTTGCTCTCCACTCTCTCCCACAGAGACACCTTTCCCTTTCTGTTTTGCACAACGACCCCCTCTAACCCTAGCGTGCTAACTGGGCTACCATACTCCCTCAATCTCCTTGTCAGACTGCCCCACCCCCTCTTCTGGACCATCACCCTCCTCCTCCTTCGACGAACTAGACCATCATCCCACATCGCAATGACTGGCGTAGCCCATGACTAGTGCACCTACCCCTCGAGCCATGTCGTCCTGCTCTTATCTGGCGCCACCCCATTGACATGCTCCTATCTGATGCCACCCCTTCAATCTGCTTCTATCCGGCACCACCCTGTCGGCATCTTTCTCCCATCTGACACCCTTCTCACCCAACATTCCTCCGAATGCACCAACTAGCGACTCTCCTCCACACCCATTTCGGTTCGCCTCGCACAACCAAGCCCATGCCACCATCTTTTCCAACTGGTTTTTCAGTGCGATGCACCTCTATCCCTCTTTCACTTGCCCGGTTCTCCATCTGCAGCATTTTCACAGGTGTGTTTTTCTTTAGTTGTTCATTTTTTCTAACCTTTGGTAGAGTTGTCGTTGGGTTTTGGGTTTTGTGTTGGTTTGTTTATGATGCGTTTGATATGATTGTTCGATTTCAAGGCTTAGTTTCATTGTTTGTAGTGTGATTAAAGTGCAAGGATTTTTGTGCACCATGATTGTGAAATCATTCTATATTTCAGTTAGGTGTTTCCATGTTTAATTATTATTTGATTAATTAATTTTTAACATTATTTATTTTAGAATATTATTTAATTAATTTCTGTAGTGTTAAGTTGATCTTTTCAAAGGTTTTATTTGTAGTTGAATTGTTTGGTGGCATGTTTATACTATGTGTATGCTTCCAATTGAAGTCTCATATCTAGTTAATTGTTAGTTATTTTTTTTAAGTTGTGCGGTTAGCTTATTAAATAGTTAGTTTGGTGTGAATTTGATTTTACTTGAGTTTTAGTGTGTTTTTATGTCTTTAGTAGGTCATCGCATGATATAAGTATTTTCTTGTTGTGAAAACCCATGTTGATCTATTTATTATTTAAAAATATAATTGGGTAGTTATTTCATTAGTATGTAAAATTGTTGTTTTGGAATTGCATCTATTTGTGTTTAGTCAGAAAAAAATTTGAATGAGGTTTGACATTTAAATTCGTGTGCCATATTTCTACATTGTTTGAAAAAAAAATTGACAGATCATTTAATTATAGTAATGGTCTTTTTAACTGTTCGGGTGGTTTCTATAATTGCATGTGTGATGCAGATTGTGTTCATGTGGCAGCGTTGTGTGTGTATGGCCATGTAAGGGGGTTTGGGCCAGTCTAGTGTGTGAAATAGTGTTTTTCCTTTAAAATTTATTTCTGAAAATTTGAATTGTTTTATTAAATAATTATTTAGGGTGAAGAATTGTTTTGGTTAAATTGGGTAAAGGTTTTTTATGTTTAAAGTCATTCGACGTGTGTGGAAATTGTTCAATAAATTCTTTTAATAGTGTGTTTTGCGATGAAAGTGATTTATTTGATTATGCAGTCATTTTAATTGGTTGTATAAGTGATGTGGATTTATTTTTCGGATATTTTTAGTGTGTGTGCAATTTAAAATGGATTTTGTCTGTGAAAATGGTGGTTTTGGTGTGTATAGTGTTTTGATTGGTTTGATTATATGATTATGACATATGACATGAACTTTGGAACATATTGAGCACATATGGGAAGCCTAGGTACTAGGTGGGAAAACTAGATCTAGTGTTCTAGTGATACGGAAGTGGAATTGGCTTGGTTTCACTAAGCTGGTTTGACGATTACAACACAAACTAAACATTTGATGATGATTGGAGATAACTAGGTTATGGATGTGTTTCCATACTAGTGGCTCATGCATTATAACATATATTCTTGTGTTCCTATACCATTGTTCACTGAAACACGATTTTCTAGGGTCCCACTTCTTTCTAGTATCTTTAGGGCCTCTCCCATTTATTGTGATTCTCCTTTACATTTCTCTAACTATCAGAACACAGTGTGACGTTGGTATTACCACGAAGGTGAGTGCGTGTGTGTTTTTAATTTAAGTTGTTTCCTTAAAAAATTCACTCAAACTATTTTTATTAAAAATTATTATAATTAAAACTGTTTTCATTAAAAATTATTTTAGAGTCTATTTACTTTTCATCTGTTAATATGAAAATGTATTTGTCATTTAATAAATATGTGTGAGGCCTTTTCTTGGTGGCATCCTACTGGGATTTTCTCTCACACCCTACAAACACCTTTGGGTGTATGTAGATCATGTTTCTTTTGATTTATAAGTTGAGGAATCAAGCATAGCATGGGTGGTTCGGGTTTTTTGTGACATCCTTATGTTTTTTTTGTGGTGGTGGCTTGGGGATGTGACCCTCATGTCGCATGGAGGTTTGAGTTGGGGTTTTGGTTTTCCTTTGTTTTAGTCTCTTTTGGGTTTTTAGTTCCAGTTGTAAACTTTGAATCTGAACATGGTGTAAGTGTCTATTTGGTTTTCCGATTTTAGTTTCAATTTATTCAGATTACTATTTGTTTTATATTTATTTATATGGTTAAATTGTTCTCGAGTTTTATTTTTGATACCTGGGCACTTGTGCCAGCTAGTGGGGATCGGGAACGTCCTTCGGACATTGTTGCGGACTAGGTTGGGCATCCGTTTGATGGTGTCCTGATTTGGTTTGTGACAAAATGGTATTAGAGGCAGTTTTTGTTCTTGTTATTTGGGGTTTCAGGTAGATCATAGATAGGATAGTTGGTACTTGAGTGATTGGTGCGGGAAGAGTGTCGCAAACTCCTTCTCATTCTGATCCCCAAGTAACTAGGGATAGTTTAGGATGTAATTTTTTGGCTTTGGTCCTTGTGGGTGGGGGATGACAATAGGAGTAAACTGGTACTACACGTGGTCTCACATGGAGTAGCAACCCATGTGATTCCCAAGAGTATTGTTAGACACTCCTAAGGGTGGGTGCTTGCCTAGGGCATGGTCTTCTAAACCATGTATCTAGGTTAGACATGACCACTAGTCCTCTATCCAGGTTCATTGATGTTTTTGATGTCTTTCATTGGTTTTGGGTTGGTGTGAAAGTGTTTTTTAAGGAAATTGGACATTGTAGTTACCCTTATTTTATTTTGGTGTATATTTGGCATGATTTTTGGGGTGTGTTTCTATTGGAATTTGGTGTTTGAGTTTTTGAAATTGAATTCATAAAATAATGTGTTGGGTTATCTAAAATTAAAGTGGGTTGTTTTAGAAGTGGAAATCAATTTGGAAATTTTTCTGGAATCATTGAAACGGTTTTTGAAAAAAAAAGTGAATATTTTTTGAATATTGCGAATGTTTTATTTTTGAAAGCCAAAGAAACTTGCATTGTCTAGTGGTATTCCTATGGGTGCTCGAGTGTGCATGTGGATTTGATTAATGGAAATTTTTTGGATCATGTGGATGGGTGCCTGAGTGGCACAAAAATTCTTATTTTTTAGGCATAATGGAATATTAGTGGTGAGTAAGTGATTTCTAAGGTTGCTTCTTGTTTCATAAAAATTGGGTTTTTCTCTAAAATGGGTATTTGCTGCTTAAATGGTTTTGTAATTGGAAATATTTTTTGAGTCTGAAGTGAAATCGATGAGTTCGTAAGAGATATTGGGATTTTTTGTACTGAGCTTGGTTTTTTTAGTGGGTGTTTTTCTTTGAAAAAAATTGAATTGGAATTATTGGAATTTTTTCTGAGGTGTGGATGTTTGTTTGGTGATGTGTTTGTATTTGATAACGGATGTTTTGTGTTTATTGTTTGGGAAATGCCTCTAGAAAGGTCCCAAGGGTTTCCAGTAGGCCTCTTAATTCTTGGGTTAGGCCATACTACCAGTTGAGTAGTAGAGTAGGGTTCTGCTCAGTTGTGTCAACTGTTTATAGATGTCGAGGTTGATTGGATATCATTGACTTCTTTGAAAATGTTTGGAGTTTCTCCGGTTTTTGAGGAACTCCAAATGTTTTGTAGGAGTGAGTTGTCTCAAGTATGTTTGGAGGAGTGAGACTACACCATCAAATTAAGATCGTTCTGTTTTTATTGTGAATGGGGATGTCGTAAGCAATTCTCAAGACTACACTCATTCTACGGTTGTACCTAAGGATGTGAAGGTGAGGGAAATTGGTGGATTTAGTAGGTGCTCGACCAATCAATAGGCATATATGGAGGTGCGTTTGACCTTTCTGATGAGATAGTTTCATATTCCCCAGAGGTTGTGTCGAACAATCAATTTAAATCTCATAATATTTATTGGTCTTGTTAATATTGTTGTATTTTCAGGCTCCTCATCCAATGAGGAGTATGAACTAATGGGTCATGTTCTTGGAGTTCCCCTTCCATCATTTTGTGTCGGATGTTTGAAAACCCGCTCAATTTCCTATCTCCAGTGTGGTCAGTCGGGCATTCTAAGTTGTTCACCGCAATTCTTAGTTGGTCAGTTGATAGAGTGGCTTCTTGGGACATGAGGAGAAGTAGGTAGGTTTCTATTCCAATAGAGTCAGTTCCAGTCATATGTGTTCAACTTATGACTGTGAGGCGGTAGATGCTTCACACATGAGGGCCCCAACCTTAGGTCTTATGGTGAAGCTTTCGAACAGTTGGAACTCTTCGGATGTGTTATGGGGTTGGTCTAACTTAAGTCAGTAGTGTTAGGATGGGGACAACATAAATATTCCCTATTTTGGTATCATCTTTGAAGGCTTCATTTTTGTTGTGAGCGGCATGTGGCCCCTGTCTTCTTTCTATGGTCTAAATTTATGTGAGTTCATCTTGGGCCTTAAATAAGTTTGGAGAATCCATATTGTTATAAAGATTGCGTGTCTTCACTATGAACTTTCTTCTGGTCAGTTATGGATTGAAATTTCACTTGTTTCATAGATAATTTTTCTTGTGGGGTTAATGGTCACCTTTTCAATTTGATACTAGGTTAGGGGTTTCAGATATCAAAACCATCTCATGTGGTGGAGTGTTGGATAGTGTAGGAATCATCTGTGTAGGTTGGCCTATGTTGGTGAGTTTGTGATGAAGATTTCAGTCTGTATCGCTCAAAGTAAACTGGGAATACTCGTGCTGGTGTCGTGGTGTTAATCAGATTCTAAAATGGTGGGGAGATCCACTGTGGGCCTCGCCGATGTCTCCTCTTATATCAGTTTGGTTTAACTTAGTGAGCTTGGAAGGTCAAGCTAGTGTTAGAGTATTGTATGGGATTGTGAGTCATTTTAGTATGGAGGACCAATGTTTAAAAAGAATCCTAATACGATGGGGAGACCACCACAGGTCGAACATGTGGGAAAACTTTTTCTTCAAAGTGCACTTGGCGGGGCAACCTCTTACTTCCGCTCCTCCTGACCTCGACCATGCTAATTGATTAACCTGGATAGTGGGACACTTGACCAATGTTCTTGGAGGTCTCGAGCGGCCCTGGTGATCCCTATGTTAGGGGTTGGGGTGTTCAATGTTGTAGTTCTATTTGAGGTGAATTTCTTGTTGATGGTTATTTTTCTTGGTGATTCTGGTTTTGAGATTTTTGAAGTTCAAATCATGGGAGATTTTAATTCTTGGTCTTCGGGAGATTGAGGTTTGGTTTTAAGTATCTTCACATTATTGCTTTGACACATGGGTTAACTAGGTCTTTTGGGACTTTCTAGGGGTAGAATGTGTCATGGTGGGGAGAATTGTCACTCCAGGATATTCATAGTAATTTTTAATTTTTATTTTTAAATAATTATTTGGCTTTAGATTTTCTTTATTGAGGTGTGGGTTGGACTCGACAGTTGTTTTTGCGTTTTGTTGATAAATGAGTGTTGTGGAGTGGTATTGTCTCATGTGTGAAGAAGGCATGGTCGATGTTGTGTGTCTTCACCAGACCACTATACGGCCTGCCCGATGCGTCAGTAATTAATAACTTGAGCCAGTTTTAATTTAAAGTAAATTCGGTTTCACGCACGGGTGTGCAGTCATACGCGCAATCGTGTGTAGTTCCCATCCTTAATTAGAGAACGTTTTATTGTTAAATGTTTTATTGTTTGGGTGCATGACTATGTTGCGACCATGTACGCATCTATGCACGGTGTCCTAACTCAACAGTAATGCAATTACTTTGCAGTTGGGTTTATTATTTTAGTTTCATTACTAGTATTATTATTATTTAAGTTAATGTTTCGATTATGTTATTATAATTATTATTATTTCAGTTAATAATTTAATTTGTATGTTTTTATTATTTTGGTTTTATTATTACTAGTTTTATTATTAGTATTAAAAAAATTATTATTGATTTGAATTTTATTTTATTCTTTTAGTTTATTTTTCTTTTGAATTTCTTTAATTTTCTCTGTTCTTTTTTTTATCCCTTTATTAATTATTTTTTTTTCTTTCTATTTTTTTCTCCCTATCTCATGCTCACCTCTCCCTCCCCTATGGATACCTCCCCCTTTCTGTTTTCCATAGGGACCTCGTCTAAACCTAGCGCACCGATCGGGCTATCCTGCTCCCTCCACCTCTTCATTGGACCACACCCACCCCCACTTCTATACCATCTCCCTCCTCCTTCTCTGGCGAACTGGACCAGCAGCCTGCCTAACAATGACTAGTATAGCCCATGACCAGCGCACCTCCCCCTCAAGCCTCGTCAGCCTTCTCATTTCCGGAACTACCCTGTCGACCTGCTCCTGTCTGGTGTCGCCCCATCGATCTGCTCTTTTCCAGCACCGCCCTGTCGACCTACTCCTGTCTAGTGTCACCCAATCAACATTCTCATATCCAATTCCACCCCATCGACCTCTTTCTCCCATCTAATTCCCCGCTCACCCTTCTTCCCTATAGATTCACCAAATAGTGACTCCTCTCCACACCCCTTTTAGTTCACCTCACACCACCATACCCACGCCACCCTCTTTTTCGGCTAGTTTTCCAGTGTGACACACCTCCGCAGGTCCTTCCCTTGCTTGGTTTTCCATCCGCACCATTGCCTCAGGTGTGTTTTTCTTTGTTTTTCACTTATTCCCACCTTTGGTAGAGTTGTAGTTGGGGTTTCGGTTTTCTGTTGGTTCATTTACGATGTGCTTGATCTAATTGTTTGATTTCAAGGCATAGTTGTGTTATTTGTTGTGTGATTAAAGTGCAAGGATTTTTTTTCACCATGACCATGAAATATTTTTTACATTCCAGGGAGGTGGTTCTATTTTTAATTATTATTTGATTAATTAATTTTCAAGTTTAATTAATTTGGAATATTATTTAATAAATTTGTGAAGTGTGAAGTTGATCTTCTCTGAGGGTTTATTTGCAGTTGAATTGTTTGGTGGCATGTATATAATATATGTGCACTTCCTGCTGAAGTATCATCTCTAGTTAATTGTTATTGATTTCTTTAAGTTGTGTGGTTAGATTATTAAATTTTTAGTTTGGTGAAAACTTTATTTTACTTGTGTTTTAGTGTGTTTTGATGTGTTTAGTATGGTGTCTCATGATATAAGTATGTTATTGTTGTGAAAAACCATGTTGAACTACTTGTTATTTTTTAAAAAAATTGGGTAGTTAATTTGTTAGGATGTGAAATTGGTGTTTTGGTGTTGTGTCTTTTTGTGTTTAGTTAGAAATAAACTTTTGAATGAGTTTTGGAATTTAAAGTCGTGTGGCATATTTCGAAATTGTTTGAAAAATTTTTACGGCAATTTGTTTAATTATAGGAATCATCTTTTTAACTGTGTTGGTGGTTTCTTTAATTGCATGTGGGATTAATATTGTGTTCTTGTGGTGGCGTTGTGTGTGTATGGGCATGTAAGCAGGTTTGGGTCAGTCTAGTGTGTGGAGCTGTGTTTTGTCTTTAAAATTAATTTGTGAAAATTTGAATTGTTGTATTAAATAATTATTAAGGGTGAAGAATTGTTTTGGTTAAATTTTGTAAAGGTTTTTTATGCTTAAAGTCATGTGACGTGTGTTGAAATTGTTCAATAAATTCTTTTAATGGTGTGTCCGGTGATGAAAGTTATTTCTTTGATCGTGCATTCATTTTAATTGGTAGTGTAAGTGATGCGGATTTAGATTTGGGATATTTTTAGTGTACGTGTTGTTTCAAATGGCTTTTCTGTGTTAAAATGGTGGTTTTGGTATGTGTAGTTCCTTTTTTGGTTTGAGTTTATGATTATGAAAAATGAAATGAACTTTATAACCTATTGATCACAAATAGGAAACATGTGTACTAGGTGGGTGG
The DNA here is from genome assembly GCA_963277665.1 of Viscum album. Classification (NCBI taxonomy): domain Eukaryota; kingdom Viridiplantae; phylum Streptophyta; class Magnoliopsida; order Santalales; family Viscaceae; genus Viscum; species Viscum album. The sequence continues at coordinate 1,723,273,223 of OY728131.1, read as the reverse complement.
ACTAGATATAGGGTGCTAGTGATATAGAAATGGCATTTTCCTAGTATCACTTAGCTGGTTTGATATTTATGACACTAAATAAACTTTGGATGATGATTGGAGACCACTAGGTTATGGATGTGTTGCCCTACTAGTGTCATGTGAATGAGAATGTATATTGTTGTGTTATTATACCATTGTTCAATGAGACACGATGTTCTGGGGTCCCACTTCTTACTTGTATCTTTAGGTCCTCTCCAATGTATTGTGATTCTCATTTACATTTTTCTCACCATTGGCACATGGTGTGATGTTGGCATTACCATGAATGTTAGTGTGTGTGTGTGTGTGTTTTTTTAATTTAAGTTGTTTACTTTAAAAAAAATCACTCGAACTGTTTTTATTAAAAATTAATCTAATTAAAATTGTTTTCATTAAAAATTGTTTGAGAATTTATTTACTTTTAATCTATTAAATTGAAAATGTATTTGTCATTTAATAATTATGTGTGGAACCTTTTCTCGGTGGCATACAACTGGGCTTTTGGATCACACCCTACATACACCTTTAAGTGTATATAGATACTGTTTTTTTTTATTTCTAGGTAGAGGAATTAAGTATATCATGGGTGGTTCGGGTTGTTAGTGACATCCTTGTGTTGGTTTAGTGGTGGTGGCATGGGGATGTGACCCTCATGTCGCACAGAGGTTTGAGTTGGGGTTTTGTTTTTCCTTTTTTTACTCTTTTTTGGGTTTTAAGTTCAAGTTGTAAACTTTAAATATGAACTTGGTGTAAGGGTTTGTTTTGTTGTCGTATTTTGGTTTAAATTTATTTAGTTTTTTGTTTTTTATATTTATTTATTCGGGTAAATTGTTCCCATGTTTTATTTTTGACACCCGGGCACTTGTACTAGCCCTTCGGGATCAGGAACGCCCTTCAGGCCTTGTTGGGGACCAGGTCAGGTATCGGTTTGATGGCGACCCGATTTGGATCGTGACATGGGACATCATAACCATATCTTCAAGGTCTCATGCCAAGACAATAAATATCCATTTTTTTCAAGGCCTCCTGCCTGGATCATAGTTTCTCTCATGAGACCTACTGATACATCGAGGGGTTATAGAATGCCCCACCTGACACTTACTAAGTTTAATACATACCTCATATGAAAGGGGATAAACATAAATAACATAAAAATTCATTTTCAAACTAACATTTTAAATTTAAATATCTTTCCCAGATCATTAATCATAAACACTAACTTTTCAGAGTAATATTGTGAATGGTTTCAAGATAGCACATCCACAGTCAAGCTAATAAAAAACCATTCAATAAATTTTTTTGGATGATATCATAAGAGATACACCTAAATTAATTAAAAGATTCAATAAAATATTTTTACCTAGATGAATATACATTTAAATGAAACAATTGAAAAATCCTTGAGGAAATAATATTTAAACATTCCAAAGTGTCCCATGCCACCATGAAACATTAAAATCATAATCCCTTAGAATATCATGAGAATAAGGATACTCTTGATATGATATACCAAAGGTCCTAACATACACCATAAGAGATAAATAAGTGGTGAACAAAGTATGTATCTTCAAAAAGTTAAAGTGAGATGAGAAAAATCCTTTTTACATTGCAAAGAAGAGTTATTTTGAAAAATCATCTGTATTATGTCATGAAATCAGATTATAAAAATTTATATCCCATAAAATAAAATTTTATTTAATTGAAAGTACATTTTAGACTGAAAATAATTTTTTATTTAGTTGATATCATTTAAATATAGTTTTTAATGAAACTTTAGAAATAAAACATTTTAGTGTGGTTTAAGGAAAATTTAAAGGATTTTAAATTGCAAGGAATGTTTTCTTTCATAAAACCATAAATGAACCAAAATAGATTTTTCATGTTAGAATTTGTGATTTTAGAAAGATAAATATGTCATAAAATAGATTATATAGTAAACTTACAAATAGGTACGAATTCGAGAAGTTCCTTGAATCTGGATTGCATTTTGGAAGCACTTTTGAAAGATTATTTTAAAACCTATAACTCTCCATAAAATAAAAAAGGATTATGATTTGTAAAAATATATAGAAAATTAACATAGAATTTATTATGAGTACATAAGAATAAATAATATTTTAATGGAGGTGAATAGATAATAAGAGCAACCCGAATAAAAATGGAGGTTCATGTATAAAGTACTTACAACTTTGTAATCAATGGAATCGTATTCCCCAAAATTAATAATCATAAAATGATACATTGAATATCCTAAGAAAAAAAGTTATTAATGATATGAAAAATAAATGGTCTGTATACATACACCATACACATGTAATAGTAGTGAATACAAAATATCTCACAACAATGGAACTGGGATGAAGAAACCCCTTACAAACATTTCGGCATGGTAACATGTGATCTTGTGAGGGATTAATGAGAGATAAAGGGTTGTACCATAATTTATATATAATTAGGGAAGTATAGGGAGGTTTTAAAACACACCCCATCGTTTTTAATAAAAAAATGACATAACATAGGGTGATTCTTGAATAAAAGTGTGAGAGAGGATCCCTTACATTGAAACTGAGGTTGTTCTTCACTTGATTTTAATGACATCAATAACCAATTTAGGTTCATTAATTAACAATTAAAAAAACCCTTTATACATTTATTTGTTTTATTATATATTTATTAATTTCATTTATGTACTTTTATATGGGTTATGAGATTCAATTTCATTGTTAGTGAGTGCTCATTTTTCTAATATTCTTTATCGGCTCACATATAAAAGAGTAGGGTAGATTGTGTAAAATGGGAGTTGAAGTACATAATTTATCTTATCTGTTATTAATGAAAATCAAGAATAATACATGGTTATAAAATTCATTTTTTTATTTGGAGTTATGGTGAATCTTTGTATAAAACATTAATGACAAACACTTGGATTAATTTGGTGATTTTTCTCATAATTACATTGTTTTGTATTATTATTTTATATTATGAGTGCAAAAGGAGTAAAAAAAATTAAATAAGATAAAATAAAAATATAATATTCTGGTTCAACCATAAAAAAGGCTTCATGACTATAGTTGAAGAAGGTAAATCAAATTGAAATCATCGTCATCCTTAAATGTGATAAATCAACAAATCTTGGTCGATGTTTCATTTTTAGCATAAATGAGGGGGGAAGGAGAGATAAAGACAAATTATCCAATTCTCATAACAAAATTCAAGTACATGTATGGTAATATATTTTTCATACTATTTTTATGAGGATATTTTAAGAAAGAAAAGAGAAGAAAGGAACATGAAAATGAATTAAAAGAAAATAGGAATTTTACCTCTTTAATTAACCTTCCTTGAGAGCCACTTAAGGGAAGAGGATTTGATCTTTTTATGAGACCAAGGGTTGTTGGTCATTAGGTAAAAGATTGAGAGTATATTTGGGTAGAATTTGGAGAATGTTCAAGTCTTGAGAGGAGTGAAGAGAAGAGGGTGTAAGAGGTGGTATTTATAGTGGAGGGGAGGATGGTTTTCTTAATATTTTAATCATTAGTTTATTATTTTCCCATAATACAAGAAATAATGATGATTCCATGACTATAAATAGTAATATGTGCATGTGATTTCTAACCATTGGTGCTTACATCAGTAAAAAATCATCAAAAACTAAATAAATCAATTATTTTTCATTTATTGAAATTATGTTTTTTTACTATTCACCAAAAATTCGTGTATTTTTTAAAAATCCAAAAAATTCACCCAAACCATTTTTTGACACTTAGAATCCAAAAATAAAGTCCATTTAAAAAAAATAGATATGATAACTTTTATTTTTAATTAAAATCATAATTTAATTAAAAAATGTAGTTTTTAAAACAATTTTTTAGTAATTCCAAAACATAGGTGCATCATACTTTCACTTTAATCTTATATATATACTATCAAAGGTGATGTTACTATTCATAAGGTTATTTCACTATTCATATGGGTATCATTATTTTTTCATAAAGGTATGTTACTATTCACCAAAAATAATTTTGGTCATATCATACTCTAAATAACTTACTGATCGCAACCCTGTGTGTCGGATTTTTGAAATCATAGGGGTGGTAAAATTAGTTTTACTAGAAAGGTTATAACAAAGTGGTATTTTGAAGAGAATCAATTTTTCATGAATTGAATATTAAATTAATTTTCAAAATCATGGGGTGTTACATTATCCCCTCCTGGCCAAAATTTCATCCTCAAAATTTGATATTTCACTTTGATAGTTATTGGTTGTTACTTTAATGTTTCCTTATGAAAACCCCATATTGGAAATAGAGTTAATAGAATATCCTCCATAAAATAGTTAATGGAAAATAGGTGGTCCAAAAAATGAATAAATTATCCTTTAGAATGGTGTGACATTGATTAGAATTGAAAACCTGGGCATAGAAGAAAAAACCAAACTACGAATTTCTAGTGATGGAAAATAGGTTTTGATGTAAGTAGATTACCAAAAAACTATAAGCTTTAGTTATGAAAATTTTCATTAATGCTATCTAATATTATGATATAAGAACAATATTTAAGACTCTTTTCATAGATTTGAGGGATTATTCCACTCTATAAGTGTATAAATATATGTTTATATTTCATAAACATGATCTTATCCTTTGATTGTTCCTTGAACTAGCTATATTTCATCTCTTAGATAAAGTTGCATCATGTAGTGTCATCAAACTCTAAAACCTCATACAATGATCAATTTAAACCATTTCATAAATGGTTTAACATTCCAAAAGATCAAAATCTAAAACATTAGAATCATTCCCACAGGAGTTTGTAATATCCAATTTATATTACCCATATATATCGTCTCTATATTCCAAAATTGATATCTATGTATTATGAACATAATAAGGGTTTTCTATCCCTCGGCCGTATATTTTCCAAAAGTTTTACCTGCTACTAAGTCAATTTTATTTAGTACCACTAATCATACGACTTCAAATACTTAAAGAAAAACTATTGTAGTACCATCCTCATATATTCCATAATTGTTATAACCAGTACATTACTGATAAAATATTAAAATGGCATTATTCTTGAAGACTCATATTAATCATTCCACTTCATTTGTGTTAGTATCATGATTTGATCATTATCTAGTAACACCATTTAAGGCATATTCCTTTTATGCTTGGGACATTGATTCTCATAGTGTCCCATCTCCTTACAATTGACTAATTATTCATTATATACCTTTATCTTCCCATTGAAATCATGAAATTGGTGTCCTTTTTATCCACACTAATAACAAACTCTCATTCCCTTCAAGCATTTAACAGGGTGATTACTTCCATAGTAATCACATGTGGGAAAACACTTCTTTCCCTTGTTTAGTTTATCAATATTTTTCATGCCCATCCTCTTATTTTATTTTTTCCCTTCAAAGCCATAGGACATAGATAATTTTTTAAATATCTTGTTAACACATGATACAATTTCCTCATATAATTAGGATAACTGGGAGACTATCTTCCTTCAAAATGATGGCTTAATATAATAAGATATATGATCTTTCATAATTTTTACATCACATTCATTGGTGAAGTTCTCATTCCTTCTTATATGATCCATTTATAATCAATTCCATTTACTATATTAGCTCATACAATTATGAACTCTATATAACTCGAAACATGATATATCACATAACATAAATTTATGGATTATAAATCTGAGAACCATATACGTTGGTTACATTGGGTTCATAAATCCTTTATAATGGTTTTTAATAAGCTTATTAATATACCAAATCATATCCCTTGTGAGTGAAGATATAAGAGTACAGCAAGTCCTATTGTTGTGCCCTAGTATTCATTCAAGTCTAGCTCAAAGCTGCGTTTTTGGGTTTTACCCCTAGATACATTTGTGTCAGATCCACCACTACTTGTTTGTATCTAGATAGGGATGTATTTTATTTACAAACCACATAATCTATTCCCTACCAAAATTATATTATATCTTCGTATTCTTATCCCCAATGTCTATCTTAGGGTTTTGTTCACTAATAAACCTTTTTTATATCTAGTTTCCAAGTTTTCTACTAAACTTCATTTGATACCAACTATAAGGCCCAGAACCCAGAATCTTGGAGTCAATGCCTTGTTTTATTACGTTTTCATAGATATAAGGAAGATTCATCCTAAAGGACTTATAATTTTTGTAGTTTTGGAAACAATATACATATAAGAGTTTAAAATTAAATCTCAAAAATAAAAACAACATAATAACTTCAACAGAAAATCCCATAATCTCTTAGATTAACCATGTAATTCATTCATTGTATAATCATCCTCGTAACCTGGAAGGATAAAACAAAATATGTGAGATCAAATGATCAGTAAGGGTAAGAAATAAATTGGCAGATATCAAAAAAATAAACATTAGTCATGGTGAATAAGTAAAAACACATGCCATTAAAAATAAACATGAACACATTATGGCAGTAATAAGAGATGAATAAATAATGCCATAATAAAACTTAATTACGGATATTTTACTAGTAGAATAACCTCATGAAATATCAATAATATTTTTATAATGAGTAAAATCATAATGTGGTATATCATAACCATACCATCAAGGCCTCATTCCAAGACTATAAATTTCCATCTTATCAAGGCCTCTTGCCAAGACCGTAGTTTGTGTCTCATGAGACCTACTAATGCACTAAGGGGCTATAGAGGACACAAATTGAAACTTACTAAGTCCCATGAATTCCTATTATTAATGGGGATAAACATAAATATCATACACATTCATATTGAAACTAACATATGAAATATAAATAAATTTCCCCAATCATTAATCATAAACACTAACCATTTAGAGTAATGTGGTGAATAGTTTTAAGATAGCACATTCATAGTAAAAATAATCATAAAACATAAATAAAAAATGGTGGATGATATAATAGGATATAAAACTCAATGAATTATAAGATTCAACAATGGATATTTACATAAATGAATATACTTTTTAATGAGACAATTGAAAAATCCTTGAGAAAATATTCCTTAAACATTCCAAAGTGTAACATACCACCTTAAAACATTCAAATAATAATCTCTTAGAATATAATGATAATAAGAAGACTATTTATATGATATACCAATGTAATTACATTCACTACAAGAAATAATTAAGTTTTGAACATGGCATATAACTCATAAAATTTAAAGTGATTAGAAAAATTCTTTTTTATTTGGAAATAAGAGTTATTTTTGAAAATTGTTTGTATTGTGTCATGAAATCAAATTGTAAACATGTATATTCTAGAAAATAAATTTTAATTTCATTTAAATTATATTTTAGGCATAAATAAAGTCGTATTTAGATGAAATAATTTAAAATTTGTTTTTAAAGAATCATTAGAAATAAAACATTTTAGTGCGGTTTAAGGAAAATATTGAAGGATTTCAAAGTATAGAGGAATTTTTGCTTTCATAAAACCAAAAATGAACAAAAATAGATATTTAATGTTAAAATGTGTGATTTTAGAAAGATAAATATTTCAAAAAATATATTATATAGTGAGCTTTAAAATAGGTAAGAATTCGAGAAGTTCCTTGAATCTGGAATGCATTTTAGAAGAATTTTCAAAAGATTCTTTTAAAACATGAAAATCCCCATAAAATAATTTATAATTATTATCAGTAAAAATATACAGAACATTAAAATATAATTTATGAATAATAAGTAATAATAAATAATAATTTCATTGTAGTGAGTAGAGAACAAGATAAACCTGAATGAAAATGGAGGATCAGATAGAAAATACTTACAAATTTGTAATCAATTGAATCGTATTCTCAAAAATTAATAATCATCAAATGATAAATTTAATATTATTAAAATAAAGATATTAATGATATGAAACATCAATGTTAAGTATACGTACACCACACATAAGTAATTGTAGTGAATATAGAATATCTCACAAAAATTGAATTGAGATGAAGAAATGCCTTACAAATATTATGACATGCTAACGGGTGTTCTTGTGAGGGATTAATGGGAGATAAAGGGGTATTCCATCGTTTATATATCATAGGGGGAGTATGGGGATGTGAAAAAAGAACCCCATCATTAGAAATTAAAAATAAAAGGACACAAATAGGGGGGTTTTGAATAAAAGTCAGGGAGAGGATCCCTTACCTTAAATCCAAGGGTGTTCTTCGCTTGATTTTAGCGACCTGAATAACCAAATTAGGTTCATTAATTAAAAATTAAATAACCCTTTATACAATTATTTGTATTATTATGACTTTATTAAGTTCATTCATGGCCTTTTATATGGGTTAAGGGATTCAATTTCATTGTTCCTGAGTGCTGGTATTCATAATATACATGATAAACTCACTTATAAAAGAGTATGGTAGTTCATGAAAGATGGGATTCAAAAACCAGAATTTATTTTATATTTTATTAATGAAAATTAATAATAATAAATGTTCATAAAATTTATTTTTTCTCCAGAGTGAAGTTGAATCATTATATAAAACATTAATGATAAACGCTTGAATTAATTTGGCGATTTTTCTCACAATTATCTTGTTTTGTATTATTATTTTACCTCATGAGTTCATATGGATTATAGAAAATTACATAAGATAAAATAGATATATAATAGTTGGTTTCAACCCAAAAATGGGTTTATGACCATATTTGAATAAGGTAAATCAAATTGAAATCATCGTCATCCTTAAATGGGATAAATCAACACATATATGACGATGTTTCATTTTATCATAAATGAGGGGGATAGATGAAGATGAATTATCCCATTAGAATAACAAAATTCCAATACATGTATGTTACTAGATTTTTCATACCAATTAGATGATGATAGGTTAGTAAATAAAAGAGAACAAAGGAACATGGAAATGGAATAAAAGAAAAGAGGAATTTTACCTCTCGAATTAACCTTACTCGAGAACCTATTAAGTGAAGAGGATTTTATCTTTTTAAGAGACCAAGGTCTTTTAGTCATGGGGAAGGATCTTGGTAGGATATTTGGGAATAATTTGGATATTTCACAAGTCTTGATATGAGTAAAGAGATGATACTGGAAGAGGTGGTATTTATAGTGGAAGGGATAAGGGTTTTCTTAATATTTTAATCATTAGTTTATTATTGTTCCATAAGAGAAGAAATAGTGATAATTCTATGACCAAAAATAGTAATATGTGCATGTGAGTTCAAACCCGTGGTTCTTACATTAGCAGAATGTCATAAATGACTTGATAAATCAATTACTTAAAATTTATTGTAAATTATCATATTTTACAATTCACCAAAATTTCATGTATTTTATCCAAAAAAATCACCCAAACCATTTTCAACATGTAGAATCTAAAAACAAAGTCCATTTTTTCAAAAACAATTTTTGAGATATAATTAATTTAATTCTTAATTAAAATCATATTTTTCTTGAAAAATATAGTTTTTAAAACATTTATTTACTTATTCTAAAACATAGGTACATCATACATTCAATTAAATCCTATATATACTATCAAATGTAAGATTACTATTACTATTCATAAGGGTGTGTTACTATTCACAAAAAAAAATTATGTTGGTCATATCATACTCTAAATAACTTACTGATTGCAACTGTGTATCTCAGATTTTTGAAATTCAAATCATAGGGGTGGTAAAATTAAGTTTACTTGCTAGGTTATAACAATGTTTTATTTTTTATAGAATCAATGTTTCATGCATTAAATATTAAATTTTTTTCCAAAATCTTGGGATGTTACATTATCCCCTCCTTATAAAAATTTCTTCCTCAAAATTTGATATTTCACATTGAAAATTATTTTCTGTTACTTGGAAATTACCTTGTGAAAAACCCATATCGTAAATAGGGTTTATAATAAATCCTCCCTAAAAAGGTTAAGGGGAAATTGGTGGTCAAAAAAATAATAATAAATGAATAAATTAATTAATTAATTAACCTTTCGAATGGAGTGAGAGTGATTGGAATTGAAAACTTGGGCATAGAAGAAAAACCAAACTATGAGTTTCTAGTGATGGAAAATATGTTTAAATGAAAGTATATAAACAAAATTCCATAAACTACAGTTATGAATAATTTCATTAACGTTATCAAAAATTATGATAACATAACAACATTTAAGACTCTTTTCATAGAGTTGAAGGATTATTTCACTCTATAAGTGTATAAATATATGTTTATATTTCATAAACTTGAAATTATCCTTTGATTTTTCCATGAACTACCTATACATCATCTCTTAGGATAAGTTGCATCATGTGGTGTCATTAACCGATAAAACCTCATACAATGTTCAATTTAAGCCATTTCATAAATGGTTTAAAATTCCAAAAGATCAAGATCCAATACTTTAGAATCATTCCCATTGTAGTTAGTACTATCCAATTTACTTTATCCATATATATCATCATTGTATTCTAAAATATAAATCTCAGTATTATGAAAATAATAAGGGTTGTCTATCCATCGACCATATATTTTCCAAATATTGTACCTACTACTAAGTCAATTTTCTTTAGTATCGTTAATCATACAACCTCAAATGCTTAAATAAAAGTAATATAGTAAAATCCTACTATAATCCATAATTTTTATAACCAGTAAATTGATGATAAAATATTCAAATGAAATTATTCTTGAAGAGACATATTAATCATTCCACTTTATCTATGGCAGTATCATGATCTAATCATTATTCAGTAACATCACTTGTGGAATATTTCATCGATGCTTGGGACATTTATTTTCATTATTTCCCATATCCTAGAATTTAAATCATTGTACATTAGACACATTTTTCTTTCCCATACAATCATGAAATTAGTGTCTTTTTTCTCTACACTTATAAAAAACTCCAATTCCCTTTAAGAATTTACTAGGTTGATTCTTTCCACTGTAATCACATGTGGTAAAACTCTTATTTCCCTTATTTAATTTATCCATATTTTTATTGAAATTATATTCTTTCCATGATTCCCTTAAAATACATAGAACTCAGAGAATTCTTTACATATCTTGTTAACACATGAAACTATTTCCTCATATTATGAGGATAATTGGGAGACTATCTTCATTCGAAATGAGTGCTTAAGAACATAAGAGATACGATCCTTCTTGCTCATTGCATCATGTGTATTAGTGAAGTTTTCATTACTTGATATAGGATCCATTTATAATCAATTCTATATACTATATTAGACCATAAAATTATGAACTCTATAAAACTATAAACATGATATACCACATAACATAAATTTATGCATCATGAATCCAACAACCAAATACTTTGGTTACATTGGGGGGCATAAATCCTTCATAATGGTTTATAATAAGCTTATGAATTTATAAAATCATGTCCCTTGGGAGTGTCAAACCAAGAGTGTAGTAAGGCCCATTTTCATGCACCAATTCCCATTGGATTCTAGCTCAAAGCATTTTTTGGGTTTTACCCCTAAATACATCTATGCCAAAGCCACATCTACTTGTTCGTATCCAGATATGGAGGAATTTTCTTGATAAATCACATGATCTATTTCTTAATAAAATTCTAGGATGTCCTTGAATTCTTATACCTAAAGTCTATCTTATGGTTTTCTTCACTAATAAAGTTTTCTATATATAGTTTCTAAGTTTTCTACTAAACTTCCTTTGATACCAACTGTAACGCCCCGACCCCTGAAGCTCGGTGTTGATGCCTTGTTTTATTACATTTTCATAGATACAAGGAAGATTCATCCTGAAGGACCGATCATTTTAGTAGTTTAGGAAACAAGATACTTACCAGAGTTTAAAATTACAAATATAAATTAAAAACATCATAATAAATTCAACAGAAAATACCATAATCTATTAGATTAACCCTAAAATTCATTCATAGTATAATCATCCTCGTAACCTAGAAGTACAAACTATAATAAAGGGGTGAGCTCAAATGATCAATAATGGTAAGGAATACATCCGAGGATATCACAAACATAAACATTAGGCATAGTGAATAACTAAACATACATGCCTTTAAAAATATTCTTGAACACATTGTAGTAGTAATAAGAGATGAATAAATAATGCTAGAATAAAACATAATCATGGGTATTCTATAAGTTGAATAACCTCATGAACTATTAATACTATTTTCATAGTAGGGTAAATCATAATGTGTGACATCATAACACTACCGTCAAGGCCTCATTCTAAGACCATAAATATTCATTTTTTCAAGGCCTCGTACAAAGACCATTGTTTGTCTCACGTGACCCATTGATGCACCGAGGGGATATAGCAGGACCCACCTAATACTTAGTAAGTCCAATTCATTTCTCTTATGAATTTGGATAAACAAAAACAACAAACACATACATATTTAAACTAACATTTAAAATTTAAATAACTTTCCCAAATCATTAATCATAAACACTAACCATTCGGAGTCATATGGTGAATGGTTTCAAGATAGAACATCCAAAATCAAAACAATCATAACCCATTCAATAAAACATGGTGTATGATATCATGGAATATAAAAATCAATGAATTACAAGATTCAAAAAAGGATGCTGATATAAGGCCCCGGCCTTAAACCTTACTTTATATTGAATTAAATGAATAATTCACATTGAGGATCTTTTCAGGTTTAGAGTTTTAGATAATTAGGACATAACTATTACATCTCAAAAGATTACAAAGTAGAAACGTCTACTAAGTTTCCATAAAATAAAAACTCTTAAAAAGAAACATTTCTAGTTCCATGTTTTAGGTAGCATGACTTTTCCTTGATCTCATCCTTGTCCCTAATCCACGTTAAGTCCGGTGAAAAACATTTCAAAAACTTGGGATGAGCATAAAAAGCTCAGTAAGGGATACACAAAGAATGAAAACTGTTAGTTTTTCAAAACAACAAGTAAACCATGTATACTTTAACAAAGTAATACTTTTCACCTTTTCGAAGTAGTAAAAACTCTTCACTGAATAAAAGTTCATTACTTACCCTTCTGTAACCAAAAGATTACCATAAAACCCATATAAAGATCATATAAAATATAAAGGTAACTTGGGACATAAACATACTGAAGTGGAATAACCATACGGTCTACTTCCACACATACTTAATGGAATAGCCATACGGCCGACTTCCACACATACTTAATGGAATAGCTATACAGCCAACTTCCATACCCAATGCATTGGAGGTTATAACTTAACCACCCATCCTGGTATTCACTGCACCACCCGTCATATGGTTTATCACGTAACCACCCGTCAAATGTCCAAGTACCATTATAAAATCATAAGACATAAAACAAACATAATGGAAAGAAAACATTTCCACACTTTGATCACAATATATCACTCAAATATATTGACATAAAAAATCCATTATAAAAACCATTTTCAATACCAAAATACATATAAGAGTATATGTTATTTATTTCATTTTAAAAACATCACGGCTTGTTGAGGAATCCAAATACAAAATAATACTCGCGGCGGCGGAAAAGGTCGTTGTCACCCCGTACGTTAAAAGAAACATTCCTTTTTGTTGTTTAGTAAAACGCTTCGTAGAAAAAGATTCCTTTTGTATAAAAGTAAAATTCAAAGGGGTTTATACACTATATAAAAGATAGTTGTGTATAAAACGAAATATGCCTCAATGAAAGGAGATTGAGATGAAGTCCCTTACAAAGACGGTATCCTTGGTTTAAGGATAAATCAATTACATAATTATGTGTGACAAATGAATACACCCAATATAAGTGGATATTAATTGTAAAACAATCAGAGTTTATTCACACATATTCATAGAATGACATATTCAAGGAGTACAAGATTATCCCAAATAATCAAAATTGGGTTAAGAAGTTCCCTTGCAAAACTTTGACGGCCTAACGGCGTCACTACAAAATTCAAAAAATGAGTTGATGAGAGATAAAAATGGGTATCTCATCACATGGACATAAAATTTAAATCAATAAGTATATAGAAGTATATATCCCAAAATAATATTATGTGAATTAAAAGAACCAACAAAATAAGTCTTTTAAAAAGAGGAGGGTGAAAGGTTCCCTTACCGACTTGGGTATCTTTCGAAACATACACCCCATGAAAGAAGGGCAATACATCATTGATGTAAATACTCATAAACGAAAGTATATTACACAAAGAGTAGAATAATGGGAAGTACATACACCACTCAAAGGAAATTTTGGGAAATGTAGCATAAATATCACGGGAATAAAAGTGAGATGAAAAATCCCTTACGAAAACTCGACAGCCTAACGGCGCCACATAAAACTTACAAAAATGGATTGATGAGATCAAATAGGGTCTCTAATCATATTAACATAAAGTTTACAGAAAGAGGAATATAAAAGAACATCCCCCAACATAACGAAGAGGAGCTTAAAATAAGTGACATAAAGGAGAGTACTTTAAAAGAAAGTGAGGGGTTTGATCTCTTATGAAAATTCGGCAGGCTAATGGCGCCACTCAAAACTTCCAAAACGGATTGATGAGAGAGAATAGGGTTTCTCATCATATGAACATAAAAATTAAAATAATAGTAATATAAAATAACATCCCAATAACAATAATGATGAGCTTTAGAAGGAATGACATAAAAAAGTGTACTTAAAAAAAAGAGAGGAGTAAGATCCCTTACCTCGGGTCCGACTTGACTCGATCATTCTTTAACGTCCTGAATAATAAACTTGAGTTAATTTATATTTGCTTAAGAACCTTTTTCAAGTTCATTATTCCTTTTATATCACTTATTTACATTTTATAAACATTATGTAATCATTTAAGTTAATAATGTTGGTTTTGTCGATATTTGGTTCTTAAGTCGAAAGTGGACTTTTTACAATTACATGTTGTTCGTGTGGTCAATGGTTCATTATATCCAGAATGTTATTCATGATTTGGATATCATATATATCATATATTTCCCGCATATACATGTATTTATAATATTACATAATCATTTAGAGTTAAGAAATGAAATGCACCATTCATGGAGACGGTAAGCCGTACATACGCATGAACGCTACTTCCATTTCAATTTCATATTTAATGGAATTAAAACATAATGATAAATAATAGTATTTTAATTACAGTATGGTATCATATATAATATCATTAAATATATCCTTTATATGTACCACATATGGTATTAACGAATCAAATCACTTTGAGGGGGCGGTAGTCCGCACTTCCTTAAATGAAGATATCGCGTTTACCCATAATGGAAACCATAAAGGTATTCCATAAATGAAACATACAGAAGCTTAAGTAAAACATAAACATATTAGATATCATATATAAATATAGTTTCATATTAATTTCCACCTTTTAATGTGTTAGAAGAATGTTGAACAATCATCGTTTCGGGAGGCAGAAATTCTCCATCCACGGAAAAAGTATGTTCTTTAACCATTAGATGTAGGTGTGTGTAAGCTTAGCTCGAAAACTTCTTATAAAAACATCCTAGTATATTTAAGATACTGGATTTGTTACAAAATAAATGAATAAAAAGATTTTATGGGGATGGAGAAGCAAAATAAAACAAAAGGACTCAAGCGAAGACATTACCTTAAAATCGGGTAACTTCCTTTGATTTGATCTCAAAGGCTTCCTTGGAAAGGATTCTGCCCAAAGTGAGGCTTCAAGGAGTTAGATAGGGATGTGGAGAGACAAAATGGTCAGGGTTTGGCCGAGCCAAAGGCTTTGTAAGTGTGGGTAAGGGGGTATAGGTGGGGGCCTTTTATAAGAGGAGAGGAGGGGCACTCTTGAAAAGTAAGCAAATGTTACTTTATTTGAAAATAATTTTCGGATTTAAAAGGTCCCACATTGATATAATTCGTGGATAAGGTGATAATGGTTTGAAATCCACCCATAAAATTGGTTTTGGACATGTGTATGTCTTAGATATTACATTATCTTTCCATTTTATTTAAATCGTTAAAAAATGAGGTCATCGTTGCATCATCATGATGTCATAAATAATTTAATTTATTTAATGTCTAAAAATTATAAAAAAAATACTATGATGTAGGAAATATTTTTAGATTTACAATTACTATTTATAGTCAAAATTATGACTTGTATAACCCCATCTAAAAATTTTTTTAGTAAAACATCTCATGTTTGTGTCATTTTTACTTTATCATTAAATAAAAAGGTATTTATGTCATTTTCAAACCAAAGTGGCTCCTTGGGGTCCCCAAGTTGACCCATGGATTCTCTTGGTAGTCCATGACACATCCAATGAGAGTAGGACATGTGTCTAGGTCATTTCATTTTATTAAAACATTATTCTTACCTTAAACTACACTAATTACCTCTAATCGTGATTAAAAACTTAATAAGTTACTATTCACCAAAAAATTAATTTAATCCCATTGAACCACATTTTACTTCTTAATGACAATCATGTATGTTGGATTTTTGAAATTCAAAACACAAAGGTGGCAAAATTTCATTTAAACGGAAAATCAGTTTTTATAAGTACCACTTAGTGGTTTCACTATTCATCAAAAATTGAAGTTTTTCAGAAAATTACCAAAAATTCACCCTAAGCTATATTTGATATTCCAAATTCAAAAATGATGTCTATTTTACAAAATTCAAAACATATAAGTTGAATTTATTAATTTAATAATTAATTCCCGCTGTCAAAACAAATAGCGTGTTTTTATGAAACAAAATGTATCAAAAGATTGACACTAGTTTAAGTCCGATTTCAAAGTGAAATTAATTCCATCGACCACTATTGGATTAAATGGTAAAAATATATTCTAATTTAACTTTAAAACCAATTCAAAAGATAATATAATCATTTAAATAAATTAGATTAAAAAGAGTTTTTGAATTAAAATACAACATTTTTTCACTATTCATTAAAAATTGAACTTTTTCGGAAAAATACCAAAAATTTACACAAAGTAAATTTTGATGTCCCGATTCTAAAGAATAATTTTATTTTGTCAAATATAACAAATAAAATTGTCAAAAAGTGTATTTAAAAGAGTTTTTCCATCAAAAGGCGGTTAATCGACCTTTTAAAGAATATTAGAATGTTTACGCTTAAAATTGGATTCATTCGCATTTTTAATCCTCTAACATTTATTGTAAAAAGTAAAAATATTTGACAAACATATATAATCATTTGGTAGTTAGTTCTGTTCATTCCCGCCATTACAACGGCTAGGCGTTAACTACCATTTAAAATAATATTATTTTATTATTAGAGTGCAACGTAAGATTCCCAAGAAACTCATTGTTGCGTATTGGGTACGCCATCAAGCATAGAAACCCCTTTAAAGTAATATTAATATTTTATTCACAAATATGGATAAATATAAATATTTCATATTCTTTATTTACCTGGGGTGTTACAGCCTTCCCCCCTTTTGGGAATTGCGTCCTCGAAAATTTTAAATTGGGCTTGGAAACATCCTTGAAAGTCCCACATCAGAACAAGAGTCGGTAAAACAATCACTTTAAAATAAAGAAAGATAAGTACAGAGGTCACCCGAGTTAACCCATACTAGGATTCCAAGTACGAAAATATGGACATGGAGGAAAAAACAAAGGGTCGTGTTCTGATGGAGAGTGATATAAAACATGTTTAGGAGAAAGTTAACCACAAGAAAATCACAAACTTGTGATGGGTTAAACGGTATTCGATTCCCCAATAGGAAAAGTTAATCGATAACATTTTTTTAAGTTACATTTTATTGAGTAATTTATTCATAAGGAAACATAATCACTTATCATGTTGACTTTAAACTTTTACACAAACTCATATTTTCTCCAAAAGACGAGTATTTAGGAAGACTTGTTCACATTAAGAGTACTATAATCAACTTCTAGAGAATCACCTAATCCACAAAAGAGAACTATATACTTCCCATGTCTTTAGACCAAAACCAAAACCAAAAAGGCTAGTACAATATCATATAATCCAGAAAAGGATAACCCCTTATAAAAAGAAAATCTATTCTTAATCACCAAAATTTTTCCAACAAAACCCAAAGTTCAACGAGGACCATTCGATAATCAATTTGTCCATAAAATTATTCAAATTAAACCAAACAAAGATTGAAACCCAAATATTTGAGTGATTTAGTCACATATTCTTCCAAGTTAAATCGTATCATTTATCTCCAAATAACATCAGTTTCTCTTAATGTCTCGTATTGAAAAGTAATTAACCTAATCACATATCCTCCATGATAGGTTAATAAATATCCATAGATAACCAAAAATCAACTTAATCTTAATTCGTAAAATCATCTGACTAAAAAGAATCAGTCAACCTAACCAGGGACTTCACGTAGTCCAGTGGTAGGCGATAAATACCAGTTTCACTATGGTTGTGGGTTTGATTCCCGCAGCTTTTTCCGATGCAACAGGTTGTCACACGGTCTGTGTTTTGTCCTTTTTATAAAACTCCAAAAATAACCCTAACATGTTTTAGCCTCAATCGTTTCCTTATACCTTTAATTTTCATCTGAATGCGTTACGATCTCAACATCTTAATTCTTGAAGTCTTGTTTCACCACCGTAAGATAAAATAAAATGATTCCCAAAATGAATAACATCATACCTTGACCATGGTGTCCACTCGGTTTCATCGTCATCTTGCTCATGTAGGTAGAAGTCCCATGCATTACAACAATGATTTAGAGATCCATCAAAATCATTTGATTCCTCCATCCAAATACACCTCGTACAACATGGGTCATATGGGTGTTCACAGAAAAACAGTTTTGGAAAATAATCATGTATGACATATAATTCCAAAACATCTGATAAAAGATGATTTCTATAAAATAGTCGGACCGAAATTGAGTTGAAACTTTCTATTATTGGTCCTTTTAAAATACCATAAGTATGTGATGTGAGACTATATTTTAAAAGAAAATATAAATAGGTTGCGCAAGGGTCTCCTTCCTCAGCACCATTTTTAAAATCATAATATGCTTCAAATTCTTGTGATAAGGTAAAATATTTGAAAATACCTTGATAATATTTACCTTTCTTAAAAATATGAGAATATTGTGAAAATAGTATTTGTATAAAAACAACCCATGATCCACAATGATAACAAGGTATAGTGGAGGTGTTTGATATCTCAAACAACCGCTTGTAAGTGAGTTGTATGCTAGAAAAAGTTTCACAATCATCCGAAGATGACTTTGCAATAATTATTGCAAGCATGTCATCAGGAAGAGATAGGAATGTCGTTTGAGATCCTTCTCCTTCCATTCGTAACTGACTTTACTTAACCTGAAGAAAAAATGTTATAAAACAAGGATTTCACTGAAATAATAGATATAGGGACTAATCATGTCTCTCACAAGAACTCCTAATCCATAAAGTTGTCTAAACCGACCTCTGATACCAACTATAAGGCCCCGGCCTTAAACCTTACTTAATATTGAATTAAATGAATAATTCACATTGAGGATCTTTTCAGGTTTAGAGTTTTAGAGAATTAGGACATAACTATTACATCTCAAAATATTACAAAGTAGAAACATCTACTAAGTTTCCATAAAATAAGAACTCTTAAAAAGAAACATGTCTAGTTCCATGTTTTAGGTAGCATGACTTTCCCTTGATCCCATCCTTGACCCTATTCCATGTTAAGTCCTGTGAAAAACATCTCAAAAACTTGGGATTAGCATAAAAAGCTCAGTAAGGGATACACAAAGAATGAAAACTGTTAGTTTTTCAAAACAACAAGTAAACCATGTATACTTTAACAAAGTAATACTTTTTACCTTTTTGAAGTAGTAAAAACTCTTCACTGAATAAAAGTTCATTACTTACCCTTATATAACCAAAATATTACCATAAAACCCATATAAAGATCACATAACATATAAAGGTTACTTGGGACATAAATATACTTAAGTGGAATAACCATATGGTCGACTTCCACACATACTTAATTGAATAGCCATACGGCCGAATTCCACACATACTTAATGGAATAGCCATACGGCCGACTTCCATACCCAATGCATTGGAGGTTATAACATAACCACCCATCCTGGTATTCACGGCACCACCCGTCATATGGTTTATCATGTAACCACCCGTCAAATGTCCAAGTACCATTATAAAATCATAAGACATAAAACAAACATAATGGAAAGAAAACATTTCCACACTTTGATCACAATATATCACTCAAATATATTGACATAACAAATCCATTATAAAAACCATTTTCAATAAAAAAAATACCTAAATGATTATATGGTATTTATTTCATTTTAAAAACATCACGGCTTGTTGAGGAATCCAAAGACAAAATAATACTCGCGGCGGCGGAAAAGGTCGTTTTCACCGCGTACGTTAAAAGAGACATTCCTTTTTATCGTTTAGTAAAATGCTTCGTAGAAAAAGATTCCTTTTGTATAAAAGTAAAAGTCAAAGGGGTTTGTACACCGTATAAAAGATAGTTGTGTATAAAATGAAATATGCCTCAATGAATGGAGATTGAGACGAAGTCCCTTACAAAGACGGTATCCTTGGTTTAAGGATAAATCAATTACATAATTATGTGTGACAAGCGAATACACCCAATATAAGTGGATATTAAGTTTAAAACAATCAGAGGTTATTCACACATATTCATAGAATGACATATTCAAGGAGTACAAGATTATCCCAAGGAATCAAAATTGGGTTAAGAAGTTCCCTTGCAAAACTTTGACGGCCTAACGGCGTCACTAAAAAATTCAGAAAATGAGTTGATGAGAGATAAAAAGGGGTATCTCATCACTTGGACATAAAATTTAAATCAATAAGGATATAGAAGAACATATACCAACATAATATTATGTGAATTAAAAAACTCAACAAAAGAAGTCTTTTAAAAATAGGAGGGTGAAAGGTTCCCTTACCAACTTGGGTATCTTTCGAAACATACACCCCATGAAAGAAGGAAAATACATCATTGATGTAAATACTCATAAATGAAAGTATATTACACAAAGATTAGAATAATGGGAAGTACATACACCACTCAATGGAAATTGTGGGAAATGTAGCATAAATCTCACGGGAATAAAAGTGAGATGAAAAATCCCTTACGAAAACTCGGCAGCCTAACGACGCCACATAAAACATAAAAAAATGGATTGATGAGATCAAATAGGGTCTCTCATAATATTAACATAAAGTTTACAGAAATAGGAATATAAAAGAACATCCCCCAAAATAACAAAGAGGAGCTTAAAATAAGTGACATAAAGGAGAGTACCTTAAAAGAAAGTGAGGGGTTTGATCTCTTACGAAAATTCGGCAGCCTAACGACGCCACTCAAAACTTCCAAAATGGATTTTTGAGAGAGAATAGGGTATCTCATCATATGAACATAAAAATTAAAGTAAGAGTAATATAAAATAACATCCCAATAACAAGAATGATGAGCTTTAGAAGGAATGACATAAAAAAGTGTACTTAAAAAGAAAGAGAGGAGTAAGATCCCTTACCTCGGGTCCAACTTGACTCGATCGTTCTTTAACGTCCTGAATAATAAACTTGAGTTAATTTCTATTCTCTTAAGAACCTTTTTCAAGTTCATTATTCCTTTTATATCACTTATTTACATTTTATAAACATTATGTAATCATTTAAGTTAATAATGTTTGTTTTGTCGATATTTGGTTCTTAAGTCGAAAGTGAACTTCTTACAATTACATGTTGTTCGTGTGGTCAATGGTTCATTATATCCAGAATGATATTCAGGAATTGGATATCATATATATCATATATATCCAGCATATACATGTATTTATAATATTACATAATCATTTAGAGTTAAGAAATGAAATGCACCGTTCATGGAGATGGTAAGCCGTACGTACGCATGAACGCTACTTCCATTTCTATTTCATATTTAATGGAATTAAAAAATAATGATACATAATAGTATTTTAATTACAGTATTGTATCATATATAATATCATTAAATATATCCTTTATACGTACCACATATGGTATTAACGAATCAAATCACTTAGAGGGGGCGATAGTCCGCACTTCCTTAAATGAAGATATCGTGTTTACCCATAATGGAAACCATAAAGGTATTCCATAAATGAAAAATACAGAAGCTTAAGTAAAACATAAACATAATAGATATCATATATAAATATAGTGTCATCTTAATGTCCACCTTTGAAGGTGTTATAAGAATGTTGAACAATCATCGTTTCGGGAGGCAGAAATTCGCCATCCACGGAAAAAGTATGTTCTTTAACCATTAGATGTAGGTGTGTGTAAGTGTAGCTCGAAAACTTCTTATAACAACATCATAGTATATTTAAGATACTGGATTTGTTATAAAATAAATGAATAAAAATATTTTAGGGGTTTGGAGAAGCAAAATAAAACAAAAGGACTCAAGCGAAGACATTACCTTAAAATCAGGTAACTTCCTTTGATTTGAGCTCAAAGGCTTCCTTGGAAAGGATTCTGCCCAAAGTGAGGCTTCAAGGAGTTAGAGAGGGATTTGGAGAGATAAAATGGGCAGGGTTTGGCCGAGCCAAAGGCTTTGTAAGTGTGGGTAAGGAGGTAGAGGTGGGGGCCTTTTATAAGAGGAGAGGAGGGGCACTCTTGAAAAGTAAGCAAATGTTACTTTATTTGAAAATTATTTCGGATTTAAAATGTCCCACATTGATATAATTCGTGGATAAGGTGATAATAGTTCTAAATCCACCCATCCAATAGGTTTTGGACATGTTTAGGTCTTAGATATTACATTATCTTTCAATTTTATTTAAATCGTTAAATAATGAGGTCATCGCTGCATCATCATGATGTCATAAATAATTTAATTTATTTAATGTCCAAAAATTATAAAAAAAATACTATGATGTAGGAAATCTTTGTATATTTCCAATTACTATTTATAGTCAAAATTATGACTTGCATAGCCCCATATAAAAATTGTTTTAGTAAAACACTTCATGTTTGTGTCATTTTTACTTTATCATTAAATAAAAAGGTATTTATGTCATTTTTCCACCAAAGTGGCTCCATGGGGTCCCCAAGTTGACCCATGGATTGTATTGGTCGTCCATGACACATCCAATGAGGGTAGTACATGTGTCTAGGTCATTTCATTTTATTAAAACATTATTCTTACCTTAAACTACACTAATTACCTCTAATCGCGATTAAAAACTTAATAAGTTACTATTCACCAAAAAATTATTTTAATCCCATTGAACCACATTTTACTTCTTAATGACAACCATGTATGTCGGAGTTTTGAAATTCAAAACACAAAGGTGGAAAAATTTTCATTTAAACGGAAAATCAGTTTTTATAAGTACCACTTAGTGGTTTCACTATTCATCAAAAATTGAAGTTTTTCAGAAAATTACCAAAAATTCACCCTAAGCTATATTTGATATTCCAAATTCAAAAATTATGTCTATTTTAAAAAAATCAAAACATATAATTTGAATTCATTAATTTAATAATTAATTCCCGCTGTGAAAATAAATTGCGTGTTTTTATGAAACAAAATGTATCAAAAGATTGACACTAGTTTAAGTCCGATTTCAAAGTGAAATTAATTCCATCGACCACTATGGGATTAAATGGTAAAAATATATTCTAATATCACTATAATACCAATTCAAAATATAATATAATCATTTAAATAAATTAGATTAAAAAGAGGTTTTGAATTAAAATACAACATTTTTCACTATTCATTAAAAATTGAACTTTTTCGGAAAAATACCAAAAATTTACACAAAGTAAATTTTGATGTCTCGATTATAAAGAAGAATTTTATTTTGTTAAATATAACACATAAAATTTTCAAAAAGTGGATTTAAAAGAGGTTCGCCATCAAAAGGCGATTAATCGACCTTTTAAAGAATATTAGAATGTTTATGCTTAAAATTGGATTCATTCGCATTTTTAATCCTCTAACATTTATTGTAAAAAGTAAAAATATTTGTCAAACATATATAATCATTTGGTATTTAGTTATGTTCATTCCCTCCATTACAACAGCTAGGCGTTAACTACCATTTAAAATAATATTATTTTATTATTAGAGTGCAACGTAAGATTCCCAAGAAACTCGTTGTTGCATATTGGGTACGCCACCGAGCATAGCATCCACTTTAAATTAATATTAATATTTTATTCACAAATATGGATAAATATAAAGATTTCATATTCTTTATTTACCTAGGGTGTTACAGCTGACATATATTAAATACTTCTAAATGATACCATTGAAAAAACCTTGATGAAAGAATCCTTAAACATTCCAAAGTGTCTCATACGAGCATGAAACATTAAAATAATAATCCCTTAGAATATCATGAGAATAAAGAGACTCTTGATATGATACAAAAAAGTTCAACACATACACCCCATGAAATAAATAAGTTTTGAACAAGGCATATATCTCATAAAAGATAAAGTGAGATGAGAAAAATACTTTTATCTTTGGAAAGAAGAGTTATTTTGGAAAATCATTTGTATTGTGTCCTAAAATCAGATTGTAAACATGTATATTGAATTTAATAAAATTTAAGTTCATTGAATTTATATTTGAGTCTTAAATAATGTCTTATTTATGTGAAATAATTTAACAAGTGTTTTTAATGAATATTAAGAAATAAAACATTTTAGTGCGGTTTAAGGATAATATTCAAGGATTTTGAAGTGTGAAGAAATTTTTTCATACATAAAACCAGAAATGAAACAAAATATATTTTTCATGTAAAAATTTATTATTTTAGAAAGATAAATATGGAATTAAATATATTATATATTTAACTTCAAAATAGGTAAGAATCTGAGAATTTCTTGAATCTGGCTTGCATTTCAGAAGAATTTTCAAAATATTCTTTTATAAAATGTAACTACCCATAAAATAAAGAAGGATTATGATTGGCAAACATATATAGAACATTCACATCGAATTTATGAGAATTAAATAATAAATATTAATAATTTCATTGAGGTGAATAGATAATAAGAACAACCTGAATGAAGATGGAGGTTTGAGTAGAAAATTCTTAATACTTTGTAATCAATTGAATCGTATTCCCAAAAAATAATAATCAGAAAATGATACATTTAATATCATGAAAATAAATTTATTAATGATATGAAACATAAATGGTCAGTATAAATACACCATACACATGTAATATAAGTGAATACGGAATATCTCACAAAAATGGAAGTGAGATGAAGAAATCCCTTACAAACATTTTCTAATGGTAATGGGTGTTCTTGTTAACACTTAATGAGTGATAAATAGGGGTTATAAAATAATTTATATATCATAATTGAAGTATGGTGTAGGTTATAAAACATTCCCCATAATTAGGAATTAAAAATAAATGGACACAACATAGGGGGATTCTTGAATAAAAGTGTGAGATAGGATCCCTTACCTTAAATCAGAGAGTGTTCTTCACTTGATCTTAATTATCTTAATAACCAAATTAAGTTAATTAATTAAAAATTAATCAAACATTTATACATTTATTTGGTTTATTATTACATTATTATGTTCATTAATGGCCTTTTATAGGGGTTAAGGGATTCAATTTCATTGTTCGTGGGTGTGGGTTTCCATAATATTCATTATAGGCTCACTTATAAAAGAGTATGGTAGTTCATGTAATATGGGAGTTGAAGTCCATAATTGATTTTATATGTTATTAATGAACATTTGTAATATTACATGGCTATAAAATTAACTTGGTAATTTGGAGTGAAGGTGAATCATTATATAAAACATTAATGATAAACGCTTGGATTAATTTGGCGATTTTCCTCACAATTACCTTGTTTTGTATTATTATTTTACATCATTAGTGCATAAGGATTCCAAATAAATTACATAAAATAAAATAAATATATAACAATATGGTTCAACCATAAAAATGGTTTCATTACTGTAGTTGAAGAAGGTAAATCAAATTGAAATCATCGTCGTCCATAAATGTGATAAATCAACACATCTCGGATGATGTTTCATTTTAGCATAAATGAGGGGGGAAAGGAGTTATGAAGATGAATTATCCCACTATCATAAAAAAACCAGTACATTTATGGTACTATATTTTTCATAAGATTTGGATGAGGAGAGGTTAGGAAAGATAAGGGAATAAAGGAATATTAAAATGAATGAAAAGAAAAGATAAATTTTACCTATTGAGTTAACCTTCCATGAGAGCCTCTTAAGAGAAGAGAATTTGGTCTTTTTATGAGAAAAGGGATGATGGTAAAGGGTGAGGATATTGGGTAGATATTTGGGTAAAATTTGGATAAAGAACAAGGATTTATAGGTGTGAATAGAAGGGGGTGGAATAGGTGGTATTTGTAGTGGAGGGGAGGGTTTTATTAATATTTTAATTATTAGTTTATTAGTTTATCATAAGACAAGAAATAGTGATTATTACATGACCAAAAATAGTAATATGTGCTTTTATTTCCAACCATTGGTGCTTACATCTGTATAACGTCATCAATGATTCAATAAATTAATTATTTTGCATTGGTTGTAAATTATCGTATTTTACTATTCACCAAAATTCATGTATTCCAGAAAAATCCCAAAAAATCACCAAAACCATTTTTTGACGTAGAGAATACAAAAAGGAAATCCATTTTTATAAAATAATTTTCTATATATGATTAATTTTATTTTTAATTAAAATCATAATTTACATGAAAATTACAGTTTATAAAAAATTTATTTAGTTATTCCAAAACATAGGTACATCATACATTCACATAAATCCTATATATATACTATCAAAGGTGAAGTTAATATTCATAATCTTATGTCCCTTTTGACAAGGGTGACATTACTATTCATAAGTGTATGTTAATATTCACCAAAAATTAATTTGGTCATATTATAATCTAAATAACTTACTGATCACAACCTTTTATGTTAGATTCTTGAAATTCAGATCATAGGTGTGGTAAAATTTTGTTTACTAGATACGTTATAAAATAGTGATGTTTTGTATAGAAATAATGTTACATTCATTAAATATTAAATTTATTTGCAAAATCTTGGGGTGTTACATTTTCCCCTCCTTACTAAAATTTCGTCTTAAAAATTTGATATTTCACTTTGAATGTTATTGGTTGTTACTTGAAAATTTCCTTGTCAAAAAAACCCATACCTGAAATAGGGTTAATAGAATATTCTCTTTAAAAAGGTCAAGGTAAAATAGGTGGTCAAAAAAATAATAATGAATAAATAAATAAATGAATAATTATACTTTCGAATGGAGTTACATTGATTGGAATTGAAATCTTGAGCATATAAGAAAGACCAAACTATGAATTTCTGATGATGGAAAATGGGTTTAGATGAAATCATATTACCAAAAAAACATAACCTACAGTTATGAAAAATATCATAATCATTATCAAAGATTATGAAAGTAGAACAAAATTTAAGACTCTTTTCTTAGTGTTGAGGGATTATTCCACTCTATAAGTGTATAAATATATGATTATATTTCACAAAAAATATATTATCCTATAATTTTTCCTTGAACTACTTATATTTAATCTCTTAGAATAAGTTGTATCATGTGGTGTCATTAACCTCTAAAACCTTATACAACGATCAATTTAAACCATTTCATAAATGGTTTAACTTTCCAAAAGATTAAGATCCAATACTTTAGAATCATTCCCATGGTATATAGTACTATCCAATTTTCATTATCTATATATATTTTCTCTTTATTCTAAAATTAGAATCTCATTATTATGAACATAATAAGGGTTTTCTAACCCTCTACCATATATATTCCAAAATTTTGACCTGCTACTAAGTTAATTTTCTTTAGTAACTTTAATCATACAACCTCAAATCCATAAAAAAAAGTATTGCAATATAATTCTCATATATTCCATAATTTTTATAACCAGTACATTGCTAATAAAATATTCAAATGGAATTACTCTTGGAGAGACATATCAATAATTCCACTTCATCTATGGTAGTATCATGATTTGATCATTATCCAGTAGAATCATTTGGGGCATATTCCTTTGACTCTTGATACATTGATTTAAATAGTGTTCAATCTCCTTGAAATTGATGCATTATAAATTAGATACCTTTTTATTTCCCTTTCAATCATTTAATCGGTGCCCATTTTCTCCACACTTATAACAAACTCTCATTCCCTTCAAAAATTTAACAGGGTGACTCCTTCCACAGAAATCACATAAGGTAAAACTCTTTTTTCCCTTCTTTACTTTATCCATATTTTTATTGGGAATCCTATTCTTTTCTTGATTCCCTTCAAAGCCATAAGAATCAGATAATTCATTACAGACCTTTTTAACGCATGATGTTATTTCCTCATACGATGAGGATAATTAGGAGGATATCTTATTTTGAAATGATGTCTTAAGACTACAAGAGATATGATCCTTATTACTCTTTGCATCACAAGAAATTGTGAAGTTCTCATTCCTAATACAAGGCGTCATTTTTAATAAATTCCATATACTATATTAGCTCATAAAATTATAAACTCTATATAACTCTAAACATTATATAGCACATGATATAAATTTATGCATCATTAATCCTAGAAACATATTCTTTAGTTACTTTGGGGGAATAAATCATTCATAATGGTTTGTAATAAGATTATGAATTTACCAAAGCATATCCTCTAAGAGATTCGAACAAAGAGTTTTTCAAGGCTTGTTCTCATGCACTGGTTCCTATTCAATTCTAGCTCAACGTGGTGTTTTCGGGTTTTACCCCTAGATACATCTGTGCTAGAGCAACCTCTACTTGCTCATATCTAGATATGGATGTATTTACTTGATAAACCACATAATTTATTTCTTACCAAAATTATAGTATGTCCAATTATTCTTATTCCTAAAGTCCAACTTATTGTTTTTTCACTAATCTACTTTTTCTATATGTAGTTTCCGAGTTTTATACTATACTTCCTTTGATACCAACTGTAACACCCTAAACCCAGAATCTTAGATTTGATGCCATATTTTATTAAATTTTCATAGATACAAGAAAGATTCAACCCAAAGGACCAATAATTTTAGTATTTTTAGAAATAAGATACATATAAGAATGCAAAATTACAACTCGAAACTAAAAACAACATAATAGCTTCAACAAAAAATATCAAAATATCTTAGATTAACCATGAAATTAATTCATAGTATAATCATCATTGTTACCTGAAAGGACTAAAAATAAGAAATGTGTGATTTCAAATTCTCTGTAAAGGTAATAAATTCATAAAAATATATCTAAATCATAAACATTAGGCATGTTGAATAAATAAAAACACATGCCTTCTAAAATAAACATGAACAAATTATGTCATTAATAAGATATGGATAAATAATTACACAATAAAACATAATCATTGTTATTATACAAGTCTAATATCCTCATTAAATATCAATAATATTTGCATAATTATATAAATTTTAATTAGGGAAGTCATAATAATACCATCAAGGCCTCGTTCCAAGAACATAAATATCCATTTTGTCAAGGCCTCCTGTCAAGACCATAGTTTGTCTCATGAGACCAACTGATGCACATAAGGGCTATATCAGGCCCCACCCTACACATACTAAGTCCAATTAATTCCAATTATTAATGGTGATAAACATAAACAACATTTACATTAATATTTAAACTAATATAAGAAATGTAAATACCTTTCCACAATCAATAATCATAAACACTAACCATTCAGAGTAATATGTTGAATGGTTTCAAGATAGTGCATTCACAGTCAAAATAATCATAAACAATTGAATAAAATATGGTGGATGATATCATAGGAGATTAAACTCATTGAATTATAAGATTCAACAAATGATATTGACATAGATGAAGATACTTTAAAATGAGACTATTGAAAAATCATTGAGGAAATAACGTCCCATACAACCTTAAAACATTCAAATCATAATCACTTAGAATATCATGAGAATAAGGATACTCTTGATATTATATACCAAATTTTATTATATTCACCAAAATCAAAAAATAAGTTGTTAACAAGGCATATATCTCATTAAAGTTAAAGTGTAGAAAAATCCTTTTCTCTTTGGAAAGAAGAGTTATTTTGAAAATACATTTGTATTGTGTCATGAAATCAGACTGAAAACATGAATAGCCTAGAAAATAATAGGTATGGTCACGGAAATTATATTTGAGTCTTAAATAAATTATTATTTACGTGAAATGATTTAAAAAAAGTTTTTTAAGAAGCTTTATAAATAAATCATTTTAGTGTAGTTTAAGGAAAATATTGAAGGATTTTAAAGCGCAGAGAAATGTTTTCTTTCATAAAACCAGAAATTAACAAAAATATATTTTTCTTGTTAAAATTTTTAATTTTATAAAGATAAATATTTCATAAAATAGATTATAGATTGAACTTCAAAATAGGTAAGAATTCAAGAAGTTCCTTGAATTGGGATTTCATTTCAAAAGAATTTTCAAAAGATTCTTTTAAAACATGTTACTCCCCGTAAAATAAAAAATAATTCTGATTGGTAAACATATATATAATAATCAAAATTATTTTATTTTTAAATAATAATAAATAATAATTTCATTTATGTGAAAATAGAATAAGATAAACCCAAATGAAAATAGAGGTTCAGGTAGAAAATACATACAACTTTATAACCAATTGATTCATATGACCCAAAATTAATAATCATCAAATGATACATAGAATATCATGAAAATAAATATATTAATGATATGAAACATCAATGGGGAGTATACATAAACCATACACAATTAATAGTAGTAAATATGGAATATCTCTTAAAAATGGAAGTGAGATGAAGAAACCCCTTACAAACATTTCGACATAGTAACAGGTGTTCTTGTGTGGGATTAATGAGATATAAAGGGGTATTCTATAATTTATATATCATAGTGTAATTATGGGGATGGTGTGAAAAAATAACCCATAATTAGGAATTAAAAATAAAAGGACACAACCTAGGGGGGTTCTCGAATAAAAGTGAGAGAGAGGATCCCTTACCGTAAATCCATGGGTGTTCTTCACTTGATCTTAATGACCTGAATAACCAAATTATGTTCATTAATTAAAAATTACATAACCCTTTATAAATTTATTTGTTCTATTATTAATTTATTAATTTATTTCATGGACTTTTAGATGGGTTAAGGGATTCAACTTCATTGTTTTTGAGTGCTGGTTTTCATAATATTCATGATCGACTCCCTTATAAAAGAGTATGGTAGTTCATGTAAGATGGGAGTCAAAAACCAGAATTTTTTTAATATGTTATTAATGAAAATTAATAATATTACATGATTATAAAATTAATTTGATTATTTGGAGTGAAGTTGATTCATTATATAAAACATTAATGATAAACACTTGGATTAATTTGGTGATTTTTCTCACAATTACATTGTTTTGTATTATTATTTTAAATCATGAGTGCATAAGGGTTCCCAAAAATTATATAAGATAAAATACATATATTATAGTATTTTTAAACCATAAAAATGGTTTCATGACCATAGTTCATCAAGTTAAATAACATTTAAAGCATCGTCGTCCTTAAATGTGATAAATCAACACATCTCGGACAATGTTTCATTTTTAGCATAAATTAGGGGGGAAGGAGAGATGAAGATGAATTATCCCATTAGAATAAAAAAATCATGTATGGTACTGTAGTTTTCATACCATTTGTATTAGAATAGTTTAGGAAATAAAATAGAACAAAGGAACATGAAAATGAAATAAAAGAAAAGAGGAATTTTACCACCTAAATTAACGTTCCTTTAGAGCCTCTAAAGGGAAGATGATTTGGTCTTTTTATGAGACCAAGGTATGCTGGTCATGGGGGAGGAACTTTTGAGATGATTTGGGTAGAATTTGGAGAAGGAAAAATGATTTATAGTAGTGAATAGAAGAGGGTGGAAGAGGTGGTATTTATAGTGGAGGGGAGAAGGGTTTTCTTTATATTTTAATAATTAGTTTATTATTTTTTCATAAGAGACGAAATATTTATGATTACATGACTAAAAATAGTAATATGGGCATGTGAGTTCGAACAATTGGTTCTTAAATCAGAAAAACATTATCAATGAATCAAGAAATAATTTATTTTTCATTTATTGTAAATTATCATATTTTACTGTTCACTATAAATTCAAGTATTTCAGAAAATTACAAAAAAAATCACCCTCACCATTTTTTGATGTGTAGAATCCAAAAAAGAAGTCAATTTTTCAAAAATAATTTTTTAGATATAATTTATTAAATTTTTAATTAAAATCATAATTTACTTGAAAAGTATAGTTTTTACAACATTTATTTACTTATTCCAAAGCATAGGTACATCATACTTTCAATTAAACATTCAAATGTGGAGTTACTATTCATAAGGGTATGTCACTATTCATTAGTGTAACATTAATATTCATAAGTCTATGTTACAATACCCAAAAAATTAGGTTGGTCATATCATACATTAAATAACTTACTGATCATAGCTGTGTATGTCATATTTTTTAAATTCAAATCATGGGGGTGGTAAAATTATGTTTACTAGCTAGTTTATAAAAAAGTGGTGTTATGTAGAGACTTAGTGATTCATGCATTAAATATAAAATTCATTTTCAAAATATTGGGAAGTTAAATAATCCACTCCTTACCAAAATTTCATCCTCAAAATTTGATACATCACTTTGAAAGGTATTGGTTGTTACTTGAAAATTTCCTTGTGAAAAAACCCATATCATAAAGAGGGTTAATAAAATATCCTCACTAAAAAGGTTTAGCGAAAAGGGTTATTCAAAAAATAATAATAAATGAATAAATAAATAAATAATTTATCCTTTCAAATGGAGTTACATTGATTGGAATTGAAAACCTGGGCATAAAAGAAAAACCAAACTTTAAATTTCTAGTGATGGAAAATAGGTTTAGATGAAAGTAGATTACCAAAAATCCATAAACTACATTGATGAAAAAAATCATTAATGTTATAAAATATTATGATAATAGAACAACATTTAAGACTCTTTTTTTAGAGTTAAAGGATTATTCCACTCTATAAGTGTATAAATATACATTTATATTTCATATTCATGATCATATCATTTGATTGATCCTTGAACTACCAATAATTAGTCTTTCAGCATAAGTTGAATCATCTAGTGTCATTAACCTCTAAAACCTCATTAAATAATCAATTTAAACCCTTTAATAAGTGTTTTAACATTCAAAAAGATCAAGATCCAATACTTTAAAATCATTCCCAAGATAGTTAGTACTATAAATTTTACTTTATACATATATATCATCTCTCTATTCTAAAATTGAAATCTCGGTATTATGAACATAATAGGGTTATTTGATCCCTCAACCATATATTTCCCAAAATTTTTACTTGCTACTGAGTCAATATTCCTTAGTACCATTAATTATATGACCTCAAATCCTTAAATAAAAATTATTGTAGTAAAATCATCCTATATTCAATAATTTTTATAACGATTAAAATGCTAAAAGAATATTCAAATGAAATTATGATTGAAGAGTCATATTAACCATTCCACTTCATCTGCAGCAGTATCATTATTTGATCATTATACAGTAACATCATTTGGGGCATATTCCTTTGACGCTTGGGACATTGATTCACATAGTGTCCCATCTCCTTTTAGTTGAAGCATTGTACATTAGATATATTTTTCCTTCCCTTTAAATCATGAAATTTGTGTCTTTTTTCTCCACACTTATAACAAACTCTCATTCCTTTCAAGCATTTACCAGGGTGATTCCTTCCATAGTAATCACAAGTGGGAAACCCCTTCTTTCCTTTATTTCCTTTATCCATCATTTTCTTGCCCATTATCTTCTTTTCTTGATTCCCTTAAATTCCATAGAACTTAGAGAATTATTTAGAGATTTTGTTAACACAAGACAATATTTTATCATATGATGAGGATATTTTTGAGACTATCTTCCTTAGAAATGATTCATTAGGACCATAAGATATATCATCCTTATTAATCATTTCACCATGTGAATTGGTGAGTTCTCATTCCTTCTACTAGGATACATTTATAATCAATTCCATATACTATATTAGCTCATAAAATTATGAATTCTACATAACTATAAACATGATATAGCACATAATATAAATTTATGCATCATAAATCCTATAACCATATACATTGGTTACTTTGGGGCCATAAATCCTTAATAGTGATTTTTAATAAGCTTATAAATTTAACAAAGCATGTCCCCCGAGAGTGTCGAACAAAAAGTGTAGAAAGGCATATTATCATGCACCAGTTCCCATTCGAGTCTATCTTAAAGTGGTGTTTTTAGGTTTTAACACTAAATAAATGTGTACCAGAGCCACCTCTACTTGTTCGTATCGAGAAATGGATGTATTTTCATGATAAACTACATAATCTATTCTATACCAAAATTATAGGATGTCCTTGTATTATTATCCCCAAATTCTATCTTAGGGTTTTTTCACTAATCTAACTTTTCTATATCTAGTTTCCAAGTTTTCTACTAAACTTACTTTGATACCAACTGTAACGCCCCAACCCCAGAAGCTCAGAGTCAATGCATTATTTTATTAAATTGGAATAGATACAAGGAAGATGCATCGGGAAGGACCATTCAGATTAGTAGTTTTGGAAACAAGATACATACAATAGTTGCAAATTAAAACTCAAAACTAAAAACAACATAATAACTTCAGCATAAAAACCCATAATCCATTAGATTAACCCTTAAATTCCTTCATAGTATAATCATCCTCATAACTTGGAAGGATAAAACATAATAAAGTGGTGATATCAAATGCTCAGTAAGGGTAATAAATACAACAGAAGATATCAAAAACATAAACATTAGGCATAGTGAATATTTAAAAACACATTCCTTTAAAGATAAACATGAACACATTATGGCAGTAATAAGAGGTGAATAAATAATGCCCGAATAAAACATAATAATGCATATTATAATAGTAAAATAACCTCTTGAACTATCAATAATATTTTCATAATGCGGGAAATAATAATGTGGGACATCATAACCACACCTATAAGGTCTCATGCCAAGACCATAAGTATTCATTTTTTCAAGGCCTCGTGCCAAGACCATAGTTTGTCTCAGGAGACCTACTGATGCACCGAGGGGCTATAGCAGGCCCCAATTGACACTAAGTCCAATGGATTCATATTTCTAATGGGTATAAACAAAAACAACATACACATTTATGTTGAAACTATCATATTAAATGTAAATAACTTTCCCCAATCATTAATCATTAACACTAACCATTTAGAGTAATATGGTGAATGGTTTCAAGATAGCACATCTACAATAAAACTAATCATAAAACATTAAATAAAAAATGGTTTATGATATCATAGGAGATAAACCCTAATGAATTAAAAGATTAAAAAAAAGTATTTTGACATATATGAAGATACTTTTAAATGATACCATTGAAAAATCCTTGAGGAAATAATCCTTAAACGTGTCTCATACCACCTTGAAACATTAAAATCACAATCCATTATAATATAATGATAATAATGAGACTCTTGATATAATATACCAAAGATAAAAACATAAACCCCAAGAAATAAATAAGTGTTGAACAAGTAATATATCTAATAAAAGTTAAAGTGAGATGAGAAAAATACTTTTTACTTTATAAAGAAGAGTTATTTTAGAAAATCGTTTCTATTGTGCCATGAAATATGATTTTAAACATGTATATACCATAAAATAAAATGTAATTTCATTAAAATTATATTTTAGTATTAAGTAAAGTATTTTTTAGTTGAAATCATTTAAAATGTTTATTTAAAGAATCTTTAGAAATAAATCATTTTAGTGAGGTTTAAGGAAAATATTGAAGGATTTAAAAGCAAAAAAGGAATGTTTACTTTAATAAAACTAGAAATGAACCAAAATAGATTTTTCATGTTAAATATTTTTATTTTATAATGTTAAATATATAATAAAAAGTATTATATAGTGAACTTCAAAATATGTAAGAAATCGAGAAGATCCTTGAATTAGGTTTGCATTTTGGAAGAATTTTTGAAATATTCTTTCAAAAATGTATCGACCTATAAAATAAAGAAGAATTATTATTGGTACACATATATAGAACATTCACATAGTATTTATGAGTATTAAATAATAATAATTAATAATTTAATTGAGAAAAATATATAATAATAGAAACCAGAAAGAAAATGGAGGTTTGGGTAGAAAATACTTACTACTTTGTAATCAATTGAATCGTATGCCAAAAAATTAATAGTCATGAAATGATACATTTAATATAATAAAAATAAATATATTAATGATATGAAACATCAATTTGAATTATTCATACACCATAGACAAGTAATAGAAGTGAATAGGAATATCTCACAAAAATGGAAGTGAGATGAAGAAACCCCTTACAAACATTTCGGCATGGTAATGAGTGTTCTTGTGAGGGCTTAATGAGAAATAAAGGGGTGTACCATCATTTATATATAATATGAGAAGTTTTATTAGGTGACAAAACATACCCCATCATTATTAATGAAAAATAAAAGGACACAACATGAGGGGGTTTCTTGAATAAAATTGATAGAGAGGATCCCTTATCTTAAATCTGAGGGTGTTCTTCACTAGATCGTAATGACCTGAATGGCCAAATTAGGTTCATTAATTAAAAATTAAAGAAAAATTTATACATTTATTTGGTTTATTATAACTTTATTAAGTTAATTAATGTCCTTTTATATGGGTTAAGGGAATCAATTTCATTGTTCGTGAGTTCTTGTTTTCATAATATTCATGATCGAGTCACTTATAAAAGAGTATGGTAGTTCATGTAAGATTGGAGTTGAAGTATATAATTGATTTTATATTTTATTAACGAAAATTCATAATATTACATACTTATAAAATTAATTTTTTTTATTTTGAGTGAGGGTTAATCATTTTATAAAACATTAATGATAAATTCTTGGACTAATTTGGCAATTTTGCTCATAATTGCCTTATTTTATATTATAATTTTACATCATGAGTGCATAAGGATTACAGAAAATTACCTAAAATAAAATAAATATATAATAGTATAGTTCAACCATAAAAATTGTTACATGACCAAAGTTGAAGAAGGTAAATCAAATTGAAAGTATTTCCATCCTTAAATGTGATAAATCAACATATCTGAGACGATGTTTCACTTTTAGCATAAATGAGAGAGGGAAAGGAGAGATGAAGAGCAATTATCTCATTATAATAAAAAAATTAAAGTAAATTTATGTTAATTTAGTTGTCATAGAATTTTTATTTGGATAAGTTAGGAAAGAAAAGAGAACAAAGGAACCTGAAAATGAAAGAAACGAAAAGAGAAATTTTACCTCTTGCACTAACCTTCCTTGAGAGCCTCTTAAAGGGAAGAGGATTTGGTATTTTTATGAAACATAGGGACATTGGTAGTGTGGGAGGATATTGTGAGGATATTTTGGAAGAATATTGATAGGGCACAAGTCTTTAGAGGAGTCAAGATAAGAGGGTGTAAAAGGTTGTATTTATAATGGAGGGGAGGAGGGTTTTCTTAATATTTTAATTATTAATTTATTATTTTTACACATGAAAAATAAATAGTGACAATTCAATGAAAAAAATAGTAAAAATGTGAATGTGATTTTTAACTATTGGTTATTACATCAGCATAACATCATCAATGGCTCAATAAATCAATTATTTTTCATTTATTATAAAATATCGCATTTTACTATTCACCAAAAAATCAATTATTTCAGAAAAATCCCAAACATTTAACTTAACAATTTTTTGATGTGTAGAATCAAAATATGAATCCAATTTTTCAAAAATAGTTTTCTATATATGACTAATTAAATTTTTAATTAAAATAAAAATTTACTTTAAAAATACAGTTTTTAAGACATTAATTTACTTATTCCAAATCATAGGTACATAATACTTTCACTTAAATCCTATATATATACTATAAAATGTGAGGTTAATATTCATAAGGATATTTTACTATTAATTAGGGTAACATTAATATTCATAAGGGTTTGTTACTATTCAGAAAAAATTAAGTTGGTCATATCAGACTCTAAATAACTTACTGATCGCAATTGTGTATATCAGATTTTCAAAATTCAAATCATAGGGGTTATAAATTTATATTTACGGTCTAGGTTATAAAAAATTGGTGTTTTTTAGAGACTCAGTGTTTCATGTATTAAATATAAAATTTAATTACAATATCTTGGGGTGTTACATCTCATGGGGTGTTGTTTCGTACGTTCAGTTCTTTAAAGTGTTAGTAACAACCTATAAATTATTTTCCCACATATATTGTAATGGAATTATACTTAACTAAACCACTTGATTGTTGTATAATTATGGTCATTGAGACAAAGTTGTGAGTGTGTATCTTTGACCCTTGTAGGTATATATTGGCAGGGATGTATTCCTCGTAGACCCTTTGAGGGCGTATCCTTTTCAGGTGTGGTTAACTAATGGTTTGTAAAATCATACATGGAGTTTCACAATATAAATTGTCAAAAAATTATACTTAACATATATTTATTTATAGTTATCTAGTTGGATCCTCTAGAGTGATGTTGATATGTTCCTAAACATTTATAGTAAACTGAAACCTCAATGGGGTAATACCATATACAGGTTCCCTTTGAGGATTGGTTCATTATATTCCTTATTTATATTGTGACCCTTTAGGGAGAAGTCCCTTCTTAGGATTCTCAGAGAGTATTAGAGCCTATAAGTCTGATACATTGAAGAATATGCCTTAAATTTTTAAGAATTAGAATTATTTCCTTATGTTAATAGTTTTCAATGGGTTTCAATTTAATGTGTTTCTAATTATAACTTATAAGGTGTTTTTCTCAATAAATTGGGATTGAAAACTTGTATATTTGAACCCATGGTGATAGGTTTGAACCTTATAGGTCAAAATTATCCTTACCTATCTTAGAGAGAGTTTCCAGGTGTGTTAGATTCCTTAGTTTGAGACAAGTGTCTGGATGGAACCTTGTGAGATGTGACCTTGATGAGTGTATTGAGATTTTGGGCTATTTGGATGGACCTAGTGAACCCGATATGAGACTTGATCATTAGGGTGAGGTGGAAGACCCAGAGGCCCTTAGTTGTGACTCAGGCCCTAGTGTGTCATCATTAATTTTGATCAAAGGTAGACTATGAGAGGTGTTGGCACAAGTTCTTGATGATGCCTTCTAAATCTATGATCTTGTTTATACACTCTTGTTGAGATCAAATCATGGAAGATACTCAAGTTTTGTGATATAAGCATGATTATGACTTTTACTTTTATGAAATCACATAGGTTTCTTGTTTATAGATACTGGATTCCATGGGTAGGACAATTTGGGTGTCTGTCCCTATTGACCAAATGGATTCATTTTAGGATATTGTTAGAGCATGGGTAGATTCTCATTACTAGGAATATGTCGAGGGATGTGTGTTCATGAAACAAATCACGGAATATGTGGGGTTTTTGATTTTGAGGAGGAGTTCTATGGAAGCCCCTAGAATGTTAAGACTGTTGTGCCATGTATCACAGTCAACTTTTCCTTGTAAAGTCCCACTCATGGGATCGTGATACACATAGTATGTTAATATACACCTTTTATGTATGGAACATCTAGTTCACACCAACTTTCTATGGTAACTATTAAAATATAAAATTAGTGAGTGATCAGGTACAGGCTATGGATCAACAGTTTAAAATATGAAACTTGTGGTCATAGAGACCTAGAGATTTTGACAAATTAAAGGTAGTTACCAAGATGAGGGCTAACTCGTAAATAAAACTGGGTGCTATGAGACAGTTGACCCATGGGAGGACCGTGACAATCATTATTTTTAAATGTGGTGACAGAAGTTTTTAAAGGAAAGTAAGTCCTATTTTGATGTTAGTGTATCTGAGGAAGATAAATACACTCATATCGATGTAATCTTAGTTTACTCATATTTTAGTGATAATAATCCAAAATTTATTGACATCATCCTAAGTGTGCATAATTATAATTGGATATTCTTAGAGCTAATTTATTTTATTTTCTAGTTTTATGGAGGGAATAATTGAGAGTTTTTCTTAAGGAGTAGTATAATATATTCCATATGGTGGGTAGTGCACCATTGGTCGTTTGAGGTTGGTGACCCTCTTTGTGATTTGAAACTCAAGAAACAGTGGAGAAACTATTCTTAAAAAGTGGGAATCAGTGATGGATAACCTTTTTGTTAGCACTCTCGAATGGGAAGGTTCTTCACCCATTCAGTCGTTATGTCTAGAAATATATGGGGCATTGGCTATATATATTGTGTATTTATTCTGATCTTGGGATGAAATGGATTATACAATAGGGAGTAGGGTGTTGGTCACCATCTTTTACCCTCATGTGATAAGGGTCATGGGACCTTGAGACTAGTTTTCAGACGGCCATTTAGATTCTAAATACCGCTAAATGAATGTGATTGGGTTTTGGTGATGCATCGGCTTCTAAGTTCGAGTGTTTTCAAGAATATTTTCCTAGATGTGGTTAATATTTTGTTCACTAAAATAGTTAGATTCAATCATAGATGATCCACATCAATAAATTTGTTAGGGTGAGAAGGGGTTAGTCTAATGTTTGGTCTAACATTTCCAAGGAAAAGATGGTGAAACAAGGTTGAGATTATTCAAATAGAATTTGACCATTTAGGTCAAATCAATGAATAAGACTGGTTTCCTAGTGAATGATCAAGTTTAGTAGGTGGGAATTATGTGGGGAGAATCATTAGGATTCATGGGGCTTGTTTCCATTGGTAATTATGATAATGGTAGTATTGTATCTCGGAATTTTCTTTTGAATGAAATGACCTATTATGGGGAGTTACATAATCATTTTCATAAATTAGGTGATTTCATGTTTATTTCTATGGTTGGAAGGGCTTGAGTAAGAACCATATTGATTTTTTATCAGTAT
Source organism: Viscum album (assembly GCA_963277665.1). Taxonomy (NCBI): domain Eukaryota; kingdom Viridiplantae; phylum Streptophyta; class Magnoliopsida; order Santalales; family Viscaceae; genus Viscum; species Viscum album. The sequence goes on along the minus strand of OY728131.1, from coordinate 1,723,232,013 downwards.
TTATGAGATTTTTCTTAGTTTTGGTGTGCAAACTGCTATATGTTTAAAGTGAATTTTGGAAAATGTGCTTGGAATTTAAGAACACAACATGACCACATGAATGAATCATGACTAAAATAATTTAGATTTATTGTTTTTTTCCCATCAATAATTATTGGGGATTATAATTATTAATATGTGGAGGTTGTAAGGTATTGGGTTTTTCAAGTTGTAAATTTCAGAATGAAATTGAAGTTTCATATTACCAGATTGGTCAAATCTTTATTGGAGATTCAAAATGAAAACTTTAAAGGTTGGGATGCCTATAAATAATGTTTTTAGAAATGTATTGTGGTTCAAAAAGTAGTTTGGTGGTTTTTGGCTAATTTTGGGGGTTCAGGGTCTGATGTTGGAGTTTTGGAAAAATACAACATAGGGAACACAATTGGTGTATGGTTAGTGATAATTATGTGTACTAACTACACAACCCAGTTTGTAAAGGCACAAAGTTGGGGGAACTTTGAGATATGTCAAGGATAACCATGTGGGTGTCTATAATAAATTGAATACATGTCACATAGATGGTTCAAGGTTTGTTAAATTCTGTCTCGCGCTCATGTGTGGGGTGTGGTATTGGGGTAGTTCCAACTACATGGTTGGTGCATAGTTTGGCCAAACATTCTAGAAAACCATGTGGGCTATTAAAAATTTTGAAATTACCATATTTCCCATGTGATATTTAATAGTGTAGCCCCATATATTTTCTTCTTTCCTACCTCACATGAGTCTTCCCTCCTCTCCTCTCTTTCTCTTCTTCAAACCCTATCATGGGGGTGTTCTTAGTGGCCTTCCATATAGATATGAGGTGTAATTTCTCATCTAGTGGCATCTCTTACCTTAATCATCTCTTTATTCATAATTGTTAAGTTTTTATAGTTTCATTTTTCATTTCTAATTCCATCTAATCATGGTATAATTGGATATCGTTGTTAGTAATTTTTTTCTACATAGGATGAGGATAACCTGGAAGGTCATCTTCACTTCATCTCGTGTCATTTCATAGAGGCATGGCATAGTGGTGAATCTCTGAATCTTTACAAAATTAAATTAAATCACTGGGTGTTTCATAAATATATTTCTTATTGATTATTACTAGTTCAAGGTTAATGGGTTGTTTTAGGATTTTGGAAAACATTAGGTCATGGTTCAGGTGTGATGGGATCAGCTGATGAGGTTTTAAGTTTTGTTCCCTTTTTAAAATTAATTTGGTTTCTTAAATTAAATTGTTAGATTGTATTTATTAATTATAATTTTTTTATAATTAATTAATTTTTATGGTTTTTTTATGATACAAGACCTCCCACACCCTGAAGAGCCTAGATAGGCTTTAGAAGCTGTTGTAATTCCTTAGAAAAATAAATGGAAATATTCTGAAATGTAGGTGTATTTTCATACCTTTTTATGGTAACCATTCTTGTTTAGGGTATTATGTGTGTTTTGTGGATCTCCCTTGAGGGTAACACCTCCTATTTAATTTATATTCAACAAAATATTAAATTAATTATATGGGTAATTAGTAATGGGTGAACATCATAGGCCAATAACAATCTCATTGTGCTAGTTTTATGACTTAGTCATATAAGAGACAGAGTAGCCAGCAGTCCTCTTAGAATGTGATATTGTATGTGGTAAGGAATTTTATCTTTGTATAGCCCCAGGGGGAATGACATTAGGTAGACTGGGACTCGGCTGGATGTGTAGATTTTTTGAGATATATATTTTCACTAAGATTGTTTCATGACCCATCCCATAATGGTTGTCATTTTGGTACGACCCTGATCAGTCAACAAGGTCATGTTACCCTTTTTACGATGTTGTAGGACTTGATGTCCTGGTGAATCGGGTTTTGTACTGAGACTATTAATTAACTTACGTGGTCCCAATAAGGGTGAATTTTTTTATCTGTGAACCCTAAGGATCCCATCAGGGATACAACTCCAAAATTTTGACCTATGGGACCCAGTGGAGGCCCAGTGAACAATCAACCTTAACCGATAGAATTATGGTCTTGTCTACATATGGTAGTGGGTGGCACCTAGAATGATTACTAGAGATGTAATCCTAAGAGGTTATGGTAATACTTATAGTATTAGGCATTCATGAAACCTTATCCATAAATTTAAACATTCACCAATTTATTATTTATGAAGCTACAATTCTAGACGTGATTTCTAGAACTCGACCCTTCGGGGTATGACACAACATGATTCTATGATGGGGATTCCCATAGGTACTTCATGGGATTCTGAACATATTTTATTGATTGATACATTATTGATATTCTCAATGGTACTTCATGGGACCTAACTTATTATATCTTGAGTGATACACAGATTCCTTATTTAGAAGTCCTTAGATTGGATCATAGGTTAAATGGAATTATATTATTTCCTGAGTGGTACCAGGATTCTAAATATAGAATGATGTGGATGGGATCTTAGGGAAAATGAAATTATATTATGCTTTTATCAACACTTGGGTTCCAATTTATAATTCCTTAGTTTGGATTGTAGGTTAAAGGTAATTATTATTATTATGATTTATTTTCATTATACATTGATTACTTGTTTATATATTTTGAGTCCAAATTTTATTTATATCAAGTAATTGATCAGAGACCTTCTGGTGTTGGATGAATTAGGTATGGTTGATCGATATTTCAAAATCAAAGGTCAACTTAATTTTACACAGTTTGAGTGGTAAGACATCTAGATTAATGACATTTTTATAGGTTTTCTAGTCAATTAGTTTAAATACCAAAGGATCGACTTTGTTTTTACTTTATCTTTTTTACTTCAGTTGTATCTCATCTAGACTGAGCAGATTCAATGAGAAATCCATTATGAAAACTCACCTTAACATGAATTTTTTTATATATTTATTCTCATATTTTTGTTATTATTTTAATTTTTATCCTGAATAGTGTCTCACTTATATGTACACTATATTGACTGGATATGTATGGGACCCTATTCATGGTTCAGTGCTGATATTTTTACTCGCATCCTACTATGGCTTCCATTACAATAAGATATCCAAGAAGATGTCCACATTGTTATAGGCACCGGATAAAACGAGGCCCAGAACTGACCAGGTAGGATGGATCAGATATGTCTGTGGAGAATCGGTATGTGGTATATTTTTGTGTAGGTAGTAGATCCTTGTAATTTCTTTTATATGTATTTTATTTACTCATTTACTTTTGGTTTGGATAATGGTCTATCAATGTTGTATATATGACATTGTCATTCAGGCCTTTACTATATTTTATTTATTATAGCCTGGTTTATATTTATTACTTATGAACTATGATTATTTACATCCATGGATAATTTTTGGTTACTTATACTATTATTATTAATTGTATATAATTTCATAGTTTCCACACTCTCACACCCTAGACCCTTAATACTAGTTGGTAGCATCTGGAATATAGGGAGGCATATTTGAGGCCTTATCACCAAATGATTCATCTACTGTTCATAAAGTGATCTGGTTCGGGATGTGACAACCTAAATCCCACATATTGGGCACCACTATAATGAAAACAAAAATTCCAACTCCCTACATATGGGTCAAACCTATGCATGGATATTTCTTTACAATAACTATATGTGAATTTATTCATACTATCACATGATATATAGTGATTTGTAAATCCCTTAATCCTAGTCCCCTGAGCTATTCTAAGGGAAAAATTAAATGACTTCTCCCCTACATATGATCTATATATTTTAAGGGAAAAACTATATTAAATAACTTTGTGTGGATTGATTCTAATTCATTTGATATATATAGTGATGCATGGATCCCCAAATACTAGTCTCAAAAAAAATATTTACAATAATAATTCCCCCTTACCTATGCATGAGTCTGGACTATACAAAAAACCATTCCTTATAAGAACTACATGAGGCTAGATTCTTGACCTTTCTAGATATGTAGCGATACATTGGTATATTTTCCGGAGACAAGCTATAGTTTTCCCACTATCACAACCTTACCTAGTTCTTGGTCTACATTGAAATATGAAAACTTCATTTAGCCACAAGAATATAAATATACCCCCACTAGTTAAATAATCTCCCAATATAAGATCCCTTTGTCTTAACAGTGTCATTAAAAGTTATAGATCATGAACCTAGAAGACATTGGGTGAATTTTCTTTCAATGAGTTTCTTGATCATCTCCCGTTCACATGTTCCAGATCTATGTGGGGGATAATCTCTTTAATAACTCTATTTGGATGAATTACTTTCCATATAAGATACATAGTGATACTCAAATTACTCAACACTAAACCCAATCACATATTTAAAAAAAATTACCCATATTACCATAGTGTTCAAGCCTTTTTATAAACACTTCATTATCCAAAGGATATTCACTAAGGTGGGACTTAATTATCACCCCCTATAGGTTAACTACTCTGTATCATTAAGGCCCCACACATATTTTGAAAATCTTTTTAAAAATCTACTTCTCCCTAAAAATGATTTTGATTGATATATATAGCCATAAATAACTATGTATGGATTTTTTCCTATCCTCCTATGATATATAGTGATGTCAGGATTATCCACCCAAGGCCCACCAATAATTTACAAAAAAAATATCATCTCCTATTCTATATACAAGATAGATCTATGTAGAAAGATTTCTTCAAAATTGTTCCACCTTAAATGACCTTAAACTGAATGAGAAAGGTAGATTTGTAAAAGATTGTTTCACCTAAACATGAGTCAGATCTATGTATGGAATGGTTTTACATGAGTCATATTTACGAAAAAGGGGCCCCAATATATGCCCCTATAACCATCATCCTATGTAATGATGAAAAATAATCCCTCATTTGAACTCTATCAACTAATGAACGGTGTATCGAATGATATGTAGCATAATTTCATGATATTTCACAATGTCATGATCTTAAAATTTTAAATTTCATAAAAATTAAGTCCTTGGCACATGATGTTAAAGTACATGATAATTAATGATTTGTCAAATGACACTAAATAGTACAAAAATTATGTCATGGCAACAATATTTCTAACTACATTGTCGAAACATCACTATTGTGAGATGTTGAACTACATAGACTGACATCCATGAACACTCCTTATCAAAGGACCACAAGAGCCTAGTCGTGGCCAACCAAAGTTTGGGTTTCTTACATATTCCTTCTAAGAACCCCAATAAATAAGCCACACATAATGTATTGAGCATCTTATGTTTCTAAAAACCTACAATGGTCATTATAAATGAGAAAATACCCATATTCATGACCATACATGAGTTAGATCTGAATAAGGTTCTTGTACCCATCATCCAAAGGTGTCTTGTCCTTGTGATAAGGGCCCTATGATCCCTGTGATCTCTGATCGAATCCCAGTGATCATGAATTATGATCTTCCAAATCATGTCTTTCCCATAACATTACTCATGATTTGAGAACCTGGAGTTAGGATTTATAACATATTTATCCACTATTAAAAAGGGTTTTGGATTACTCCCAACCATGGGAATCCTAAATAGGATATTTTATAACACTCCTATGATACCGAGTTCATTCATCATGAATTTAAACTACATGCACTCTAGTAAAAGTTGAATAAAATTAAATTACATACTCAGATGGTTCAGATCAAAAAACCTTAAAACTACTAGTGAAATAGAGAAAAAACTTATCAAGATAAAAACATGTAAATGGTGGTCTAAGAAAAATTTAATCCTTCTGTCAATAACCTCTTCATATCCATAGTTTATGAAAAAGATAGAGAATATATAAAAGAGGCATAATTCTCATGGGACCTATATTATGACCTTAAAAAAAGATGAGTCGTTCTCTAAACCCATTTTGTATGAAAAAAAATTATAAAATTGATTTAAAAAATCTTTTCATTATGATCATGTATCCAATATGCTATAAAAAAATTAGGATTCTCAAACCCTTCTTGAATATTATGTTTTCTATCAACCAACTTCATGTCTTTGATGTATGAGCCGATACCCACCAATTCCACGAGTTGATATAATTCTCTAGGAATCCCCTAGCCTTGATTCATTTCTCTTGGTTATACCTTATGTTGTATTAGTAACTACTATTGATTGATCTAAAGGGTCCCTGATAGGATTTTCTCATGATTACTATAATGACTTATAACATTTTCCTAGGGGATGTTTTGGTCCTAGAAAAAATTTCCTCCATAAACATATTATTTTTTTCCAAAATCCATGTGATACTAGTTTATACCTTTACTAAAATTCAACCTACACTCTCCAGTCTACACTCCCCATTGACTCATATATTCCCATATCATGATTTACCAATCCCAAGACCAAACTACTAAAGTGGATTCAACATACTCGATGTTATGTCACCATATATTGTGCCCATTCTTGTAATAGGAGTGTGACACCTCATTCTTAACCTCTTAATGTTACTCATCATGTAATCCAAAACTACATGATATATGGGATCATGCTTCACAACCATAAACTAAATTCCCCCGTTTTTCAGTTAGTCCATTAACTATATTTAGGGTTCTCAAACCCTCCTTGGATAGTCCTCTCTATGTACTCTACTTCATAACCTAGGTGTTTGAATCTTGGAAAACCTCCCATATCCATTGAAAAGAAGTGGGGACCGATATAATTGACCATTATTGAGTTAAATATTCATAAGTTCTCTTGATCTATCAACTTGATGTATCTCATCCTTGCAGGAAATGATCTCCCATCACTGTGATCCCTAGTAACATCACATCAAAACTTGACACCTCGGTGGGTTTTGTGATCATCCATGGCATATCTAACCCATTTAATCATCCTCGATTCAAACCCCATGAGGTATGATTTATATATCCCATAATCTAACTATTTGAGTGGGTTCTACATCCTTAATACCACATCACTATATATCATACTCATTCTAAAGTAAGGATGCACGGTGCCAGAACCCTTCATGAATATTCATCCTTCACACCCTAATGAAAGGATGTGTAGTGTTATATTCCTTGATTAATACTCATCCTTCAAAACCTAAGTAAGGTAGAAGTGTAATTAACCAAAAATTTATAAATTAAATTCCATTTTAAAATTAATAAGTTCCTTATTCAGTAATTTAGTTATAGAAAACACATTCCCTACTTTGATTATTATGGATAGTTATTTTCAGTTTAATTTTAAAGCATTTTAATCATAATAATCATTTACAACAAAGAAATTATATAATAAACATTAATATTAGTATATATTAATGGTTATGGTCAAGTCCAATTGACACATATGGAAGAACTGATGCACTCAAATAGTAAGATCATAACTTATGAAGCCCATTTCTCAAAATGTTCAATGAATAATCCTCAATGGGATTTTCCCTTGACCAATACTAAGATGAGACTCAATAAATAATGAAATAATGAAACCATTTACGGAATAAGTTCAAGATAATCAATATCATGTCCCAAACCATGTTCATAGAACCCCCCCACCCAAGAAAGTGTCACCATTACATGTCTTTCCCTTAGGAAATTAGCTGGTGCAATAAGGGGTTATGTATCTAGACCCAAAAAATATGAATTTGTATATTTTTATGTTTACTAAAATAATTTTTATATTTATCCTTTTTCTTATAACATTATAAATTATTAAATAATGAGCTACATAAAAATATATTTTGATATGATGAAACTCAAATTGTATTTTTGGGAAATATATGGTTTCAATCGAGACACTCTTTTTGATGAATTCAATATCTTTTGAAATAAATTTTATTTTCATAAAATATTATTATTATATAATATATATTGGAAATATTAAAGATAATATAAAAATTTAAATTTTTATAACATCATAAGTAGTTTTTTGTCCTTAAAGAACATCTAAGATAGTGAGGTATAACAAAATTATCACGTAATAATTATAATTGAGGAATATTATATATATTAATTAGTTTAATCCATACTTGATAACAAACATTAAGGGAAGTGTTTAAAAATTAAATACATCATTTCATGGAGTTTGTAGTCCTCCCTTGACATTAATAACATTAATTTATTTGTACAAGTGGATGGTAACGAAAAAATAATTGTTTTTATGTCAATATAATAAAACAATAGTATACTAATGATACTGAGGTCATTTTATTAAAAAAATTTGTACATTATTGGAATTTAATAGTTCATTAGAAATAGATTAGGATTAAATAATACTCAAGTATGTACCTTGAACATTCGCTTGAATGTATCATAGAAAATTAAAGGGTTAGGCCAAATAATTGAAAACATATAATTATGAAATTTATAGAGGTTTAGAGTATGAGAATAATTAAAGAGTTTCATGATGAAATTATAATGAACAAGTGTGTCATTAAGGGTTGGAAGTGTTTTTTCTTTTATAAGAGAAGAAAATGGCACTTTTGTGAATATTTGTTATTTTTCAATAATAGAATGACACTATTTAGGTATCAATGGATCCAAAATCATGAAATAGTGGATTCTGGGTATACTAAATGTGTATAATTAATTCAAAATACGTTTTCCCACATGTTCTAAAATAATAAATTCTTTTACTTTTAGTTTATTATATTTTACCATTTTAGTTTTTACTTTGGTAATTAGTTTTAAACCAATAAGTTTATATTTTATTGAAAATATATTGTATACCATTAAACAAAATTTTTATGTTCTAAAACAAATTATAGGCTCCATTTTTTAAAATTCAATTTCTGTGTAATATAAAATTATTAATTAATATAAAAACCTTAAAATAAAGAAAAATTATTTTTTATAAAAAGGTTTCTTTTACCATTATGTGTTCTTAATATAATGTATTATTGATTACCAATTGAATAAGTGTTCGTGTTAATCTATATAGGTTGTAAATATTTATTATAGTTTTATGAGGGGAGATTAATTTATTTTATTTGATAAAAGTACACAATTTTAATAAAACAATTTATTGAAAAAAAGTGTTTTACCATTATTGGTGTAATTAACTTTAATCCTAGTAATCATATTTTTAGGCCTAAAAATTATATTTTAATTATAATATAATTTTAAAATGTTAAAAATAAATAAATATATTAGTTATATTTAATTTCTATAAGTGTTGAAAATTTAGTTTCAATATAACCGGATAAAATTAATTTTCTAAGGAAATTATTAAATAATATTGAAAAACATTAAACATAGGTTTCATAAATTCATATTGGTGTTTTAAGTGATTTATTTTAATTTTTAAATATATATTTTTATATAAAAAGGTATCAAAAAATTTCAAGTCATTATTGTATTATGATAATTTCATAATAGCGATGGTATTTGGAAAATTAGTGTTTTTAACTATTCACATAAAATGAATTATTTTACAAAAATATCAGAAAAAATATTCCTAAACTAATTTTTACATAATTAATCAAAAATTTAAATTGAATTTTTTAAATTATAATTCTAACATTTATAAATTTATTAAAATTAAGTATTTAAATAACATTTTATTTTATTGAGAATATGTGACTTTAATAATTTAAGTGATCTTAATCCTATTTTATATACATTTTGAATTGATTAAAAGTATTTTAATTTACTAAAGGATTTATTAATCTTAATATTTATTAAGAATATCCATCCAATATGTTGTAACTCATTTTAGTTTGATGTTAAATGTGAAACAAGCTATCAAACATGGTGTTAATTTAGAGAAAAATTTATTTTCAAAAACCATGGGTGTAACACCCCAAGCTTCAACGGTACGTTTCCCTTTGAATAATGAAATAGCTTGTATTGTACGCAACTTTGAGATTCTAACACACCGCAGCCAATCAAACTAGCCATTATGAATAGTAATACCCACTTTTTGAAATTTTAAAAATTTTATCCTTCAAAATGGACTTCATTTTTGGATTTTGAATATCAAAATTAGTTTAGGGTGAATTTTTGGTATTTTTCTGAACACTTATAATTTTTGATAGATAGTGAAAAAACACGGAGTTATTGTTTAAAACCGAATTTTTATTTAAATAATTATTTATTTTATTTAAATTTAATTTAGCTCAAAATAGATACATAATACCTATATAAGTTCAATTTAAGTCATTAGAGTCATTTTATAATGAGTTTAGATATATAAAAATTTTATTGTTCTTTTTACCGTCTTTTACCCACCTCCAAGGAGAATTTTCAAATTTGCATAAAACTTAATTTTACCACCTCTGTGGGTTGAATTTAAGAAAATCTTAGAGACATGGCTAATATCAGTAAGTAAAATGTGGTTCAATAAGATGAAAATAATTTTTTTGTGAATAGTGACTTTTTACTTTTATTTACCACGTTAAAAGTAAATAGGGTAATTAAGGGTAAAAATGATATCATAATTACCCTAACACATGTCCTAATTCTACTGGATAAGTATAATTAGACCAAAAACAACCTTATTAATAAAATATGAACCTCTTTGTTCCACTTGGATTAGATTAGGACATTTATTAACATTTTATTTAATGAAGAGTTAAAAGAGTTGAAATCAAACTTTAATAACTAAACCATTTTTAATATAGGGTTATAAATAAGATAAATTAGACTATAAATATTCATTATAAAAGTAAAAATATTTCCTACATAAAGGTATTTTATTTATAATTTTTATACATTAAATAATTAAATTTATTTATCACTCAATGATGATACAGTAATTACATTATTAATGAAAGATTAAAATAATTGATATTATAAATATCCAAATAATGTAATTTGAAAATTTTAATGAATTAAACTAATTTTATAGGTTAATATGACATGTCAGGGTTGATTAAATGATTTTTTTCGATGTAATAATGCTGTTATGAATTGACAAAAACAAAATACCAAATAGTGTCAAAATTGACATAAAAGAGTTTTTAAAACAAATATTATATTATAAATTGTTATTCTATTCCTAAAAATCTAAGGCTCAGAAAAAGGGCTTAAATAATATTATATATGTCATTAATTAAACACTATAGGTTCACTTGGAAGTTTATAGTATGTTTATTAACCATATAATATTAAAATACAAAGAGACGTGGTAAATGTCAAACTATTTAACTTAGAGTTAAATCTAAAAGATAAGGTTAATATAGTGACCCGAACCTATCTAAAACCTCTTGGTTGAGTGGTTTATGACCCATTATCACCTTATCCTTGAAAAAAATCATTTGCGATCCATTATTAACTGAAAATTATTATATTATAAAATAATATTTCAATCTTTTCCTAAGGTTCCCTTCACCCAACTTATAAAAGGGCACTTCCCCTTCTCTCAAATTCACACCTTCAAAGACATTTGGCTCAGAAAACCCCTGCCAAAATACCCTCTCAAATGTTCTCCAATTATCATAGAGGCCAAATTTAGTCATAAAACCAACCTAAGGAGCCCTTTTGATCAAATGAAAAGGAAGAACCCAAAGAAGAGGTAAATATTTCATCACCTCTTTCAAATTCTTTTCTTCTTCCACTTCCTATTTATTTGTGGTTTACATTCTAAAAAAACAACTCTAGTATCTTATATATACTGTGATGTTATTATAAAAATGTTACAACAATATTCACTATTATATTTATCCTATAAATGACAAAGTCAACATAGGTGTGTACATACAGATTACCGTCTCCACGTCCTGGTGTACTTTGTTATTCAAACAGTTCATCATTTGGATAGGTATAATAATGAGAATAAATGATGTAAATAATAAATATAACATGATAATGATTCTGTATATATGATATACCATCCAATTATATACGATTTTAATATCAAAATAATGATATTGTCGCCTGTGCGTATGTACGGATTACCGTCTCCATGAATGCAATGAGATTCGTTCCCCATCGTATCCATTCAAGACTAATTTTAAATAATGTTTAAATACTTAATATAATTATGAATATTAATAAGATACATAGTATCCATAACAAACATTACTTACGTAACAAATCATATATGGAAAACGAATCAGTTAACACCCAAAACGATGATACTACTGAAATATCATTAACAAAAAAATAATATAAGATAATATATGATATCATATTTATTTATATAGTTTTTTTATAATTTAATAACAATGAGTTAACTATTATAAATGACGTTAATGTGCCCTTGACCAAGGAAAACTACATTTTAATGGTTAATTTCACAATCTCTTTTTTATCAGAGGTTGTTTTTACATAAGTATCTACTGGAGGAAAGGCCTCCTGGTGATGGAAGTGGAATCGGATTCGGAAGTTCTGGTCAGATCACTACAGGGAAATCACGACATATCCTGGGATTTGACGTATGTTTTTTGTAGGTGCAAAGCGGAGACTAATCAGGGAAGGATGGTTCAACATAGTCTGAGGGAGTCCAACTTTGCGGCTAAAGTGTTGGCTCGTTGGGGTAGACAAGAAGAGACTCTGGTGGTTTATGATAGTCTCAATTCTCTTTCTTTATAGTGTGTTAATGTGGTTTTTAAGGACTCTCTTGGCCTTCATTATTTTCATCCTCCGTGACTTTTAACCCTGGGTTTTAAGGTAATAATAAAAAATAACTTTCAGTCATAAGTATCTATTAGGACATCTTTATCATCCACATCTGTGTTTTCTTAAAAAATGTATTTCAAGACATTTTTACTATTTACTAGAACATGGGTTAAAGTCATTTATACCCTTATTTGACCTTATACATTTTAAAAGGAATCTTTCCGTCATTTTTCAAACAAGTTACTTTATGACATTTTCGACAAAATTAAGGTAAGAATGTTTTTTAACTTATACGATAGGTGTGTCTAATTTCCACCATTATAACATCATTGAAGCTTCCCTTAAAAAATTATAAGAATATTTTCAAAATAAATGTATTCTTTTATAATTATGTTACTATTAAAAGATTTCAAAATAGAAAGAGATATCTCTCTAAAAATAGTTTTGATTTCATCAATGTCAACATCCTGTGATGGATTTTAAGCTTATTTGAAGTTGATTTATTATGAAACAAAACATCCATATTGTATTGAAGGTTTTGTGATATGTTTGACTATGGATGTATTATTTTCAAACCATTCATGGTTTATGAATAATTTATTGACATTTCGTATTCCAATTTTAATACAAATATTTTTGTTATGTTTAAACCTTTTCATATGAGTAATACATTGGACTTAGTAAGTGATGGGTGGAGCCTGCTATAGCTCCTCGATGCATCGGTATGTCTCATGAGAAAAACTAGTGTCTTGGCACAAGGCCTTTACAAAATTTTATTTTTAGTCTTGGCACAAGGCCATGACTATGTGGTTATGATGTCTGGGATTATTCATTCCATTATTATGAAAGTGTCTATTGATATTTCATGGGATTATTCGACTAGTAGAATATCCATGTGAATAAGTAAATGACAATATTTGATTTTATCTTTTCCATATTATTTTGAATTTAAAGTTTAACAGGATTTTATTTTATTCTTATACATTTCCATAAATGTTTAAGCTTATTTATGAAAGTTTCCATTATATTTTTATCCTTACTGAGCATCTGATCTCACCCCTTTCAATGTTTTATTTTTTCCAGGATGCGAAGAAATTTGTTAGGACTGACCTGCAATGATATTATAAGGGATACGAGTGTGGCCTATGGATACTATGTTGTTGTAGTTTTTAATTTTATAAAGTATTCTAAAACTTATGAATGTATCTATTATTTCCAAGGCTACTAAACTAATCGGTATTTCAAGAATTGATCTTTTGTGATCATTCCAATGTTATGTAATAATGCACCGACTCTAGGTAATTAGGGTCGGGGTGTTACAGTTTGTATTAGAGGAAGTTTAGTACAAACCTTGGAATCTATATTTAGAAAAACTCTTATTAGAGAACATTACCCAAAAATATACTTTGAAGATTAGTAAAGAAGAACTTCATATAATTTTTGTATTGTAGATATTTTGTGAGTTTTCCGAGAATTACATCCCTTTCTGGATTCGATCAGGTAGAGGCGGCTTTGGAATAGATGTACCTAGTGGTAAAACCTAAAAACACCTCTTTGAGCTAGAATCGAATTGAACTGGTGCATGACAACGGGAATTACTACACTATTGGTTATGAAACACTCGGGGGATATGATAAGGGTAATTTTTAATTTCATTAAAAACAATTATTAAGGGTTTATGAGTATATACTTCCTCAAAGAAAACATTTTTATGATTATGGATTATATCCATAAACTGTTCAATTTATTTTAACTATTTTACAAGTTTGGAAATATGTATTTCAATTCATAAACTAATCTATTGTATGCCATTATATAGAAATTGTGTGTAGTGGAAGGAATGGAAACCATATCAATGCACATAATTCATGTAGGGATTTCCCTCCTAATCAATATAATTATAGTGGAGCTGGTGAAGCAACTGGTGCTAATAAGTTTATCAGCATACTGGGACAAATCACTCAGGTTATGAATAATGACCTTACCTCTATGCAGCACCCTGATCCATAATGTAGAGGATCAATGTTAGACCGCTTCATGAGGCAACAACCACCAATATTCAATGGGAGTAAAAATCTATTAGTAGCTAATCAATGGATAAATTCCATAGAAAAAATATTTCATGCTTTGGGAGTAGGGAAAGGGAAAAAGTTTTCATGGCAGTTTATCACCTCACGGGAGATGCATATCAACAGTGGTCATTGATTCAAAACACAAATGAAGATGATGAAGTATCAAATATGGAATGGGGGAGTTTAATGAGCTTCTCTTAGAAAAATACTTTCTTTATAACCATCGATCAGATATGGAAAGGAAATTTCTGAGTCTCTATAAAAGGAGGATGATAATGTTACAAAGTATGAGGCTAACTTTACATGGTTAGCAAGGCATGTAGCAGATTATATACGTAACCCAAGTAGTAATATTTATTGATTATTTGATGGGTTAAAATCATTTCTCTGGCGAGCATTAGTCTCACAATACTTCTTATCATATGAAGATATTTTCTCATGTGTTGTCAAGACAGAAAAGAAATTCTCTAAGTCTTAGAACTTTAAAGAAAATAAAGAGAAGTGTAGATCTGCTGAACACTCTAGAAATGGAAATAAGGGGAAGAAGGAAAATTATTAATATCCATGCTACAATAAATGTGGGAAGAATCACCCTGGTACTTTCTTGAAGGGAAAGGGAGTCTATTACAAGTGTGGTGAAAAAGGCCACCAAGCTCATGATTACAAGGGGAAGAAAGAGGCTATCAATGTTGAATGCTACAATTGTATAGAAAGGGCGAATTATGTAAATGAATTTTCTAAGCGCTAAAGAAACTTACCTTAGAAAAGGCCAAGGGATCAAGGCCAAGATTATGTTATCACTACTGCTGAGGTTGAAGCTATGAAAGACGTGGTGGCGGGTAATTTAATGTGATTCCTCAAGTTTATAAAAAGCTTTATTTGATTCTAGATAATCACATTGTTATATATCTCCCCAGTTTGTTAAAATATTAGATATTTTCAATTTGACTTAAAAAGGGAGTTTTCAGTAAAAACACCTATGGCATGTATCATTGCAACAACGTTTTTTGAATTAGTTCCCATTAGGGCATATAAATGTTCTTTATCTGTTGATCTCATCATCATACCCATTATTGAATTTGATATAATCCTTGGTATTAATTGGCTTTCGAACCACGATGAGAAAATTTATTTTAGTAAGAAGGATGTCACAATTCTTGATGATGATAAGGATTACCTTATCTTTAGATCATAAACCTCACCACCTAATTATTATCTAGATATACCCCTAGTATGTCAACTAAATTCGATTATTAGGTAAGAAGAGAATGAAATAACTATGGGTCAGAAATGGAATGTTCAAATAGAGGACGTACCTATTGTGAAATAATTTGTTGATGTGTTTCCAGAAGATTTACTTGGACATCCTCCAGAATGAGAAATTGAGTTTTACATTGATTTAATTCATGGTTCAAGGCTCATATCAAATACCCATTAGAGAATGTCCACTATGTAATTAGTGGAACTAAAGAAAAAACTAGATGAATTGAGTAATAAGGTATTTATTTTCCCTAGTGTTTCTCTATGGGGAGAACTTATTCTTTTTGTTAAGAAGAAAGATGGATCTATGAGGTTGTTCATTGATGACAGAGAGATCAATTCTATAACAATTATCCCCTACCTTGCATTGATGATTTATTCGACCAACTTCATGGAGCTCAATAGTTTTCCAAGATTGACCTTGGATCTAGATATCATTAGTTGTGTGTGAAAAAGGAAGACATTCCAAAAACAACATTTCAAAATACGTATGAGCATTAAGAGTTTACGGTAATTACTTTTAGATTGACTAATGCACCCTCTGTCTTCATGGATCTAAGGAATAGAGTTTTAGAGGAATATGTTCATGAATTTTTAGTGGTATTTATTGATGATACTTGGTATACTTCAAAAGATATGAAGATCATGAAAATCACTTGAGAATTATTTTAAAGACTCTTAGAAAAAATGAATTATATGGGAAATTTATCAAGTGTGAATCTTGGATTCATGAGATTTCTTTTCTTGGCCATATTGTCTCTAAGGATGGAATCTCTGTTGATACATCAAAGACAAAGGCAATCCATGAATGGACCGCCCCAAATAATATAACTAAGGTATGCAGTTTTCCTGGTTTAGTAGGTTATTATCGAAGTTTCATCCAGAATTTTTCCCAATTGGCTAACCCATTAACCAAGTTCACATATAAATGGGTTACATTTGTTTGGAAGAAAGACTGTGAAGAATTTTTTGAAGAACTGAAGATAATATTAGTCAATACACCTATCTTGAATCTACCATCAGGGAATGATGGGTTTGTTATTTATAGTAATGCTTCAAAGAAAGGACTTGGTTGTGTCCTAAGGTAGAATGATAGAGTTATTTCTTATGTATCATGGTAGCTAAAAATTCATGAGCAAAACTATCCTACTCAGGATCTCGATTTAGCAGCTATAATCATTGCGTTGAAGATATGGAGACATTATATATATGGTGAGAAATGTAATATATATACCCATCACAAGAGTTTGAAGTATATTTTCTAATAGAAATAACTCAAAATGAGGCAAAGAAGATGGCTTGAACTACTCAAGGATAATGATTACACAATACACTACCATCCGGGGAAGGAAAATAAGGTGGAAGATGCTTTGATCAGAAAGGATCATGGAGTTTTGAACAAGATGAGAGTTGAAAGGGGTCATATTTTCATGGATCTAGTGAAAATGGATATGGGAATAATCATAGAAGGTGAAACATCAATACTTTTCTAAATGGTTTCCAAACCATCTTTACTAGAAACTATAAAAAGTTCTCAGGTTGATGATGAGGAGTTTCAAAAGAAAATTAAAGTAGTGAATGATTGGAGATTGAGTGACTTCATATATGAAGATGGAATTTTGAAATTTCGGAAGAGACATTGTGTTCCTAACATACCTGATCTAAAAAGGTAATTGTTGGATGATGCTCATAGATCCAATTTCTCTATACACCCTGGTAGCACAGAGATGTATAGAGATTTGAAGGAATATTTGTGGTGGGACAACACGAAGAGGGAGATTGCTGATTTTGTGTCACGATGTATGGTTTGTCAACAAGTGAAAGCTGGAAGGCAATAGCCTATAGGAGTCATGAAACCTCTTCCTATAACTAAGTGGAAATGACATAATATTACGATGGACTTAGTCATGGGGATACAAAATACACCTAAAAGGAATGATGAAATATGGGTCATTTTTTATCGTCTTACCAAGTCAGAACATTTTTTTTCAAGAAGGGAAGATTTACCACTTGAATGTTTAGCAAGACTGTATATTAATGATGTTTTAAGAATCCATGGTGTACCCATGTCGATTTTTTCTGGTCGTGATCCTTGTTTTACATCAATGTTCAAGAAAAGACTATAGAAGGCGCTGGATACTGAACTTCATTTGAGCACTGCCTACAACCCTTAAACCGATGGACAATTAGAACGGACTATTCAAACCATAGAAGACATGTTGAGATCTTTCTCACATTACTTTCAAGGTATATGGGATCAATATTTACCTTTGGTAGAATTTTCCTATGACAATAGCTTCTATTCAAGCATTCAAATAGCACCATATGAAGCATTATATGGAAAGAGATGCCGCAGACCAACTCTTTGAGATCATAATGGTGAAAGAAAACTCATAAGGCCAGAACTTATTGAAGAAACAATGGAAAAGGTGAACGTTATTCAAACCCACATCAAAGAAGAAAAAAGTAGGCAGAAGTGCTATTCTGATAACCGAAGGAAGGATTTAGAATTTCAGGTAGGATATCATGTTTCCTTGAAGGTATCTCCATGGAAGGGAGTTATATGATTCGGTAATAAGGGTAAATTGAGTCCCAAGTACATCAGACCTTTTGAAGTTCTAGAACGAATTGGTTCTATAGCTCACCTTTTGGAAATGCTGCCAAGTCTCTCCAAAGTTCACGATGTGTTCCACATATCAATGTTGATAAAATACATGCATGACCCAACGCATGTACTCACCTATGAGGAAATTGAATTGGAACCTGATCTGTCTTATTGTGAAGAGCATGTCAAAGTTCTTGATATGAGATAATGACTACTTAGAAACCATACGAACTGTATGGTAAATGTTTTATAGAGAAACCATAAGATGGAAGAGGCAACGTGGGAACCTGAGGAACTTATGATGAAGAACCACCCAAATAATTATATGGAGAAATATTCTAGAAATTTCGAGGATGAAATTATTTGAAGGAGGGAAGAATGTAACACACCAAGCTTCTATAGTATGTTTCCCTTTGAATAACGCAATAGCTTGCATTGTATGCAACTTCGAGATTCTAACACATCGCGACCAATCAAACAAGCCGTTGTGAAAATTAATACCCCATTTTTGAAATTTTATAAATTTTTTCATTAAAATGGTCTTCATTTTTGGATTTGGAATATGGAAATTATCTTAGGGTGAATTTTTTGTATTTTTCTGAAAACATTCAATTTTTGATGAATAGTGAAAAACACTGAGTTATTGTTTAAAACCGACTTTTTATTTAAATAATTATTTATATTATTTAAATTTAATTTAGGTAAAAATATATGCATAATACCTATATAATTTCAATTTAATTCAATGGAGTCATTTTATAATGAGTTTTGATATATAAAAATTTTATTGAACTTTTTACCATCTTTAACCCACCTCCTAGGAGAATTTGCAAATTTGCATAAAACATAATTTTAACGCTTATGTGGGTTGAATTTCAAAAATATGAGATACATGGTTAATATTAGTAAGTAAAATTTGGTTCAATAAGATGAAAATATTTTTTTGGTGAAAAGTATTTTTTTACTTTTATTTACCACGGTGCAAAGTAAATTGGTTAATTAAGGGTAAAAATGATATCATAATTACCCTCAAACATGTACTAATTCTATTGGATAAGTATAATTAGACAAAAGATAACCTTAAGAATAAAATATGAACATAATTTGTCTATAGGTATTAGATTAGGACATTTATTATTATTTTAGTTAAAGAAGAGTTAAAAGAGTTAAAATCATAGTTTAATAACTAAACCATTTTTAATATAGGGTTATACATAAGATAAATTAGACTATAATTATTAATTAGAAATATAAAAATATCTTATAAATAATGGTATTTTATTTATAAATTTTGTACATTAAATAATTAAATTTATTTATGACACAATGATGATGCATTAATTACCTTATTTATGAAAGATTAAAATAATTTATATTATAAATATCCAAATAAATCTAATTTGAGAATTTTAATGAATTTAACTAATAATGTAGGTTAATATGACATGTTATGGTTTATTAAATGAATTTTTTTTCTAAGTAATAAAGCATTTATGAATTTAACAAAAACAAATTACCAAATAGTGTCAAAATTGACATAAAAGAGTTTTTGAAACAAATATTAAATTATTAATTGCTATTCTCTTTATGAAAATCTATGGATTATCCAAAGGGATTAAATAATATTATATATGTCATTAATGAACCACATTATGTTCTCTTAGAAGTTTATAGTAATTTTATTAACCATATAATATAAAAATACAAAGAGACATGGTAAATGTCAAACTATTTAACTAAGAGTTAAATCTAAAAGATAAGGTTAATATAGTGACCCAAACCTATCTAAAACATATTGGTTGAGTTGTTTTCAACCTATACCCACCTTATTATTTAAATAAATCATTTTGGAGCAATTAGAAACTGAAAATGATTTTATTATAAAATAATATTTCAATCGTTTCCTAAGGTTCCCCTCACCCCTCTTATAAAAGGGAACTTCTCTTTCCCTCAAATTTACACCTTCAAAGCCATTTGGCTCTACCGAACCCTGCCCAAATACCCTATAAAATATATTTAATTTATCCTAGAAGACATAATTTAGTTATAAATCCATCCTAAGGATCCCTTTTGATCAAATCAAAAGTAAGAACCCAAAGAAGAGGTAAATATATCGTCACCTATTTCATGTTCTTTTTTTCTTCCACTTCCTCTTTATTTGTTGTTTCCATTATAAAATAATAACTCCAGTATATTCTACATACTATGATGTTATTATAAAAAAAATTCAACCATATTCACTATTCTGTCCATCCTATAAATGACTAAGTCACCATACGTGCGTACGTACAGATTACCATCTCCACATCATGGTGTTGTTTGTTATTCAAACACTTCATCATTTGTATAGGTATAATAATGAGTATAAATGATGTAAATAATAATTATAACAAGATAATTATTCTTTATATATGATATTCTATCCAATTATATAATATTTTAATATCAAAATAATGATATTGTCACTCGTGCGTGCGTACGGATTACCGTCTCCACAAATGCGATGAGATTCATTCCCCATCATATCCATTAAAGACTAATTTTCATTTCATGATTAAATATAATGTTTAAAGACTTAATATCATTATAAATATGAATATGATACATTATATCTATAACAAACCTTACTTACATAACAAATCATATAAATGAAAATGAATCAGTTCACACTCAAAATGATGATACTACTGAAATATCATTAACAAAGCAATATTAGAAGATAATATATGATATCATATTTATGTATATAGTTCTTGTATAATTTAATATCAATAATTTAACTATTATACATAAGGTTAACGTACCCTTGACCAAGTGAAAGTACAAGGTAAGGGTTAATTTCACAATCTCTTTATTATCCAAGGTTGTTTTTACATAAGTATCTATTGGGACCTCTTTATCATCAACATCTGTGTTTTCTTAAAAAATGTATTTCAAAGAAAATTTGATATTTACTAAAAAATTTGCTAAATTCATTGATACCTATATTTTTCCTTATATATTTTTAAATGAATCTTTCCTTCATTTTCCAAACAAGGTACTTTATTACTTTTTCGACAAAATTAAGGTAAGAAGGTTTTTTTAACTTATACGGCGGGTGCGGCTATTTTCCACCATTATAACATCGTCAAAGCTTCCCTTACAAGATTATAGGAATATTTTAAAAATAAATCTTTTCTTTTGTAATTATATGACATTTAAATTATTTCAAAAAAGAAAGATATATTTCTCTAAAAAATGTTTTGATTTCATCTATGTCAACATCCTTTGATGCGTTTTTAGCTTATTTGAAGTTGATTTATTATGATACCAAAATTATACATTTTATTAAAGGTTTTGTGATATGTTTTAATGTGGATTGGTTATTTTCACACTATTCATGGTTTAAGGATAAATTATAGACATTTTGTATGCTAGTTTTAATACGAATTTTTATATTATGTTTAAACCTTTTCATATGAGGAATTCATTGGACTAAGTAAGTGATAGGTGGAGCCTGCTATAGCTCCTCAATGCATCAGTAGGTCTTATGAGACAAAATAGTGTCTTGGCACAAGGCCTTGACAAAATCTTATTTGTAGTCTTCGCACAAGGCCTTGACTATGTGGTTATGAAGTTTGCATTATGCATTCCATCATTATGAAAGTGGTTATTGATATTTCATATGATTATTCGACTAGTATAATATACTTGTGAATAAGTAAATTGAATTATTTGATTTTATCTTTTCCATATTATACTTAATTTCAAGTTTAAAATTCTTTTTTTATTCTTATACATTTCCTTAAATGTTTATTCTTATTTATGAAAGTTTCTGCTATATTGTTATCCTTACTGAGCATCTGAGCGCACCCCTTTCTATGTTTTATTTTTCCTATGATAACAATAAGTATATTGTGACTAACCTATAGCGATATTCTAAGGGATATGAGTGTGGCCTATGGAGACTATTTTGTTTATGTTTTTTATTTTATAAAGTAATGTAAAACTTATGAATGTATCAAGTATTTCCAAGGCTACTAAAATAATCGGTCTTTCAAGACTTGATCTTTTGTGATCATTCCAATGTTATGTAATAATATACAGACTCTGGGTAACTAGGGTCGGGGAATTACAATTGGTATCAGAGAAGTTTAGTATAAAACTTGGAAACCAGATTTAGAAAAACTCTGATTAGAGCACATTACCCTAAGATAGACTTTGAGGATTAGTATACGAGAACATCCTAGAATTTTGGTATTGTATATATTTTGTGAGTTTCCAAGAAATACATCCCTTTCTGGATACGATCAGGTAGAGGTGGCTCTGGAATAGATGTACCTAGGGGTAAAACCCAAAAACGCCACTTTGAGCTAGACTCGAACGGGAACTGGTGCACGACAATGAGCCATGATGCACTCTTGGTTACGACACTCCTGAGGGATATGCCTAGGATAATTCTCGTTTTCCTTAAAAACCATTGTGAAGGGTTTATGAGTATATACTTACTAAAAGAAAACATTTTTATGATTATGGATTATATCCATAAACTATTCATTTTATTTTAACTGTTTTACAAGTTTGGAATTATGTATTGTGATTCATAAACTAATCTACTGTATGCCATTGTTTAGAAATGGTGCCTAGTGGAAGGAATGGAAACTGTATCAATAAACATAATACATGTAGGGATTTACCTCCTACTAAAGATACTTATAGTGGAGATGGTGAAGCAACTAGTGTCGATCAGCTTATCACCATACTAGGACAACTCACTCAGGTTATAAATAATAACCTTACCTGTATGGACCACCCTGATCCACAACGTGGAGGATCAATGCTAAATCCCTTCATGAGGAAAAAACAACCAAAATTCAATGGGAGTACAAATCCATTAGTAGCTGATCAATGGATAACTTACTTAGAGAAAATATTTCATGCTTTGGGGAGTAGAAAAAGGGAAAAAGTTATCATGGCAATTTATCACCTCACGGGAGATGCATATCAATGGTGGGAATTGATTCAAAACACATAGAAAGATAATGAAGTATCAAATATGGAATAGAGGTAGTTTAAAGATAATTTATTATAAAAATAATTTTCTCATGACCATCGAGAGGATATGTAAAGTAAATTTATGAGTCTGAGGCAAAAGGAGGATGATAATGTCACAAAGTATGAGGATACCATTAAAGGGTTATCAAGGCATGCAACAGATTATATATGTAACTCAAAGAGAAAGATTAATAGATTCTTGGATGGGTTAAAACTATTTCTCTGGCTAGCATTAGTCTCACAATCCTTCTTATCATATGAATAAATTGTCTCATGTTCTATCATGAAAGAAAATTATTTCTCTAAGTCTTATGACTTTAAAGTAAAGCAAGATAAGAACAGATTTATTGAACACTCTGAAAAAATAAATAAGTGGAAGAAGGGAAAGGTTGAATATCTATCCTATAGTAAATGTTGGAAGAAACACCCCGGTACTTGCCTGAAGGGAATGGGAGTCTATTACAAGTGCGGTGAAAAAGGCCACCAAGCTCGTGATTGCAAGGGGAATAAAGAGGCTTTCAATATTGAATGCTAAAATTTTAGAGAAAGTGGGAATTATGCAAATGAATTTCCTAAGCGCCAAGGAAAATTACCTTAGAAAAGGCCAAGGGATCAAGTCTAAGCTTATGATATCACTACTGGTGAGGTTGAAGCTCCAAAAGACATGGTGGCAGGTAATTTAATGGTTTACTCAAGTTTAGTAAATACTTTATATGATTCTGGATCATCGCATTATTTCATATATTCCTAGTTTGTTATGAAAATTAGATATTTTCAATTTCACTTAATAAGGGAGTTGTCAGTCAAAAAACCTAACAGAAGTGTCTTTGCAACAAAGTTTTGTGAATCAGTTCCCATTAGGTCATATAAATGTTCTTTATATGCTGATCTCATCATCATACCGACGATTTAATTTGATATAATCCTTAGTATGGATTGGCTTTCAGACCATGATGCGAAAATTTATTCTAAGAAGAAGAAGGTTACAATTCTCGATGATTATAAATATTACCTTATCTTTAGAGTAGAAAAATCACCACTAAATTATTATCTAGATCCACCCCTAGTAGCTCAACTAAATTCAATTATTGGGGAGGAAGAGAATAAAATAATTTTGGGTGAGGAAAGGAATGTTGTAATAGAGGATTTACCTATTGTGCAAGAATATATTGATGTGTTTCTAGAAGATTTACCTAGACCTCCTCCAGAATGATAAATTGAGTTTTCCATTGATTTAATTCCTAGTTCAACGCCCATATCGAAGACCTCTTATAGAATGGCCACTGTGGAATTAGTGTAACAAAATAAACAAGTAGAGGAATTGAGTAATAAGGGATTTATTCTCCCTAGTGTTTCTCAATGGGGATCCCCATTTCTTTTTGTTAATAAGAAAGATGTATCTATGAGGTTGTGCATTGAATACAGGTAGATCAATGTTATAACAATAAAGAACAAGTATCCCCTACCTCTCATTGATGATTTATTCGACCAACTTCATGGATCTCAATATTTTTCAAAGATTGACCATTGATCTGGATATCATCAATTGTGTGTGAAAAAGGAATACATTCCAAAAATAGCATTTCGAGCTAGGTACGGGCATTAAGAGTTTACAAAAATGCCTTTGGGATTGACTAATGCACCCTATGTCTTCATGGATCTATTGAATAGAGTTTTCGAAGAATATATTGATGAATTTTTAATGGTATTTATTGATGATATATTGGTATACTTCAGATTATACGAAGAGCAAGAAAATCACTTGCGCATTATTCTATAAAAACTTAGAAGAAATGAATTATTTGGGAAATTTAGCAAGTGTGAATTCTGGATTCAAGAGATTTCGTTTCTTGTCCATATTGTCTCTAAGGATGTAATCTCTATTGATCCTTCAAAGATAATGGAAATCCAAGAATATCCAGCACCAAAAAATATAACTGAGGTATGAAATTTTATTAGTTTAGTAGGTTATTATCGACTTTTCATCGAGAAATTTTCCCGACTGGATAACCCATTAACCAAGATCACATGTGAAGGGGTAAATTTTGTTTGGACAAAAGAGTGTAAAAAATGGTTTGAGGAACTGAATAGAATATTATTCAATCCAACTATCTTGACTCTACCATCGGGGAATGATGGGTTTGTTATTTATATTGATGCTTCAAAGAAAGGACTTAGTTATGTCCTTATGCAGATTGATAGAGTTATTGGCTATGCATCACGGCAGCTAAAAATTAATGAGAAAAACTATCCTACTCATGATCTTGAGTTATCAGCTATAATCTTTACTTTGAAGATATGGAGACATTATCTCTATGGTGAAAAATGTGAGATATATACTGACCACAAGTGTTCGAAGTATATTTTCTAACAAAAAGAACTCAACATGAGGCAAAAAGATGGCTTGAACTACTCAAGAATTATGATTTCACAATACACTACCACTTGGGGAAGGAAAATAAGGTGGAAGATGCTTTGAGAAGAAAGGATCATGGAGTATTGAACAAGTTGAGAGTTGAAAGGGATCCTATTTACATGGATCTAGTGAAAATGGATATGGGATTAATCATGGAAGGTGAAACATCGATACTTTTTCAAACGGTTTCTAAACCATCTTTACTAGAAAGGGTAAAAACTTCTCAGGATGATGATGAGAAGTTTCAAAAGAAAATTAAAGTTGTGAATGATGGTGGATTGAGTGACTTTATATATGAAGATGGAATTTTGAAATTTGGGAAGATACTTTGTGTTCCTATCATACCTGATCTAAAAAGGAAATTGTTGGATGATGCTCATAGCTCCAATTTCTATATACACTCTAGTAGCACTAAGATGTATAGAGATTTGAAGGAACATTTTTTGTGGGACAACATGAAGAGGTAGATTTCTGATTTTTTTTCATGATGTATGGATTGTCAACAAGTCAATGCTGGAAGAAAACAGCCTAGAAGAGTCATGAAACCTCTTCCCATACCTAAGTTGAAATGGGATAATATTATGATGGACTTTATCATGGGGCTACCAAATACACCTAGAAGGAATGATGCAATATGGTTCATTGTGGATTGTTTTACCAAGTCAGCACATTTTCTTGCTATAAGAAAGGATTTACCACTTGAAAGTTTATCAAGACTATATCTAAATAAATTTTTGAGACTCCATGGTTTACCCCTATCAATTGTTTCTTGTCGTGATCCCTGTTTTACATCAAGATTTTAGAAAAGTCTTCTGAAGGACCTGGATACTAAACTTCATTTGAGTACTGCCTACAACCCTCAAACCGATGGACAATCAGAACGAACAATTAAAACCTTATAAGTCATATTGTGATCTTTCTCACTTGACTATCAAGTTATGTGGGATCAATATTTACCTCTGGTAGAATTTTCCTATTACAATAACATCCATTCAAGTATTCAGATGGCACCATATGAAGCGTTATATGGAAAGAGATTTCACACACCAACTTGTTGGGATGATTTGTGTGAAAGAAAACTTGTAGGCCCAGAACTTGTTGAGGAAATGATGGAAAACATGAAGGACATCCAAACCCACATCAAAGTAGCACAAAGTAGGTAGAAGAGCTATACAGATAACCGAAGGAAGGATTTGGAATTTCAGGTAGTAGATCATGTTTTCTTGAATGTATCTCCATGGAAGGGAGTTACATGATTCGGTAGGATGATTAAATTGAGTCCCAGGTACACCATACCTTTTGATGTTCTAGAACGAATTGGGGATTTAACTTACAGTTTGGTAATGCCGCCAAGTCTCTTCAAAGTTCACGATGTGTTCCACATATCACTGTTTAGAAAATAAATTCCTGAACCAACACATGTACTCACCTATGAGGAAATTGAATTGGAACCTGATCTATCTTATTGTGAAGATCCTGTCAAAATTCTTGATACTAGAGAAAAAGCGCTGAGAAACCAGATGACTCTTCTGGTAAAAGTTTTATAGAGAAACCATAAGATGGAACAGGCAACATGGGAACCCGAGGAACTTATGATGATGAACCACCTGAATTTTTTTATGCAGTAATATTCTATAAATTTAGAGGAATAAATTATTTGAAGGAGGGAATAATGTAACACCCCAAGCTTCCACAGTATATTTCCCTTTGAATAATGTAATAGCTTTCATTGTACGCAACTTTGAGATTCTAACACACCGCGACCAATCAAACAAGCCGTTATGAATATTAATACCCACTTTTTGAAAATATATAAATTTTATCTTTCAAAATGAACTCCATTTTTGAATTTGGGATATCTAAGTTATCTTAGGGTGAATTTGTGGTATTTTTTTGAAAACATTCAATTTTTGATGAATAGTGAAAACACTGAGTTATTGTTTAAAACCAACTTTGTATTTAAATAATTATTTATGTTATTTAAATTTAATTTCGGTCAAAATAGATACATAATACCTATATAAGTTCAATTTAATTCATTATATTCATTTTATAATGAGTTTAGATGTATAAAAATGTTGTTGAACTTTTTACCGTCTTTTACCCACCTCCTAGGGGAATTTGCAAATTTGCATAAAACATAATTTTACCACTTCTGTGGGTTGTATTTCAAAACTCAAAGAGACCCGATTAATATTAGTAAGTAAAATGTGGTTCAATAAGATGAAAATAATTTTTTGTGAATAGTAACAATTTGCCTTTATTTACCACGGTCAAAAGTAAATAGAGTAATTAAGGATAAAAATGATATCATGATTACCCTAACACATGTCCTAATTTTATTGGATAAGTATAATTCGAACAGAAACATCCTTAGGAATAAAATATGAATCTCTTTGGTCCGCATGGATTAGATTAGTAAATTAATTATTATTTTATTTAAAGAAGAGTTTAAAAACTTAAAATCAAAGGTTAATAACTAAACCATTTTTAATATAGGGTTATACATAAGATAAATTTGACAATAAATATTCATTAGAAATATAAAATTATTTCCTATATAATTATATTTTATTTATAATTTTTAGACATTAAATATATATATTTATTTATGACACAACAATGATGGAGAAATTACCTTATTTATGAAAGATTCAAATAATTGATATTATAATTATCCAAATAAATCTAATTTGAGACTTTTAATGAATTACACTAATTTTCTTGGTTAATATGAAATGTTATGGATTATTTAAGGATTTTTTTTTGAAGTAATAATGTTTTTATGTATTTAAAAAAACAAAATACCAAATAGTGTCAAAATTGACATAAAAGAGTTTTTACAGCGAATATTATATTATTAATTGTTATTCTATTACTAAAAATCTATGGTTAGGACAAAGGGATTAAATAATATTATTTATGTCACTAATTAACCACTTTATTTTCTCTTGTATGTTTATAGTAAGTTTATTAACCATATAATATAAAAATACAAATAGATACGGTAAATGTCAAACTATTTAACTAAGAGTTAAATCTAAAAGATAAGGTTAATATAGTGACCCAAACCTATATAAAACCTATTGGTTGAGTGGTTTTCGACCCATACCCACATATTATTTGAAATAAATCATTTTGTAGTCATTAGAAACCGAAAATGATTTTATTATAAAATAATATTTCGATCTTTTTCTAAGGTGCCCATCACCCCTCTTATAAAAGGGAACTTCCCCTTCCCTGAAATTCACACCTTCAAATCCATATGGATCAGACAAACCCTACCCAAATACCCTATAAACTATCCTTCCTTAATCCTATAATCCTTTATTTGTTCATAAACCCAACCTAAGGATACCTTTTGATTAAATCAAAAGTAAGAGCCCGAAGAAGAGGTAAATATTTCATCACCTCTTTCAAGTTCCTTTCTTCTTCCACTTCCTCTTTCATTGTTGTTTCCATTATAAAATAATAACTTCAGTATATTCCATATAATTTGATGTTATTATAAAAAATGTAGAACTATATTCACTATTCTATCCATCCTATAAATGACAAAGTCACCATACGTGCGTATATACGGATTACCATCTCCATGTCGTGTTGTAGTTTGTTATTCAAACACTTCATCATTTGGATAGGTATAATAATGAGTATAAATGATTTAAATAATAAATATAACATCTTAATTATTCTTTATATATGATATACCATCTAATTATATATGATTTTAATATCAAAAGAATGATATTGTCGCTCGTGCGTATGAACGGATTACCGTCTCCACAAACGCGATGATATTCATTCCCCATCTTATCCATTCAAGACTAATTTTCAGTTGATGATTAAAAATAATGTTTAAATACATAATATCATTATGAATATGAATAATAAACATCCTATATGTTACAAACATTACTTACATAACAAATCATATAAAGGAAAATGAATCAGTTAACACCCGAAACGATGATACTACTGAAATATCATTAACAAATAAATATTAGAAGATCTTATATGATATCATATTTATGTATATAGATCTTTTATAATTTAACAACAATAATTTAATTATTATACAGGAGTTTAACATACCCTAGACAAAGAAAAATTACATGGTAAGGGTTAATTTCACAATCTATTTATTATCTGTGGTTGTTTTTACAAAAGTATCTACTAGGACCTCTTTATCATCCACATCCGTGTTTTCTTAAAAAAGGTATTTCAAAAAAAATTACTATTTAATAGATTATGGGTTTCATTCATTCATACACTTATTTGACCTTATATTTTTTGAAAGGAATCTTTTTGTCATTTTCCAAAAAAGGTACTTTAGGACATTTTCGTCAAAATTAAGGTAAGAATGTTTTTTAACTTATACGATGGGTGCGGCTATTTTCCCCCGTTATAACATCATAAAATCTTCCCTTAGAAGATTATAAGAATATTTTTAAAATATATGTTTTCTTTTATAATTATATGACTTTAAAATTATTTCAAAATAGAAAGAGACGTTTCTATAAAAAGGTATTTATTTCATCTATTTCAACATCCATTGATGGATTTTAAGATTATTTGAAGTTGATTTATTACGATAAAAAACTTACATATTGTATTTAAGGTTTTGTGATATATTTGAATTTGGATGTGTTATTTTCACACCATTCATGGTTTATGAATAACTTATTGTCATTTCATATGCTAGTTTTAGTATGAATGTTTATGTTATGTTTAAACCTTTTCATATGTGGAATGCCTTGGACTTATTAAGTGACCGGTGGATCCTATTATAGCTCCTTGATGAATCGGTAGGTTTCATGAGACAAACTAGTGTCTTGGCACAAGGCCTTGAATAAATCTTATTTATAGTCTTGGAACAAGGCCTTGACTATGTGGTTATGATGTCTGGCATTGTGCATTCCATCATTATGAAAGTGGTTACTGATATTTCATGTGATTATTTGACTAGTATAATATCCATATGATTAATTAAATTTCATTATTTGATTTTAAATTTTCCGTATTATATTGAATTTCAAGTTTAAAAGGCTTTTGTTTTATTCTTATACATTGCCTTAAATGTTTATGCTTATTTATGAAAGTTTTTGCTATATTGTTATCCTTAATAATCATCTGATCTCACCCCATTCTATGTTTTATTTTTTTCAAGATGTGAAGAAGTATATTATGATAGAATTGCAGGGATAGTCTAAGGGATATGAGTGTGGCCTATGGAGACTATGTTGTTGTAGTTTTTCATTTTACAATGTAATATAAAACTTATGAATGTATCTAGTATTTCTAAGGATACTAACCTTATCTGTATTTCGAGACTTGATCTTTTGTGATCATGCCAATGTTATGTAATAATGCACTGACTCTGGGTAACTAGGGTCAAGGTGTTACAATTGGTATGATAGGAAGTTTACTACAAACCTTGGAAGCAAGATTTAGAAAAACTATGATTAGAGCACATTACCCTAAGATAGACTTTGAGGATTAGTATAGAATAACTTCCTAGAATTTTGGTATTGTAGATATTTTTTGAGATTTCCAAGAAATATGTCCTTGTCTAGATACGAGAAGGTAGAGGTGGATCTGGCACAGATGTACCTAGGGGTAAAACCTAAAAACACCACTTTGAGCTAGACTCTAATGGGAACAGGTGCACAACAATAGGCATTGCTGCACTCTTTGTTACAACACTCCCAGTGGATATACATAGGATAATTCTCATTTTTTTAAAAACCATTAAGAAGGGTTTATGGGTATATACTTCCTCAAAGAAAACATTTTTATGATTATGGATTATATCCATAAACTATTCAATTTATGTAACTTTTTTACAAGTTTGGAATTCTGTATTGTGACTCATAAACTAATCTAGTGTATGCCATTGTTTAGAAATGGCGCCTAGTAGAAGGAATGGAAACTATATCAATGCATGTAATCCATGTAGGAACTTCCCTCCTACTCAAGATAATTATAGTGGAGCTGGTGAAGCAACTGGTGCTGATCATCTTATCACCATACTGGGACAACTCACTCAGGTTATGAATAATAACCTTACCCGTATAGAGCATCCTGATCCACAACGTGGAGGATCAATGTTAGACCGCTTCATGAGTCAACAACCACCAACATTAAATGGGAGTACAAATCCATTAATATTGAGCAATTGATAAATTCCTTAGAGAAAATATTTCACTCTTTTGGGAGTAGTGAAAGGGAAAAAGTTGTCATGGCAGTTTGTCACCTCATGGGAGATGCAGATCAATGGTGTCCATTGATTCAAAACACAAAGGAAGATGATGAAGTATCTAATATTGAATCGAGGGAGTTTATTGAGCTTTTATTAGAAAAATAATTTCCTCATGACTATCAAGCGGATATGGAAAGTCAATTTCTATGTCTGGGGAAAAAGGAGGATGCGAATGTCGCAAAGTATGAGGATAACTTTACAAGGTTAGTAGGGAATGCAGAAGATTATATACATAACCCAAGGAATAATATTGGTCGATTATTTGATGTGTTAAAACTATTTCTCCCATGAGCATTAGTCTCACAATCCATCTTATCATACGAAGATATTGTCTCATGTGCTATCAAGATAGAAAATAAATTCTCTAAGTCTAACGACTTTAAAGTAAAGCAATAGAAGAAGAGACCAGCTGAACACTCTGAAAATGGAAATAAGGTGAAGAAGGGAAAAGTTGAATATCCATCCTATAGTAAATGTGGGAAGAAACACCTCGGTACTTTCCTGAAGGTAGTGGGAGTATGTTACAATTATGGTGAAAAAGGCCACCAAGCTCGTGATTGCAAGGGGAAGAAAGAGGATCTCAATTTTGAATGCTAAAATTGTAGAGAAAGGGGGAACTATGAAAATAAATGTCCTAAGCACCAAAGAAATTTACCTCATAAAAGGAAAAGGGATCAAGGCCAAGCTTATGTTATCACTACTAATGAGGTTGAAACTCCGAAAGACGTTGTGGCAGTTAATTTAATAGTTTCCTCAAGATTAGAAAATGATTTATTTGATTATATATCATTGAATTGTTTAATATCTTCCCAGTTTTCTAAGAAAATTAGATATTTTCAATTTGACTTAACAAGGGAGTTGTCAGTCAAAACACCTAAGATAGTAACATTTCAAAAAAGTTTTTTGAATCAGTTCCCATTAGGGCATGTTATTTATCTGCTAATCTCATCGTCACACCCATGATTGAATTTGATATAATCCTTTGTATGGATTATATTTCAGACCATGATGCAAAAATTTATTGTAAGAAGAAGGAGGTTACAATTCTTGATGATGATAAGTAGTACCTTATCTTTAGAGTAGAAACCTCACCACCTAATTCTTATCTAGATCCACCACCAGTAGATCAACTAAATTAAATTATTGGGGAGGAAGAGAATGAAATAACGGTGTGTGAGGAAATGATTGTTCAAATAGAGGATGTACTTATTGTGAAAGAATATGTTGATGTGTTTCTAGAAGATTTACCTGGACATCCTCCAAAATGAGAAATTGAGTTTTACATTGATTTTATTCTTGGTTCATGTCCCATATCAGAGACCCCTTATAGAATGTCCACTATGGAATTAGTGGACCTAAATAAATAACTAGAGTAATTGAGTAATAAGGGATTTATTCTCACTAGGGTTTCTCCATGGGGCGCCCCTGATTTTTTTATTAAGAAGAAAGATCAATTTATGAGGTTTTGTATTGACTACAGGGAGATCAATGCTATAATAATAAAGAACAAGTATCCCCTACATCACATTGATGATTTATTCGACCAACTTCATGGAGCTCAATATTTTTAAAATATTGACCTTCGATCTGGATATCATCAGTTGTGTGTGAAAAAGGAAGACATTCTGAAAACAGCATTTTGAACCAGGTACGGGCATTACGAGTTTACAGAAATGCCTTTTGGATTGACTAATGCACCCTCAGTCTACATGGATCTAATGAATAGTGTTTTTTTGGAATATATTGATGAATTTTTAGTGATATTTATTGATGATATATTGGTATACTCCAAAATCTACGAAGATCATGAATATCACTTACGCATTATTCTAAAGAAACTTAAAAGAAATTAATTATATGGGAAATTTAGGAAGTGTGAATTCAGGCTTCAAGAGATTTGTTTTCTTGGCCATATTTTCTCTAACGATGGAATCTATATTGATCCTTCAAAGGCCAAGGCAATCCAATAATGGCCAGCACCGAAAAATATAACTGAGGTATACAGTTTTATTGGTTTATCAGGTTATTATCAATGTTTTGCCTAGAATTTTACCTTGTTGGCTAACCCGTTTACCAAGCTCACACGTAAAGGGGTTAAATTTGATTGGACAAAATAGTGAGAAGAAGTTTTTGAAGAAATGAAGATAATATTAGTAAATGTTTCTATCTTGACTCTACCATCATAGAATGATGGGTTTTTTATTTATAATGATGCTTCAAAGAAAGGACTTTGTTGTGTCCTTATGCAGAATGATATAGTTATTGCCTATGCATCATGGAAGCTAATAATTCATGATAAAAACTATCCTATTCATGATCTTGAGTTAGCAGCTATAATATTTACTTTGAATATAGGATAACATTATCTCTGTGGTGAAAAATGTGAGATATATACCGATGAAAAGAGTTTGAAGTATATTTTCTAACAGAAAGAACTCAACATGAGGCAAAGGAGATGGCTGGAACTACTCAAGTATCTTGATTGCACAATACACTACCACCCGGGGAAAAAAATTAGGTGGCAGATGCTTTAATCAGAATAGATCATAGAGTTTTGAACAAGATGAGAGTTGAAAGGGATCCTGTTTTCATGGATCTAGTGAAAATGGATATGAGAATAATCATGGAAGGTGAAAAATCAATACTTTTTCAAATGGTTTCCAAGCCATATTTACTTGAAAAGATAAAAGTTTCTCAGGATGATGGTGAGGAGTTTCAAAATATAATTAAAGCTGTGAACTATGAGAGATTGAGTGACTTCATATATGAAGATGTAATTTTTAACTTTGGGAAGAGACTTTGTGTTCCCAACATACCTGATCTAAAAAGGGAATTTTTGGATGATTCTCATAGCTCCAATTTCTCTATAAAACCTGGTGACACTAAGATGTATAGAGATTTCAAGGAATATTTTTGGTGGGACAACATGAAGAGGGAGATTGTTGATTTTGTTTCACAGTGTACGGTTTGTCAACAAGTGATAGCTGGAAGGCATCAGCCTAGAGAAGTCATGCAACCTCTTCCCATACATGAGTGTAAATGGGATAATATTATGATGAACTTTGTCATGGGGATACCGTAGACACCTATAAGGAATAATGTAATATGGGTCATTGTTGATCGTTTTACCAAGTCAGCACATTTTCTTGCTAAAAGAGAATATTTACCTCTTGAACCATTAGCAAGACTATATATCAATGAAGTTGTTAGACTCCATGGTGTACCCCTATCGATTGTTTCTGTTTGTGATCCATGTTTTACATAAATATTCTGGAAAAGTATTCAGAAGGCCCTAGATACTGAACTTCATTTGAGCACTGCATACCACCCTCAAACCGATGGACAATCAGAACAAACTATTCAAACCATAGAATACATGTTTAGATTTTTCTCACTCGACTTTCAAGGTATGTGGGATCAATATTTACCTCTAGTAGAATTTTTCTATAACAATAGCTTCCATTAAAGTATTCATATAGCACAATATGAAGCGTTATATTGAAAGATATGTCACACAACAACTTGTTGGGATGATGTTGGTGAAAGAAAACACATAGGCCCAGAACTTGTTGAGGAAACGATGGAAAAGGTGAATGTTATACAAACCCACATCAAAGCAGCACAATGTAAGCAAAATAGATATATCGATAACCAAAGGAAGGATTTGGAATTTCAGGTAATAGATCTTGTTTCTTGAAAGTATGTTCATGTAAGGGAGTTATACGATTCGATAAGAAGGGTAAATTGAGTTCTACTTACATCGTACCATTCGATATTCTAGAACTAATTGGGGTTGTAGCTTACCATTTGGCAATGCCGCCAATTCTCTCCAAAGTTCACGATGTGTTCCACGTATCACTGTTGAGAAAATACATGCCTCGCCCAACGCATGTACTCACCAATGAGGAAATTTAACTGGAACCTAATATGTCTTATTTTGAAGAGCCTGTCAAAATTCTTAATACCAGAGAACAAGTGCTGAGAAACCAGACAACTCATCTGGTAAAAGTTTTATGGAGAAACCATAAGATGGAAGAGGCAATGTGGGAACCCGAGGAACTTATAATGAAGAACCACCCAAATATTTTTATGCAGTAATATTCTAGAAATTTTGAGGACTAAATTATTTGAAAGAGGGAATAATGTAACACCCCAAGCTTCCATGATATGTTTCCCTTTTAATAATGCAATAGCTTGCATTGTACACAACTTCGAGATTCTAACAAACCACGACCAATCAAACTCGCCGATATGAATAGTAATACCCACATTTTGAAATTTTATAGATTTTATCTTTCAAAATGGACTTTATTTTTTGGATTTGGAATATCGAAATTAGCTTTGGGTAAATTTTGGGTATTTTTCAAAAAACATTCAATTTTTGATGAATAGTGAAAAACACTGAGTTTTTGTTCAAAACTGACTTTTTTTTAAATAATTAGTTATTTTATTTAAATTTAATTTAGGTCAAAAAAGATACATAATAACTATATAAGTTCAATGTAATTCATTGGAGGCATTTTTTAATGAGTTTTGATATATAAAAATTTTATTGAACTTTTTACCGTCTTTTACGCACCTCCTAATAGAATTTGAGAATTTTCACGAAACATAATTTTACCGCTTTTGTGGGTTAAATTTCAAAAATATGAGAGACCCGGTTAATATAATTAAGTAAAATGTGGTTCAATAAGATGAAAATAATTTTCGGTGAATTGTAACTTTTTACTTTTATTTACCACGGTTAAAAGTAAATATGATAATTAAGGGTAAAAATGATATAATAATCACCATAACACTTGTCTTAATTATATTAGATAAGTATAATTCGACCTAAAAACCCTTAGGAATAAAATATGAACCTTTTTGGTCCACTTGGGTTAGATTAGGACATCTATTATTATTTTATTTAAAGAAGAGTTAAAGGAGTTGAAATCAAAGTTCAATAACTAAACCATTTTTAATATAGGGTTATACAAAAGATAAATTCAACTATAAAAATTCATTAGAAAGGTAAAAATATTTCTTACATAATGGTATTTTATTTATAATTTTTAGACATTAAATAATTAAATTTATTTGTGACACAAATGATGCAGTAATTACCTTATTAATGAAAGATTAAAATAATTGATATTATAAATATCCAAAAAAAATATAATTTTAGACTTTTAAGGAATTAAAGTAATTTTAAACATTAATATGAAATGTTATAATTTATTAAATGTATTTTTTTCGAAGTAATAATTCTTTTATGAATTGAAGAAAACAAAATACCAAATAGTGTAAAAATTGAGATAAAAGAGTTTTTAAAACAAACATTATATTATTAATTTTTATTCTATTTATAAAAATATATGGTTCAGATAAAGGGCATAAATGATATTATATATGTCATTAATGAACCACTTGAGGTTCTCTTAGAAGTTTATAGTAAGTTTTTCAATCATATAATATAAAAATACAAAGAGACAAAGTAAATGTCAAACTATTTAACTAAGAGTTAAATCTAAAAGACAAGGTTAATATAGTGACCTAAACATTTCTAAAACATTTTTGTTGAGTATTTTCCGACCCATACCCACCTTATCCGTGAAATAAATTATTTTGGAGCCATTTTAAACCGAAAATTATTTTATTATAAAATAATATTTCAATCTTTTCCTAAGGTGCCCCTCACCCCTCTTATAGAAGTGAACTTCCCCTTCTCTCATATTTACACCTTCAAATCCATTTGGATCGATCAAAAACTACCCAAATAACCTCTCAACTATCCTCACTTCATCCTAGAATCCTTAATTTTGTCATAAAGACAACTTAGTGATCCTTTTTGATCAAATCAATAAGATGAACCTGTAGAAGAGAAAAATATTTCATCACCTCTTTTAAGTTCTTTTCATCTTCCACTTCCTCATTCCTTGTTGTTTTCATTCTAAAATAATAAATCCAGTATATTATATATATTGTTATGTTATTATAAAAAATGGTAAAACCATAT
Organism: Viscum album; assembly: GCA_963277665.1. Taxonomy (NCBI): domain Eukaryota; kingdom Viridiplantae; phylum Streptophyta; class Magnoliopsida; order Santalales; family Viscaceae; genus Viscum; species Viscum album. The sequence goes on along the minus strand of OY728131.1, from coordinate 1,723,193,830 downwards.
TCACTATTCAATCCATCCTATAAATGACAAAGCCACCATACGTGCATACGTATGGATTACCGTCTCCACGTTGTGGTGTAGTTTGTTATTCAAACACTTCATCATTTGGATAGGTATAATAATGAGTATAATTGATGTAAATAATAAATATAACAGGATAATTATTCTGTATATATGATATAATATCCAATTATATACGATTTTAATATCAAAATAATGATATTGTCGCTCGTGCGTACGTACGGATTACCGTCTCCATGAACGCGATGAGATTCATTCCCCATCATATCCATTCAAAACTAATTTTCATTTGATGATTAAGAATAATTATTAAAGACTTAATATCATTCTTAATATGAATAAAATACATCCTATACAAAACAAAAATTACTTATGTAATAAAACATATAAAGGAAAACGAATCAGTTAACACCTGAAACGATGATACTACTGAAATATCATTAACAAATCAATATTATAAGATCATATATGATATCATATTTATGTACATAGTTATTGTATAATTTAATAACAATGATTTAACTATTATAAAAGAGGTTAATGTACCCTCGACCAAGGAAAAGTTCAAGTTAAGGGTTAATTTCACAATCTCTTTATTATCTGAGGTTGGTTCTACATAAGTATCTACTAGGACCTCTTTATCATCAACATCCGTGTTTTCTTAAAAAAATTATTTCTAAATAGTTTTAATATTTAATAGAAAATGGGTTAAAGTCATTCATACCCTTAATTTTATTTATATGTTTTGAAATGAATCCTTCCATTGTTTTCCAAACAAGGTACTTTATAACCTTTTCGAAAAAATTAAGGTAAGAATGTTTTTTTAACCTATACAGCGGGTGCAGCTATTTTCCACCATTATAACATCGTAAAAGCTTCCCTTACAAGCTTATAAAAATATTTTCAAAATAAAGTTTTTATTTTATAATTATATTACTTTTAAATTATTTCAAAATAGAAAGAGATATTTCTCTAAAAAAAGTTTTGATTTCGTCTTTGTAAACATCCTCTGATGGATTTTAAGCTTATTTGAAGTTGATTTATTATAATACAATACTTCCATATTTTATTGAAGGTTTTGTGATATGTTTGACTATGGATGTGTTATTTTCACACCATTAATGGTTTATAGATAAATTATTGACAATTCGTATTCTAGTGTTAATACGAATGTTTATGTTATGTCTAAAACTTTTCATATGAGGAATGCATTGGACTTAGTAAGTGACGGTTGGAGTCCGCTATAGCTCCTCGATGAAATGGTAGTTCTCATGAGACAAACTAGTTTCTTGGCACAAGTCCTTTAAAAAATATTATTTTAGTCTTGGAACAAGGCCTTTACTATGGGGTTATGAAGTCTGGCATTATGCATTCCATCATTATGAAAGTGGCTATTGATATTTCATGACATTATTAGACTTGTAGAATATTCATGTGAATAAGTAAATGGAATTGTTTTATTTTTTCTTTTCCATATTATGCTTAATTTCAAGTTTAAAAGGCTTTTCTTTTAGTCTTATACATTGCCTTAAATTTTTATGCTTATTTATGAAAGTTTCTGCTATATTGTTATCCTTATTAAGCATCTGAGATCACCCCTTTCAATATATTATTTTTCCTAGGATGCGAAGAAGTATATTAGGACTGACCTGTAGGGATAGTGTAAGGGATATGAGTGTGGCCTATAGAGTCTATGTTGTTGTAGTTTTTTATATTATAATGTAATGTAAGACTTATGAATGTATCTAGTATTTCCAAGTATATGAAACTAATCGGTCTTTCGAGACTTGAATTTTTGTGATCATTCCATTGTTATGTAATAATGCACCGACCCTGGGTAACTAGGGATGGAGAGTTACAGTTGGTATCATAGAAAGTTTAGTACAAACCTTGGAATCTAGATTGATAAAAACCCTAATTAGAGCACATTACTCTAAGATAGACTTTGATGATTAGTATAGAAAGACTTCCTAGAATTTTAATATTTTAAATATTTCGTGAGTTTTCCAAGAAATAAATACCAGTCAAGATACGAGCAGGTAGAGGCAGCTCTGGCACATATGTACCAAGGGGTAAAACCAGAAAACTCCGCTTTGAGCTAGACTCGAACAGGAACTGGTGCATGAAAAAGGGCATTGTTTCACTCTTGGTTACGACACTCTTGGGGGATATTCTTTGAATAATTCTCATTTTATTTACAAACCATTATGAAGGGTTTATGAGTATATACTTCCTGAAAGAAATGTTTTTATGATTATGTATTATATCCATAAACTGTTCAATTTATGTTAACCATTTTACAAGTTTGGAATTATGTATTGTGATTCATAAACCAATCTAGTGTATGGAATTGTTTAGAAATGGCACATAGTAGAAGGAATGGAAACCGTATCAATGCACATAATCCATGTAGGTGTTTCTCTCCAAATAAAGATAATTGTAGTGGAGTTGGTGAAGCAACTAGTGCTGATCAGCTTATCACTATACTAGGACAACTCACTCAGGTTATGAATAATATCCTTACCCGTCTGGAGCACCCTGATCCACAATGTGGAGGATCAATGTTAGACCGCTTCATGAGGCAACAACTGCCAACATTAAAGAGAAGTACAAATCCATTAGTATCTGAGAAATGGATAAATTCCTTAGAGGAAATATTTCACACTTTGGGGAGTAGTGAAAGGGGAAAAGTTGTCATGGCAGTTTATTGCCTCACAGGAGACGCAGATCAACGGTGGTCATTGATTCAAAACACAAAGGAATATGATAAATTATCAAATATGGAATGGAGGGAGTTCAATGATATTTTATTAGAAAAATACTTTCCTCGTGACCATTGAGTGGATATGGAATGTAAATTTCTGAGTCTGAGGCCAATGGAGGATGAAAATATCGCAAAGTATGAGGCTAACATTACAAGATTAACAAGGCATGCAGTAGATTATATACGTAACCCAAAGAGTAAGATTAATCGATTCTTTGATGGGTTAAAACCATTTCTATGGCGAGAATTAATCTCATAATCCTTTTTATTATATGAAGATATTGTCTTATGCGCTATCAAGACAGAAAAATAATTCTCTAAGTATTACGACTTTAAATAAAAGAAAGAGAAGAAGAGATATGCTAAACACTCTGAAAATAGAAGTAAGGGGAGGAAGGTAAAAGTTGAATATCCATCCTGTATTAAATGTGGGAAGAAACACCCCAGTACTTTTCTAACAGGAATGAGATTCTGTTACAAGTGTAGTGAAAAAGGCCACTAAGCTCGTGATTGCAAGGGGGATAAAGAGGCTGTAAATGTTGAATGCTACAATTGTAGAGAAAGGGGGTATTATGAAAATGAGTGTCCTAAACTCCAAGGAAACTTACCTCAGAAAAGTCCAAGGGATCATGACCAAGATTATGCTATCACTACTGCTGAGGTTGAGCTCTGAAAGATGTGGTGGTAGGTAATTTAATGGTTTCTTCAAGTTGAGAAAATGCTTTATTTGATTCTGGAACATCGCATTGTTTCATATCTTCCCAGTTTGCTAAGAAAATTAGATAGTTTCAATTTGACTTAATAAGGGATTTTTCAGTCAAAAAACCTAAGTGAAATATCATTGCAACAATGTTTTTTGAATCAGTTCCCATTAGGGCATATAAATGTTCTTTATCTGCTGATATCATCATCATCCCCCTGATTGAATTTGATATAATCCTTGGTATGGATTGGATTTCGAACCATGATGCGAAAATTTATTATAAGAAGAAAGAGGTTACAATTCTCGATGATGATAAGGAGTACCTTATCTTTAGAGTAGAAACATCGCCACATAATTCTTATCTAGATCCACCCCAAGCATCTCAACTAAATTCAATTATTGGGGAGGAAGATAATGAAATAAATGTGGGTGAGGAAACGAATGCTCAAATAGAGGATGTACTTATTGTGCAAGAATATGTTGATGTGTTTCCAGAATATTTACCTGGACATCCTCCAGAATGAGAAATTAAGTTTTACATTTATTTAATTCTTGGTTCAAGGCCCATATCGAAGACCCCTTATATAATTGACACTGTGGAATTAGTGGAACTAAAGAAACAACGAGAGAAATTGAGTAATAAGGGATTTATTTGACATAGTGTTTCTCCATGGGGATACCCTTTTCTTTTTGTTAAGAAGAAAGATTGGTCTATGAGGTTGTGCATTGACTACAGGGCTATCAACGCTATAACAATATAGAAAAAGTATCCCCTACTATGCATTTATGATTTATTCGACCAACTTCATGGAGCTCAATATTTTTCAAAGATTGACCTTCGATCTGAATATCATCAGTTGTGTGTGAATAAGGAAGACATTATGAAAACAACATTTCGAACAAGGTGCAGGCATTATGAGTTTACAGTAATTCCTTTTGGATTGACTAATGCACCCTCCGTCTTCATGGATCTAAGGAATAGAGTTTTCGAGGAATATCTTGATGAATTTGTAGTGGTATTTATTGAAGATAAATTGGTATACTTAAAATCTATGAAGATCATGAAAATCACTAGCGGGTTATTCTAAAGACTCTTAGAAGAAATGAATTATATGGAAAATTTAGCAAGTGTGAATTCTGGCATCAAGATATTTCTTTTCTTGGATATATTGTCTCTAAGGATGGAATCTCTATTGATCCTTCAAAGACAAAGGCATTCCAAGAATGGCCAACACCGACAAATATAACTGAGGAATACATTTTTATTGGTTTAGTAGGTTATTATCAATGTTTCGTCCAGAATTTTGACCGGTTGGCTAACCCTTTAAACAAGATCACATGTAAAGGTGTTAAATTTGTTTGGACAAAAGAGTGTGAATTTTTTTTAAAGAACTGAAGATAAGATTAGTCAATGCTCATATCTTGACTCTACCATTGGGGAATGTTGGGTTTGTTATTTAAATTGATGCTTCAAAGAAAGGATATGGTTGTTTCCATATAAAAAATGATAGAGTTATTGCATATGCATCATGGAAGATAAAAATTCATGAGTAAAACTATCCTACTCATGATCTTGCGTTAGTAGCTGTAATATTTCCTTTGAAGATATGTGGACATTATCTCTATGGTAAAAAACGTGAGATATATACCAATCACAAAAGTTTGAAGTATATTTTCTAACTGAAAGAACTCAACATGAGGAAAATGAGATGGCTTGAAATACTCAAGGATTATGATTACACAATACACTACCACCCGAGGAATGCAAATAAGGTGGTAGATGCTTTGAGAAGAAAGAATCATGGAGTTTTGAAAAAGATGAGAGTTGAAAAGGATCCTATTTTCAAGGATCTAGTGAAAATGGATATGGGAATAATCATGGAATGTGAAACATAAATACATTTTCAAATGGTTTCCAAACTATCTTTACTAGAAAGGATTAAATTTTCTTAGGCTGATGATGAGGATTTTCAAAAGAAAATTAAAGCTGCGAAGAATGGGAGATTGAGTGACTTCATATATAAAGATGGAATTTTGAAATTTGGGAAGAGACTTTGTGTTCCAAACATACCAGATCCAAAAAGTGATTTGTTGGATGATGCTCATACCTCCAATTTCTCTATACACCCTGGTTCCACTAAGATGTATCAAGATTTGAAGGAACATTTTTGGTGGGGAAACATGAAGAGGGAGATTGCAGATTTTGTGTCACGATGTATGGTTTTTCATCAAGTGAAAGATGTAAGTTAAGATCCAGGAGGAGTCATGAAACCTATTCCCATACATTAGTGGAAATGGGATAATATTACGATGCACTTTGTCATGGGGATACCAAATACACCTAGAAGAAATGATGAAATATGGGTCATTGTTGATCGTCTTACCATGTTATTAAATTTTCTTACTATAAGAGAAGATTTACCACTTGAACATTTAGAAGGGTTGTATATTAATGAAGTTGTAAGAATCTATGGTGTATCCCTATCGATTTTTTCTGATTGTGATCCCCATTTTACATCATGATTCTGGAAAAGTCTTCAGAAGGCCCTGGTTACTGAAGATAGTTTGAGCACTTCCTACCACCCTCAAACCGATGGACAATTAGAAAGAACTATTAAAACCTTAGAAGACATGTTGAGATCTTGCTCACTTGACTTTCAAGTTATGTGGGATCAATATTTACCTCTGGTAGAATTTTCCTGTAATGATAGCTTCCATTCAAGTATTCATATGGCACCATATGAAGCATTATATGTAAAGAGATATCGCACACCAACTTGTTGGGATGATGTTGGTGAAAGAAAACCTATAGGCCTAGAACATGTAGAGGAAAAGATGGAAATGGTGTAGGTTATCCAAACCCACGTCAAATTATCACAAAATATGTAGAAGAGTTATGCCTATAACCGAAGGAATGATTTGGATTTTCATGTAAGTGATCATGTTTTCTTGAAGGTATCTTCATTGAATGGAGTTATACGATTCGGTATGAAGGGTAAATTGAGTCCAAGGTACATCGGACCTTTAAAAGTCCAAGAATGAATTGGGGTTGTAGCTTACCGTTTGGCAATGCCACCAACTCTCTCCAAAGATCAAGATGTCTTCCACATATCATTGTTGAGAAAATAAAGGCCTGACCCAACGCATCTACTCACCTATGAGGAAATTGAACTGTAACCTCATTTGTCTTATTGTGAAGCGCCTGTCAAAATTCTTGATACCAGAGATTAATTGTTGTGAAACCGGATGACTCATCTGGTAAAAGTTTTATGGAGAAACCATAATATGGAAGAGGGAACCTGGGAACCCAAGGAACATATGATGAAGAACCACACGAACTTTTTATGCAGTAATATTCTAGAAATTTTGAGGACGAAATTATTTGAAGGAGGGAAGAATGTAACACCCCATTCTTCTACAGTACGTTTACCTTTGAATAATGCAACAGCTTGCATTGTATGCAACTTCAAGATTCTAACACACTGAGACAAATCAAACTAGCTGTAAGGAATATTAATACCCACTTTTTGAAATTTTATAAATTCTATCTTTAAAAATGGACTTCATTTTTTGATTCAAAATATGGAAATTATCTTAGGGTGAATTTTTTGTATTTTTCTGAAAACTTTCAATTTTTGATCAATAGTGAAAAACACTGAGTAATTGTTTAAAAATGACATTTTATTTTAATAATTATTTATTTTTTTAAAATTTAATTTAGGTAAAAATATATAAATAATACCTATATAGGTTCAATTTAATTCATTGGAGTCATTTTATAATGAGTTTGGATATATAAAACTTTTATTGAACTTTTTATTGTCTTTTACCCACCTCCTAGGAGAATTTAAAATTTTGCATAAAACTTAATTTTACCACTTATTTGGGTTGAATTTCAAAAATCCGAGAGACACGGTTAATATCAGTAAATAAAATTTGGTTCAATAAGATGAAAATAATTTTTGGTGAATATTAAATTTTTACTTTTATTTACCGCAGTTAAAAGAAAATAGGGTAATTGAGGGTTAAAATGATATCATAATTACCCTAACACGATTCCTAATTCTATTGTATAAGTATAATTCTACCAAAAAAACTTAGGAATAAAATATTAACCTCTTTGGTCCACTCGGATTAGATTAGGACAATTATTATAATATTATTTAAAGAATAGTTAAAAGAGTTAAAATCAAAGCTTAATAACTAAAATATTTTTAATATAGGGTTATACATAAGATAAATTCCACTATAAATATTAATTATAATTATAAAAAAATCCTACCTAATTTTATTTTATTTTTTATTTTTATACATTAAATAATTAAATTTATTTATGACACAATGGTGATGCAGAAATTACATTATTAATGAAAGATTAAAATAATTGATATTATAAATATCCAAATAAATCTAATTTGAGATTTTTAATTAATTATACTAATTTTATAGGTTAATATTACATGTTATAGTTGATTAAATTAATGTTTTTAAAATTAATAATGTTGTTATGAATTTAACAAAAACAAAATACCAAATAGTGTCAAAATTGACATAAAAGAGTTTTTAAAACAAATATTATGTTATTAATTTTCATTCTATTATTAAAAATCTAAGGTTCATCCAAAGAGATTAAATAATATTATATATTTCATTAATGAACCACTTGAGGTTATTTTGTAAGTTTATCGTATGTTTATTAACCATATAATATAAAAATACAAAGAGAGATGTTAAATGTCAAACTATTTAACTAAGAGTTAAATCTAAAATATGAGGTTAATATAGTGACTCAAACCTGTATAAAACATATTAGTTGAGTGTTTTTCAACCCATCCCCACCTTATCTTTTAAATAAATCTTTTTTTAGCCATTAGAAACCGAAAATTATTTTATTATAAAATAATATTTCCATCTTTTCCTAAGGTGCCTCTCACCCCTCTTATAAAAGGGAACTTCAATTTCTATCAAATTAACACCTTAAATTCCATTTGGCTGCACAAAAACCTACCCAAATACCCTATCAACTGTCCTCCCTTAATACTAGAAGAATTGATTTAGTCAGAAATCCATCCAAGGGATCCCTTTTGATCAAATCAAAAGGAAGAATCCGAAGAAGAGGTAAATATTTCCTCACCTCTTTCAAGTTTTTTTCTTCTTCCACTTCCTCTTTATTTGTTGTTTCCATTATAAAATAATAACTCCAGTATCTTCTATATAATGTGATGTTATAATAAAAATCTTACAACCATATTCACTACTCTATCAATCCTATAAATGAAAAAGTCACCATACGTGCATACGTACGGATTACCCTCTCCACGTCGTGGTGTCGTTTGTTATTCAAACACTTCATCATTTGGATAGGTATAATAATGAGTATAAATGATATAAATAATAAATATAACATGATAATTATTCTCTATATTTGATATACCATCCAATTATATACTATTTTAATATCAAAATAATGATATTGTCGCTCGTGTGTACATACGGATTACCATCTCCATAAACGCAATGAGATTCATTCCCCATCATATCCATTCAAGACTAATTTTTATTTTATGATTAAAAATAATGTTTAAAGACTTAATATAATTCTGAATATGAGTAAGATACATCCTATCGATAAAAAAAATTACTTATGTAACAAATCATATAAATGAAAACAAATCAGTTCACACTCGAAATGATGATACTACTGAAATATCATTAACAAAGCAATATTAGAATATCATATATGATATCATATTTATGTATATAGTTCATTTATAATTTAATAACAATGATTTAACTATTATACATCAGGCTAGTGTACCCTCGACCAAGTAAAAGTACAAGGTAAGGATTAATATCACAATCTCTATATAATCCGAGGTTGTTTTTATATAAGTATCTACTGGGACCTCTTTATCATCGACATCCCGGTTTTCTTAAAAAATGTATTTCAAAACATTTTTCCTATTTACTATACAATGGGTTACATTCATTTATAGATTTATTGAACATTATATTTTTTTAAATTAATCTTTCCGTTGTTTTCCAAACAAGGTACTTTATGACCTTTTCGATAAAAATTAAGGTAAGAATGTTTTTTAAACTTATACGGTGGGTGGGACTATTTTCTGTTGTTATAGCATCGTCGAAGCTGCCATTAAAATCTTATAAGAATGTTTTCAAAATAAATGTTTTATTTTATAGTTATATTACTATTCAATTATTTCAAAATTTAATGAGATGTATCTCAAAAAAAATTTGGATTTCATATATGTCAACATCCTTTGATGGATTTTAAGCCCAATTGAAGTTGATTTATTATGATACAAAAATTACATATTGTATTGAAGGTTTTGTGATGTGTTTGACTGTGGATGTGTTATTTCCACACCCTTCATGGTTTATAGATGAATTATTGACATTTTTTATGTTAGTTTTAGTATGAATGGTTATGTTACGTTTAAACCTTTTCATATGAGGAATGCATTGAATTAGTAAGTGATGGGTGGAGCCCGATATAGCTCCTCGATGCATCGGTAGGTATCATGAGACAAACTAGTGTCTTGGAACAAGGCCTTGACAAAACCTTATTTGTAGTCTTGGCACAATGCCTTGACTATGTGGTTATGAAGTCTGGAATTATGCATACCATCATTATGAATGTGGCTATTGATATTTAATGTGATTATTCTACTACTAGAATATCCATGTTAATAAGTCAATGGAATTATTTGATTTTATCTTTTCCATATTATGCTAAATTTCTATTTTAAAAGTATTTTGTTTTAGTCTTATACATTGTCTTAAATTTTTATGCTTATTTATGAAAGATTCCACTATATTGTTATCATTAATGATTATTTGTGCTCACCCCTTTCTATGTTTTATTTTTTCCAGGATGTGAAGAAGTATATTATGACTGACCTGTAGGGATATTCTAAGGGATATGAGTGTGTCCTATGAAGACTATTTTGTTTTAGTTTTTCATTTTATAATGTAATGTAAAACTTATGAATGTATCTAGTATTTCCAAGGATACTAAACTAATCTGTCTTTAGAGGATTAATCTTTTGTGATCATGACAATGTTATGTAATAATGCAGTGAATCTAGGTAACTAGGGTTGGGGATTTAAAATGGGGCACTAAATTCATCACCCACCATCAATATAATATATCCTTGTAATTTTCAATATCACTTACTAATGAAAATAGTCAATGATATCAAATGGTAGTCATGAAACACGGTATAATTTCTAGAGAAATATCAACCTTATAAATATAGAGAACATAAAGGTTTTCCTTGAATTAAAATATTATTTATATTGATATTGATATATTCTCTAATAATTTGAGCTAAAAATCTTCAATTATTTGATACATATCTCTTCTATTATAATTAGTTTCCCAATAAATTTCAATTAAAGGGTGTTGAGTTAAAAAAACCCTTACAACTTTGTATATTTTAAATAAAAGGACATTAACATTGTCTCTTAAAACCACATTAATTATGTGAATATGGTAAACTTAATTCATTAGGTATTTAAAAAACTATATAAAAATATTTATGGCCCATAATATCAAAATGACTCTTTGATTTAAAAATGTGATAAAGAAACTCATATTGTGTTTCCTGCTTACCGGAGCACACTCTAACCTCCTATAAAATGATCATAACTATCATAATAACTTATTATATAACCCTATTCGTATATATTTTCATTTTTACACATCATTTAAAACCATTTATTTTTAATTAATTAGTTAGTTATGGTTTACATTCACCATCAGATGCTAGAAACTCTAATTAAATATTTCATACTAGTTTGTTAATATTATTATTGATTCTCATTGATTAAAAATATCCATCACTTTATTATTTTACAAGATAATAGAATCATGGTGTTTTAATGATTCATCATATAAAATTTTCATTCAGTGAAAGATAATGGTATGGTTTACGAAAATCGAAATTATAAAGAACAATTTTTGGAATGATTAATGATCAAATTATGATATATATTAACAAATAAATTAAATTTCAATAAATCATTTGTATAATCATTAATAATCTTAAATAAGTTATTATTAAATGATATTTACATTATATAACATTCCTTAACCATTCATGATATAAACATTATAACATAGTTATCTTAGATGGTAAAACTAACCCAAAGGAGAGTGTGTTATAATGATTTTAATAGTAATGATATGTTTTAATAAAATATTAATATAATTTTTATAGAATATTAAAAAGTCATAAATATTATATAACTTCATTAAACTAATTCTTATAACCATCCATGAGTGGTGGTGATGATAAATGATATTTTTCGTTCGTAGAGATGGTAGTTCGTCATACGCACGAATAAAAAATCAATTTCTCAAAATATGGGATTGAATGGTAGTGTATGATAAATTATAATTTAAGAATTATAATTATTAAATTATTATAATATTAATTAATCAAATTCATAATTGTTCCATCCATGAAGGGTGGTGATGAAAAATGGAATATGTTGTTTTGTGGAGGTATTAGTCCGAATTAAGCATAGTTAACATCGTTTTGTTTGTCTATATAGTTGGGAATGAATAAATAATGGGTGTTAAATTAATATAATAACGCATTATTATACTGAAATAATTATTCCATCATATTATTATGGATATTATTTATTTTTAAGAGAAAAATTAAGAAGAAAAAATTAAGTTTTAAGTAATACTCACATTGGTACCTTGAGCTTTCTCATGAAAGTATCCTTCAAATTTAAGGGATAATGATAAATAATTATTAATAGAGGCTTATAAATATGGTATTTTATTCTAGGAGTAGAAAAATGGACGTTTTTTAGGATGAAATTTTAAGGAATAAGGGTGGGCTAAATGGGTGGAATTGTTCCCCTTTTATAAGTGATGAAAAAGGAAATTTTTTGAATACAAATTATTTCTCAATAATGGAATTACTATGTTCAAGTTTAACTAGCTATAAAAAATTTAAATAATTTATTTTGGGTGATATAGATTCATTAAATAATCCAACACTCATTTTTTTGACATGTTTTAAATATGTTTCAATCCTTTAACTTCTTAATTTTAAATTTTACCATTTTATTTTCTACCTTGGTAACTTGTTCTTACCCTAGTAGTTTATATTTTATTAAAAATATAAGGTTACCATTATAAATAAATTTTAATGTTCTGAAAATAACTTTTTCCTAAATATAGTATAATTAAATTTTTAAATAATATAAAATTAACTTCTAAATTAAAACATTTAATATATAGAAAAACTAATTTATTAAAAAAATACCATTAACTATTATAAATATAATATTGCAGTTATTACCAATTAAAAATTATTAATGTACATATATATATGTATAAAAACAATATTAGTGTACTTATTTACAAGATATTAAATTATTTAATTAGATAAAAATTACATGGTTTTAGTAAAATATTTAATTGAAAATAATAGTTTTATTATTATCACGGTAATTAACATTATTCTAAATTTTAATTTTTATGCCCAAAAATGAAATTTTACTTATTAAGTAATAGGAAAATTTTGACTATAAATATGAAATACATTTTTTATATTTAATTCTGACAACTATTAAAGACTAATTTTCAATATATGCGAATAAACACGGTTTTCAAAGTAAAATATTACTTAAGTATCTAAAATAGTAAAAATAGGTTTAATAAATTAAACATAGTATTTCAAAATAATTTAATTTACTTTATAAATTTATTTTTTATATAAAAGTTTACAATTAATTTTACTCCAGTATTTTATTATTATAATATTATAAATGTGGTAGAATTAACAAAATATGTGTTGTTTAACTATTCACCAAAAAATATAATATTATAAATAAATCCCAAAAATTAATCCTAAGATAATATATCCATTATTAATTATAAAATTAAATTAAATTATTCAAATTAAAAAACTTAAATTTATAATTTTTTGAAAATAAAGTATATAAAGAAAAACTTTTTTAATTGAAAATATACAATTTTTAAAACTTTATGTGTTTTTAATCCAATTTTTATGTATTTCTAATTGATTATAATATTTTTATTTAGTATAGGTTTTAATGTTCTTAAATTTTCTTAACAATTTTCATATGATATATCACATCTCATTTTAGTTAGGTATTATGTTTAAAACAAGCTATTGAAGATAGTATTAATTTAGAGATAAAAAATTATTTCAAAATCTTAGGGCATTAAATAATTGTTGATTTATATCATAATAAATTGTATAAAATGAGTCATGGATGGTGTAAATTGGTTTTTTCTTCAATATGATTATTTCATGGATATTCCAATGGTTTGTAGCATCAAATCGGTCGTGGTTGTACAACCCTTGTGTCGGAAGGTTTGTGGGCATAGTAAGACCGGTCAGTAGACCGTCAAGGTGGACTTGGGATACATGTGTATAGGTGGATCTAATTGATCAATTACTTTGTAGAATACATAATGGATAGTTTAGATTCTATATCAGAAAGTGTTTTATGTCATTTCAATAGGCTTAGGGTAGTGGTAGTGTAATCCAGTGGTGAGTCAAATTGTGGAGCATTACGGATCATTGAAAGAACATGATGACTGGGTGGGTGAGTTGAGGATCAATCCATGGAATCACACTATGTGTCGGTATTCGATTTTGGTGTGGTAAATTTTATGATTTAGTGATACATTTGGGTGTTATGGTATCATGATCTTTTAGAGTAGTGATATGGTGATGCTTCAGTAGGTGTGGTCGATCATTTTTAGGAAAAGTCATCCAAGGTGGGATAACTAGTTCTTTTCATATAATTGGATTTTTTGAGGTGTAAACTACATTAGAAGCATCATTTGGTAGGTGAATAAGGTGGATTAGGATTGAACTAAAGTATTTGAAAAAATATGGTGTGTCTAGGATCGATGTCTATATATTTGTACTGAAATCTTATATGGTTCTTGATGTTTTAATATTGAAATATGATAGTGGTTTGATGATTGGGGTGGGTTAGGTTTTGAGGATGGAAGACTAGGTGAATTATTGAGGCCCAAAATCATTAGATTTTGGAGTTTTTAATGAAAAACATCATTATAGGTTGTGAATTCCTAAGGGACGTAGAATTTTTGATTGTTTGAGGAGTTTATTTTTAGAACAGAGTCTCTAATTCTGGATCCAACCATTTAGACTTCTGAAAAATAATTTTTTGATGTGTTTTGGGGTGTGGTAGATGAATCTGGGGTTTTCTTGGATGTTGGAGTAGTCTTCAAGGAGTCACACTACTTAAATATATAGTAAAATGCTATTCATGGTGGGATGGGTGGCATTCATGTCGTCAATGGATCTTCAGTTAGGCCATTCAAGCTGTCAATAAGGTTTTTTAAAGAGGTAATTTACACTCGGAATTATTCACAATTTTACCATAGGGTTCACTACATGAATATTTCTAGGGAGAGGGATGGTCCCCTAGGAATGGGTGTCTTCATAATAGGACCCAAGGGGTTATACTGTAAACTGGTGCTGGGCACCCTCATTTTGAGGGGAATTCTAGTAATTTCCTTGGGAGAACTTTATAAAACCCCCTTTGGATACCTTTTTCTTAGTAGGCGCAATGATGAGGGAGATAATTATTTGTCTCTCCAATTACCTCCATTGGTACACCTCTAGTTCATGTAGTTCAATATTTTTTCACCTCATGGGTTCGAGATAAGATCCCTCCCATATTTTCCCTTGTTCTACCTCTATTAATTTCCTTGATTTTTATTTATCTAGCTAGGGATTTGGGAGGAATCTTTCATTATATCATGGTTAAATTTTCATCCATTATGGTGCTTCCATGTGTAGCTTGTAGATGACATCATGGGAGATCTTATTCAATATTTATTCATTTTTAAAAATATGTATGTTTCTTTATTTATCCTCAAATGTTTTTAGTGATTTTAGGATTAATTATCCATTATTTTAGGTTGTTAATTGGGGATTTCATATGGATTAGTTCTGGTTACATGTTGTTAGGGGACCAGCCCTTGTTGCTTGTGATTTTGGTTTCATAAGGCATATTAGTGAGTTTGGAATCATTTCCTAAAAATTATAATATAAGTTATAATTGTATTATTAATTAATTTTATGGTTTGAATTGATTAGATATATGCTATTTGATTTATAGGATTCTAGTATGATCTTAGGATTAATTATAAAAACTTCTATTTAGGTATTTTTCTTTACATTGCTAAATCTCTTGATCTTTTGGAAATATTTTTATTTGTTTGTGACATGTGTATTATCTATCTATATATTCCATGATTATTTGAGTTTCCCATAAGGATGGGATGGTATTTTCTAATCCTAATAGTCAACATGGACCGTATAGTCTTATAAAAATTTTGATGGTTTTTTCTTGGTCAAGTGAGTCTAAATGGTCTTATCTACTATTTTATCTGTGGTTTGGCTATATTATTTTGATAAATGATAGATTTTGGTGTGGGTAATGAGTCTCAAGTCTTGGAACCTCTATGAGTGAGATAGAACTGGCTGGACTACCATGAGTGAGATGGAGTCCTCATAGTATGTAATGTTTGGTCCAACCATGATTGAGATGGTTTGTCTTAGTATTTATTTTCTCAACCCTGATTGATATGGGGTAGGTATGGGTCATCCAATAATGAGATGGTTAGACCCATGATGATATTTTTGGGTCGTAACCTAAGTTATTATGTACTGGTTCTGTAAGGTGTCTTACATTGAGGGTGAAGGATTCATCAACCACATATTGTGTGAGGAGTGGGAAGATGGTTTTTATGGGACTTCCATGAGTGAGATAGTTTCCTTGAACATAATATTACACATGCTGGTGGTATGGACTTCAATGAGTGATATAGTGTATATATTTTAATGTTATGTGTGAATGGATGATTTAGATTCCATGAGTGAGATGGGGTTTGGGTCAGTGTGTGGAGTGTGATCTGGGTGATTGGTCTCCATTGAGTGAAATGGGATAGTTAGGTGCTTGGAATAGGAACATACATAGTATAGTTGAGGTTGGTAGTGTGTGGGGAATTTTCCATCTTTTATAGATATGGAGAAGGTAGGTTCATGTGTTTTGGTGGTCTTGTTAGCACAAGATGACTTGACATGTATACTTTTGTGTTTATAGTGTGCTATGTTTTTAGGTGGGTTTGTTTCATAGACATGGTTCCACCTATTTATATATAATACAAGCACATATACTTGATCAAAATTGTACTTAGTATGTTGAGGCATTATAGATTACCACTTGGTTATTGGATTCACCCCATACCCACGTACATAAAATTTGTTCTTATATACCATGGTAGATCGTTATTTTTTCTCTCAAGGCGCATGTACTACTTGGAGCTATACTTGTGATAAAAGTCTAGTAGAAAATGGTACTAAGGATTAAACTAGTTGGATTAGGTGAGTTGGGCTGGAGGACATGTATTTACATTTAGTTGTTGTTCAATATGTGATATTTGATGTGTTTTTTATTATGAATATTTTTTTTCTATATTTTTGAATATCCACTCTATTATGTAATTATGTATCATATATATGGATTTATTTCCTTCTATTCTAGTCTTTAAAAAACCCATTTGGATCCCTATTTTATGTTTAAAAGTTTTTAGGTTTTTTGTCCTATTGATGAGTAATTCCAATTTTTCCCCAGATTCAGTCATGAACCTTAGGCTTTATTTTAGAGGAAATAGTTTCCCCATGACTATGTTAGGCCCAAACAACTGATAAATGGTGAATTTAATACAAAGAGGTGCATTTTGGATCTTGTAGGGACCCCCCACTTGTATATCGTTTAGGAAATTCAGGTTGGGGAATTATACTGAACAACTTCATGATAAATCGTGTAGTTATAAAAAAAATCAAAATTACATTATATAGTAATTTAATTTTAAAATAAGGAAAATAAATTTCATTATTTAAAAACTAATTTAAATTTTTAATAATGTTATTAAAAATCCCAAAAAATATTAAAATAAATTTTAAATACATAATTCAATCATAAATATATTTATTAAGTTAAATTAATATTTAGACCCAAAAATATAAAATAAATTAATATTTAATTAATGATAAATAAATACTATCAAAATAAATAAAATTAAATTAAATTAAACATAAAACAAAAAATAATAATAATAGCGTATTTTTTACATAATAACCTACCATTTTCTTAATTTTTCAATTTTTAACATAGGATGCAATATAAAACAACAAAAAAATATGTATAAAAATAATAAATAAAATTTAATTATCAAAATCCATAGTTTGTCACCTGTAGAACATATGATATAATTGTTATCTAATTGTGTTCATGAGGTTAAATTTTTTATGATGACCCAAACTAGTATATATCTGTGGAGTTGGAGAAATACCCAATTTTAATGGAAATTTAACTGGGTTTTTTTTAACTTTGAATTTGAGAGGATAATTGGATGTCATAGATTAGTTGAAAATGAATTAAAATATACTTATAAGGTGGTAATTCAAGGTGGATAACATGATACAAATTTTTATGTGTTTGGTAAATTAATTAGTAATTGGAAGAGGAAAAATCAAGTCATTAGGCACCTAATAGAGAACCATGGGGAGGGGTGCACTTGGTTTGGAAACTACGTTGTTAAGGCCCTTGAATCGGGTACTTAGAGATCCACTATGTTTTATGCATAGGTACACCAAGTACCTAGTTATATTATGTTTTATAGGGTTTGAATGAATATTTTATCCCTATTATTATGTAACAATTTTAGACTTTGCTTCCACCTATTTGATGTACCAGTAAGGGAAATCCACCACTTCTCTCTTTTTATTCCCCTTCCATTTACCTGAAGTGGGGTGAATTTGGAGGTATTGTGTGGCATGGTTGAGGTGGGCCCTTCCAATTTTCTCTCCTACCTAATCTCATTTTTCTCTTTATTAATGAAAATATATTTTATAATTTTTATGATGATTTACAGAAAATCCTAGTGGATTCATCAAATTATAGAGGTATTTTATTGGCAGATTCTAGAGAAGGATAAGGGAAAATGATTTCACTTGGTTAGGAATCATTTCATTAGAGGTAATCCACTCCATTTGTTTCTTTTATATTTTCAATTGTTTTGGATGAATTTGATAGATTAATTGGCTTGATAAATTTAGTACTTTTCAAGTTATTGGTCCTTAGGGATATCATTGATTGTCCACACCTAATACCTCGAGGTTAATATGTTATTATATCATTTAGTGAGATATAAAAATTATGAAGGTTAGGTTTAAACATTGGGTTTTTTTAGATTTATTTATAATTAGGTTATGATTTTCAATGTAATTTCACTATCGAGAAAGGGGGTTATGATGGTAGATGGTGGTCAGTATGGGATTAATTGATATTTCATGATTACGGTCTAGTATATTCTAATGAGATAACTCCAAAATTATGATAATTGGACCTTATTATTACCTATTATATGCATGAATGTATCAATTTTTTAATTTTATATTAGGGGTGGGTGGGAATGTTTTACTAGATCATTTTCCAAGTGGGTAATGTGGTTAAAAGATAACATATTAGATTTAGTGCTAACAATGAGGTAATTCTGAACATGATACCATTGTCCTTTGGGATGTATTATGACCTCATTAAGTGATGAACATGGGTTCCATGTCATGTAACACATTGAGGGGTGTCCAATGTTTGGAAATGAAACAAAAAAACTAGTGAGGTATCATACCAGGTGATGTGAGGCAACGTTGAGATTATTAAGAAATGGGTGGTCCATATTAAGAAGTTTCATGGAAACTACCTTAGAATTTTGTTATATATTTAGAATAGCTAATGGGATGAGTCGTAATTGGTAGTTTAGTGAATTCACCAAGTCAGAGGGACTAGATATTTAGGAATGGGTTAAACAATCTACATCATTATTGGTCCATATTTAACATGATACGTTAAACTAACTATAGGGTGGTGTGTTTTGTAGGTATAAATACAGGGGACACAAAGTAGCTTCAAGAATTTTGTTTGGATATATGACTTAAGGACCGAGAAATTGGGTATGAAATGGGGTGAGACACCTATGGTATTATTGTTATTAGTTGAGGAAAAATATGTGGGAAAGTATTCCATGATTATGAATTGATTATTATTGTTTGATGTATCTATTAATGTGTTGAAATATTAACATGGATGAGTATGATAGGCATAATAAATGGGAACTATTAGAGAAGTATATATGTATAGGGTCTTTAAAATATGGAAAAACATGTTAGAGGGGATGCATTTCCAAATTTTAATGGGGAGAGACAATACTCGGGATTGGAAGTGTTTCTAGACTGATATATAGAGGAACTATATCTAAACATGATTATTTTTTTCTAGGGGTGTAGACATACGAATTTTCCTGGAATAGTTTATTTTCTATCTAGTGATTAGATATTTTATTTCCTGGGTTATGCTTTGGGCCACCATAATATCATTATTTGATATGGATTGAATGTTATGTTAAGTTATATTTTGCACTTGTAAATGGGTTAGATGTTATTCCAACATTGATATTTCCTTGGTTATGTGATTAGATGTTATGTCAATCCACTATATACTTGGAATTGGGGTGGAATGCTAGTCTCATTCCACTGGTGGAAATCCCACCTATACCAACACTTCCTTTCCAATGGGTTGAAAAAACCATTGGGATAAATAATCTATACCAATGGTTTTGTGAAACCATTGGTATAGACTAATATATGTTGGGTTTTCCCAACGGTTTTAGTAAACCTTTGGAAAAATTGTCTCAATACCAACAGTTCATAAGAATCATTGGGATAGACACACCTAAAAATGTTAGCCATCAGAATCCATATCCGAAAGGGACGTCCCCTCACGCCCCACTTCTTCATCCCAACAACACCTCTCCTCCCGACCCCCCCCCCCCCCACACCACCACTGCTCCCATCCTGACCCCCTCGTTACTGCTCCCATCCCCCTTGCACTCCCCTCCTCCCATTCCAACTCTCTCTCCCTGCTCCCCACTCATCGTCTCTCACCTATCCCCTCCTCTTATCCAGAGCCCTAGAATCTATTGCTCTCCGCTACATTACTAACTCTTTACTCCGCATGTTATCCATAATACATGCACAGAGGTAGAATTTTTGATTTCTGAAGTGCCTGTTTCAGGGTTATTCATTGATTTCACTGAAGTATGGTGAAATAAATCATTTATGATAGATATTTTTCAATAATTCGAAATAAGGGAACCCAAAATCAATGTTTCATATTCTGTTTTAGGGTTATTCAATGTTTCATAATCAATTTTTTCTATAATTAGGATTAATAAGGGTTATTTATCAATTTTTCTATAATTAAGAAGGGTTATTAATCCCTTCCTGTTTTTGCACATCGATCCATTGAGGTATTTAGTGTTTCATATTCTTATAAGGGGTTTTTCCTAAAATAATTTTTATTAGTTATTGAATAGTAATTTTTAATTGGGGATTTTTGCAGCTGAGATTCATGGATTCATTGGGAGTGACATAGTATAATAACAACTCTATATTAAGGATTCATTTTGAAAAATTATTTTCCATTACAAAAACATATATATATGTGAAGTGCGTGTTATTTTAAATTTCCATTTTATTGTTTCTTATGTCAACAAATATGGTAATAATGTGTGTTTATCAACTTCTAAGTTATAACACTGACTGAGGCTTTTTTTTTCTCAACACCGGAGCACTTTTTTAGCTCAAAAGTGTTTGATTTTCTTTTCACTTTCTTATTTCCCACATTCTAAACATTTTTTTATTAAGGAAACATTGTTTTATTTCCTTTAACATGGTTATTATTGTTTGAAAATTTTATATTCACTTGAATAATTATTGAACTCTCAATGTTTTTCGTTTTTTTAGTGTATCCTTTTATAACTCATCAAACCATATGATCAAACATTCCTTCTTATCATTTAAACCTTATTTATAGGTGTGGATCCATTTGTAGAAACTGATTTTGAACTTGATAAAATTGTCTCTTTTCCATTACCACTAATTGAATCCTTTTGACTAGGAATCAAATCCATGCATATGATAGCTCCATGACCAATATAATTACACCTTCAAAAACCTTATTCAACTCCTTTTAATTTTCCTTAGGAAATCTCTTAGGATATTCATCATAAATGTCAACTACTAATCAAATTGTACTATCTCCTTTATGGATGGTTTCCATTTTTAGTTCAAATTTTCTATCATTAAATTTTTATATCTTCATGTCTTTTTTTAAATATTCTATCCACAGTCCATTTTTTATTTTATTGAAAATACACTTTAAGGGTAACTGAAAACCAATAGAAACATCCTTCAGCATCAAGTCACACCCACACAAATTTTTAAATAGTATTTAATGTATCCTTTCCTATCATAATAGAAGCATATTCTCCATACTAAAACCCCATGATGATCATATCTTTTCAATGACCACATGGGAGTGTCTTTTTATACTTTTTTCTTCAGTTTACACCTCAAGGTAGACTTTTTTCCTTTTTTCCCAACTTATTTGATCATTGACTCCTCTTTTAATTAACTTATACCTCATTTTTAGTTTCTACATACCAAAATTCTTCATAATAGTGACCATATACATTGAAATATTCACAAAAATTATTATGTCTTTCAAATATGTTTCTAAGAGATAAATTTCTCTTCATATGTGAAAAATAATTTTTCACAATTGTTTTGTTATTATTTTTAACTATGATATCATTTTTCATTCTATTATACCACTTGTATGAGAATATATATTATACCAACAATCAAGGTCCATGTTCCCAAACTTCCAGCAACACCAATATTTTACAAAAAAATATTGTTTCTTTCTCCTTTGAGGTAGTTTTTCAATATTTATTTCATTGATGTATTTGGATAGATTCACCATAATTTTTGGACAGGTTTGGGGAACTACACTTCCTACATTTCTCACATCCACCCTTAATGTATTTTGGAGTTTTGTTATATTTTATATCACTGGGTTTTTCATAGACATTTATCTCTGTAAAACACATACAAAAAAAGAACATAGAAATTATAAATTTATTAAGGTAGTGGGATACATTATTCCATGAGGATGATGTATAGGACTCTCCAAATGTTTTAAAGATTTATTTTTTACTAGTATGAATTTATTTTTAGTAAAAAAATCTTTAATGTGATTTGATTGGTAACACTTTTCCTCTCAGTTCTTTGGGGAAGTTCATCTTGGGTTGATTCTAGATTCTTTGAGTTTTGGTCTAAGCTTTAAGAACTTCATAATGTGGGAATATTTCTCAACCACAAATAATTTTAATCTCTATTAATATTATTATATTATTCTTTATGAATATTTTTAATCTCTTGTAGTAAACTATACAGATCTTTTACCCTTTTAGTTATCACATGTAGTAAAAAATCCTTGATATTCACAATGAATTTATACTACTCTTCTAATGCAGGAAAGATTCTATAATTTACACTTATATAATCAAGTGATATTTTATAGATAATGAGCTATAATGAAATTATCTCTTGTCATGAATCATCAATAAGTGATCACATTCTACACAGTTCATCTTGGACTATAAAAAATTATAATATTCTTTATTCTAGAGAATATTGTGTGGAGTAACTGATTGGGATTATATTGGAAAATATATTATTGGAACATATTACCAATAATAGTAAAGATTTTTATAGTTTTGAGACTAAATCATGTAATAATAGTGTGTCCCTAATAATGGTCAGAGTTTAATAGATGTATTTTTATGCTTATAGATAAATTATATTTTCTAATTATATGAGGTACTATATATGGTCACTTCATAACAAGACACTTAGTTCACATCTTAGTTATCGATATGATTTTAGGAGGAATTCATGAACCAGTAATGGATCATTAAAAAATAACACCATTGGATTAACAACTATGCAAATTAATACTTTTATTTTTTAAAGGATCTAAAAAAGGGATTGTATGTTACATTATAGATATATATGGTATGATAACATTATCATGGTATAATTAAACAATAATGACACATACCACACTATCATAGACATGGAACCTTCCTTGGCCCATTATTTTTTACCTTTTTGATCAGTCTGTTATAGGATAGAGGTAATAATTTTATCTCTGATACTGAAATGGTTGAAATTGGTGATAAGAAATAAGGCAATTTCATTACAAATATGAATTATATTTAACTATTAAATTTTTTTCTAATAGTTTTATTTTTTATAGTACATATACCTTTTTAAATTTTTTTATGCTATGATATATTCTATTTGATTAGAAATTGTGTCCTCTAATAAAATTTTCTTATTAGGTGGGATAAAAATTGATTTTTATTTCATCTTAAATGCAATCCCTCTTGATGTTGTTGTTTGGTTAATTGATAAACATGACATTCTTGACACAATTTAAAAGTATATTGTATTTTTTGAAAATAATTAATTGAGAAAAATAATATTTACATAATCAGAATTTCATTAATGCTAAAAATATACTTAAAAGAATCAAACAAATGTAGCCTCAAGTATAGGTGTCCATTTAATTGTGGAATATTATTTTCCAGTCTTAGACTTTTAAATCCAGTGCTACAAATAGATATTTTTCATTTCTTATAGCATGTATTATTTCTATTATTATTTTTTATGTATTATTGAATAACAATAGTACTTTACTTAATATTATACATACATTTCCTCCACTTCAACCTACATATTTCTTAAAATACTGTCTTTTAATTCCTTGCAGTTATATTACAACAGATCTCTGAAAGCATGGAGGTTTAATCTTGAGAAATTCAAAGAGAAGAGTGTGGTTAATTCTCGTTACCTCGAGGTGATTGGCACAGAGGTTTGTTTGGACCAATTTAATTTGTAACTTTTGGTGATTTATGTTCCCATGAAAAATCTATATTAGGTATGGATTGAGTAAATAATAATACTTTACATCCTGTATATCTATTTGTGTGTGTTTGTAGCTCTTATTATGTGTATATGTTCATGATTTATCCTTAGTGTTTTATTTGAAAATTTTCCACTAATTGTATTATTGAGACATATGTTGTGTACATGATAAATCATTTTATTGATTTCATACATTATTAGATTTAAATTTCAATGCCTCTAGGTAAAAGGAGAGGGAAAGGTCTCATATGACCCTATTATGATTTTATTTATATGATATCATTCATTTCTATGTATTTTTTACACTAGATATGGAACCAATGGATATAATTATTAATGTGGATTAACTGATTATTATTAATTCTATGATCACTAGAACCTAAATGAATGAAATTTTCCAAGATAATATAAAAGAACAAGACAAACTAAATCTAATTGAAATGTACCAAACAAACTTCTATCGAATAAAACCTAATTAAGATGAAACATGATCCAAACTGATTATATAACATTAAGAGAAAGGGTGTTTTTTAATTAATAGAAATTTTATATTTTATAGTATCATTTTGAAACATGGATTTATTTCCCCTTTCTTGCAGAAAGATGATTTGACCCATGGGGCATTGTGGTTCTTATATCTTGGTCGATGACGTGTATAGTCACAGAAGATAGGTAAATTTTAGTTTAGTTTTTATTTTATTTTGTTTATCACATCGGCCACTTAGGCCTTTTACTGCTTTCTATGTACAGAGGGTAGTTATATTCTAAAAAGGGGGCCAGAAGGGGTTCAGAATTTTTCAGTCCACCAACTTGGATCCAAGGTAATATTCTATGGTTACTACTAGTCTCGCACCTCGTGTATTTGAGGTTTTCAGTGTTTTTTGACTCCATAATATGTTTTTAGTAGGGCATTAGATCATTTCGTTTTGATTCGCATGGATTTGGTTCCATGCTTCCAATTGTGGTAAGGATTTAATGTCATTGGTTGGTTTCTCACTTGTTATGTAGCATCTTTTATGTGTTTTAAGGTTCCTAATATCCTTTGTGTAGTGTGTTGATCCCTGTTCATTGGTTTCAAGTCAGCAAGTCAAGGGTGACTCGCCAACATGTGTATAGGTAAGTAAGTATATGTATATGTGTTCCCTCGTTACGTGTATATTCAACAATGGAAGTGATTATGAACGTATAGGGCTAGGTGTTCCCATGTATATATATATATATAAATGAATACGCAAGTGAGTGGACACTCATATATGGATATAATCATATGATCAAGGATCCCCTTGCACATGCTCATGGCCATGGGGGTGTGTTCATAGGGGCTAGGTGTCCTTCCATGTATGTGAAGGTGCATATACCCAGTGGGGTAGCAGCAACTTTCAGTTAGAAAGCTCCAATAGCTGAAGTGGACGGCTTGGTTCCACCTTAATGTACGGACCCTTTTTTGGCCTCTTTAATTCAAGAATGGTTTAAATTGAATTCAGATTCTTTCCTAATTCTTCTTAATTATATTTAATATCATATCTTTGAAAAGTTTTCATTAATATAATTGTTTCATTTGATATATAAAGTCATGTTTTTATAAAAAAACCCCTCCAATGGAGGTGCATTGTCTGTGAAAACTCATAGTGATAGTTATGTTGATCTTGTTTCTTAACTTATTGAATTTTATTTGTGCTGAATGAGTTTGAGAATAAATTTTAAATATAATTAAATAAATTTTGTGATAAATAAATTCCATGATTTTATAATAAAGCCCCTCCAATGTAGGTGCGCTATCTTTTAAACCAAAGATTAATGCTAGTTATTTGTATCATGTTTTGATTTGGTTTGAGTTTTTCATATTCTACTTGTTGGTGATTGTTTTGTGGATATTTACATTTTTTTTCTTTGATTAATATAAATTGGTTTATCATACTCATTTAGCTCAAATGAAATTTCCCAAGTAGGCATATGCCTGACCATGACATTTTTTTTCACCCTCTGAATATTATAAATCAAATTTCCATGTTTAGACGAAGTGAATGAATTTGTAAATGGTTTGTGCAGGGTGTATGATTCTTTTCTGTCATTTTGTTTCCCCTTAGACGTTGCATCATTGTGTCTCTCACTACAACCTTCTGGTGATCCCTTGTTATAGCATATTAAATCGTAGATTTTTTCTATAATGTCTTTTGTGACATTATCTTTTAAAGAAACCCATTTGGGGTGTTCTCCTAGCCTCTTATCCACCCCTTTTGGTGTTTACCTGAGCCCATATATCTAAAAACACTCATGGTGTCATTGTTTAATACCTATCAAGCTTATGGTGATCCCCACCATAAGCTTCCTCTTACCACCACAAATTCATATGATTTAGTACCTCCTCCTTTAAATATTCATATTGAAAAATTTCTCTCATGTTCTAATGAGAATAATTAGAGTGGGGAAACTCACTAAAGGCATTCTGCTCACTGTGGAACACCTATGTATAGCGAAGTATATAAAGATTCCAGACAGATCCCTATGTCATTTCCAAGAGAATTTTTGGAACCTGGGTGTTTTTCTGTATCAGGATTTTTTATTGGAGAAGAATGGACATTTGGTCATGGTGTCCAAGGTTTTTAAGGGAATATTGCATTAATATGTGTTGTTTCATGCCTTGGTGTGAAGGTTAAAGAAATATTGTTTGGAAACACGATTCAAAAATGATTTTATATGTCATGGGGTTTAGGATTTTTTTTAAAGTTGGAATGTTTTTTTATTCCAGAGATATTCAGTTGTTGGTTTAAAATCTTTCCAATGTTATGCCACATCCTACGGACTCATTCCAGCTCACTCACCACCACACCACCCTTAGTTGTCACAATTTTAGTGCCATCCCCCTTCTATAACCCCTCCACCAAACCACACATTTCTTGCCTCTCCCTCGCCCATGTTCCTCCTTCACTACCACCACTACACAGTGCGACCACCGCGGACCCACACGCTGCCTTCACCTCCACCATCGTCTCCACTGCAATCGCCATCCATGACCCATATCCCCTACAGAATACCTCTAGAAGAGAGAAATTTGCATCCTACTATCAATCTGGCCACTGATAATTTCCTTTTGGGTTTGATTCACCATTATCCCTTAAGCTCACTGGAGAAGAAAATCGAGTGTCGCCTTGTTGGATCAGATTCTCTGACACCACTGCTATCCATGGAGGACTTGAGCACCACCACATCCCCAAAATTGGACTCACATCAGTCGCCTATTGAAACTGACCATTGTAGCTGGAAAATTGAGATTTGTCATAGCCACTCCTCTTGAAACTAACCAAGCATTCCACTGATGAAGGAGATCATGAACAGCCTGAGAAAAAAATCTCATGGGCAGTGACCTTAGAATGTTAGGAGATCACTACTGATCAAGAACACGATTAAGAAGATCATGACACCCAGCCGAATATGAAGGATATCACCATGTTATATCCTTGATGTTTGTCAATATGAGATGGAGGATTCATAAGGATGCGTACAAAGGAGGAATTAAAAACAATGAGGAGGTGGCCTTTTTTACAGAACTCGATCGACCCAATCGACCCAACCCGATGTGAGGTGGGTTGTGTCAGGTCGGGTCTAAAATAAAAACCACATATGACCTGACCAAACCCGACCTGACCTATTTTGACAGGGTTGGGTCCAGAAAACCCTCAAACCCGACCCAATCTGACCCATGGACACCCTTAACACACATATTGTGTCAGATGTCATGTTTCAACTAGGACACCAAGACTCCATGTGTATTAGGTCTCTGTGTGATAAATTGGTTTCCATGATACCCAACCATAGATACATTTTTGTGAACAAAAAATATGCATCATTGTACCATCATACATGAAACCCATCCTGTACCCAAATTCTCTAAATAGGGAGTATCAATTATTAGTCAACAACAACATGAATGTGTAGGATAGATTCATGTATCCATGCTCTAGATTAATACTTATCACTCAATATAGGTTATCACTCAACTCCCAACATCTAACATACTACTAAAGTTAGTGTCTCATACCACTATATATCACATAACAACCTTCTCACTCAACAAAGATCCATGTTAATATATTATGATAAGTGTAAATACATATTCTAAAACAATACCATATTAACCATGGTAGGTCAAATATCACATTCCAAACTCTCCATTATCACTCATGGTTGGGTTCATCTAGAACCTTATCGCTCAAGGTGAGGCCATTATCTTTACTACTACCTTATCAATCATGGTAGGGTTAGATATCATGTCATAATATGATAACTTCATTATCACTCAAGTAAGGGTCCTTCCAACACCTTATCACTCAATGTTTTGTCATTACCTAAGATATATCACTATATTGGTTAGAATTTGTCACCCAACATGTGTATGAAATAAAAACAAGGTCATTTGGTCCATATCATATCTCACCAAATAGGTACAAGGTTCTATTCACTCGAGACCTATAACCCCATCTCAAAAATGTCTCACTATCCAAGTGAAAAATGTTAGTCCTCTTGGTACTCAAATATCTTACACTAGGGAATCCACTATAGTCCTTGAGACTCAAATCAGTCTCATAATAAAAAAAGAAATAATTACCTCATGAGGACCAAAAATACTGTATTATATTCATGGAACTTTCCTTGAATCATAGACTGCTTATGCTTACAAGTCCTCACCACCACACTAACTCAGGTACCATCTTCTATCAGTATCAAAAGAGATCTCAAGACCACATTTTGAAGGAAAAACATCTTTGTTTCACCATTTCTAGTTATTGATAAATAATTTTACAAATTTAACACATCATATGTCATTCCACCATTAGGAGTGTGCTTCCTTCCCCAGATGGGAGGGTGCCTTCTGTTTTTTTACATGTGACTAGTTTTTTTTCATTCATGATATTTTGGTTCTAAAATATTATCATCGACTCGAATTTAATGGCTTCAACTTTATGACCAATGTCTCCTTCTATTAATATGTCTCATGTATTTTTCCGGAAACTATCCAAAAAAAAATCATTGGATTTGTTTTCACAGCCATCAATTATACAAATTACCTCACTTGTGGTCGACTTACCGTCCAAAAGAATGTATAAAACATATAAGGGTAGTAACACTAGTGTCATAAAAAATCTAAATATTCTACCATTGAACCAAAAAAATGGTACTAAACCTTGCATGTCTTAACTTCATAATCCTAATATTGGATATCATTTGGATGACTCAAACAAGTGGTATGGGAAGAATTAATTTGTTGGGGGAAGGGTTACCATCAAACAACCCATTATGAAATTTCATGAAAGATTATACTATAATCATAGACATTCCAAATAAAAACCTACAAACTATGGTAAATATAAACAATATAAAAAATATAAAAACATAAAACTCAATATATAGGGATAGAATGGGAGAATTTATACATCTCCTACCATGGATTTTCGGGATTAAGAACTATTGTGGAAGTAAAGTATTTCTAGGAATATGGACCATTAAGACATGTCACATGGGGGATATTTCCCTTCAAGGAATGATGGATTGAATGAAATATGGACCATTGCGTAAGGGTATCTCATTAGTAATAGGGATCAATTATAATGGGAAAAGAATTATAAATATTTCCATTTAAGGATGATTTTATGGGTATTTTAAAATAAGTTTTCGACATCTTTTCTATTATATGTTAAACTATATAGTGTTATACATATTGAATTTACTAAAAATATGCGATACCTTAGTCCCCACATGAGAGGATAATCCCTACATGACATTAGATTCTTATCACACTACCCTCTAGGAAAATTTATGGCTTGATTCACACTATACATGATATATAGTGATTTCTAGACATCATGTCATGGACCAACACAATTTTCATTCCAACCTAGATCTTAGGGATTATGACACACTCATGTCGATCCCCTGTCGATCCTAATTCTCATATGATGCCCCTTCCTCCGTGTATGAGCTATATCTATGTGAGAGGTTCACCTGGTTTTTATTGGGTGATAAGGACATACTAAATTCCCATAAGTAATTATTTACCACCGTATCATTTTCCATCATTATGTACATGATCATGATATTTATAGAAATATTCTAGTCCAAACACCCTGACCTTAAAAGCTATACACTCATACCTGAGATGTTCCTAATAAACCCTATTCTATGAAAACATGCTAAGTTCATTTTCCACTATTTATTTATTTTATATCAATCCCCGTTTTCCTTTCTATAAGATGTTAAAAATTACACCCCTACACTCTAGACTATATGACCTTAAAGGTTATCCATATTTGGTTAAATTTATGAGACCATAAACAAAACTGTTTTTTGATCACCATTGATCTTACCATTATATCGTACCTAGATCTCATTTTTGTATACC
The DNA here is from genome assembly GCA_963277665.1 of Viscum album. Lineage (NCBI taxonomy): Eukaryota > Viridiplantae > Streptophyta > Magnoliopsida > Santalales > Viscaceae > Viscum > Viscum album. The sequence continues at coordinate 1,723,162,994 of OY728131.1, read as the reverse complement.
CTATCCACATTATTAAAGGTGTAACCCTAAGATTAATTGAATAATTCCTAATTATCTGCTCCCTTTTATCATCCTTCCCCTAGTCCATTTCCACTAAGGTGGTTCCTGAATCAAGGAGGCACCACTAGACCTTAGTCTCACATTCCCATACACTAGAGGATATCGATTAACAATGAGGTTATAGGGTCGTAAAATTGGAATACTATAACCCATATCAAAGTGCACAACAATAGATTAAAATAAACCGGTCAACATCCATGATATAAACATTAGATCACACATGATAATACATAACTGAATTAAAATTAAATACATAAAAACTAACACACACTGGTCTCCCACAAGATTGACCCCATATATAAAAAATGAATATAAAAGGAAAAAGAGACTCTAATCCATCCATGAGTCTCACATCATCTTAATTAGAAAACCATATGAACTTATCCATCATTATCTTATAACAATGATCCTTCACCTAATTTTATCTTATATGTAAGTAATAATTCTTCTCGGGGACCAAAGTTTCATGGCCTTTTGAGCATGATGAGTGTATAACATAGTATGAAACCACTAATATAGTTTGATACATAACTAGTAAATGTGTGTCTCTACATGTGATATTCTTAGATAAATAAATTTATGAATTTTTTAATATAAATAAATAAATTATTATTAATACTCATACTCTAATGTGACACTGGTGATTGACCACACCTACATCGTCTAGTGCTGAAGTGTCTATGAGCTTGTCGTGAAACTGTTTAACTAGTATATCATTTAAAACCAATTCCCATCCTTTTTTGGAAATTCAATATCAAATTAGTATGTTCAAGAACTTTTTCCTAGGGGAATGGACCTAGGAAATCTAATTGAAGTACGCCCACAACCAATTCCTAGGTTTCCTAAGAAATCAAATACTATTAGGCATAATGGTAAATTCATAGATGTCCTCGGAAGTCAAACATCATCTAGTATCATTCAATTCCCATTCTCCGAGGGAAATAGAGTTTCAATTTCCATAGAGTCGATTCTAAGACATATTGGGAATTCCCACATCTGTAGTCACATCATCAAATCCAAGGGGATTACATTAAAAATTCCATAGACATGAAGGTTGTATACCAGTATCCTAAGAATTCCACACTCATCAGGATCATGGTTGAATCCTTGAATAATAATAATCTCACACTTATTATGATAAAGGATAAATCCCTTCATCATCATAATTCCACACTCATCAGGTGATTATAGTTTTTGTGTTTTATTGTATATTGCAGTGAGTTTTTGGGTTTGATTTCTGTGTGATTGCAGGTGATTGCAGTGAGTTTTGTGTGTTTGTAGTGAGTTTTTTCTATGTTTTTAGTGGGTTGTCTGTGTGTTTTTAGTGTATGTTTTTAGTGAGTTTTTTTGTGTTTTCTATGTGATTTCAGGATTCAGGTTTGTAGTGTATTTTCTATTTTTACATTGTGTTTTTGTGTGATTGAAGGTTGTTGGTCATAGTGTGATTTGTTTGTTTGATTTCAGTTTGTTTGATAGTAGGTTTTGTGCATGAAATTGTTTGGGGGGTCTATTACAACAGTTTCAAAACCTTTAGTATACCTTTTTATAATTCCTGCAGCCTATACTAACAGCCCATTTTGAATCGTTAGTATATTAATAGGCCTATAGTTTAGAACCGTTGGTACAAATTTGTTCCAACAGACCAAACTATTGGTGTATATTTGTACCAATGGTTGGAAACCATATTTATAACTCTATTCCAATGGTTTAATCTGAACCATTGGAACAAAATAATTCCATCACCTATGGAAACTGTTGGCAGAGAGATATACCAACGGTTAAAACATTTGGTATAGAGATATCCCAATGGGTTGAAATTGTTGGCATAAATTTATCCCAATGGTTCACAGAAAGTCGTGGGAGTATTGAAATCTAAACCCCCCCTCCCCCATACCAATGGTTCGAAGTGAACCATTGGTATAAGTCTACCCCAACGACTCACATTCTAATGGTTATTGAAACCATTGGTTTAGGCTATCCCAATGGTTCTATGGCCCATCCCAATGGTTTCAAACTATTGGGATAGGTTATATTTCCAGTAGTTTTCATTACATATCATCACTATGGGATGGGACTCTATGATAATATATTCTTTACTTTGTTACTGGGTTGTATGATATGCCAGCCATGTGTTTGAAAAACTATGAATTTGTAAAAATGGAAAAAATTCCAAATAAATTATGATCTTGAGGATTATAGAAATTATTTAAAGTGATGTTAACCTCTCAATTTTTTTCTTATAATAATCATATGGGAGGATGTTATTCTAACCTAATGAAATGAAAATTTTATGTCTATAAATGATATTGACATTGACCAAAGAAGGTATGAGTTGACCATCATGGGAGATTATTGACCACCAAATGGTTTCATTTATGTTATTAATTCTTTTATTATAAAACATACATTTCATTGTGTACATGAATATATATATATGCTAGTGTTTTAGGGGCATCATTGGTGTTGACCTAATAAGTTGTGCTCTCACACTCTACATGTGCACGTTAGTGGATGTGTAGACATTTTGGAAGACATATAGGTTTTTTTAATGTCCCTAACATTGTATGGAGAGCTAGAAAGAATTGGTGTGGATATGGTGACATGTTTTAGGTATGTAAAAATATTATGAATCAGTCTTTTTATTATTTTATTTTTAGTTTTATATTCTAATAAGTTATCTGTCCAACCTATTGCGTGATATTTTCAAGATATATAACTTCATGACTGACATTTGTATCAGTTATTGTAGTATATTTGATGTTTATTTATATGGTATGATTCTATTTTAAAGATATTATAATACTATAATGTTTATCTCTATGATATTTTCATTATTTATCTATTATTTCACTTGATGATAGTAAGGTTATAGTCTCCCCCCATGTTTTTCCAAACCATCCTAACGAGTTGGAAGCCTCTGTAATATGTGGAGGAGATATATCAGTTATATAATGTCTATGTATATTTTACTATATATGTAACCTTATAGGGAATTTCAAATTAGTATCATATCATTTTTCTATTTTATTATTACTTAAAACGTTATATAAATAAATATGACTTGTCAAAACATGGGCTGGAATCCATATTCATGACTGATAAACAAAAGTATGGATAAGATATGTTTACGATGAGTATGAATGGTTTTACTATTTTTTTAGTTATATTAGGGTTTTTCTCCATGTATTGTGTTTTGGGTTATTGGTTTGTTGTTTTAATCTTGGAATAGTATGGAAAGAGGCATGTATATATGTATTATCTTTAGTATTCCAATTCACATAGAAATTAATTACTTTTATATGATTTCTAGAAATTTTCTAAAAAATCTACAAAGACTTAGTTACTTAACCATAATAAGTTTTCAAGCATCATCACAAATAAATTATTGATGGTTTTCTAATTAATTAATCAAACATTATGGAATCCTTATGGGTATGTGTCACTAGATAGTGATATAATCAGTAAGCACATATTTTTGATGAAGTTTACCCTATATTGGGTAGTATGGATATGAGGATGCCTTATATAGATGTAACCCTAGGATGAGAGTATTTAAACTAGATATCATTGTTTCTATTGTATATAATAATTTGTCATTACTTCATGTGATGCAACCTTTATGGGATATAGTTTCTAGAAAAGCTGATAGAGCCTAGTGATGATAAGATGTCACTCAGGATATTCTTGATTCGAGTATGTTGGAATAATAAAATGATATTTTTATTAGTATTTATCTTAATGGTGTTGTATGATTTGAGGGTACCCTGAGATAATGTTTATCAAACCACATATATTAATTTATATATGTATAACATAGTTGGATTATTGGAGAGATATAGATAACACACAAGTGATGTGTGTTTGTGAATTGGGTTTTATAGAGGGACACCTTTAGTATTTATTGATGTGAGAGTCAATTAAGTTAATTGATTAGAATATCTCTAAAAAGAATGAGAGATATTTCTAGATATTGATGAGGAAATATATCCTAGTATAAATGGGACACAAATTGTGATGGAATGAGTTTAGATATATTGAATGGTAGCATAATGGTGTACACCGGGTCGGGTATAAGGTTCAGTCAATATTTATGGTAGTTATCCAATATTTTGTGAGTGGTTTTCCTTGATAAAATATAATATTAGGTAAAATAGTTTGTTATTTTTCATGAAATACAATATTTTTATGTTGGTCTCACCTAAACTCATCCATGATCTGGTGATATTTGTGATGTGATACGCTCGATCATCCTTGGATGACATGTGGGATGTGTTAGAAAGTTTATTCTACAAAATATTTATGCTAGAGAGATTGATCTTGAAAGTTAAGTAAATCATGAGATAATCACATAGTAATGATTGATAAAACATGGTTTTTTACATTCAAATCCTTCCGTGTATGTTGTTTAGATGTTGTTGGGACATGTGTATTGGGCCTTGGAATTTATGAGGTTACAAGGACATGAGTGGCCTCTATGTACTATGATGGGGTCTATGACACATTTCATTTCTCCAAATACTTTTATTTTGGTTTTATAATTTTTATGGGAATTGAGGATTGATCTATATTGGGAGGTGATCACATAAGAGATGTCTCATAGAAAGGTTTGAGTCAACTTTTGGTGATAAAGGAATTTCTATGGGAGTTTTCCTTAAAATGATTTGGGGTAGGATTGTTGATTAGGAGATGTTTTGGGTATGATCAGATGTAGATTGACTAGTGGTAACATGTGGACTAAGGTATGATTAGTGCAGGATATGAGGAAAAGGTATTCATTCTATAAAATGACCATGGTGTCATGGGATCGATGGTTAATGTAAGATATTATGTCCATGTGGGGGATGAGTAGTAATCTTTGAAGATCATGTGATATGGTGAGATGATAGATGGATTATATGGTATTCTTAAAATATGAGAGTATAAATTTAAGGATTATGAAGTCATATGAGTGCCTCTATTATGATGATTTTGGAACTGATGTAATTTACTACTACTAGCATATCAGTGAGGGTCAGTAGTGATTTAGAATGAAATAGTTTCATGGAAGTATTTTACATTTTTTATATTGAGCCATATCTATAGGGAAACAGATTTTTTGGTATTAGATCATTATAAAATTTAGAATTCATTAGTGTAGAGAATCATGTGTGGGATATGGTAGGGTTAGTGGTTATTGAATGGGTTTTTGTGAAATCTTATAGTTAGGATCCCACCATATATGTATTAAATATATGGAATTATTTTGGGGGAAATTTTTATTGAATGTTCGTAGTAGTGTGTATGGATATTAGAGGTCGGTAGTGCTTAAGGAGTTGTTTTGGTGGTTGGATGCATGTAGCCAATATATGTTTTATGAAATGGAAATACTTTGATGAGGATATCCTTCTAAATTATCATGAAATGAAATTACCTTCATTAACTAATGAATGTGAGTTATCAAATAATATACAAGACGGGTGATTGGGTATGAATTTTTGAAATTGAATAATGTAATGACAGGGTCTAGGAAATATTTATACTTTATAAAAGTTTGATGACATATGAAACAGATAAATGATTCATGAGTTTGGTTGTGTTTCAATTATGGGACTATGAGTTTGATCCTTATATGTTTTAGGAATACTTAGGTTCAGTGGATAGTGATTGATAGTCTAGATTATGAAAACAATTTTAACCATTTTAATGTGACATTGATGAATGGGAAATTAATGAATGTCTATGGTATTATGACATATTTATAAAATTATATTAATTTTTCATCATTATAGTGTGTAAGCATATGGTATTTTAAAGGTTTTAGAATATCTGTGTATAAGATAGTGTTTTATACATATGATTTAGAATGGTTACACAGTCATTGATCAAAATATGTTGTTCAAATAATGAAAATTATGTATGATGGGTCAGAAAAAAATGTGTCTTGAGAATGGATAATTTTTCTTTATTGGGTATAGTATACACAAGACCCTGAAATTAGTAGATCATAAATGAGTAAAACACATCAGGATTCCATGACATGTGTAGATAATGATTGATTCTCTAGGAGACCTCATAGGGATGCGATTTTATATGGTGGGTATTTTTTAATGACTTGAACACATATGTGTTGAAGGAGTTGGATAAAAGACTAATTCTAATATAAATATAATTGGGTCGATTTTGATTTGTTTTTATTTTAAATTATAATAATATTTTATGTATTAAATTTAAATAATTTATAATGTTTTTATGAGGTTGTATTTTTTTGGAAGGAACAAAATTAAAATTTGTGTTTTGGGTAAATTAAGAAGTGGAGGTGACAATAACATTCCACTAGATAATCATTTTGTCTTCACCGGGTACCTAGTGATGAACTAATGAGAGTGTTTCCCTTGTTCTGTAATCTTGATGGACAGTGTGGGTGTATTAAATATCTAATAGACTTAGTTTTTATTATTTAAGTGGGGAAACAGACATTCTGTCTCCTTATTTTCATCCCCTTTGATGGTGTTCCTCCTCCCAATCATTGTTCTGGAGAGGGTAAAACCCTATTAAATCGCCTTCTCCCCCTTTCTTCCCCATAAATTCGAGCCAATCCGAAGGTGTCGTGTGATAATATTTCAATACTTTTTCCCTTAATTATCACCTCACTTATTATTATATCATTTCCCACTAAATTATTGGCAATGGATTCAGGTATCTTGGGGATGATTTCTATCATATCATGGTAGAATTGTATAACTAGATATTCCATTTATTACTAGATACAAAAGGGGTATGGAAGAATTAATACATTTATTTTCACATCATTTACTTTTTGGTAATCCACTTCACTAGTTTTTATTCAAATATTTGTAATTTTGGATTATAATAAGGGATAAATATTCATTAAAATTTAACGAATTTAAATGGGTTACATTCAGATGTATGTTGCTGATTGACCGCACCTAGTTTCATGAGGTTTTAAAATCATTACACCATTTAGTGAGTTATTAGAAATATTCAAAATGGGCTTAATTATAAAAAAAATTAAATTAATTATAATTGATTGATGATTAATTAATTTCAATTATCTATTTAGCTATGGGCTTGTGTTGAAGGATGGAGGCCAAAATGGGCTTTTGTGGGCTTTAATGACTGTGTTCAATCATTGGTTAAGCGGATTAAAACATAATTGAGATAGGTGGTCCCTACTATTACCTCAAATTATATGAATTTATATATTATTTGGGTTATAATAATGGGTATGTGGGTTTTTTCAACCAAATCTATACCCATGTTGGATTAAAAGGTTTTGGTCAACTAGATTAAACTTATTAGTAAAGTAGTAATGATTACACACATATTCACATATACCATTAGGATAGACTATGACATTGTTTGGTGATGGGCATGGGTTATATGGTGATTGAAACATTAAGGGGTTTCCAATATTGGGTAATGACTGAAATGACATAGAGAGTCCTCATATGAGGTTATGTGAGGAGCCATTTAAGGAAATTGGGGATGTGTGAGGGATATTAATGGGTTTGTCAAAAATATCCTCAGAATTTGTGTTATGTTTCAAAGGGTATTTTAACAAATAAAAAATATAGTTAAAGAAAATAAGAAATGAAACCTGGAATTTCTATGCAAGAAATTAGAAAACATGCAACTATAGAAATAAAAAAACTATAATGTGTTCTTAAACTGATCAATGTTGAAGTCACTATATTCATCTAGGGTTTATAAAGATCATTGAAGAGGTATCCAAAATATGTTTCTCATCCATGGTGTATCCATGGTTGGTATTTAATCACTCAATTATCTAGTAATATTCTCATTCCTTTCATGAAATGATAGTGACTTATATTATAAAATAATTAAGAAAAAATATTCTAGAGATGAATACAATCACTAAGGAATCATGTATTTTCACAAACATGCCTTATCAATTGAAGAAACCTCCATTATAAATCCCTATAGTATTATTCTCTAGTTCTATGAATTTAATCATGTGTTATAATTCCTGAGTAATTGATTTCATATATTTTTTGAATTCATGATATGAATGAAATTATCCTCCATGAGTTTTATCTTATATAGAAACTAAAATAATTGTATCCAACCTAAGATGATTTGAATGAAAAAACATATCATTCCATTACCATCATCAATAACATATTATCACTATATTATGTTTTTATGATATCCCATAATATAGGGAATATGATATTTCTATGTTTTACGCATGTTGTACCATACGACTTAAACTAATCATACAATTCAATATAGACCAAGACTCGTCATATGAGTTTAAGTCAATAGGGAATATCACCTTAAATCATTAACTTCCACTAAATCCTCATATACATAGTTCTATTTAAAATCATATTATGTCACACAAAATAAAATAGGAAATCATATCCAAAACACTCTAGGATATATTCCAAAATAGTTTTGGAAAATTATCCTTAACATCATTTTGTATTACATTATATGTAATACCTTGTGAAAACCTATCCAAAAATATGTTTTTGATAAGATATCAATCATTTTATAGTGGCTCTATAATTAAAACCCAATCCTAATTTAATCAACCACAGTGTATGACCCCATGTTCCCTTTTATAATTTAAGAAAAATATGATTTCTGGAATATATAAATGTAAGAAAAAAGAAAAATATAGAAACTCATCAGTGTTACCCAAGCTAAAATGGGATTTATCATGATCTCTATTTGACATATGCATCACTATATCCATGTACCCAAGAAGAAACATATGTAAGAATGCATTTCAATATGATCCATTATTAAAATACATTAAGTAAACAATGGAAATGATGTATGTTTATCCCATATATCCTACTCATATGTACATGATTCTATCAGTATAGAGTGTTTATAAAAATGAATACATCACATTTCATTGGCCTTATTAATTATTACATCAACTTTACCTCACTCAAATAGATAATTAAATCATATATAATCTCTTGTAATGATAGATAATTTCCTTAATATATCATAATAGAGAACCTAAATTTCATAGAAATTATATAAGAGGATAAATATCATCTTGGTTATACTCCAACTAATGAAAAAATCAGTAAAAACCAAACCATCCTAGATTAACTAAGCCCCGAATATTGGTTATGAAAGGTATAAAAGTATAAATTTTCTCATACTTTTTATCTCACCAACCTCAGATAGTGGGGATAAAAAATAAAAATCATAATACACTAGTATATAAGGGAAACTATGTGTAACACTCAATATAGTCTACTATATTCATCTTCCAATGAAAAAACATATTTTTTGCCTCATAAGTGTACTCTATTTCCAGATAAATGAATTGTACTCATCATAACCTTAATATTTCATCATAACATATAATACTACTTGAATAAAATCAATTATGGATAACTGAATGTCTTATATTGAGTGGCCAAAAATCATTTCACACCATGGCATACAAGACAATATATTTGTATGTAGACACTATAAAATAATGATATTGTATAGATTTAATTTTTTATAAGTGATACATTTTATATTCTTAAATGCATTTAAGAATAATTAAAACCCCCATATATAATAACCCATTTTAAATTTCATATAATATTAATATCTAGATATTTATTATGTTTGGTACACTTTTATGGTTGTTTATCCTCGTTATATCTCTATGTAATTTCATCAACATCTCTATGTGATAATATTATATAACCCTCCAACTAATCTCTTTAGTGCGTAACATCTATAAAGAATGATAATTTAAATAATTGAAAGTATTTAGAATTAAATTCCTAATTTTCAACTCCTTGAACTTATTCAAACTCATTAACTATAGAAACATAAAATGTTGTAATATTTATTATTTCCATTTTCTATAAATAACTATAAAGACATTAGTTTTTCTTGACTAATATAGATCACAAAATTTGGAGATTTAGAATCTTGGGTCCTTTCCAGGGGTAAAATCATAAACTTACCCTAACAGAAAACCTATAAAAAATAAACCATTGGTTTTATTGATTCTAGGGTGTAATGTTTGTTGTTGGGATAAGTTTATGTATTATTCTAGTCATGGTGGTTCCTTGATAAAAAGAATTATCTATAAAAATATTTTTCTCCCATGAATGATTTTAGGGAGATTTGGCTAGTTCTTAAAAATGGGATCTTTTATTTCAAAACTCAGATCGTGGTTGAGCTTGAATATAGAGGTATTATCATAAAATGGTGTTGTATTCATTTTCACTAGGGAGATTGGATGTTTTCCAACATGTGATTATTAATTAATCAATTAATTTGATATTACTAATTAAATTAGTTGGTTGGTTTTTCAGGGTGACCCTTATAATACAACTATTAATAACTTTTTTATATTTATCTCTAGGGTTTGTTGTTTATCATCCCTATAAACCCTCGAGAGAATTTGGAGGTGGAGAGGGAGGCCTTGAATTGGTGTTTATGACATAATATTGGAGGAACATAACTTGATTCTTGTTGATGTTGATGAGTTGAGCATGGTAGTAATGATGTTGAATTCTACTACCATCAATTTTTCCTTTTTATTGTAATTTTTTATTATTTTATTTCATTATGTATCTTGTGATTTATATGTATTTCAAATATTTATTCGACACCCAATTTCAGCATGGCCCTCTCAATTTAAAATATATAGTTTTCATAGATTAATTTTTTATATTTGTTTTTATTTTATCTATGGTTTTTACTTAGACAATTGATGACTCGGTGATCACTGGTCATTGAAGATATTTAAATTATTTATTTAATTAATTTTTCCACCATTAATTGTGTATTTCTATTTGGTATGTGGTTTGGCTTATGATTTGATATTTTTTATCTAATTGGAAACATGGTCGAGTCCTTGGACTGTGTGAAATTGTTGGATTTCAATGATAGAGTTAGAATCAAGTAGAATGATTCATGGATGATAGTGGAACAGAAAGGTAAGGGGGTGTAGTTTCCTCTCATAAAATTAAATATGATTACAAAAAATTAGTAGCTACCAACCAATTTTTTCTGTTGATCGATGAATAAAAAATAATGTTTGGTGGTGTTACACCCATGATCAGGTCCTTAAAAAATATACATGAATACTTTCAGGTGATATTTATGAGTATAGTGTTATATCAGTTTAGGAAGGTGAATTTGGTTGGAAATAATTGATAAAAAAATGTGTAGTTAAAAAATCACCTTGTATCATAGTTTTTGTAGTGGCTAGGATTTTTGTATTAGTTAAATATCACATGCATTATGAAAAACCCACATTCCATGTACCAATATCAGATTTTCATGGATTATATAATGTATCCATTACTAAGTGGTGGTTTTTTTATAGGCTATGTGTGTAAGGACCCCCATTATTTATAGCTATAGGAAATTATGAGAGTATCATTGGTACATGTTGAGTACAACTTTGACTTTCATTCCACGTATTTATCCAACACGTTGTTTAGAAGGTCCTTGAATTCCAAAAAGTGTGCAAATACATGGACATTATACAACTTAAAGGATATACCCTAAATACCCTATAGTACATATTGTGTACTCCTTTTAGAACATGTTAATTGACATATCTCCTTTCTCAAGACTCAGATTTAGGTAAGTAAAAATTATATCCTAAATATGTTTCTACATAGAACATGATGGTAACTTTTTATTTGATATAAATGATTATAAATGTTGTGTTATGATAAGAACACTGGTTTTTTAGCTTAAATATCCCATTATAGGATTAATGTGTGATCTTCTAAGTGATATGTGTGTTGGTATCCACTCTATTGAGGTGTCTTATTGTGAGTTGTGCATCCCCCACATCCTTTATATAGATATGGTTAGTATCCCCCTAGAAAATTTGGATGTTGGTCATCTATTGGGGTTGATATCCTATTAGATATTACAAATCCTTCAACAAGGTGTTGGTCCTCCACCATTTTTCTATATAGGATACATGGATTGAATAATTGGGTATTTTAGATTCATGTATTTTTGTATAAATTTTACCTTTTGGTGCCAATAAATATTGATACCACATCTATTGTCTTAGTTTTTTATCTATTGAGCATATTTATTTCCTATATTTTAATTCTATGAGATTAAGTATATATCTAAGATATTAGCTAAAGGATTTATGGACTCTTCGATATTTTGAGCATCAATGATCCCTCATTCTGTGTGGATATTGAGGGGTAGAATGATGATGATTGATACCTTTCTTACATAAGTGATAATTCCATCTATAGAGAATATCTAGATTATTCTTCTTTATCATTCATGTAATTTCACTTTAGTACTAGGATCATTGAGAAGACTTGGTTTCCAAGTTTTTCATCATTATCTTTCTCTTGGATGAATCTCATTCCTAAAGTTGAGCTAACATTTTACTATTTTATTATGGTGTGTTTAAATAATATTATTAGTTGTATTTATAGACATCCCTATAGGATAATTTTCCCACACATTTTTTGATTATAAAATAGATTCATAGGTTTTGAAATGGATATGGTAGATGTGGTGTAGGTGTAGATTATTTAGAGATAACACCTAATGATTCTTGGTGACTACTTCTGATGCTTTTCTCAACCGAAGTGACGCAGGCTTGTGGCCCCATGTTCCCTTTTTCCAAAGGTGGACAGAATTCATCACTTCTTCAAAGATTCCTGCTCCTTGATCAAAAAAAGATGATGGGATGTTGGTTCTTCCTTTCATGGATTTTCCCTTATAATTTGCTGCCTAGTCTAGGTCTCCCTCATAGATTTGAGTCATTTTTCATGAAAATCATTCCCAGTTCCATCTCTTTTTGGATTTTGGTTAATTATGCTTCTTTTTTATGGACATTCCAAGGGGTATTAACATGGCATCATCCTTTGGTTGGAGTAGATGGTAACATCAGGAATGTCGGGGAATCTCTGGATGTTGGAACATTGGTAACCAATATTCTTACTTGTAGGAGGTCTTCTCAATGGGGAAAAAATATAATTCATCCCACATAGATCGTGGTGTATCTTATTCATGTTTCATGTCTTCCAAGGTTTTCCTTGGAATTCCATATTTAACATAGGATTTTCATGATTTTAACATGTTTTGGAGATGGTATGAAGTTGATCATAATGTCTCGTAGAGATGGATCAAATAATTTCATCCCCCAAAGGGAACACTTAGATGGTTTTCTAAATTTGTGGATCAAAACTCCCAATAAGAGCAGACCTGAGGTGGTACACCTCATAAAGAGGAGGTGTCACAACATGAAGGATGATCTGGAAACCACTAAGGGTGGATCAAGTAGGTGGACCCCAAATAGGGGGATAATAAGGTTTTCCATTGGTTAGGATTGAACCTCAGGGAGGCTTCCTACATACCCTATGTAGAAGATAGGGAACAAAACCCATGTAGTTTGAGAGGTTATGGTATGGGTATTACACAAGGATAGCTACCCTTCTCAAGAGGATTGATCTTGGTTGGATAATATGGATTGTGTGGGGCTTATTAATGGTTAGATTTTTGTGTGCTACTAGGAGCAGAAATGGGATGAATGGAATGATCTAACTAAGATTTGGCAGCCCGAGTAAGAATCAAGAAGGACATGGAGGAATTGCTAATTTAATGGATGGAATATGGATAGTGATGGGTTATTGGGCTTGAGCCTTAGGTAGGCTTCATATGTACACTAATTATAAGATAGAGATCAAATTCCACATAGTTATGGATGGAATTGAGGCCCACACATGGCTATCTTCCCTTTAACATTATGGGTCTTACACATGGTTAGTGGCCTAAATGGATTTATGTGGACGAAGTGATCTCACTAGGATAAGGGTGAGGTAATGGATGCAGTGGTGGAGGATAGATCAAAACACCCTATAGAGGTTGATCTAGGGGGATGTGTCCCATAAAAGGAATTTGTCACATCATGAGGGTACATCCATAGTAGGGAGCATTAGATTTTACCAGTGGATGGATAAGAATGCCCTATTAGAGAGGATCTGAGAGGTGTGTCATATAAAGGGAAGATGTCAGACTATGAGGGTGCATCCCTGGGAGGGAGAACCTAGTTTTATCATTGGTTTGGATAGAACCTCATGGAGTCATCCAATATACCCTATTTTTTCTTGAAACCAACATTGTTATTTACTAGAAAGGGAGTATGGTTTGTGTTTATTGTCAATTCTCACATGGAATATCAGGAAGTTTTCATGGAAAGGGATCATGCAGTTCTAGCAGACAACAATGTTGAAGGTGGCATCGTTTCCCAATGTTGGACAAATGTTTTGGTCCAAAAATTTGAGAATGAAGAAAAGTATTTTTTGGGAAAGGAAGTTGAAAAAAAGATTGAAGGTGGTTTGTAAACTTGAGTTAAATTCATGTTTTTGGATCATCTCATCAAAATATAGCAAATAAAAAATGCGCTAAAGATTTAAATGTGTGTGAAATATGAGGTTGTGTAGAAGAGACTAACACACCCAATGAAATGTCAAAAGAGTTTTTCTTGGAGAGAATCATATGTTCACAAATGAATTTGTTTTAGAATCTTACATGTAGTGTCATTGAGGCTTATAAATAGGTGACCACCCACACTCAACACTTATAACTTTTCAACGATGATCAATTTTCTATGACATGTGAAGAACTTGCACGCAAAAGAGACGTAGAAAGAGAAACTTGTGTGTAAAGTGTTCCTTTAGTCTTTAAAGACCAAGTGAATATTATGATGTGGATGTGAGAAAGATAAATTTTGGTACAAAATTAAGGGTTGCATGAAAGACATGTTGTGCAACAATCACAAAACATGCGCACAAGAATAGGTGTTCCACACAAGTGTTTTTTTGAGCTTTGATCAGGTTTTGAATACCCAGTTTGTTTGATTAGTGCTTTAAAGTGAATATATTTGTGAAATCTATGAAAGAAGATTCTAATTCTATAAAAAGAAAAATACTTCAATGAAAATATATTGAAGAGACCTTCAAGTCGATAAACTGAATAAGACTTCTCCCAAGGTAGTGAGAAAGGGGGAGTCGACGGAAGTGTTCTGAGGGATGTAGTGTTTTATCCCTGAAATATTTTAAATTAACTGTTTCTAGAATAGATTAACTATGTATAAACTAATTTAATTTATAACTAGTTAATATTATTGGATTTTGGTAAGACCGACACACTGTCGGCGTATTCTTCTTAGACTGTACCTTAATGGTGAATCAAGTAAAATTGGTGTCCTGTCACTTTTCATGTGAATGTTTTATTATTGAAATATTCCAATAGATATGTTTAACAAGTTCTTACCAATGTGGGAACAAGATCAATTTATTTATAAGAAAAATTTGATAACCTGATTCACCCCTCCACTGTCAGGGAATTATAAGGTCTTACATTTAGATGAAAGGTATCAAAACCCATGTGGTTAGAAATCAAATTGGGGATTAAACGTGGCTAGAAACCTAGGTGGTTTGGAATAATGCATTGAGAGCGGCCTAAGTTCCATTATGGAGAGGAAATATTATGTATGGGGCTTATGTGTGGAAGATGATCGGGTGCCACTAGGGAGTGGAAATGGGGAATATGGAGTACACATGGAAGCTTCTTGGGTGCCACTATGAAGTAGCAATGGTGTGAATGGGACTTATGCATGGAAGTTTCCCCAGTGACGCTATGGAGTGGCATTGGTTTGAATGGGGGATTACAAATGGTAGCTTCCCATAATGTATTCCTAATGTTTGGCCATGATGGCCTCCTAACACATTGGTGGGTCGAGGTATATGATTTGAGCTTACACCTGAGATAGAGGCCCATAGTGGTTGTTTTCTATTCATCTCATGATAATGAATCATAATATTGATGAATAAGGAATCTTATTCTTTAATAATAGGGTATTCTACAGTTTAAATTTGTGTATGGATGACTATTTTAATCTTATAATTGGTGCATAAGGAATATCTTATTTTTCACAAGAGTCATCCTATGTTTTTCATATAGGGTAGACTAAAGTTTATAGTCTTTTAGAAATGATCATTGGGAATAATAGGCATAGAAATGGTTGGTGTGGGAAATATACAAGGGAGGCCTTATTGGTTTAACCTAGCATGGGAGTTGGGTGATGGGGTTAGAGGAGTTTCTTGATGAATGGTTTGACTCAAGGTACTCAGGGAATTGAAGATGAGAATCTGAACTCATGAAATAGGAAAGGGACCAAGAGGAATATGTCTACTTAATGTGTTTCAAGTAGTGTAGAGGATTATCTCAAATCATGGTATTATAGGGATGGATGTTGGGGTCTCAGAGAGGACCAACACAAAATTTCACCAACCCCACATGAAAATTGTGTGGTGAGACTCTGCATTTTTCATGGGGATCATTTATGGTAGCGAACGGAATGGACTAGAGGGTTGGGACAGAATACAGACACTGATCTCAAGGGGGGGGGGGGTTCTTGGGCATAGCCCCCATAGTATGTACTAGTAGGCATGAAGGTAAAAGCCTCACCAAGGATAGGGATTCACAAATCATGGGGGTTCACAGAGATTAGGTTCTTGTAAAGGATGCCCTAATTCAAAGGGGAAGTGCTTTGCAAAGTATGAATGCTTTTCAAATCATCAAGGTCCATATAGGGGCTTCTTCCTTCATGAAAGGTGAAGTACTTCATATAGGGAATCCCAACGTGTGGTGGAGTCTCTTAAGAACCCAAGGAAGGTTTCTTCATGAAGCCTAGGGACTCCTAGTAAGAGGATCTCATGGAGCACATGAGCTCTAAAAATTGAGAGTGTGAGGGTGAAACCTGGTGGTGTCTCCTACTAAAATAAAGGAATAAGGGTGTATTTATAGGCATGGGGATATTGTGGTGAAAGTAAATGCACTGAGAAGAAAAAAGGGTGTCGCAGTAGTCGCGAGGCTCATCTGACTCACGATGCTTACCAACAACTTCTTTTGTGGCAATAGCAGGTCTCGTCAGACTCATAGAGGGGTCCATCAACTACCTTCATGGAAGTTTTTGGGCTCATCATACTCACAGAGGAGTCTATAATATTCCTTTACAGAAGTTGTGGGGCTCGTCAGATTTTTGGTACCTATGATCGCATGTCTAACACGTCAAATTAGTTGTTTAGTTTATACTAGAATTTTAGCATTATAGAAGGAACCCTAGGTCATCTCTTGATGGGGCCTTAGATCATTAATTTAAAAATAAGGCTATGATTATTAAAATAAAAGGGGAATGATTATTTGGAAAAAAATTGTTTTTTTATTTAAGAATCCAAAAGAAAATGTAAAGCGATAAAACAAAGAAGAAATTAACATATTTAATTAAGTTTGATCAACCCAGGGAATCCTATGATGCTCATCCTACATCACTTTAACAGATAGGGTTATGATATTTTAATACCTTGTTTGTAAAAACTATAACCAGAATTTTACTGAGCTTAAACGAGGATACCTCTTAGGGTTTAGTCGAAAACACACAATGATTCACCGGATACCTCCAATGATTGTGTGATGTGTGTCCGAATTCATAACCGAAACTCACTGAGGCAACCCATAAAGAACTCAA
The DNA here is from genome assembly GCA_963277665.1 of Viscum album. Classification (NCBI taxonomy): domain Eukaryota; kingdom Viridiplantae; phylum Streptophyta; class Magnoliopsida; order Santalales; family Viscaceae; genus Viscum; species Viscum album. Next base: position 1,723,145,413 of record OY728131.1, on the reverse strand, counting down.
TGTGTATTCCAAGATTGTATTTTATTTAAATGTGTTACCATGAAATTAAATTTCATGGTCATGGTAGAGGTTATGTGAGTTCAATTGACCAATATTAACCACATAAACACCACAATTGAAAGGGGGAAGAAAAAGGGATGTATGGTGTGTGAAGCATCACATGAAAGGGTTCCCCCAAACATGATCAGTTGAGTTTGAGTTTAACATACCAGTATATAAATTAATTAATTAATAAGATATGATGAATAAAAACAACATAAAACATGGAATTAAAAAGATCATTCAAAATAATAAAAACATTAATCTAGGGATTATATCACGTTCTTCCCTGTGTGATCACAAGGAGTTTAGAACTCCATGGGAGGGGATGAAGAAAGAGATGTCAATGTAGAACATGACATAGCATATAGAACTTATAGGGAAGATGAAATGAATCCTTCGGGACTCCAAAATTGAATTACCTTTCCTCATGGTAGAACTTCCAATTGGGGTGCCCAAGGTGCCAATTTATAGGCAAAGTGGGAGGTGATTTTGGGCACCTTGATTTGTAGAGTCTACTTTGTCCATGGTTTTGGGCAGAAAGATAGTATTAAATCACTTCGAAAAAAACTACAAAGTTTTTGGAAGGAACCTTTTATATCTCCATTTCAATGTTGGAGGCCAGATAATGTATATAATAAGATATATTTCAAAAATACTAAAGTAAACTTTTGACAATATTCAGATTCATTATATTAGACAGATTGGTTTATTTGGGCCTCTTAATGGACGAATTGGGCTTGGGTTCTTTCATGAAATTTATAGTACACAGAGTTTTGTATCGGCTCAAAATATTTAAGACCATTTAGATTCACTTATGTCTTAGATAACACAAAATAGTGGACATGTTTCCATGGGCTTCCATGCAGTTTGGCCCATTTTCCTTCTACATCATCGTGGGCTCTCCAAATCACCTCCACCTTTAGTGAAATCGTCAAAAAAAGTTAAATTTACCTTTCTAATAGTGAAAAGAAAAAAATTATTTATTAAATAATGAAGAAAAAAAATTTATTATAATTTTAATATTCAATATAAAACTAGTTTAAAATAGTGATGTAAGGGTGGAAATGAATAGTGAATCGCGGAATGATCACACCCCCACACCTAAAAAATTTCACTCATGGGAAAAGTCACATTTACAAAATGATTCATGTATATATTCTAAAATTCATGAATATTTAATACTAAATGAAATATTTATTCATGAAAGAAATCTGATCAAAGAAAAAATCACACAAAGGAGTTATTCTCAGTGATCATGAAAAAAAGTGTCTCGTAAATTATATCACAATAAAATTCCATGAGATTAATGATAATTATATAATAAATGTATTCAACAGTCAACCATACCACTAACTCTCCATGTGTGTGTTTTTGTGAAAAGCATTCCATGTTATTCTTTCCACTTTCTGTCTAGAAAATATAGGTTATTTTAAATTTTTTTTCTTAAATGATTTTGTCCACCAAAATTTCCCTGCATCATTTTCAATAAAATTTTAAAACCCACTCACTTAAGAATTCATGGAAGTAAAACTTTAAAATCCTAGCCTATATATCCCCATATGTTTTACATTTCATCACTCCCCTTATTAATATTTTTTCTTTGAAAAGCTGCACTTGGATAATATCTCATACTCTTTTGTTAACCCTTTTCCAATCTCCTTACGACACTAATTGTAATATTTATAAAAAGATCAAAGTTCAAGAAATGGTGGTTTTTGACCTACCTAAGACAAAACCCATATTTTTTTTTTAGTTTTTATATTTTTTTGAGTGATTAAAATAGTCAGATTATAGGTACACATGCATAGGTCAATACGGTATAGTGATGAAAAGTATCAGATAAAGAATGAATGTATGAGGAAACCATTTTAGAAAGAAGAGGAATATTATCCTAACTTATATTTACCTTTTATTGAGTAAGAAAGATTCACAATTCAGGGTTGGGTAAAAATATGTGTGGAGATATTAAGTGAAATATTTTTCCCTTAAACTACTCTTATAAAGGTTATCATTCTTCTAAAAGGATTCAAAATTATGTAACCATTTATATCATCAAAAATCAACCAATTTTTTAGGGAAATCCACACTAAAATTTTGAATTTATGCTAAAACACGCATTTCATCATTGAAACAATATTTTCAAATGTTAAAACAACATGAAATATGGAAATTCATTATTAATTTTCAATAACATCCATGATTAAGTAGGAATCATTTTCCATGATAAAGTGGGTATAAAAAATTAACATTC